>OX276385.1:40380739-41095739 GCA_946251855.1 Alsophila aescularia
GAGGAGATACTAAATTTACAAAGAGGAACGCCTTTAAATGATAAAAAATATGAATCAGATATTCGAAGTTAGTTAGCAGTGCACAGGTAGCATACACGAAACGCATACTTACATACGTACATAGAGCATACTTCTTCACGGAATTGGATGAAATTTTGTATGGAGGTAGCGTATCTGGATTAACACAGGCTATTTTTTATCCCGGAAACAGCACAGTTCCTGACGGATGCGGGTGAAACCACGGGGCGCAGCCAGTATTTATATAAATTTTAATGTTTCTTATTTACTGACATATTTAACTTTACTTTAATAGTTCAATTGCAACATTTACATTAACTTGAATAATCTAACATTGAACATTTTGTATGAAACTTATAAGAACTGCTACTATGATAATAGCTACTGTTTAGTTAGAAGAATTATATATATTTAAAATGGTCCTCAGCAAGACCTTTATTTTGATATCTCACCTGTAAGACTTAGATCCATTGAGTTTTAGTTCAAGAGCGAGATAGACCCTGAGAGACTTAGGTTCATTGAGTTTTAGTTCAAGAGCGAGATAGACCCTGAGAGACTTAGGTTCATTGAGTTTTAGTTCAAGAGCGAAATAAGACTTTATTGTTTACTTGCTTTGCCCATGGCTTTTCCCACGTGGTTAGTTCACTTAAAAGTAGCTCATATGTGTTATTCTGGGACCAAAAGTACCTTTATTGTACAATATACTTCATTTCTTCAAAATTCGTTCAGCCGTCATATAGTTTTTTATCGACTGCTCGACATCTAATCATCGGATTAAGACGTTTATTGGCAACGACACTCGTTGCCAATAAACGTCCAGCCGCACTACCAGTAGTGTCGTTGTCAATAAACGACACTACCAAGCCCATTTTGGATAAAATTGTACACAAAACTACAGGACTATGATATATTATGAACTATTCAAAAAATTAAATCATCATTTTAAAATAATTTTAGAACATTACTGTTTCATTTCTATTGTGACAGGTGTAGTCAAAGTGACAGGTGTCGTCAAAGTGACAGGTGTCGTCAAAGTGACAGTTGTCGTCAAAGTGACACATTCGGAGTGGCGTTGTTGAAGCACGTGTTAGTAGTTACTCTCATTCACGCTACAGTCTGTGCATGTCTCTCTTGTTGTTACTGAACATGAAGCACAACGGTGGAATGTAGCTGTGTGGGTGTGTTTGCCTGTATTTGTATCTAGTACAGGTTTTGTTTACGTGATATTATAGCATGCCGTCTTCGCAACTTTAACTAGAACTAATTAATACTGTTATTTGTTCTGTGACTATTGAAGAATCCATCTACAGAAATTGAAATAATAATAGCAATTTATGTGGATCCATCACTTCAATTCTTTGTTGCAGTAATAACTTCAGCACACAACATCACCTCCCTAGAGGTGCCTCGGTACGGCGACCCACGCACCCCCGCGGCACTCGGCTGCCACTACGTGAACGACAAGGGAGATCCTCCACTGCACTCCGTCAAGTGGTACCGGGGAAACTATGAAATATTCAGATACACTCCTGGGCAGCAGGTGAGGGATCAGTTAACACAGAGCGCCGCTGCACTTAGTCAAGTGGTACTGGGGGCACGATGAGATTTTCAGAACAAACAAACAAACCAACAAACAATGTTTTACTTTAATATATAAATAGGGATGGGTATGGAAATATATAAGAATGGCGGCACATCATCTGCTTGGAATGCTATCAATTGTTAACAGAGACAAACGGGTGACGTGCTCTCATTTAAATCCAAAGCACGAGGCGATGACAAATTCATTAAATCATACAAAACTTATTAAAGTTCATAGGTGCAGGGCGAGGATCGAACTTGGAGAATTTGAATTGCAATGTGCAAACATTACCGCTCGTTCTCCCTTGCTTTAATATATTGGTATTAGAAAGCGACTTTAGCGATGCAACCCCAGCTGGCAACCTGAAAAACCTGAACTTGAAATCTGAAGAAAATTAGATACAATACATTTTGTGATTTTTAATACCTATTAGGATACCCCACAAGTATAATGTTAAATTAACGTTGCTGAACAAGAGTTAATCCTTTATCGACTGTATACATCATAAGCCTGTAACGTTCACAGTGCTGGGCATCATCTCAGAGCAGTATCAGAAGATGGGCCATAATCCACTACGCTGGATCATTGCGGATTGGTGGAGGTTCTAGAGCATGCTGGTTTACAAACGATGTTTTCGTTCACAGTTTTTAAGCAATGACATTGAAATCCGCACATAACATTTGATTCAGAGAGAAGAATAAAAAAAACAGTTACAACAAATGGCGCTGTACTCTAAAAACTGCAAGAAACTTAACTCAGAATCACTTTAACACATGATCATAATGTAACCAGTTGGAAATGTATAGCTAGTCACGAGGGCACAACACTTACTTTATGTCTTCATTATGATTTTTAATTTGTGAAACACAATGACTTTTTGTTTATACTATACACAAAAACCAAAGGCGAAAGAAACAAAACTAGCATTATTACTCTGTGGGCAATATACATTTTGACAGATACCTCGACAATCCATTTACTACCTTGCTCTCACGCGAAAAAGCTACCACGCGCACTACCATGCGCATAATGCGCGTGCGCATGCGTAGCAAGTGACTGGAAAGTATTACAACGCCATCATCTGTTTTGGATAAAAGAAACTGCATTTATATTACTACAAGAAAATGACTCTTTTTAAAATGATTTTTTAATGGTCACGAATGATTTGGTTTGAAAATACTATAAGCATAGCATCTGATTGTCTCACAGAGAAAGACCACGTAGGTGCTGCTACAGCTGTTGTCGTTGAACCCTTCAAATAGGGATCCCTTACAGCAGTCTCCGCGAAAGAAAGTTTCTCTTGCGTCTGTCGAAAGTTTTAAGAGTTGGTGGCACGGATTTATCGTTAAGCTTATAAGAAAGCCCCAGTGAGTATAATAATGTTCATAAAGTTAAAAAGTTTACTTAATAAATTTGAGAAGTTCCACAAACAATCAATTTATACCTCTTTCAGGCCAAAACTCCTAATGTTACCTAGAGTAGACATTGTATTGTAAATGTTTATCCACTCCCGACTTTACCAAAGTCGAGTCGAACTCTGAAAATTGAAAACAATCAAAAAACGTAACTAATATACTAATAATAATAATAATTTGTTGATATAAATATGTTACACCGAATAAGAATTGGATCCATAGGCTCCTAGACTAGTTAAAATCTGTGTTTTAAGAGCCAGTGGCTTCTCCCAAAAGAAAAAGCAGAAAAATAAATTTATGTATAAGCCAAAAAATACAAAAATATTCAAAACAAAATATTTATATTATTAACACTAAAATACGCATGTACGTTATTAAGGACTGAAGAGTTAGACCTCGGAGTTCAATGACTATTCTTGGCTTGATATCTATAGTTATAATTTAAAGTAAGTTGATTCTCAAACACCCCTAACACCAGCATCAGGATTTGAGGATCGAAGCTCGATATAATTTTGTATAGTCATGGAGACTGAATTAGTGAGAAGTTTCACGAGAATTGGATAAATAAAATTAGTTGGTAGTTGAAAAATCTTTTACATGATTTGAAGTTCAGAAATCCTAACTTAAAATGTTAGGTAGTTCAGGTGTAGTGTACCTACACCTTGCTGTTACACCCTTTACCTAGTACTGAAATATTTGTTGTAGAAGCAACTGTATGAATCAAGAATCAAATCCCCATTATTCCTTCTGCAGCCAACCACCCGGACTTTCAACGGTTCTACGGGCGGAGGCGTCACAGGCGCCTGCAACCAGCACAGCTGTTCCGTCACCGTGAAGCTTCCGCAGACCTACAACACCAGGGTCTCCTTCACCTGCGAGGTCTCCACTGAAGGCCCCAGGTTTGCAGTTGTGAAGCAGACGAAGAATCTGACTGTAGCTGGTGAGTTACCGATAACAAGTCCTGGTGTCTCCAAGGTTACAATTGGTCCCATCGAGTTTGCAGTCAGTAAAAATGTTTTCAAATCGAGAAATAGAATCTCGTACTCGTATCAGAAAACTCGTACTAGGCGTACAGGACTGGTTACCGATAGGTAACCAGTCCTGTACGCCTAGTACGAGCACATTAAAAAACGGAAAATGTTTTCATGAGCTCGCTAAACTATCAGTTTTGGTTGTAATCAGTAGGATGAGATCTTATTTTCAAATGAAGTTTACACGATAAAGACTTTCAAAGAGCTCGATTGAACGTACTTCACACTACATATTTCTATCTCTCTTCTCCACAAGCAAAAAAAGAGACAAAATGTCCACTGTGTTTGACTTTTAGTTTTTCGTATCTGGTTTCTATCGATGGTTTTATTGTGGAAAAATGATAACCGATTTCCGTTTAATTGAGGTAATAAATGGAAAAACTTTTTTTTCTGATACTCTCGGTACCTTTGGTCTTTAATTTCGTTCAATAATAACAAGGTTACGAGCCAAAGTAATCCAAAAAAACAAAGGTACCTACTTTATATCAATTTTATGCCTCAAGTACGACATCTATCTTTGATAAAATGCTTGATTTTTGCCGGAAATCCTTGATAAAGTGTTTGTTTTATCAATTGAGTCGTTTAAATTTGGCGAAATATAAGTCGATGTGACGTCACCACGACATTAAAATTGTAAAGTAGGTAGAATGGTATCTACCAAATAGTTGTAATTAATTGGTAATTGTAGTGCAAAATACTCGCACTACAATTCATGTATTTATTTTTGAATTATTATTGTAAGTATGTACGTGCTACAACAATACAAGTTAGAATTATGATGAAGTAGTTACCTAAGTATGTTCTTTACTATTAAACTTGGTTTTGTACTATTATTTATTCCGTACCTTGGTCTTCAGAGAGACTTGTATTTTCCCGTAGAGCATTGCAGAGAAACACAAACCCTTCATTAGTGAGCCGATACCTATGCACGTGCGTGTCAGATATGTGTCTGGGTGTATAGAAACTCCACCTAGATACTCCTGTCACACTCTTCACGACGGTCAACTTCTACAGCCCCCATGGCAAACCTTCACGCAAGATACCGTCTACTTATCATTATAAAATAAAAAAAACACAAGATCTCATAAAGCTCTCACGAAAATGTATTTTACGAATAAACGTCAAAAAAACGTTGACAGTGATCGAAACGTCAAAATTTACTACCGCTAACTTGTGAAAGTGGCATCTCGTACTGCTAAAATGCATAGAATACTCGAATACTTTTATTGAATTTCTAATACTACCACTTGATAAAACCCGTCCTACCAATTTTAGTTCCTGAAAGTTTCCGCTAAAGGCGCTGCCAGTAAATGTATGGAACTAAACGAAACTATATTTCGTTTTCAAAAACTATAAAAACTCGATACTAGAGGTGTCGCCAGGGTACAATTGGCCCCATCGACTTGCTGACAATGTGGATGTTTTCAAATCCAGAAATAGAACTCACCAAAAAACAAATATTTTTTCCCAGGCAATGTCTGTAAAAAGCTAAAAAACATGCAATCATTTAATTATTTTGGTGTGATTTGCATCTATAATTTTCTTTGTTATTTCAAATTATTTTAATAATGTTATTTTAAAAGATTGCCAATCTGTGATAGTTTTATAATCACGGAATAATATTCAGTTGTCTACGTTGATAATTAGGTTATCAAAATAGATCATCTATCTAATTACAATCTACTATACTTATAACTACTATACTTATAATAAAACTGTAACGGGTCCAATTCTGTACATTGAAGATATTTTGAAATTTTCTTTTGGAGTGTACTCTATATTCGAAACAGAAGCCAAAACTGTATTATTTTTTAATTTTTGTCTGTTTTTCTGTCTGTCTGTATCTTGGCTAGGAATCAGGCTGAAATTACTGAATTATTTTATATGAAATTTGGTATGAATTGAGTTCATACTACGAGGTAGGACATTGGATACTTTTAATCCCGAAAAATTAAAGGGTTACCGTAGGATAGGCGTTGAAAGTTATTTAAAAGAACAAGTATCACGCTGAAACTACTGGACGGATTTTGTTGCAACTTTGCACAGTCATAGTTTATGTAAAGGGTAAAAATTGAGAATAATTTTTATCCCGAAAAAATAAAGAGTTCCTGCGGGATAATGTCCCAAATTCTGTTGTTCTGTTTTTTGGAGGCCGTTCTATATTTAATACTAGAGACAAAACTGTATTTTTGTAATTTTTGGCTGTCTGTCTGTCTGTCCGTCTGTCTGTCCGTCTGTCTGTCCGTCTGTCTGTCTGTACCTTGGCAGTGTATCACGCTGAAAATACTAAAATATTTTGATGTAGGACATTGGATACTTTTCATCCCGAAAAATTAAAGGGTTCCTGCAGGATAGGGGTGGAACATTATTTAAAAGAACACGTAGCATGCTGAAACTATTGAACGGATGTTGATGCAACTTGGCATAGACATAGTTTATAAGATGGGTGAAAATTATGAATACTTTTTATCCCGAAAGAATAAAGAGTTCCTGCAGGATATGGGTCTAAATTCAGTATATTAAAGATGCAGTTTTTTGTTTTGGAGTTTCCTCTATGTTCAATAATGAAGCCTAAACTGTATGTTTATTGATTTTTGACTGTATGTCTGTCTGTCTGTCTGTCTGTCTGTATCTTGGACGCGCATCACGCCACCGGAACTACTCGATGAATTAAAATGAAACTTGGTATGATTTGAGTTTATACTACTAGGTAGGACATAGGATACTTTACATCCCGAAAAATTAATGGGTTCTCACAGGATAGGATTGAAACTTATTTAAAAGTACACGTACCACGCTGAAAATAATGGACGGGTTTTGATGCAACTTGACAGCGTCTTAATTTTTATGATGGGTTTAAAATTGAGGACACGTTTTATCCCGAAAAATTAAATGGCTTCTGCGGGATATGGGTCCAAAGTTATGTTAATATTTAAGTGATAAATAATTTTATTTAGATAGTTCTCTAAATTCGATACTGAAGCCAAAACAGTTTTACTTTTATTTTTGTCTGTCTCTCTGTCTGTTTCTCTGTCTGTTTGTTTGTGTCTTGACCGCACATCACACAGAAACTACTTAATAAATTCAAATGAATCTTGATATGCTTTGAGTTCATACTACGAGGTAGGACATTGGATACTTTTCATCCCGAAAAATTAAAGGGTTTCCGCAATATACGGGTTGAAAGTTATTAAAAAGAACACGTATCACGCTGAAACTATTAGTCGGATATTTTGATGCAAATTGACGCCGTCATATATCTTTACTTATAATAAAGCAATAAGTACGAAAAAGGCTGTGAAAAAAAGATAAATAAAAAAATGCTCTTGGGTGCTTAAAAAGGGTATTGAACAGGAATATAAAAAAAACGTGTCGCTCTGTATGTTTGTATGTTTGTTTGTTCACGCATCACGTAAAACCTATTGCACCAATTGCAATGCGGTTTTCATTGTTAGATAGCTTAGGGTTTGATTTAAAAACTGGTATCTCAATCTGGTGAGTTAGAAGCCAAACAATTGATAAAAGTACTTTTGACGGCTAAATAAATTTTGATCAAATTTTGGTATATTAGTCCTGGAAGAGCACATTATGGTACTTTGAACCTAAAGAAAAGAACACGCGTGCGAAGCTAGTAAAAAATATTTCATGTCAGCGAATATCCGATTTGTATGTGCTAGTTTCGTTGAAGACAATTGTTCGAAACATTTGCATTCAGGATGGCGGTAATCCGGATCACAATTGGAAATGAAAAGGTCTAACATGTAACATTATGATCACAGTTGATTAAAGTGATTCTGAGTGAAACTTCCATGCAGTTTATAGAATACAACTACATTTTGTTATAATCATTGATCCTGTTATTTAATAGGATCAATTTTTATAACTCTGTCCTTTGGTGAAGCACTTTCTGCGCTAGCAATTGCAGCGGTGCGTCTTTGCTAATCTTTATTAATCTCTCACTCCGAGGACTTGTGAACGACGTGACCTACAACATGTCGCGCACACTCGCTGCGTTCTCGCTGCTAACTGTGTCGTACGAGATTGTTATAAATGTTATACCATGGTTCAAAAATATGTTTGCTGCATGCACACATTGCCTTTATTGCTTGCACGCTCAGTGCTTGAAGTTTCCTCTAGTTTCTGAATTTTGTGTACCTGCAAAATTATAACAGCGTGATAACTGGCAATAAACATCCATATCATTATAATTTTCAGTTCTTAATACACCACAGCTAGGTATAAACCTGCTTATGCCGTTTTGAAACTAAAAAAATAGGGTTACTCGACCAACTGTCATTATCTTGCATTTTATCCTCCCTTTTCCATTTGTCTCCTATACTATGGACCCGTATACCCAAAAGATTCAGTGCATGACTTCACGTACCGTCGTTTATCTTACAGCATGGGCAGGAAATTTATAATATGGGATTTCCATGTAACAACATGGAATTCCCATGAAAATGGAAATAAAATATCTTGGAACACATTAGGCACACATTCATTCCCATTATGTATGAACTATATTTTTCTCCAAATCTCCATGTTACGTAAGTACGAGTACTACGTATCGAAGAGAGTGAGGATGGTGTCAGAAAACTGGTATGTCCAAGTACTTCAAAATTCAACCACATCCAACACCCATTAACCCGCACTCAGACAGCATGTTGGACAAAAGGCCTGTGTCCCAGCTGTGGGAACGTGATAGGCTGACGATAATCATCACAATCAAAGGGACAGGAAACGCATCATTCTCGGCAATTGTTGCCGATAATGGTACGTTTTATGCTCTTTGTTTGGCTGTTATTTTGTACTAGCTGTACCCGCGGCTTCGCACGCGTGGTCATTTCTCTATGTTAAAAGTACTTTATGTGAATAAGACCTAAAATATCAAATTCCTTCAGCCGTCAAAAAGTTTTATCGATTGCTTAGCTTACACTTCTTGGGTTGAGATACCAAGTACACCAGTTTTTAAGTCAAACCCTTAGCTATCCAACAGTAAAAACTGCATTGTTATCGGTCTAGTAGTTAGTACGAGATGCGCGAACAAACATACAGACAACCAGACAAAGAAACACACAGACACAAATTTTAAAAAGGTTATATTCTTGTTTAGTAGCTTATTTTATGTACGCTTAACCATTTTTTTTAATTATCTTCTTTATTCAGAGTTTGTCGTTCTTATTGTTTTATTATAAGTATAGATACAGCAAAATCTATCCTTGATAACCTTGTGCCTTGTTAACTGATGAAGCCGCTAAACGTTTCATCTCTCGCAGTGATCCTCGGAGAAGACCCGGTGATATCAGAGGTGCCCGGGCGCGTGCAGATTGGTGAAGAAGTGTTCCTCAACTGCACGACAGCGCCGGCCATGCCGCCCGCCAACATAGTGTGGTACATCGATGGGAAACCAGAGAGAGTAAGTTTATTGATTCGGCTTAGCATCACAGAATAAACCATTAGCTTGCTGTATATTCGACACGGATCATAAATATTGCTCACTGCTCATTGGCATTGATGTATTCTGATGAATTATGTAGATATCCGACAAAGAATCAAGGTAACCGACATAGCTCTAAGAATACAAGACTTTAAAAGACGATTTCAAAATATATAATTTTTATAACTAAACAGCAACAATTTTCTTTTAAGCTTCCTACAAAATTTTCAATTTTAGATTATTCTCAAGTTAATGCAAATACTTTAATCTAATGTTGCAATTACAACTATTGTAGTAAAATAAAAATTTATAATTAAAAAGAAACATTACATATATATAAATAATAGTTGTGCCCGCGGTTTCATCCACGACCCTCAGGAACCATGCATTTATTCAGAATAAATGTGTGCCTGTGTGTTAATCCAAGCTTTAAGTACCTCCATACCAAATTGTATCTAAATCCGTACAGTCGTATAACCGTAAAGAAGTATCAAACATACACATACATTAAAAACATTCGCCTTTATTATATTTTTAAGATTATCAAAAATATTATAGAGGCGAGGTTTCAATCGATTCGTCTTCATCGCAATAGTGTCATAGTTGGGTTAATTTTTTTTGAACTTATGTCTTGTTTATGGTATAAGTACTTTTCGGGAAATGTGGGTTCATATCCCAATTCCTTAATTTTCCTTCCACCTTTGGACTACAAAAACTAAGGAAGCACGATATCAGTATATTATTATTGATAAAAATCCACCGATTCATAATAACCGTTTCAAACAGACTTTTGTTGTCTCCAGAAATGCAACCTACAGTTTACAGGTATCTTCAGGCAAGCATGTTATATCGTCCCATTCAGTGAGACAACGATCAAATGCTTTTCTATCATGCGTTAAAGAAAACATCCATAAAGTAACGGGTTTAGGTTCTATAGTTCACGTATATCCATAAGATTCAAACGGAATCAAACTATTCTTTATTGTGACGAGATTATCAGACCAAGCAGTGGCACCACGCCTTTCCTTTACATTTTAAGTAAAAAAACCGGATTGATATTTACCGTGAGTTAAATTATCTGAACGCACCTAATTTACAAAAAAGGGTTAATTTGTTTCCACGGAAAATGGAATACATTAGAAACACATTCATAACACAGCACACATCATTTGTGTACACATGTTGCACACCTGCAATCTATACTCTCCAGACGAGCTTTTCTTGTAGTGATGTCGTGGTGAGGCAGGAATATTATAATTGCATAGATGTACTGACTCACTTAGTTACTTATCTATTGAGTTAGTCTGATGCTCCCCGAAGCCACAATTTATCAACGAAATTAACCGTGGAACGTTTAAATTTATTAGCATTCTGTTAAATATTAAAGTTTGCGTTCGGTATTGATGTAATTTAATATTAATTGAACACATATTAATTTCATTGCCTTAGGCAATATTGTGATCGTGGCTGTCTCGGCTTAGAATAAGACCCCACCCAATCCTCCCGTGGATGTCGTAAGAGGCGACTAAAGGATTACACACCGGAAGAAGGGCAGCAGCGTCCTCTGAGCACATATTTGTTACACTGCGGTCACCAATCCGCCTGCCAAGCGTGGTGACTATGGCAAACCCCCCCAAATATATGATAGACACACCAAAAAAATGGCCCCCATTCCCCGGCGGCTCCGTTATTCCTGGCACCAGTAGCAGCCATGGTAACGGTGTAACGGTGGTGGTGCGCAGTGGGTGCTAACAATCCTCGGTAGAGACCCAGCTACCAACCCCCACAATCTCGGACCTGGCAACTTATAACACACGCACGATGAGAAGTTGATAGAGCTGGAAGAAGGAGTAAGTAAGTTGTGCTAAGGTATTATAGGGTTATCAGAAGTCCGAAGAAAGGAAGAAGATACGATGACACTGAATTCCGGCAACTTACTTTATTACTGGGAGGATGACCAGCAGTCTCAACACGGTATTGGGTTTCTCGTCCACGAGTCCCTTGACAACAGCGTTGTGAAGATCGAAAGCGTTTTAAGCAGGTTGGCATACCTTATACTCAGAATTACCGAACAGTTTTTGCTGAAGGTCGTACAGGTAATCGACCCACACTCGAAACGCCCGGACGATGAAGTGGAGGCTATGTATGACGACATTTCTAATGCCATACATGCCCCGAAAGCACACTTTACAGTGGTAATCGGGGACTTCAACGCTCGGCTGGGCACGAAGAATGGCGATGAACTGAGAGTGGAGCAGTTTGGGTTTGGACAGCGGAACCAAAGGGGTCAGCGATTGGCCAACTTCATGGAGAAGGAAGGACTATTTATCAAGAAGCGTCCCTCCAAGAAATGGACGTGGTTGCACCCCGGCGATCATAAGCCAAGATACATTTCATTTTGATAACCAATCGGCATATATTCAATGATGTCTCTGTGATCAACAGGGTTGAGACCGGCAGTGATCACCGCATGGTAAGAGGCTCATTGAATATCAACGTAAAGCTAGAGAGGTCTCGTTTGATGAGATCTACTCTTCGCCCAAGTCCTGCCGAAATCCAAAACCCCTACAGATTTCAGTTGGAGCTCCAAAATCGCTTCAAAATCTTACCCAATGTGATACAGTGGACAAACTAAACAACGGGCTAGTGGAAATTGTTCACGTGGTCGGGTTGGAGTTCCTTCAGAATCTGTTTAACTCCGTAATCCTCGAGGGTACTATGCCAGAGTCGTGGCATAGGAGCGCAGTGGTACTGTTCTAAACGTAACAACACCCTCTTGAAGAATTATAGGCCCATTACGCTGCTGAGTGACGTCTATAAGCTGTTTTCGAGAGTAGTTACAAACCGTTTGCTCGTAGGTTTGATGACATTCTGCTTCCCGAACAAACTGGATTCCGGAAAGGCTTTAGCACCGTAGACCACATCCATACGCTCCGGCAGATTATACAGAAGAACGAAGAGTATAATCAGCCACTATTTCTAGCGTTTGTTGACTACAAGAAAGCCTTTCATTCAGTCGAGACCTGGGCAGTGCTTCAGTCATTACAGCGGTACCAAATTGACTACGGATACATCGAAGTGTTAAAGTATTTGGACAGGAAAGCTACTGTCCGTCTCCAAGATCGGAGCAAAAATAATATCGAGTAGCAAAAATGGGTGAGAAAGGGAGACATTATTTCTCCGAAACTGTTCACCTCAGCACTGGAAGATATATTCAAGCTTCTGAACTGGAACGGATATGTTATTAACATCAATAGCGAATGCATCACTCACCTTCGATTTGCTGATCATATAGTCATCATGGCAGAAACTCTGAAAGACTTAAGCACAATGCTCAGTGACATCAATATTGTTTTCCAACAGGTAGGTCTTATAATGAACAAGGGTAAGACGAATATCATGTCAAATGCCCATGCCGCACCCATATAGATTATCGAAGCTGATGATCACTATGTCTACTTGGGTCAGACGATCCAACTTGGAAGATCCAACTTCGACAAAGAGGTCAACCGACGAAACTCGGATGGGCAGCGTTCGGGAAATTGCGCCTTATCTTCTCGTTGCAGATACCGCAGAGACTCAAGATGAAAGTTTATAATCAGTGCGTGTTGCCAGTGATGACATACGGCACTGCGACGTGGTCGCTAACTATTAGGCTCATACATAAACTCAAAGTCGCGCAGCGTGCAATGGAGAGAGCTATGCTCGGAGTTTCATTACGTGATAAGATCCGTAACGAGGAAATTTTGTAGAAGATCCATGGTAATAGATATAGCTCTCGGAGTTTGCAAATTGAACTGGCAATAGGCAGGCCATATAGTTCGCAGAACCGACAACCGCTGGGAAATTAAGGTTTTCAAATGGCGACTACGAACAAGCAAGCGAAGTGTAGGGACACCCCCCACACGATGGACCGACAAGATCCCTCGTCATGGCGCTCTTTGGGGGATGCTTATCTTCAGCAGTGGACTTCTTAAGGCTGACATGATGATGATGTGGTAATACTGAATCACATTTTCAGTAGCAAAGTTCAGCTAAAGTTACTTTTGATATAAATGGGACCAGATTTATAAAGAAAATATAATTTTTGATGATGATTTTGATAATATCGTTTATTTTAACAGTCAGAGCAACCCTGGCTAGTGAACAACACGCAAGTATCAGCAGCGAATGAGGAAGGTCTCCGGAGCAGCTGGCGGGCGCTGCGCTACGTGATACGGACCTCCAAGGGGTACTCCGGGGTCCGCTGCGAGGCGACGCAGCCAACCTGGCCGCCGCACGTGCGGGCCGCCAACGCGACTGTTTTGGTCACCAGGTCGCCACATCTATCCATGTTCACTGCTTCAGGTGAGACGACACTTAAAACACGAAGCTTATAAAGCGATAGGTGGTAAAATCTAGTTAAAGGAGCTCGCTTTAATATCACGTTTACAAAATCTTGGCTAGATACAAACAGGGAAACAGCTACATTCCCACAGTCATGCTTTAACAATAAATTAACTTTCAACAATAAAGACTGAAGGACATTCGCAGACTGCAGCGCGATCGAGAGTCACTGTGAGAGACACACACGTACGCGTACTACACAAATGCCATTCCAACTGTGACAATGGCCAAGAAAGTCCAAAAGTGGGCGTTGCACCTAATTGATGTGTTTTAGTGTTAAAGTTTTCTCGAACCTGATACATAATTTAAAATATCACTACCGGCTATGACTCACATGTATATAGTCGAAAACATCGACCTAGGTTTCGAGCGTATCCGACGCTCTTCTTCAGGAGTTCACGCCGCGAGATACGGACGCGCACACGACGAATTTAATTCGCGAAGTGATATCCTGATATAGTAATCCTAAACTGGTAGAGATATTTTAAATTTATGTGTTCCACATAAAGGAGCTGATGCCCAATTCTTCCAGTTTTAATTAGATCTATGCTGGATGTCTGCTTCTTGGGATCCGGTAATTGGGAAGTGTTCTAAGTGAAGGAGCTAGATTGATCTAGAAACTACCAGCTGCTTAAGAAGGCACACAAGATTTGCCGATGTGCTCGTATGCACAAGCTTCACCCATATACTTACACAATGTGGTGGACAATAATACACTTGTTAATTGTTGCGTGTTAATTCTGTCATGTTCTCATGAAAAATCAAAAACAGTGCAGTCTTTTGTAATGAATACATGTAAACACAAAACATCGCAAATTGTCCACACACGCATACATACGCAGCTGCCATTTAATATGTTTCATTCGTTTTTTTTGCGATGTGGACTCTGTCTTTTTTAAACCCTCTTGTGTGAGAAGTTAAGGATCGAACCCGGTATTATTGGATGCCACTGCACACTAGTTTACCGCTCGGCTATCAAATACAAATCAAATTATCCTATTGACATACCAAGTAGGTACACCAGTTTTTAAGTCGAACCCTAAAATGTACAACAGTGAAAACCGCAACGCAATCAGTCCAGTAGCGTTAACGTGATGCGCGAACAGACAAACCAAGACAGAAAGAATAACTAAAAAAATGTTATATTCATGTTCATATAGCTTACCTTAGAGCATTGTTTTAATGTTCTTGGTGCAGACTTTTTGTTACATAATGCTATATTGAGAGTTTCAGTGGGCACTGTAAGCCGTCAGTTTCATTGATAACAATTTGATAGCAGTCATTAAGCCACGTCGGAGGCCTCTGCGTGGCCTAACAAAGTCTAGCATCAAAGATCGGCATTACCTAATTTGACATAAATTCATTGTTTCGTCCCATGACCTATGGTCCCAATGGCATACTAGCATATATACATACTATATATATTTGTTAAACAATATTTGAAACTTTTTGTCCGCAGGCTCGAGCTCGTTGCGAGGGGATGGACTGATTGTGGCTACCTACATGCTGGTACACATATTGTCTAAATGCAGTGCCTTGAGTGAAGTAGCAAGTAAGTTACGCTAAGTTAGCGCTTGAGATCAGATGTAACATGAAAGGCTTAGCTTAAATCACAGAATAAATAACAGCACAAGTACTTACATACAGTCTTGAAACAAAAACCTGTTTTGTTTTCGATGCTGAGCACGCTTAACTACTGAGCTACTACTAACAACTGTTATGTACCTAACGAGAACTATGAATTATGTGATGACACCCAGTATAAAAAAATAGGTGATTATTTTGAGAGATTAAAGCAATATTTTGGCGAATAAAAATAAATCACTACGTAAGAAATGAATTACATAACTTTAGATATTACGAATCAATTATTTTATAAATAGTAAGCACTGAATTTCGATGTTTTTCGTCACTTAATATAAATATGAAATTAAATTACATATTTACACATTGTTGGAGAAAAGCTCATGCTGTTAAAATAAATAAATGTATGTTAGTCATAAATTACACATGTAATATAAAAATGATACTTAATTAAATTATTTATTGTAATATCTTTAGATACAAAAATGTTTTTTTTTAATTTACAAATTTATTTCAAGTTTTTATCAGTACCCAACAAGTACATAGTTCAAGTACATAGTTTAGTGCCATATTAATAAATTGAATACTATACATTAATGCAAATTTCGTGTATATTATAAATATTATCAACAGGCTAGGTAAGGTCAAGTATTTAATGTACCTAGCTATAAGAAACCGTTGTTTAAATTATTTTGTTTGGGATACATATATATTTTTGTAAGTGTTTTTATAACCTGTTATAATATATTTTGTTACTCTTGTGTGATATTTATATTTAACTTTGTACATGTATTTTATTTCAACGCGATTTTAGTTTACCTATAATTGTATTGTGTGACGGTGTTGTATAATATTGACTATGCTCCGGATCCTCCAGATACCTGTTTTATTATCAAACATCATCAGCATAATAATAACGTTCCTTTGGGTTGACGGGATTGGAGAAATAGGGGAGAATAAGGAGAAGAGAGAGAAAATAAGAGAAGAAGAAGGGAACGGGGCTAGGCTACGCCACCACACTGTACTGTGTAGATCCCTCCCCTTCTATAATGACGTTCCTTTTGATTGACAGGATTTGATAAATAGGGGAAAATTAAGGAGAATAGACAGAAAAAGAGGAAAGGAGAGAGGGAGTAGGAATCATATTCGTACAATTCGGTTGCCCAGTTCCGTTTCCTTATCGTTCTAAATGCTCAATCATTTATTTTATTTTATTTGCAAATTTAAGGAAAACTTACAGCTAAAACAACAGAGTATAAAATGTACAGAAGACCAAATAAAACTTCCTTCAAATAGCTACACAGAAATAATAGAATATATGTGTACTAAGTAAACATAAAAGCATCACAATAAAAGACTCATGTTTTTGACCAAAAACTTACTGGATAAATTAGAAAATCAGAAGCTTCAAAGGGGTCCAAGAGTTGTTTCCAATACTTTCCTTAATTGTTCCTAAAAGTCGTGACTTTCGCTGTTCGGTAACTTGAACAAAGAACTCGAAGGAACATTTCCAAGTAAAACTTGACAGTTGAGACAGTGACAGTGAGAGTTGACTTTACAAAAGGAATGCAATTGTACAAAATATAATCCCTCTATCTCATCTCGATAGCTGGTACATACCACATGGCTGGATACTAGGAAATTAATCCGTCAGTTTTTTTGCAAACGTATTCAGTTTCTAATTAAAATTACTGCTTTATTTGAAAACCCAGAGATGTGCAGCTAAAAACGAAATAGTCTGTAATAATTCTATGTTTCTTTATTTTGGAAAAATAATACCTCCTATGAATACTGTATGTATGATATATTATTTCATATTGTATTGCTAACTTCATGGCAAAAATATAAATGGCAAAATTACCCAGCTCGTCCTGATTCTCTACAAATCTCAGTCATGTAATAGAACTCTGGAAATTTAGTGTGTTAATTGTTTTAAAACCTGCACGGTCCACTTTTTTTCCCTGGTTAGAAAGATATTGCCCTAAAATGTTGATCGAGTTTCGTTCGGCAGTGGAAGTCCAGCGGCAAAGCCGGTCAAAGCCAAATAAATAATTATGTATCTCCGACACGGATTTTCCATTTTCCCACATAAACTAACAGCCCGTTCCCATTTGTCGGGTGTCAGGCCCGATAGAAAATCGGCTGCTACAGTGGCAGAACATTTTATATGAAGCTTTTCACACTTATCCGACACCGTTTTTTTGGTGTCCGTCACTACAGCCGGCCATTTGTTTGTATGCAGCCCAAAACTTCCCAAACTGTAGTGCTCTCAAGTGCTCTGTAGTGCCCAAATATGGCCATTTGTTCTCGATTACTTTACGACATATTTCAATTCAAAAGGTGGCCTGCCGGGGTGACGCTGCGTTCAGCGCATCGATGTCGTCGAGGCGAATCCAGCGAACAGATTTAAATGAAACATGGCTTAGTAATTAGTTCTGGAAATAATAAGCGAAACTGTCAGCCATAATTACAATCGAAGTAGTGGTTTATGAGAAAACCATCTTAAAAGGGTGGTCAGCCAGGATGACGCTTGCTTCAGCGTGTTTTTGACGGCTGAAGGAATTTTGATCAAATGTTGGTAAATTGGGATTTTAGGTCTTGAAATAGTACATAGCGTACTTTTAACCTAGACAAATGAACACGCGTGTGAAGCCATGGGTACAGTTAGCTTTAAAATATGGTCATCAGTCTACATGCTATATTATATATTTACTTTAAATTTTATACTTTCTATTTTCAATTATTTATGCTAATCGTTCTTTATTTATTCCGAAATCTATTGTATTTCAATAATGTACATACTGGTAACATTATAAATTGTACTTACGCCCGGGGCCCAGCCGCGTGAAGATAGGAAACGCAGCTACACGTTGAAAAGGTTACATTCGTGAAATCCATTTTTACTTGATTCATCTAATATTAGCCGGCTAAATGTAATATCCGGGCCTAATGTGCTTTCATTCATGCTAATGGCAAATCCTTCATGTTAGAAAGGGACAGCTGTAGCCTCGAGAACCTTCTAATAGAGGTACTTATGATAAGGTGTGCAAAAAGTAATAATACTTTTTTTCTAAAGTTCGTTATGTAGATGTCCAATTATCGGGCACAAAGACTATTTTACCGGGAACTATTTGTAGGTTTACGTCTCAAAGCTGCAGGCACAGCCGTTGTCGAGTTTCAGTGTAGCGCGCCAGAGCCAGCGTCACCCCTGAAGGCCGCCTTTCGAGCCTCGAACGAGCAAAAACTACTGAACTTACACGATTGATTTTTGGGCACAAATAGAAGAACTGCAGCTCCACTTAATTTGAAGAATATTATTTATTCACTCGTTTTGTTGTTACAGAGTTAGCGCGCTGAAGCAAGCGTCATCCTGGCTGACCACTCTTTTAAGATGGTTTTCTCACAAACCACTACTTCGATTGTAATTATGGCTGACAGTTTCGCTTATTATTTTGAGAACTAAAAGCTAAGCTATGTTTCATTTAAATCTGTTCGCTGGATTCGCCTTGACGACATCGACGCGCTGAACGCAGCATCACCCCGGCAGGCCACCTTTTGAATTGAAATATCTCGTAAAGTAATCGAGAACAAATGGCCATATTTGGGCACTACAGAGCACTTGAGAGCACTACAGTTTGGGAAGTTTTGGGCTGCATACAAACAAATGGCCGGCTGTAGTGACGGACACGTTTTTTTGTCGGCTAAAAAAAGTTAAAAAAAACAAAAAATCCTACGCCTGAAAAAAAAATCGGGTCGGGTCTCGCTCGCCTATGAGTAAGTATGGCGCTGTTCACATCTATCGGATGTCGGGACCTTAATAACTTAAGTTATTTATTTAATTAAATACGTATAACTAAAAAGTGACTGTTTTATCTTTTATTTAATAAACAAATTAATAGGTATAATTAATTATTTTACTTGAGAAATATCGATAACCTTTCGTTAGTACAAATGCAGTCTCTAAATCTTGTATTTTGGTAGTTTATGCTCACTGATATTCGAGCCAATAGATTGTTGAATGTAGTTAATGACACCCTAAAATAATTGAAAAACCTAATTTCGTCACTACTCAATTCTCTTATTAAGTTTTGAAATGTTCCCAAACTAAATCTTTCCCTCAGGATTGGGTGCACCCAATATTTTCTTTCCTTAGCTGTTTTTTTTTTTCGTTTCCTTCTCAAATAATAATACATCACATCAAAAGCTTCGTCGGCGTTCATCGTGTAAAGTCGCCTCGCATAGACTGCCAAAATATGGCTCCAGCTTTGACCGGGTCCGACAACCGCCTAGTGTGAACAGATGCGCCGACATCCGATTAAAATACGGCGGTCGACACCCAACATATGGGAATGAACTCTTACTTGCTGGCCGGGGGCAATTCTTCTCTCTCTCTGTGCACTTTTTCAACTTTGTGCCGAATAAAATCGAATATGTCTCTATACAAGTTAGGTTTTTATCCGACTTATGGTTAGAAAAATAGTCCTTGTTAAAGATTATTCCTACCAGTAAGAAGGTTTAAAAATTATAGAATCTACACCGCCAAATCGAAAGTGAAGCTCCCCAGATATGCCGATTGGTTCATACACACAAGCCTCATGCAGACACTAACACCATGTTATGCCGATCAGCCGCCACATCGCAGCAAGCTGTCATGTACTCACTAAAGATCAAAAACATTGCAGTCTTTTGTGATGAAATTGTTTACTTAATTGTGTGTCAACCACAAATCACACACATCACACACACACATATATATATATATATTTATATATGAAGCCGCCATTTGCTAGCTTTACTCGTTTGTTTGGCGGTGAGGACTCCGTAATTTTTGCCTACCGGGGCTTTTTTTCGTTTAAAGATGTCAGTTGTACCCCACGTGTAAGATAAAAATATTGTAAATTAAAATATATTTTTTCATTTTACAGTAATTGATGTTTTTTTTATTCTTCGTGCAGTCACTTGTAAATGAATTAATAGTCCACATGATAATAATTATGGTCAATTTGAAGCACTATAGACATTGTCCGTGATAAATGTGTTTGTTAATATTTGTAATTATTCTGTAATTGGGTGTCGAATTCTTAATGGCGATAAATAAACGTATATTATGAAATCGTTACTTGGTTTTATTTACTAGCAAAAATCTATTAAGTACCTGCAATAGAGATTATTACAAAAATGGTTAACTTAAGCTACAGAACAAGAATATGACGTTTATAAAATTGCTGTCTGTATACTTTTCGCATAACGCAAAAACTCCTACAGGCACAGAATAAATTGCGGGTTGCGCTGTTGGATAGTTCAGGTTACTTGTACTTCATTCTGTGATGCGTGAACAAACATAAAGATAAACAAACAGGCAGACACGATTTAAAAAAAAAACTTGTTCAGTGGCTTATTTTAAGTACCCTAGAGCATTTTTTTATTATCTTCTTTGTTGTTTGTTGTTGACTTTTTCATTCCTATTTTTTGATTATAAGTACTGATAGATAAGGCAAGATGCCCTAATGTTGGCATATTTTTGGTGGAAAATTTATTTTCATACAATTATGTTTTCATACAACTAATAATGAACGTAAAGGCACGTTAAGCTGTCGATCCCGGTTCTACTTGATGGGTAGCAGTCGTTACGTCATGTCAGAGGCCCTCGGGCCCCAAGGCGGCCTGACTGTCTGACAGCAACATCAATCAAGCAATGAACGCCTGATTTCCATATCTGTAAATTCCGAGAGAGAGAACAGATTTCTCCAAAATCAAACTTTTCTTTGATATATTCCTAACTTGCGCGAGCTTCACAACAGCGGCGACAAAAAAAGCGAGCACCCCACAAAAAACCACAAGCAGACCACGAGTTCTATTGTTGCTCCCATTTAAATACTTTTGTAAGCAGCTTTTACAACCCGATCCAGCATAAACCGTGTAAAAAACATTTTTATTTTTAAATATTTCAGCACAATAACGTGGAATCCCGAACCAACTGCTTTGCAAAGAAAGGGGCCGATGCAATTCACGGGTCACGGGCTTCGAATGAGAACGCTTTTTGACATTTTGCGTTAGTATTAGGGTTGCAGTGGTCATGGTTTCGCCAGATAAAGTAATTATATTTTATCCATCAATCTTTACTTACAATAAAGCAATAAGCTTCTGAACAAGAAATAACCTTTTTAAATCTAGTCTGTTTGTTGGCGCATCGTCAGGCCAGTCGCACTCCGCAACAAGTACAAATATTATACCTACACTTTGAGGCCGCAATATTGGGGTTAATTCAGTAGAGTGTCAAGCGTGCGCTCGATGAGTCGCGCGCCGTGTGCTCAGCAATAAAGTACCTACTTACGTAAAGTTTTTGTCAAATTTTATTCATGTTTTAATTATGAGTACCAAGAAGAAACCTAGCAGGTACTGCATAGCATTCTGCTGTTTAAATAGTGATACAAATGGCGACTTGTCATTTTTCACGCATCCAAAGGATATCGAAAGGTAATAATGGTAATAAGTACCTATAATAGGTCCTAGTTATATAGTATACCTATTGATATTTTTTATTACGTAGGTACCTGTAGTTTATTATGTCCGTAGGTAGAAATTTATTTTTCACTCATTATTTAGCATGGAATTCAGACAGGTACCTTTATTCATCAAAGTGCAATAGGAACCTATTAGGATATAATCATAATCAACCAACGACACAATACATAGGTAGGTATCTCACTAAACTTACCGGTGTTCTGAAAACGGGATAGTAAAAATGAGGTACTAGGTCTATTCTGATAAGAATGTAATTGTATGTAATATAAGTATATAAATATATATGTTACAAAGATCTATCGGGGCGTCTGGTCGAAGCAACACGTGACCAAAATGCTGGCCTTTACTTTGCCCAAAGACTAAGCATTGCCATACAACGTGGCGATGCTGCCAGCATTTTGGGAACGTTGCCCACTGGCAGCGGATTATCAGACTTGTTTTAGTATTACTTTGTTTTAGGTTAGTATAGTCATTGTTTTTTTAAAGTCCTATTGTTTGATTAAAACTGAGAACCTGTTACTATATCTTAGTTATATCATATCACAGAATAATGAATAGTACAAGTACCTATATCGTCATATATTAATACAACCATGCGAAAAAGTGACAGAGCGATTCTGAAACGGTTAGAGCAATGTAAGCTCTCACGCGTAGTCATACGATACATTCTAGCCTGCACACGATGGGCGAGCGCCTTCTAGGTAAATATAATTGAAAGCTCGCAGCACTGTGCGAGTTTAATTGCACTTTATTGCGTTGTAGCGAGGGTCGCTATGTATTTATATGCTTTCACTCAGATATCTATCTGTACTTGTACTATTATATATTCTGTGGCATCGTGTAAGAACTACTAGACTGAATGAATTGCGAATTTATCTAATGGATAGCTTAGGTTTTGACTTAAAATCCGGTGTACTTTTTATCTCTATCCCATAAGCAGAAGCCGAACAATAGCTAAATATATTACTGAAGGCTGAAAAAAACTGGTTTGTAGTAAAGTATTTCAGGTCCTGGAATAACACATAAGTAAATTTTATTCCAGACCACCACGACCACGTTAACCACGCGGGCAAAGCTGCGGTTACAGATTGTGTTCAATAAAGATAAACTGCGCCGTCAGTGTCTATACCTGTTTCCACATCGGATCCACAGCGTCTGCCAATATAGTATATTACCATTACTACAATATAATACTGTCTGTGGTACTATTAATAAAATAACGTAGGTAGACGTGCAAAACTTAAAAGCAGGCTTTTGATTTTCGAAACGTTTCTTTCCAATCATCATTATTCCTTTGGAAGTCCACTGCTGAACATAGGCCTACCCCAAAGAGCGCCATGACGAGCGATCTTGTGCTACCTCCATCCATCGACTTCCTGCAATGGCCACAATGTCGTCGGTCCATCGTGTGGGGGGTCTCCCTACACTTCGATTGCTCGTTCGTGGTCGCCATTCAAGAACCTTTATTCCTCAGCGGTCATTGGTTCTGCGAAATACATGGCCTGCCCATTGCCACTTCAACTTACAAACTCTGAGAGATATGTCGATAACCTTGGTTCTTCTACGGATTTTTTCGTAACGGATCATATCACGTAGTGAAAACTCCGAGCATAGTTATCTCCATTGCACGCTGCGTGACTTTGAGTTTATGTATGAGACCAATAGTTAGCGACCACGTCTCAGTGCCGTATGTCATCACTGGCAACACGCACTGATTAAAAACTTTCGTCTTGAGGCTCTGCGGTATAAGCGACGAGAAGATATGGCGCAATTTCCCGTGGGTTTCTTTCCAATAATTCTTCCTAAATGGTTCCCTAATTAATTCCCATTAACCTTTTTATTATTTGTTGGATGTGTGTGTCACTGACATAACTCAAAGAATCAGCAGGCTGAAGTGGCAATTTTTACACGACAGTCCAAAAAAAGGAGTGTTATGTTTTTAGCATTCATGTATGTTTGTATGTGAGTTTATTTATTCCACCATAACTTTTAAATGCCTGAAAAGATTTAGACGTATGGGTATCGTTAGAATCCTTACATCCCTTCGAGTAACATAGGCTATTCTTTTTTGAAAACATTCTATATTGCTGAAGTATGGCACGATGTTCATACACAAAAAAAATACTCCGAAAATTACAATATGGAAATCTAATTGAAGGTCTTGATAAGCACATTCCAATAGTATATAATTTATTAGCAAAAGTTATTTTCTGGCATTGCAGGCGTGTTTTTTTTAGCTTTTAAGCTAGTTATCGCAATATATGTCAAGGAACCTTAGCGTGTATTTTTATTTGCCATAACCAATGTGGTCGGCTAGTTCTTGAGTGGAAACCACGTGAGCCAAAAGTAGTGTAGGACGCTCTCCAGCTAGATAGAGCGACGACCTTCTCTAATTTATAATATTAGTGTGATTTTTGAAAATCTTAACTCTTATTGTCCTGACCTCTTAGTGACATATGTGCATGTGTGCATGCACGCACATATCTGTCCACTGGGAGGACACTTGTCGTCTCGTCGGTAATGGTAATATCCGGTGTCGGGTTTTTCCTCCGATTTTCCATAACGTTATTCTGAAACTTCAGCAGTTATCTTATTACTGTGCCGTTGATGCTTTGGTAAAACCTATTATGGGGAACATGTTAGGTAAAAATATTAAAAAAAAATGGGTTAGGTCGATTATGGGTAGTTGACGAAACGGAACTGTATATTCTTTTATCGATTTTAAAAAGGAGGCGGTTCTCTATTTTGATTGTTTTTGTTGTCAGACATATCTCTAGAATTTCTGAACAGATTGGGATGATATTTAAATTTAAAAGGGTGATGTACCTCCATGGTGATCGTAAACCTAATTATAGTAAACTTGTATGTAACAAAAAGTATCTACATTGAAAGTTATTAAACAAATTGTAAAGTTTACTATAAATAGGCTAATGAACAAGAATAAAACATTATTTAAATCGTCTTTGTCTGTTTGTCTGTTTGCCAATCCCGTAAAAACTATTAGACTGATAGAAGTGCGGTTTTCACTGATGGATACATTAGGTTTTGCCTTCAAATCTGGTGTAGGTACTTTGTATCTTAGATTAGTAGAAGCCGAGCAAATGATAAAAACTTTTTGACGGCCAAATATTTGGCCCTGGAATGAAATATTTGAAATATTTGGCCCTGGAATAACACATAGATTATTTTTAGCTCAGTGAAATGGACATGAGGGCAAAGCCGAGGGCACAGCTACTACAAAATGAATATCGAAATTGATTTAGTTATTTTTAAACGACTTCCCCAAAAAGGTGTGTGATGTTTCTAGGATTCATGTATATTTGTATGTATGTATGTAAGTTTTAGAATCTTTACATCATCCCAAGTAACATAATCTACTTTCTTTTAAATTCAATAGTTAACTAATATGGCGGCAGTATGGCTCCATTCTTAAATGCAAAAATCATAGACATGCCCTACGTCAATGCGTTTTTTTTCATCGAATTATACAATATGGATATCAAATGGAAGGCATTGGTGAGCACATGTCATAACAACAATGTATAATATAATGGCAAAACTGAAAACTTGTCAACAATATGAAATAAAAATAAATCATAAAAAATATATACTTGACTTCCCTGTCCAAAACGAACAAAAAAGTCAAAAACAATTCATAAAAAGTTGCCATTGCAGTCGGGGGACCTCTTAGACTAAAAATGTTCCAGAGTATGGTCCCCCGAAAAAAAAAAAAACATTTATCACATCTCCCCACATTTCCCCAGGTTTTTTTTCTAAGTATGGCCACTCTGGTAGGTAACGATCGCGTTGCAGTTTGTTAGCTGAATTGCACTGCAAGGGCATTTTACGGCTCACAAAGGGTCATGAAATTTAGCAACTAATAAAAGCTAGAATCTGTATATAGCTAGATGGCTGTGTCAGAACAGTTATTACCGGGTTTAAAAATTTGGGCTGGTAATTAACGGCGTGACATATTATAGCCTAAGATTCAATACTTCATTCCTAACTGACTCTACATAGGTATATATATATTATATAGACATACATACAGCTTATAACACTCCTCTATTTTCGCATTCGGGGGTTAAAAAGTACCAATGACTAGATAACATGATTTTAAGGTAGATGAAGGAAATTATACGAAATTTTGCTCGGAAAATTGTACGGAACTTGCAAAGCTTCATTGTTAATAATGCAATTATGTATTGACGCTTATCTTTTTAAGAATGTCATTAATGCAACAGTACCAGACACACGCTGGACTATCTCAGATCTAGACGGTAGATAGCACTCGTTCCCTGCGAGTTTTTGTACAGCTCCAGTTTACTCGCGCACGCTCGTGGCATATTGTATTCTGCTTTATTGCTCGAGTCTCGAGCTTGAAACGGCTCTATTTCAAATATTTACTCAATATGTACTTACTAGATGCTATACCGCCATCTGTGGAGGACATTGTCCCTGTGCTATAATGTTTATAATGGGTTTAAGTATAATTTGATGTCCTACAGGTTTTTAAACCTTTTTTTACCCAAAGAGATTTAGTATTAATGCAGCTGGCAGTTTTAAAACAATTACAGTTTACTAGCTGTGCCCGCGGCTTTGCCCGCGTGGTTATTTCATTTAAAAGGTAGCCCACACGTGTTATTCTAGGACCAAAAGTACCTACAAAGTAATACATTTCTTCAAAATTCGTTCAGCCGTAACATAGTTTATATCGATTGCTCGGCATCTAATCATTGGAATAAGGCTAGCGCGCACTGCCTTGCGTTTTTAAAACGCATATTCTGTGAAGTACGGAGTGTCATAGAAATGCACCGTGTTGCGGTGAAATAAACGAATGAAATAAATACAATATGAAATAAACGGTAGTCGTAGAATAAACGCACCGCGTTCCACCGCAAGGCAGTGCGCGCAAGTCCTATGATACCAACTACCTCAGTTTTTAAATCAAATCTTAACTATCTTCTTTGTACAGACTTTTATGTAGTTTTACTTTCATTATGCTTTATTATAAGTACAGATACAACGGTCTCTAGTGTAGAGGTCCTACAATAAAAATACTTACGACCGTGTTAAGGAAGTAGGATACTCCATTGTAATATACTCGTACTGTAATATATACCCGTTTTAGGCTCTTTATGCGCGATGCCTTGAGAATCTATCTGTGTTGCATTGGAGTAGCGTAGTGTGGAGGTATATTTTCAAAAAACGCCTCGCGAAATCTTAAATTCGAAAGTATACCCGATCTCAGCTCGTCCAGTGATTCGCGTTGCTTGCCCTCACGCACGGCTGTGACAGTTTTGTTAGTACACAAGCACAAATTAAAAATTTGTATAACCCCCACCCCCATTATAGCTAAGAAGCATTTCGATCACATCAGTTTTCAAACATAAAAATCGCACCAATCTCTGGATTGGAAGGCTGACATGCTTCCACTGCGCCATACAGGCCGGGTAGGTCAAAATTATGGTACTATTTTAATGTATTATTTTTATTACATTTAAATTTTAGTTTGAACACCTATCCCTTAGGAACCCTATATTTTTTGGGGATAAAAAGAATCCGCAATTTTAATACATAATATGAAATTTGACTGTGCCAAGTTAAACCCAACACCGTCCAGTAGTTTCAGCGTAATATGTGTCTTTTAAATAACTTTCAACCCCTATCCTACGGAAACTCTTTTTTTTTTCGGGATAATAAGTATTCCAAATGTTAATCCATAACATGAGCTAAGATTGTGATAAGTTGCATCAAAATCCATCTGGTTGTTTCAGCGTGATGCGTGTTCAAAGAGACATACAGACAGATAGACAGACAGACAGAGAGAGAGACAAAAAATAAAAATAAAGCCTTATTGCTCTCCATATCGGTTTTGAATATCTCAATTATAATTATGAAAATATATTTAATGTACCGATTTAGCCCAGTTACAGTTTTATTATAGTAAGAAGATAGATGTATCAGAAGCATCGCGTAAACCACTTTTACGTGAAAACGCGAGGGATGTCTTATTAGGCGAGCCTAGGGAAACAATTGTATTTTCATAAACATGGACTGAATCTAGCGTTTTAGGTTAATTACCGTTGAGTTGAAGTTTTGTTACCGTTAAACCCTACGGTCACATTAAGAACCCGACTACGTATTAGAATTCCTAGGTATTCGATAACTTGTGACGATGAGGATCACGACACCAGAATATGAAAATGGAGTCATTCAATCTCAGATGGGCTCTCATATAAAAGTGACAATGACTCTACACCTTCAATAATTTAATCACTCGAGACGAGAAGTACGTAAGTAGTTGGTTTAGAATGCACAAGCCGTGTCATAGCTAAACAAGAAAATTCAAAAACTATGTACCAACTAGGAGTAAACAAACTGATTGCAACTCACAAAATGACGATGATTTTCGTAGCACTCGTAGATCGTAAAAGTCATAGGAAGCATATCAATCGCGTAGCGACCGCTACGCAGCTACGCTACGATTTCGATTCTACGACAGTCGTCTTTGATTCTGCGAATTGGCCGCTAGACGAGTGTTCCAATAGTGTTCCATCACGTATTTTGGTCTTACTGCCTTTAGATGTAGTCGCAATAGTACATAAAAAAATTAAAATAAAACACAAAATATTTCTCTACAGTATTCGCCCTTCGATTTCGGTGTTCACCTCAACCTCGCGTTTTTAACTGTTTACGTATTATCCCAACAATTTCCAGAGTGACCACAATTTCATAACCATCGACTGAATTCACACTTAATTAACTTATTTCACCTGGTTGGCCCCTGAGGGACACACCAATCAACACAACTGTAAATACCGATCAGTGAAAAAGCTTGGGCAATGTTGATTTAAAAGGGTTAAAACACAAAATGTGTAGCTCACTTCGTCCAAATAAACTCACACTTATCTGTATGTCGCTTGTCGAGTCACTGCATTATTCACGCCACTACATTAGTCTACACTAAGTCAATTTGCGTTACTGACTTACCCCCATTCCTATAAAAATAAAAGAGTCGTTTTTCCAACCTCTTGTTAATTTTTGACGTTTTTTGTATGGCGTTTATGTAAAAATTCTACGGACAGTAAGCAAAAACAGTTCATTCTTAGATATAGGTACCGGCCATTAGTGTACGCTTGTCACAGCATTACGTTCGTCACTCATCACAAAGACATACTGTACGGCAGAAACAAGTCTTACAAAGTGTAAGATATCACCCAGCTAAGTAGTCTCTTAAATCTTTTGCATAAGAGGCTGACAGTAACTGACTGCAGAGCTCCAAGTTTGTCTGCGCAAGTTAATTTGTAAATTGATCCAAACTTCGACAACTGTTTGCTTCTACAATGTTACGCGGAGCCCAAATAAAGTACACTTGTTTTGTTAAAATTTATTCCTGTCTAGGGATGGAATTGTAGAGAAAAGACAGCGAACTGTAACGATCTAGCGTTCCATAAATCAAAAGTAATTTTTGTACGCTCCAGAGAAAAGCACTTGTAAGTATAAGTATGAATAGGCGCTTTGTATTCCTTTCCTTGGCTGACTAGTTTTACGCCTGTGCTGAGTTTTTTCTTTATTAACTCGACCATTTATAGGGTTCAAATAAGAAGAAAACTGTTAAAATATTAATCGTACTATTTATGAAACATAAACATTTTATTAATTACTGTGGCAAGAAATAAATCAATATTGAATTTCAATGTATGACCTTATAAATTATACTTTAACTCATTGCCTACCACTTCATTTAAATGTCGAAAAAAGAAAGCGTTGACCTCTGGCGTTAGTGTGTTGCCGCCCAAAGCCCTTTGACGTGGCTTAAGACTGTTGTCAATTGTAAGCAACCGCTTTGGCTTAATGTGCCCTCCGAAGCACGGAGAGATATTAAATCCAACATACGCATATAACTTTTTAAAAATAACTGATACGAGTAGAGAATCAAACCCAGTCATATTTGATGATGAAGTAAACATATTACCGTTCGGCCTTATACCACCACTTTGATTTTAAACTTACAGGATATTGCTGAGAAATACCTACCATTTATTCTTAGAATAGTGACACGTAACACGAATACGTACAACAACAAAGTTAAGCAAACCCTTCACTAGGTTCAACCCACACCCTCAGTCAGAGAAGGTCTCCTTTAACGGAGAGTTTGTTAGTGATACCTCCAGAGACCCATTTCCTCAGGGCTAATTTTGCTAAGATAAACGTTTTTGTATTAAAGCCTTAATTATTCTTTTTTTTGATTAGTTACCAGCACCTCGGGCCTCGGGCGTGGTCACATAATTTAGGCACAATGTACACAATTAGCCTTATTTGACTTCTAGTCATAATCGAAGTGGCTTTTGTGTGGGACGGTATAGCAGTGACTCTCATTCGCGCTACACTCTGCGTATGTCTCTCTATTTTTGAAGTTGATGCACATGAAGCACGAAGGTCAAAGTCAAAGTCAACGTATTTTATTGTAAATAATCAAAATAGCACTTTTACAAGTCAAAATTAACATCTCATGTACAAGGAGAAATACATAAAATATTATAATAAGATCAAATCAATAAAAAAAATGGTAAACTAAGTAAGTTTTCTTTGAGTTTGAAAAGGAAATTTTCCATTCATGCACCAACAGAGTTAAGTCACACACTGGAAAAGGAAATACCTTTCTAACTCTAACCGGTGGTTCGGAAATACGCCCGTTAGATAAGAAAGCACCAAGAAACTCTACGGGGATGGTTGGGATGTAACTGTGTGGATATGTTTTCCTGTATTTGTATATATATTCTAGTTTTTGTTAACGTGATATTAAAGCGTGCTTTATCTTACCCCTTTAACAAGGGCTATGTTTTTTTAATAAACAATATGAGATACTTATCTCTTCCATAAAACATAGTCCTCTGTGAAAACCCTTAATCAACACCACTGGGTAAAACGTTAGGTCTAACTGACTGCGTGTAAAGTACTGTTAAATACCATAATCCCCGGGCAAAGCTTGCGGAGTTGCAAAACGTGACGTATTACTTGCGGACCTTATCCAGAGTTTAACAGACTGTTATATGGTTTTTGGTCGGACCATTAGCAGTTTAATAGAATTAAAAGATGGTTTATTCGTCGGACCTTTACCATAGCTAATGTGGCAGTTGTTCTCATACAAAATTGTCTGATGCGTCTTAAAAAACCTAAGTATGAGCATATTCCTTTGGATTGCAAGATGGGCGGCCTCTATTGTGGGACGCTACTTGCGTCGGCATCTCATTACAAGAAGATGTGGCACCGTCACATCTTCTTGTAATGGTTATAATACTCGTATTTGAGCCATATGATGCCGAAACATTTGGACTGTAGTGTGGGAACCGAGAACTCTTCGATATGGAATAGTATTTTTTTACAAAGTGCATTCTTTTATATTGAATGTTGTGAGAATTTGATCTTACCAGAATATATGGGGCTTCTCCCTCTCGGTCTCTAACGCTCTAAGGTTTTGGTGGCAAAACAAATAGGTATCAGCTGTTCCACACGCGCCAATTTATGCGGACCATGACCGTGGAGCTGGTACCTAATCTCTCTACTTTTAATTAGATTTATGTAGAATACGTATAATACACAAGAACGTTTCATAAAAAATGTTTAGTCCATGTCCGTGGAGCTAGTACCTAATCTCCCTACTTTAAATACCTAAGATTTATATAGAATACATATAATACAGAAGAACGTTTCAGAAAATATTTTTTAGTCCACGTCCGTGGAGCTGGTATTTAATATCCCTACTTTTATTTAGATTTATGTAGAATACGTACAATACAGAAGAACTTTTCAGAAAATAATGTTGTGTCCATGTCCGTGGAGCTGGTACCTAATCTCTCTACTTTTAATTAGATTTATGTAGAATACGTATAATACACAAGAACGTTTCATAAAAAATGTTTAGTCCATGTCCGTGGAGCTAGTACCTAATCTCCCTACTTTAAATACCTAAGATTTATATAGAATACATATAATACAGAAGAACGTTTCAGAAAATAATTTTTAGTCCACGTCCGTGGAGCTGGTATTTAATATCCCTACTTTTATTTAGATTTATGTAGAATACGTACAATACAGAAGAACTTTTCAGAAAATAATGTTGTGTCCATGTCCGTGGAGCTGGTACCTAATCTCTCTACTTTTAATTAGATTTATGTAGAATACGTATAATACACAAGAACGTTTCATAAAAAATGTTTAGTTCATGTCCGTGGAGCTAGTACCTAATCTCCCTACTTTAAATACCTAAGATTTATATAGAATACATATAATACAGAAGAACGTTTCAGAAAATAATTTTTAGTCCACGTCCGTGGAGCTGGTATTTAATATCCCTACTTTTATTTAGATTTATGTAGAATACGTACAATACAGAAGAACTTTTCAGAAAATAATGTTGTGTCCATGTCCGTGGAGCTGGTACCTAATATCTCTACTTTTAATTAGATTTATGTAGAATACGTATAATACACAAGAACGTTTCATAAAAAATGTTTAGTTCATGTCCGTGGAGCTAGTACCTAATCTCCCTACTTTAAATACCTAAGATTTATATAGAATACATATAATACAGAAGAACGTTTCAGAAAATAATTTTTAGTCCACGTCCGTGGAGCTGGTATTTAATATCCCTACTTTTATTTAGATTTATGTAGAATACGTACAATACAGAAGAACTTTTCAGAAAATAATGTTGTGTCCATGTCCGTGGAGCTGGTACCTAATCTCTCTACTTTTAATTAGATTTATGTAGAATACGTATAATACACAAGAACGTTTCATAAAAAATGTTTAGTTCATGTCCGTGGAGCTAGTACCTAATCTCCCTACTTTAAATACCTAAGATTTATATAGAATACATATAATACAGAAGAACGTTTTAGAAAATAATTTTTAGTCCACGTCCGTGGAGCTGGTATTTAATATCCCTACTTTTATTTAGATTTATGTAGAATACGTACAATACAGAAGAACTTTTCAGAAAATAATGTTGTGTCCATGTCCGTGGAGCTAGTACCTAATCTCTCTACTTTTAATTAGATTTATGTAGAGTACGTATAATACACATGAACGTTTCAGAAAATAATGATAATAATAATAATAAAATGTATTTATTGCAAACAAACAAACAAAAAACAATCAACACAATAATAAAATTTTGATATTCCACGATAACATGACTCGCGTCAATTAGTAACATTAAATTTAAATAATGTAAAGTCCCTGATTGTTAGATGTAATTCAAACGGTTCGACGTATTTTTGTATCTGGTTCAATACAAATAACACCTTTAGAATAAAACAAGCAACATATCAGTTGACAGAAACATCAAGACTGAAGAGATAGAACACTGAGCAAAGAAATTATAACAAAAACTTGTACTTGATACCCAAAATACGAATTCAAAAAGCAGATACATAAGTCTCACGGGTAAGGTAGACTGTAATCCTGCAGCATTAGGACTGGACCTGGAGTTAGTTGAAAAGTCTCTTCTCACAATAGGAATTCCGCGGAACCTCAATTCTCGCAGTTTAGGTAAGTTATGCGTCATCATTTGGGGATCAAATGTTGAAAATGATCATAGGGCCAGAATCCGTGTGTGAAATTTCAGTAGATGTAAAAGAAAAATCTGATGCAAGATATGAAACAAACCTACGTATGCACACGTAAGCTAAATAAATAAAACTTTGAGAATTATTGCCTCCAGGATAGTGATCTCGATTTTTTATTCAACGAATTTAATCATCTGTTTAAAAATTCCAGGCCTCCTTTTGGAAGCATCCTTATCCTCCTGACCATCAATCTTCGTCGCCTTCCTGAAGCTATTTAAGGCTTTTCTCCACTGGCTGCCATCCAAATTCATTCCTATAAACATACGACATCGCTTCGCGGAGTGTAACTCCGGTAGAATGGTGCAGACAGCGATTCATGGATGTTATATGCGACATTTTTTTATTTATTTTTTATATTTACCATTATATTGTAGTCGTGGAGGATAGCAGTGCATACAATATTAATTGTTTAATTGGATTTTTGCTTATTTTTGATCAATAAAGTCAATAAAGTAGGGATGAAACAATTTACCAGCGACTTAGTGTGCCGATATCTGTAACCTGTGAGTTATCAAGTCCAGTGTCTACAACCAAGAATGTTTAAAAAGAGACGGATTCCGCAGTGCCAAATCGGAAGTCCATTTGCTATTCATAATTTTTATTGCATGTTTATTTCCCATACAATTAATTATAAATGAAATAAAACTCGTTGGTTGGGTGTGGACTCAGCATTTTTAATAACCTTCTTGGCTACATGTTCTATTTGATTCGATATCCGGAGATCAAGGCAAATTGTCTTTTCATGAAACAGAAAATGATTTAAGCGAGAACGCGGGGATAGCTAAAACGCTAGACTTTTATGTTAAGTAATTTTTGGACCAAGATCTTTACTGTTTTAAAGTGATATGATATGGTCGATGGTGTGTATAATATCTATTCACGGTTGACTTGAAAACGCTTGGGTTTTAATTTACCAGAACTTTTTAATTTACAGACGTGAGGTAGCAAGCCTGGCGGTATTCTACAGATTGCACTATGGAGAGTGTGCACAAGAACTGCACAACCTGATTCCCCCATCACCTTTCCATCACCGTACGACTAGACGATCAGCAAAGCGCCACCCTTTCATGGTTGAAATACCTTGAACAAGAACGAAGCGTTACGCTTCTTCATTTATTATAAGAACTGCAAAGGAGTGGAATGCCCTGCCCTCGTCAGTGTTTCCGGTAAATTATAACCCCGGTGTGTTCAAGTCAAGAGTGAATAGGTATCTACTAGGCAAGCGTGCTACACCTTCGACCACATCATCGCTTTCCATCAGATGAAATCGTGGTCAAACGATTGCCTAGTCCGTAATAAAAAATAATAAAATAAATAAATAGAGACACACTAAAATGGGTAGAGCATTCCACTCCTTTCCAGTTCTTAAAATAATGAACTCTTCTTATTTTATGCTTCCCAGTCTTTTGATTTTAATGTTAGTGACGAGTTTGATTAGCGTGTTTTGGCTGTGGGTTTCTCGAAAATGTTTTCCAAATGTGTTTTTTTTTTTCATATATCAGTGTGAAGCGTAGTATACTGTAGTTTGAACTATGATGCTTATTTCTAACTCTAATGTACAATTTTTGATCAACCAAAAACTGTCTACCGTTTTTTACCCTCCCCAACCCGCGCAGATTTGCGGTAACAACCATTAAAGTGCGCAGTTAAACTACGATTGAGCGCCAAATACCGTTCTATCGTTTAATAGCTCGGATTCCGGGATTCACAAAGGGAAAAATGTCGGTGACACAGAACGGCCTCTTTGCCACTTTAAATCTCTTATTGGTAAACGATAAGCTTAGTTCGATCGGAAGTGACGCATGGTTCAATATTATTTGGGCTTGGCGAATCTATATCATATGTTAGTACCTCAGAAAGGTCGTAAGATTATAAAATTAGGCACTGATTGGTCAATGAGATAGCGAACAGCAGCAAGTTGAATGTCCGCTCACAATCTGGCGGAGATAGGAGAGCAGAACTTGAAGCACCGTGTTCACTTTCTTCTTTCAGAGGAAAGTATTTTTTTGTGTTTTTACGTTTTATTTGTTATCCAAACACAAAAAATAATGAACCGATTACAAAAAAATAAGTCTTTCACTTATTATAGAATGCTACATAATCAGCGAGTAACATGAGCAGTTTGTTTAATTTTCCCTGCTAATATTTCAATAATGTAAGAAACGTTATGAAAAACTTGCACAAATGTCGATTACTCGCTGTAAAGAACAGAATGAAATGTTGTTGTATAAAAATGTTAGACGTAAGAAAAATGTCACAGTGTGAGCGCTATCTGTGCGAAGCCAGGGTGAGTCACTTGTTATTTATAAACTAACGGTGTTTACATTTATCCGGTAGGTACAGACTTACTTGCAGGTTGAATAGTTAATATTGTGTTGTTTAATTAAACCCAAATAAATACACTTTAATCGCTTGGTTTTCCTGAAATAAACATACCCTGTTATGTACTATTATTTATTCTGAGCCTGAGTGTTGGTATATTTTTATCTATAAGACCTTTATTATAAGTTAGAACGTGATTAAAGAACAAATATCCATACTTTCGTTTATCACATTCTATAAGATATATACACATACATAGCCGCTATTCAGTTGATCCTGGCCCGGTTGCTGTCTGATCAATTTGGTGTCCCGTGTCATTAGTTCAGCGCATTGTCACGAGGCGGTCCAGGGTTTGGGTTAGTTCCACTAGCCCAGGGAACCAAACCAACCCTCACCAAACCTCAGTGGATATAAAATTACAGGAACAATAGGAGCATTATAATCACAGACATTTCGTGCTTCAACAATCTGGATCAAAACAACCACTTACGAAGGTATTATCATATGTTTTTAAAAGAGTCCAGTTGTAATAAACTTATTTAGGTATTTTTATAACATTATTTCGTAAAATTCGGTTTTGCTAATCTAATTAATATCGGAATCACAGGTTATTTGAATTTAGAATTAATAATGACAAACTATCAAATGGAATGAAATGGATTATGAAAGAATTAAGAGATCAAATGAGTATTATTATGAAAGAGGTTTTGACATCGTCACAGCATGTCGGCCACTAGAGGACGATTTCTATTATTTTATTTTTTTGCCAGCTGTTTGGATTATTGTGACACATGGCTAATATATACAATTGGGGCCCACTGCTGGTATACTTCTTGCATAAATCCCATTATTTTTAGTATAAATTGTAAACGAGAATGTATGGATCTGTATTTTTAATCGACTTCACAAAAGGAGACGGTTATATTGTGACGAGGTCAAACCTCTTTCGTAATAATACTCATTTGATCTCTTAATTCTTTCACAATCCATTTCATTCCATTTGATAGTTTGTCATTATTAATTCTAAATTCAAATAACCTGTCATTCCGACATTGTGTTTTGGATTAGCAAAAACTGCAATTTTACAAAATAATATTTTATAAAATATCCAGATTGTTGTAGCACGAAAAGTCTATGCTCCTATTGTTCCTGTAATTTTGTGTCCACTGAGGTTTGGTCCCTGGGCTAGTGGAACTAACCCAAACCCTGGACCGCCTCGTGACAATATGTTCGGGTGTATGTATGTTTTTTTTATGTATGTCGGTCGATATCTCCGTCAATTGTGGACTGATTTTAAAAATTCCTTTTTTGTTTGAATGTGTATACTATCCAAGTGGCCCCATATAAATTGTATCAAAATTGGATCAGCAGTTTTTCTAGAATAAATAGTTTTGTTGAGTAAATCCATACGGTTTTGTGTTTATATTGCCCTTATTTTCTGTTTATCTCTAAGGTTTCTAAACCGATTTAGATGGTTGTTTTTTTATTCAAAAATTTTATTAATGAAAGTTTTCTGCTCATAAATAAGTGAGTAAAAAGATGTCGATGAAGCGAAAGAAGACATGGAAAGAAGGTGATCTTGATAAGATGTTTTCTACAGGTACAGTATAGTATATGTTTGGTTTATGTAGTATATGTGATTCCAGTAGTCCTTGATCTAGATGATCCATTAGTATTCGTCGAGAAGTGAATTTGACCGATTATATCGGTGGAATCGGACGTTGTCTAATTGCGCCGTCATTGCCGACGGCCAGCCACCGGGCCAACTGTTGCTCAATACGGATTTACATAACAATTAGCGTGTTACAGGCTGCATCACGTAGATGAAGTCAGGGCAGAGCTTGGGGGTTCAACTGTCCCCCTAATTGCTTACTACCAGCGGTGCTAGAACATTCTTTGTCTCAAAGATTTGAAAAGGATTGCTTGAAGGATTCTCCAATGGCTTCATAGTATTTCTATCGTTTTCTGGGTTTATTTACCCTTAAAAATTCTATATATAATAATATCGAATCATTTCTATTCATAACGTATCGAAAGCCTTTTCTTACGACTGTAGCTTTAAGGAGGAAGAAAGAGAAGAGACAGCAGGATTTGATTTTAAAGAGGGGTTCTTTGGTATCAAATCCTGAATACGTACTGCTGACTGTATAGTACCGGCTCCCGATCCATCGGCTCGCTGGCTACTGTTGGGGAAACAGGATCGCGATTGATGCGAGGGTAAGCTTTCGACTCTGTGGAGTGAATAGTAAATAGCGCTGGTGGATGTTACGCAATTGGTGGAACAAGCAGGTATGTAAACATCAAGTAAAATATTTATTATTGTCACAGGATTATAAATAACTATCTGAATAATAGATAGGTACATAAGTAACTCTGTATTGCATACCATTGAAAGTAAATCGTACATTGTACAAATTATTACATAAAAAAATGCGGTAAAACTATTGGTGGTTATGAGCTGAAGCGAGACTATGGTGTCCGATAGCGTCAGCGATCGATACAAAATACAGCTATTATTTTGTTGTTCTTTCAATTCCGAACCAAACACCTGTATTCGCCCGCGTTTTCGCTAGCTGTTTGCAGTATCATTCAGTAGTACTAATGTGTTTCACAAAGCATCATTTGCCAGGGCTATCCAGCTATTGAATAGAATCAACGCTGAACACAGCAATTTAAATATTTTCAATAGTTCTTTGATGAATGGCTGCCCTTAAAAAGTACATTGTAAAGTACATTATCGAATTAGATACTAAAGTCTGGAATGATATTGCAAAGTTAAATTAGTTAATTAATTCGTATAGATTGCTGTATTGATATTTTGCTAATGGCGTAGTCTTTTACATCTTTTCTCTGTCATTGGTAAATCATAAGGAAAATCTACATCCTGCTCCCGATTTATTCATTTTATGTCAAGAAAGAGTTAATTGTTAAACGGAGAGACACAAGATAATAACGCCTTATTCATTGCCCTTTAAAAATTAAAATCAATGCACACTTGAATTTACACCCAAGGTAATGAAGAGGAAAGAGTTAGCGGCGAAGAGTAACAGACTGTTCTGACGTAGCCAGTCTCTAAATAGGGTGGGGACTGTTTATTACATCGTACCTATTATAAAAATAATGCAAATACAGCCATGAAATCCATTATCCATTATCGCAAACGGTTTCTGCTTCTAACTCAGACCTCCGAATATTGGCTACATTAAAAAAAGAAAGAAAGAAAGAAAGAAAATACGTTAATTCAACACACACAAAAATAAAAGATACAAATAATTAGAAAAATTAAGTAGGAACAATAGAAAAGGAAAACAAAGAAAAGGTAAAAGACGACGTCACCAGCCAGCCAGGGTCACCAGCCGTCACAAGCCCAAAGGCCGTTAATTACTGGAATTGGACGTGAAGCAATGAAATGGCTGCTTCTTGAGCGAAACAACCGAACGTGAAGTGACGACCTGCGAAAAGTGGCTGGAAAAAAATGGATGAAGAGAGCTGAAAACTGAGCTCAGTGGCGTGCATTAGGATAAACGTATATCCAGCAGTGGACAGATATAGGCTGATGATGATGATTGAACAAAACGAGAGTTTAATTATGGATTAATTCCAACATTTCATAATGAGTTATGATCGTCAATTACTTAATGTACCCAATATGGGAAAGTTGAATAGACTTTTACTGAGTATCGTTTGTCAAAGAGAGACGTCTTGTTGTATCATGGTGAAAGACCGGCTTGAAAACGGTCCTCCTTCTCAGGTAAAGGCGAAGTAATTTAAACAAGATGGTTAATTCAATAACAAACGGCTTTATTACAGTAAAAATATACACATATGTTATCGAAGCTTGTTTCTCTCCCCTATACTGAGGAAATCAAAAAGTATTTTTCACTTAACAATGTTTGTTCTGCATCATAAATATGATCAACTCAGCTATTTTTATCTTATGATTCAAATACTCAAACTATAATTACAATATTATCTTACATAAATAGTACATAAATTCGACCTGTACGATATGAATCTACATTAGAAGACTGCAGAAACCTAGGGTAGTAAAATCTTAGAGAGAGTGGCTCGCAGTTCATCCTATATTGGTCACAACGCAACAAAATACTGTCGTCTATGCCTAAGCACGTTCTAAATCAAAAGTACTTGTACAAACAGGAGTGTGTGTGTAAAGTTGTGTTTCCCAGAGGGATGTAAAACTTTAAAACGGAAAGTATCTTTCAAACTATATCCTAACACGCAACAAGGCGAAGGTTTCCTTCACTATCGCAGCTCGCTGACTTGAAATGACTTGGAACGGACCAACCTGGTAACTTCCCGGGTCACCGTACTGTCGACTCGCGTGCCGCCGCGGATCGCCTCTTTCGCTTCCTTCGTTCAGTTCCTCGTGTTCTCCACGAACAGTGCCTTCCACTCCTCACGAACGGTTTCTGTGTCTCCCACAGTCGGTGTCTGGTGTCTCTCACGATCGGTGCCTTCCACGGGACAGATGGTGCCCCCCCCTCCCCCGGAGATCGGCGTCTTCCACGAACATCTGGTGCCCCCCGGAGATCGGCGCAACAGCAACTTGCAGTGATGATGGCAGCGGTCGTCCGACGATGCTCGGCTACTTCCTGAAATCTCTGGAAACAACACTGCAGCTTGCTTCGCAATTCAGACCCTCTCGGCCTAGCTATACGGGTCACAGTCCTTCAGCAAGCTCCGGTGCAATCCAATCAAGTTCTGCCGTGATTAACTTGTTTTTATCTCAACTCCATATAAAAAAAAAACAAAATCAACTAGAAATTTCTTGCCGTCTACTCGACCCGTCAAAACATTCCATGGTGTGACCATCGCGAGCAATTGGTATGTTTGTAGCGGCGAGATCTAGAACTAAAATTATTTTCCACATATGAATCGCTGACCTCTGAATTTCTGATTTGTTCGCCAACTCAAAGATACAGCTTTTGCCGGATTTTCCCTTTGTTTGAAGCTGTCCAGGGCCTGAAAATAAACCTAAAACGTTTATTATAAGGGTATCTCCAAAAGTTGCGCTACCATGCGTCAGAGGTTTCCGCATCATTTACACCTTCTTTCTAGTTCATGTCTCTTGACACTAGCTGTCGCTGCGTGGATTTACCATTTCAACGATATAGAGCCGTGAGATGAAAACATTTCCTTTCCACTTGCGGAGTCAGATTTCTCCATTATCCATACATTTTTAGGAAGGCAAAATTATCATTCATTCTTCAATAAAGAAACGCTTTCATTGATCCTTCATCGAATGGCTGAGTAAGAGGCGCAGCGAACCGCCGTTTGACGTTGCTTACTAAACATCGGGATAGGTTATCCTCTTCAGGAGAAAACGCACCTCGAAAATCGTTAGATGGCGCTTTTACCAATAGGTAAAAGCGATCTCGGAGAGATCCTCGCCAGATGGAGTTGTTCCCAATATATTTTATTTAATCGGGATTTATAACAAAACTATCTTGGAGTCAGGATTTAACATGCTACAATGGTAGCAGCTTGAAGTCCTCACTCTTGGTTGGTTTTCTCTTTCCTGAAATAATAATAACGGTATTAATATGAGCACGATAATCAAGATGAGCAATATGGTAAGCTGAACACATAAGTATAACAAACATGCAGTCATCATCATTATCAAATCAAGTTAAAGGCGAAGATACGGCACGCTTTAATATCACGTGAACAAAACTGGACGCTTATTCACTATGCAGCATGAAATTCCTTGTCAAAAACGTGTGACGTCAGTACGGCAATTGCGGTACGATTCCACGCAGATATCTTAACGGGGCGCGTAACGCGTCTTATTGGCAATAGAGAATAATGGCCTTGGACTAAATACAATTACAAGCAAACAGACCTACACAGATACATTCCTATCGTCGGGCTTAATGTGCATCAATAATAAAAAAATGTAATTAAAAAAAAAAGACAGACAGACAGACGCATACTGCAGCGCAAATTAAAGTCACTGCTTACACAAACGCCACTCCGGTTGTGACAAAGGCCAAAACATTCCAATTGCGTGGAGCTGGTATCCAATTTTCTCACTTTTATTAAGACTCAGGAGTGCAACCCAACAATCAAAGGTGTAAAGTTCTTTGTGTCATTAGTTTAACATAAATTAACAAGCACACATTAATAATTTACATAACTTTCGACCCCCCATTATAGGTAAGAACCATCTCAATCACAATCGGTCCATTCGTTTAAGAGCAACGAGCCACAGACAGACAAACACAGATACACACCCTAAACTTGTAACACCCCTCTCTTATCGCATTCGGAGGTTAACAACAGATGCAGTGACGATGAATATAATTTCTTTCCATTGATCGTTATAAAATCATCCAGAAAGTGATGTAGTTTTTCATAGCAAGGAACCGTGAATTTACACACTATTCCGGGAATCCGCCGGTCGCGCTGACGTCTATACGTGTTCACGTATCGCTCTAAACAAAAAAGTAAATTAGTGTTTAAAAGTGCATAGATTCTGGTGAAAGTTTCTACACGTACAGACCCCGTGCACCTGGTACGCTACTCGTAACTAAGGGAGAAGGAACAACAAAGCTGCTATTACTGTTGTTACAATTCAGTAATCAAATTTCGAACAGCTGATTTGAGACACGTGCCTCTTACGTTGAGTAAGTCGCGCGGATCGTCCGCGCTGCTCGCACCCGCGTAAGTCCTACTAGTGCGTCACCTGTCGCACGCACCACACTCGCATAACTCGTTACTGCTAACTTGCATATCTATCTATAGCGCACCACTTATCGCCAATTCAACGCTAGGAGCCGTTGCATTCTTTTCAACGTAGAAATGGACTTTAACTGTGCGGCTTGTAAACAGGGAATTACTTCTACCCGGATGCTCAAATGTGTATGTTGCAATGCCACTTACCACCCGATTTGTGTCAACACGGGATCTTCTGACCTGTTGAAACTAATCGACTGGCTGTGCCCGTCGTGCAGAGCCAAAGAACCGAAAATCGGTAACTTAAATACGCCGGTCCGTACATCTAACCTGCCTGAGGTCTCAAACGCGTCTGCCTCGACATCATCGCGGGCGTCAAAGCGTATGGCTCTCGGATCACCTCATGCAGGGGTCGATCTGGAGGATTTTGAGTCGGATCCCGTTGCGGCTGAATTGCGTCTTTTAAGACTTGATATGGCTGAGATAAAGTCTTGTCTCCAGTTACTTACTGAAGGTGTAGGTAAATGCTCGTCAAGACTAGACAGTTTCGAGAACAGGATTAAATCCTTGGAAGAGAGAGATCCAATTATCCTAACGCTACGCGACACGGTCTACCACCTAGAAGAACAGCTTAACCAGCAATCTCAGGCAGCTCTGAAAAATGAGCTTGAAATTTTTGGCATTAGTGAGACGTCAAATGAGAACCTTGACCACATCGTTATGGTTGCGGCAACCAAGGTGGGTGTTAATCTCCCCGAGAGTGAGATCGACTGGGTTACGCGCGCTGGACCAAAGCATGGGAAGAATAATAGCAGAGATTCTAACTCACCACGTCCGATCATAGTCAAGTTGACTAGGAAAGCAAAACGAGATGAATTTCTCAAAGCTGCTAAAGTTCGGCGCCACGTTGTCTTGACGTCGGTGGACCTTGACTTACTAGGCCCCCCCCGTAATATATATATCAACGAACACCTCACAAAGACCAACAGGATGTTGTTTCGTGATGCTAGACTCCGCGCGAAAGAACTCGGTTACCGCTTCTGCTGGGTCAACAATGGCAGAGTGCACGTGCGAAGAGAAGAGGGGAAGCCCGCTATTGCCATCAAAACTCCGGAGGATTTGGATCGTTTGCTGTTTTCAAGCAGGCCGAGCAACTCCACATTACTACCTCAGAACGCCCACTAACCGTTCAGCTTGGTGCTGCTTGGCGCTCGTCACTTCCTTATATCATATTTACCTAAATAATATATTTTATTTGTTCTCTGTTCTATTCCGTTTAGGAATGCATTTATTCAAAATTTGTTACTTTGCACCTATCTATCAACAACATATTATAAAGCTGTCTCTTTTAACTTTAAAATTGGAATCCTTACTACAATCTGAGTACTTAAGCTTCAAATGCATTCTATCAATAATCAAAAACTGCCTTTGCTTTTTGTCGGCACCAGCATGGCTCTCCAAAAGTGAAATAAGCCTTAAAACAATCCAAGAACGATCCAGTAACATACTCACCTCTGTAATGAAAAACCTCATATTTACTATTGAATATAAATGTGCGACAAGTCTCCTATACAGCCACTCATCTCATACATTTTTTACATTTTTTGATGATGGCTAATTTGAACTTATATGATGATATCGACGAAACTCTATATATAAATTGTCGCACTATCGATATACCTGAACTCTGTGAAGATTTAATCACACCTTATAACTTTAAAACCCTAACATGCAATATCAGAAGCCTTCAATGCAATTTTCTGTCACTTTTAACGACTTTGAAGCGTTTTAATTTCCATTTTGATGCGCTGGTTCTCACTGAGTGTTGGTTGCAAGAGACATGTCAAATAAGCCAGCTACCCGGCTACAATGTCTTCCACACTAAGAACTTCATAAACAAATGTGGTGGAGTTGCAATTTATGTAAAAAATTGTTGGTCTGCAAATGCTTTAAACCGGGGGTAATCCTTAAACCCTGGATTACCCCCGGTTTGATGAAATGCATGCGAAATCGCGATAGAATGCATTTACAGCTTCGTCAAACACCTAATAATGAAATTTTAAAACAGACATACATTCGGTACAGAAACTATTGTAATAATTTATTACACAAACTCAAGGCAGATCACGACAACAAAAAGCTAACAGAAAGCCACGGAAACCCTAAAAAGCTCTGGGAAACAATTAGAGACATTTGTAACATTCCACATCGTATTAAACATTCTCATGAACTTTTGCGGGCCGAGAGTTCTCCCCAGAAGTCCGTTGATAGCTGTAACAATCATTTTGCTAATATAGGAGCTAATTTAGCCTCAAAAATTTTACTGAAATTGGAAACAACACAGGAGTCACTATGTAGAGGGGTCTCCTTCGACAGTAAAAGCTCAAACTCTCTCTTTTTCGCTCCTGTTGATCACAATGAAATTAACAGAATTATTATTGATCTAAAATCTGACAGCGCCCCGGGTATTGATGCCATTACGGCACTTGCCCTAAAATATGCTAAAGATTCTATATTGGAGCCACTAACACACATCTGCAATCTAAGCTTGGCGACGGGAGTCTTTCCCGATTGCTGGAAGTCAGCTACAGTAACTCCTATTCATAAAAATGGTCCCAAGTCAAGCCCTGATAATTACAGGCCAATATCGCTCTTATGTATTCTGTCCAAGATCCTAGAAAAAGTGGCAAACAAGAGATTGGTGGATTTTCTTGAGAAGTACAGTTTGTTGTCGGGACGACAATTTGGATTCCGGCATGGCAAATCAGCTGAAGATGCAGTTCAGCTACTAACCGAAACCGTGTCTTCTCATCTAGATGGGGGTCAGAGATGCATTGGGGTCTTTCTCGATCTTGCCAAAGCATTCGATACTGTGTCAACTCCATTACTTCTTAAAAAACTGGAATGCTTTGGCATAAGAGGCATCGCTCTCAGGTGGTTTGCAAGCTATTTAACTAACAGACGACAATGTGTTAGAGTTGAGGATTTCACGAGTAGGGAGATGAACATTACGTTTGGTGTTCCACAGGGCAGCGTTCTGGCTCCGACTCTTTTTACCATTTATATGGATGACATCTTCAAGTTGACTTTGCCTAAAACAGAATTGATTTGCTACGCTGATGACACGGTTGCAATTATTCATGGAAATGATTGGCAGAATACTGTGACAGCAGCGGAAAAGGGGTTGTCGGAGCTGGCCCGTTGGCTCGATATAAACTTGCTTACCTTGAATGTCAAGAAAACAAATTTTATTGCTTTTCATATTACTCGAGCCACCGGTCCAACTATAGCACAACTTAAGATCCATGATGATTACTGCCCTTTTGTGAACTCTCACTCAGTTCAATCTAATTGTTCCTGCAAAAGAATCGAAAAAGTAGACTCCACTAAATATCTGGGTGTAACGATAGATCAGAAGCTATCGTTTAAAAAACATATCACTGTTCTATCAAAAAGAGTGCGCAAGCTCATTTATCTAACAAAAAAATTGCGTCCCGCTGCAAGCCCTGAAGTAAGGAAGTTAGTATAAATCTCACTATGTCAGTCGCTTCTCCAATATTGCATAGGAGTATGGGGTGGGGCAGCTAAATCCCACATGCTTGAGGTTGAGCTGGCCCAAAGAGCAATTCTCAAGGTTATGCTGTGTAAGCCGCGCCGATTCCCCATCGACAAGCTTTACAATGAGGCATCTGTTCTACGTGTTCGTCAGCTGTTTGTCATGCGTGCATTTGCTAAAAGACACTCCCATTCCATTCAACAACAAATTAGGAAACGTTCTCACCGACCAGTACGGCAATTGCTCCCAAAAATTAAATCTACGTTTGCCGGTCGCCTCCCGAAATACGTACACATCTATACCTACAATGCAGTTTGCAAAATTATTACCCTCAAAGATTGTACGTATGCCGAGGCTAAATCGAAACTGAAAAGATGGCTACTTTCGCTATCTTATGACAGAACAGAAAGACTTGTTAAGTCTGGTGGGTTTTGAGCAATGTGAATTAACTTATTTTAGCTGATGCCAGGATATCTCTGGATCTCTTTCAACGTTGATGAGTGTTTCTGTTTTGCAATAGATAAGGATATTTATGACGTAAACAACCAGATCACGCACTGTTTTTAACAAATAGCGCAATTTTTGAGTTTGGACAAAACCTTATATTCGTTTTAGAACACATTTACTCGCCTCACATTTACTCTTGCACATGCCCACTATTCTCATACACTCATATCTCTGCACTTACCCTAACTCAGCCCTACACAAGGTATAATTTATACATTATACCTATTATTACTGATAGGTTATAATTGGATTCATAGGGGCAACGCGTCGACGCTTTATAATTTGTGTGTACCCACCTACTCGACAATAATTAAATAATTGGTTTGTTTTCCTAAGTGTTGTTACAATTTATCAGCAACAGTAATTTCGATTCAATGATGTTGAATAAATTACAAAATATTATTTTTATATATTTTCCATTAATTGTTTTGTTCCCATACATTTTCCGTACTTTCATTAGAACATTAATATTAATCCTAAATAGCTAATCCATACTCCACTAACCTATATTGATAAGAGGGATGTGTATCCTAACTACATTATTTTTTTTTTCATTTTTTTTTTCTGTTTTTATATAATATATTCATATTATTAATCTAATAGGCCAATTTTGTATATGTTATACCAATCTAATTACGTTTTCTTATGTGTGTTGCCTGCCCTATTATTATTATTTTTTATGCCTGCCTTATTTATTTATTTTTTAATAATGTAACTGTTAAGACTGTTGTAAGTGAACAAGTATAGACCATGCGTATTAATAATTTTGGCAACAGTTGGTCTGGGTTCCCAAGATACAGGCATTGCCTAGTTTGGGGCCCGTAGTCAACACAACTTGTCTACCTACATAACACGTAACTGTACTAAAATGTGATCAATATTTTAATTTACTGTTTCATTTTGTTTTGTTATATTTATGTATTCTGATAGTTTAATTTTTAAATTGATTTAATTTTGTTTTTTCACAATCTGTAGATGTAATGGTTTTCTGTGCAATATTTTCTATTAAATAAATGATTATCTTATCTTATCTTATTCAATATTGTTATTAACCTACCCCAGGAATGCTTAACAATTGCAACAAATCGATGCAGCAGCGTAGCAGCAATATTCTCAATAGCGGAGACGCGACGTGCCGTGTGTTCTTTGCGAACGTACCTTTACATGCAATGGAAATGAAATACGATATTAGGAAAGCTTTTTGTTTGAAAACCCTTAATGGTATGAAGCGATCATGACGAAACGTCTTTTCCAAGAACACGTGGTCATTGGGAAAGGCAGAAAATAAAATCATTGCACCATCGACACGAAGAAACTGAGAAGGTTACCTTGGTTCACAATGGCACATAATAAATAATAGTACTATCAATGGTCCAAAAGTCGCTGGAATATGGTAACAAGTGCGTTTTTTAATCAAACCACAGTTGTTTCGAACCTTGATCATGCCCCCAATGAATAAGTGGTTTGTGATCCAGCGACACCTGGTTCGATCCCCGGTCATGCACCAATGATATCTTACAAGTTTTGTGCAGCTTTCCTATCGCTCAAAACGGTGCAGGAAAAGATCGAAAGTCCAGTCCAGAGCATGTTGAGATGCTGAAAATATCCTGGATGAAAGGAATAGGCTAGTGAAGATGAGTAGGCTGGGTTTTGGGCATTAAATTAAAATACTGGCTGTGCCCGCGTGGTCATTAAATTAAAATACTGGCTGTGCCCGCGTGGTCATTAAATTAAAATACTGGCTGTGCCCGCGTGGTCATTAAATTAAAATACTGGCTGTGCCCGCGTGGTCATTTTTCTGGGTTAAAAGTTATTTATGTTACAAGTACCTATGTTGTTGTTTGTCGTATGAGGTAGTGCTGACCTCTGATGTCAGAGTTTATCAAGCCGCCCGAGGGCCTCTGACATGGCTTTACGACTGCTATTAATCAATAACAGCCGGGACCGACAGCTTAACGTGCCTTCCGAAGCACGGAGCGATGGAAAACCGCTCATAACTTAGAAAAGTCATTGGTGCGTAGTCTAGGTTTTGAACCCGGTATCGTTGGATTATAAATTGCACTATAGAACCGTTATGCCACCATCGCTCTCAATACTAATACAGTACTTTAAAGGTACTATATATTTTCAAAGTTCGTTCAAACGTCAAATACTTTTATCGATTGCTTTTTTTTCATCGGACTAAGATACCAATTACACCAGTTTACCGCCAAGTTACAGTTATAACCTCATCGCAATTGGTTCAGTAGTTTTTACGTGATACGCAAACAGACAGGACGATATAAAAAATACTTGTTCGGTAGCTTCTACTCGTATTAAGTACACTAGAACATGTTTATTAAAATTATATTTTTTTACTGACAACAAGTTACCTACTGCTTGTAACTTGTTCCAAAACGTCTGATTTGATACGTCAAGTATGTCACACTTGTACCTAAACATTATAGAGAAACCTCATCGACATTATTACAGTGGTAATCACTCGCCACACTCCGTTAATTAGCAATTAGTGACCCTTTGACGCAGTGCGGGATTAACTGGGAAAACAACTGGCTTCCCATTTCCCACTACAGCTAGGAACTACGGCCATTTTACGTTTATTTAAGTTAAGAGTCCGGTTTTAAATTGGAATTTAAATGGCCTGTGCTAACGTTCTCTTTTTCAGGGTTTTTCACTCGGCGCTCTCGAGCCCGAGTCTGTTAATTGCTCAAAGCTCGGCGGTTTTTGAGGTTCTTGCTCCACTCTGTGCAGTTATAAGGGTTCTTAGGAATCAAGCAGAAACCTAATTGACCAGTCTTGTCCCATAAAGCTGCCTATCTTCTTAAATCATTACAATTAAAGTCTGTAGTTGAGATTTTAAGAAACACTGCGAAGGAAAACAAGACGTCCAAGTTCGAAACACTAGTCCAAATGGCCACAGACAGGAAATGATGGAGAAATACAAATAGTGGTCGCAATCTTCAGCCATGATGGATCTACCACGGAAAGAGATGTCCTCTGTGTTCAGAATAGATGTAGTTTTAGTGTTTTGGAACCAAATTGGAGTTGGTCAGGACACATGGCTAGGCGAGATGATGGCAAGAGGAGTTACTTTTTGATCGAGTAGCAACCAAGTGCTGGCAAGAGGAAGGTCAGAAGTTCAGCGGTGCGATGGGTCGGTAATCATATTCATCGTCAGTCTTTACTCTAAAACTTCAACCCAGATTCTACAGTAACGTGTCAGGAAACCATGGTCTGCTCCAAGAATGTTAAAATTTGAAAAAAAAATACTTTCAGACAAACGAGTGAAGCATAGCTAACAAGGACGAGGTCTTGCTGCGATGTAGCAGCCAATTAACATAACATGGTGTAAATACATGCGTGAGGCTTGTGCGTACGATTGCCATAACTTGGGTGCTTAGTTAGAGTGTAACTGCCGGTGTGGAATCCGTCTTATGTCAAACATTCTTGGTCTGCAGTGTAACTTGCATCTAGTTTATATACCAATATATTCATTAGAAAACTCTGAAGCGATAATAAGTAAATATATAAATAAATAAATTTATTTACAAGATTTCCTGAAGAAAAATTGTATTCGTCAATACCGCGCCATACACGTCAACAGAATGGTATTGCGGAGCAAGCCAACCGCACCATAGTGGAAAAGGCCAGGTGCATGCGTCTCGATTTGGATCTGGACCAACTGAGCGGGCGGTAGCGGGCAGAGGCGGTGAACAAAGCTGTTTACTTGAAAAATAGGTCCCCGACTAAGGTAGTAAAGGGTAAAATAGTCCAAAGGTAACTCACCTTATAACTTATGGCTATTTATGCATAAATGGTGAAACAGAAGAAATTTGATCCTAAATGTAATAAATACATTTTGATATTGTGAAAAAATATAAGCATATAGATTGATAGATCACATTAACATTACACATCACATTAAAATCCATCAGAGTGCAGCAAGTCAAGGAGTGTAACATTTGTGGAAAATGAATTTTATTTGTGAAGTTATACGACAAGACATAAATGTTTGTTACATGTAAAGTAAAAATAACTCTTCATTCATTGCAAGTTGATAGTGATAATGTCAACTAACCAGGTTCTCAGCTACTAGAGCAATGTATGTCATACCAATCACCAGATCAGTCCTATCACTCATCAAATCAGTCGCCAAGGCATATTCATAACTTACATTATGAAATAGGGATACCTAGTAATGCGGGATCTGATAAATTTGATAAACGATCGAAACGGGATACTATATTAACAGTAAAGAGCAGTCCTGGATCAAATAATTTGGGTGATAAAACTCACTTTCCAGATGACACGACAACAACTCGTCTTATTCAGCAAATTTAAACCATGCACACTTCGTCGGAACACACTGCAGTGATGATGAACCAGAGACAATGATGGAAACCTTGCAAGGAGCAGAATCCAAGAAATGAAAACACGCTATGACAGATGAGTACAGTCATTTATAGACAGTAAATGTTGGACTATGACAGACTTGCCGGGAGGACAGAGACCTGTAAAAAGCAAGTGGGTCTATAATAAGAAGAGAGGATTAAATTGAGAAGTTTTGTATAAAGCTCGTTTACTTGCTAATATATTTTAACAGAAACATGGTGTAAACTACTATGAAACATTCTCACCAGAGATTACTATGAAACATTGTAGTGAGATATTCCACTATTAGAATCTTACTTGCTCTGGCTAGGGAGATAAACATGGAAATTGATCACCTTGTTATAAAAACTGCATTTCTTTACGGAGATCTCAAGGAAACTGTTAACGTGGAACATGCAGACAGAGTTTGAGGACAAGGAGAAGCAGCAGAAAGTGTTTTGTCTGAATAAAGCGATTTATTGGTCCCTGTTTGAGACCATAAAATCGCTTTATTCAGATCGCAGCTTCAAAGATTTGGTATGAAAAAATAATACCGTTGTAAGCAAAAAACTGAACTTAAAAATAAGAAGAAAGCATAAAATAAAAAGAGTTCATTATTTTAAGAACTGGAAAGGAGTGGAATGCTCTACCCATTTTAGTCTCTTTTTTTTTTTCTTTTTTTTTTTTTTATTACGGACTAGGCAATCGTTTGACCACGATTTCATCTGATGGAAAGCGATGATGTGGTTGAAGGTGTAGCACGCTTGCCAAGTAGATACCTATTCACTCTTGACTTGAACACACTGGGGTTATAATTTACCGGAAACACTGACGAGGGCAGGGTATTCCACTCCTTTGCAGTTCTTATAATAAATGAAGAAGCGTAACGCTTCGTTCTACCTCGCACAAGGTATTTCAACCATGAAAAGGAAAGGTGGTGCTTTGCTGATTGTCTAGTCGTACGGTGATGGAAAAGTGATGGGGGAATAAGGTTGTGCAGTTCTTGTGCACACTCTCCATAGTGCAATCTGTACAATACCGCCAGGCTTGCTACCTCACGTCGATGCGCCAGACTTTGAAGTTTACTCTTTACCAGAGTGTCATCCCCAATAAACCTGATAGCACGTCTCTCAATTAAATCCAAAGACTCGAGCTGATACTTGGCAGAACCGTCCCAGAGGTGGCAGCAGTACTCCATACAAGATCGGACCTGTGCTTGATAAAGATTCAAAAGCTGTCCTGGTGTGAAGTACCGCCTAACCTTAGACAAAATACCAATTTTTTTGCAGCTACCTTGGCTTTGGATTCAATATAAGACCCAAAATTCAGGTTTGATGTTAGTTCGACACACAAAAGCTCCAAATGGTCGCCTATTGGTATTGTTACACTTTAGAAAGACGAAGATCGGTGTAGAGGACTCTTTTTAGCAGAAAACAAACACGCTTGCGTTTTAGTAGCATTAAACTTAACCAGGTTAGCATCGCCCCAATCGGACACGGCTTCTAAGGCTAAATTTAAACGGTCTACCATAGCCTCTCTCTGAAACTGGACAGCGTCACAGCTGGCTTGAGCATTGGAAGTGTATCTCTCAACTACAGTACTGTCATCAGCATACCCAAAGGTACCGGGCTTCAGAAGGTCATTAATGTGCAGTAAAAACAGTGTAGCCGAGAGAACCGATCCCTGAGGTACACCGGCATTGATAGTCATTTGATCAGACGAGCAGCCCTCTAAGACTACTCGAATAGATCGTTCCTTTAAGAAATCAACTATCAAATTGCATAAGCCAACAGGTAAACCATATGAGGGAAGCTTGTTAAAAGGCCATCGTGCCAGATCCGATCAAATGCCTTCGATATGTCTTCACATATCTTATATCTTGCCGTCTCCCTTGGGAGACGGCAAGCGCTTCACCATGCATCTCTATGGCTTCGCTCAGTACGTGAGTGGCATACGCGAGAAGATCCCCAGTAGACCGGTTTCGGCGAAATCCGTATTGTCGGTCACTGAGAAGATCATTGCCTTCACGGTATGCCAAGAGCCTAATGTTTATGACACGCTCCATACACTTACAGAGTAAGGAGGTAATCGAGGTGGGACGATAATTGGCCGGATCAGCACGACTACCCTTCTTTGGTACTGGTTGTACATTGGCAAGCTTCCAGCTCTTCGGAACTTTACCTGAGTGAAGAGAGAGGCGGTACAAACGCGTTAAGATGGGAGACAATTCGGGCGCACAGTTTTTCAACACAATCGCTGGAATACCATGAGGACCACTGGCCTTGTTCACATCTAGAGTTCGAAGCGTTCTGAGAACCTTCTTCTGGCGAATGCGAATTTCGGGCATAAAAATCCCGCAATGAGGAAGGCAGGAAGGTGTCTTGCCTGAAGCATCTAGATGCAAGGCTTCAGCAAAAAGAGAATCAAATAAATTCGCTTTGTCTCCAGCAGTGTGAGCTAGTGATCCATCAGGTTTCAGCAATGGTGGCAGTGAGGGGCGGCAGAAGTTTACTTCGACCGACTTGGCCAGGGACCAAAAAGCTTTGCTACCCGCGGGGTATGAAGCCAGTTTGGCCCCAATTCGACTTACGTGATCAAAATGGGCCTTCCTAAGTATCTTCTTGCAGGTCTTAGCGGCAACGTTAAATTTTCTCTTCTTAGCCCGAATACCAGAAGACTTGTGCTTTCGAGCATCAGCCCAGTTTAGATATGCCACACGCTTTAGAGCCACAGCATGACCACAGCTGGATCCAAACCAAGGCTGAGGTTTGCTGGAAAGAGTCTTGTCACTGAATGGAATGAAATATTCCATTGCCTGACATATTACCTCTGTAAAAGCAGACGCGCAAGTCAACGGGTCCTGGTAGGTGAAACATGTTTGCCGCCAAGGGTACGATGCAAGGAATTGCCGCATCTCGTCTCAATCTGCTGAGTTGTATCTCCACACGCGCCTATTTCTCTTAAGGCTAGGATCAGGTGGGGAATACACTGAGACGGACTTATCCAGGCAGTGATCAGAGCTACCAAGAGGTGGCGATACTGATATGGAGTATCGGTCTGGTTCAATCGTCATCAACAGGTCGAGACAGTTGGCAGTATCACCGTCACGGTCAGGTACCCGTGTCGGCTCCTGCACAAGCTGAGAGAACTCTAACGCCAGAGCAAGCTTCCGCGTCTCTACCAGCGTTGTCGGTTTTTTGGTATGGGACAAGCTTGTGGTGGGCGTTAAAATCCCCCAAAAACACCAATTCTGCAGACGGGTAACGCTGTTGGGCCACACTTGCCGCCTCACCTAGATAGTCTACCAATAAAGTCGTCCCCCGATCTCCGCTGTGTGAGCGGTACACACAAGCATACATAATTTTCTCTATGCCCGTGTCTACCAGGACCCAAATAAAAGAGAAGTTAGGGTGCTCAAGATTTCGGAGACGCAGACAGCAAATGTCATCACGGGCGTATACACAAACGCCGGCATTTGGGATAAATAGATGCTCCAAGATACCTATACGATATATAGCCGATATGATATATAGCCTGGGTAATCCAAGTACGCCATATCAGCTGGACATCCTATCTGCGTCTCTGACAAGAAGAACAAGTGGGGCTTAGAGGTTTCCAGATGATAATGGACCGGTTGGAGATTGGAGTGAATCCCGCGAATATTCGCAAGATCCACTTTAAGTGTGAGGACGTGCATCTGCCGTTTTAACTTATATCTTCTTTGGACTTTTTTCATGATGTGTTTTTGTGAATAGGTTGGACGAGTAATAGCAAACGAGATGTCGGAATGGCTAACCCACGGAAGTCAAGGCATAACTACGCCATTGAAGAACTTGTGTGGAGACCGCGGGGACGCCCGAACCCTCCTGAAATAATACATCAATTCCTCACATCCGGTCGCCAGCCGGCCCAGTGGATCATTTCAGGATTTTTCACAAGCTTTTTATTTTACCACCCCCTAGTCAAAGTCTTGGTGCCAAACGACATGTCGTGTTCCATCATTATTTTCAGGGAAGCTGTCCGGATGAGTATAGGATACAGTTGTGCAGGAAGGGTGGACCGTGATCGGAATCATGGTGTTTCTGCGTTGGAGGCCTTGCTTCGGAGGGTAGCGGGATCCGAAGCACGGTGTTTTCTGCTGGCCTACCGCAAGTTGTAGGGGGCCCAAGTAGTAGTTTAGCCAGATACGAAAGGCTGCCCCACCGCTTGTAAAAAATCCTGAAATGATTCACTGGGCCAGCTGGCAACTGGTTGTGATGAACTGATTAATTATTTCATGAGGGATCAGGCGCCCCCGCTGTCTCCGCGCAAGTTCTCCAAAGTCGTAGTTGTGCCTTGACTTCCGAGTGTTAGCCATTCCGACATCTCTTATGCAATCAACAGCGTGACAGTCTGCTCAATTGGTGTTTTTGGGGGATTTTAACGCCTACCACAAAGAGTGGCTTGTCCAAAGTCAAAGTCACAGTCAAAGTATTTTATTGTAAATAGGCAAAATAATAGCACTTTCACAAGTCAAAATTAACATCCTATGAACAAGGAAAAATAGATAAAGTATTATGAAAAGATCAAATGAATAAAAATTTGGGTAAACTAAGTATTCTTTGAGTTCGAAAAGGTAATTTCCCTTTCATCATGTGCCAACAGAGTTAAATCTCACACTGGAAAAAGAAATACCCTTTTGACTCTACTGGTGCTTTAGAAATAAGCCCATTAGAGAAGAGAAAACCAGAGCAAGCGTGGTCGGTTTCCTATACCAGAAAACCGACCACGCTTGTAGAGAGACGCGAAAGCTTGCTCTAGCGTTAGATCTTGCTCAACTGGTGCATGAGCCAGCACGGGTACCTGACCGTGACGGTGATACTGCCAACTGTCTCGACCTGTTGATGACTATTGAACCAGACCGATACTCCATGTCAGCAGTCCCCACCTCTTGGTAGCTCTGATCACTATCTGGTTAAGTCCGTATCTGTGTATTTCCCACCTGATCCTAGCCGTAAAGGTAATAGACGCGTGTAGATATACAACTCAGCAGATTGAGACGAGATGCGACAGTTCCTTGCATCGTACCCTTGGCGGCAAACATGTTTCACTTCCCAGGACCCGTAGACTTGCGCGTCTGGTGTTACAGAGGTAATATGTCAGGCAATAGAATATTACATTCCATTCAGTGATAAGCCTCTTCTTAGCAAAGCTCAGCCTTGGTTTGGATCCGACTGTGATTGTGCTGTGGCTCTAAAACATATGGCATATCTGGACTGGGTTTATGCTCGAAAGCGCAAATCCTCTGATATTAGGGTTAAAAAACAAAAAATTCAATGTTGCCTCTAAAACCTGCAAGAAGACTCTTAAGAAGGCTCATTTTGATCACATAGGTCGAATAGGGGCCAAACTGGCTTCATACTCCGCGGATAGCAAAGCTTTTTGGTCCCTGGCCAACTCGGTCGAAGTGAACTTCTGCCACCCCTCACTGCCACCATTGCTGAAACCTGATGGATCACTGGCTCACACTGCTGGACAGAAAAATAATTTATTCTCTTTGCAGAATCTTTGCATCTAGTCGCTACCGGCAAGATACCTTCCTGCCTTCCTCATTGCGGGGTTTTTATGCCCGATATACGCATTCGCCAGAAGGAGGTTCTCAGAACGCTTCGAGTCCTAGATGTGAACAAGGCCAGTGGTCCTGATGACATTCCAGCGATTGTGTTGAAAAACTGTGCGCCTGAATTGTCTCCCATCTTAACGCGTTTGTACCGCCTCTCTCTTCACTCAGGTAAAGTTCCTAAGAGCTGGAAGCTTGCCAATGTACAACCAGTACCAAAGAAGGGTAGTCGTGCTGATCCGGCCAATTATCGCCCCATCTCGATAACCTCCTTACTCTGTAAGTGTATGGAGCGTGTCATAAACGTTAGGTTATTGGCATACCTTGAGGACAATGATCTCCTCAGTGACCGGCAATACGGATTTCGCCGAAACCGGTATACTGGGGATCTGCTTGCGTATGCCACTCACGTATTGAGGGAAGCTATCGAGATGCACAATGAGGCGCTTGCCGTCTCCCTTGATATATCTAAAGCTTTTGATCGGGTCTGGCACGATGGCCTTTTAAACAAAGCTTTCCTCATATGGATTACCTGTTGGCTTATGCAATTGGATAGCAGATTTTATGAGGGAATGATCGATTCGAGTAGTCTTAAAGGGCTGCTCGTCTGATCAAATGGCCATCAATGCTGGTGTACCTCAAGGATCGGTTCTCTCGGCTACACTGTTTTTACTGCACATTAATGACCTTTTGAAGCCCGATACCTTTGGGTATGCAGATGACAGTACTGTGGTTGAGAGATACAGTTCCAATCCACAAGCAAGCTGCGACGCTTTCCAGATTCAGAGAGAGGCTATGGTGGACCGTTTAAATTTAGCCTTAGAAGCCGTGTCCGATTGGGGTGATGCTAACCTGGTTAAGTTTAATGCTAGTAAAACGCAGGCGTATTTATTCTCTGAAAATTAATTATATTTTTCGGTACTTCTATGTATTGATAACCTGGAGCCATCTATTCATACATAATATGCGAAGGTGATCCGCTGATGTATGAACCTTGCACGATGTCACATTCAATCCTGATCACAGACACTGGTAGAATGTTGACTGGTTTCATTGACTCGTGCCATATATTTGCTTCCAGGATTCGATTAGAAAAGCCTAACATGTGGCCTAGGCTATTTTCAATGTCAAAATACACTAGTTGCGTGCAAAACAATGAGCACGTCAATGTGTTATTATTTGGTCTGAGTTTTATTCTACAATCCTTAACATTGCTTTCGAGATATTCACCTATATCATTTAAACCATAAACGCCATGTGGAATTTTTATTTGTTTGTCACCGTAAGCAAATATATCGTTTTAAGCATTAATATTAGGTACTAGCTGTACCCGCGGATTCACACGCGTGTTCTTTTCTTTCGGTTCAATGTACCATAATGTGCTATTCCAGGACCAATATACCAACATTTGAACAAAATTTCTTCAGCCGTCAAAAATACTTTATCATTTGCTCGGTTTCTAACTTACCGGATTGAGATACCAATTACACCAGATTTAAATCAAACCCTACGCTATCTAACTATGAAAATCGCATTGCAATCGGTCCAGTAGTTTTTACGTGATGCGTGAACAAACAAACATACAGACAAACAGAAAGAAATACACGATTAACAAAAAAAAATGGTCAATACTTTATTAATTTAGTAGTTTGGGCGCGATTCGCGGTCAAGATATGGACAAACAGAGAGACAAAATGAAAAAATAAAACCGTTTGGGTTCAGTATCGAATATAGAGAACCATCCAAAAAATATTTTTTATTACTTAAATATTAACATAACTTTGGACCCATATCCCGCAGTAACCCTTTACTTATTTGGGATAAAACGTGTCCTTAATTTTAACCCATCATATAACTTAAGACAGTGCCAAGTTGCATCAAAACCCGTCCATTACTTTCAGCGTGGTACGTGTTCTTTTAAATAAGTTTCAACCCCTAAATAATAACCCATAAATTTTTCGATATGTAAAGTATCCTATGTCCTACCTCTTGGTACGGACTCAAATCATACCAAGTTTCTTTTGAATTCATCCAGTAGTTCCGGCGGCGTGATGCGCGGCTAAGTTAAAAACACTTTATCTTTAATGTACAGAATTTGGACCGATATCCCACAGGAACCCTTTATTTTTTCGTGACCAAATGTATCCATAATTTTTAACTATCTTATAAACTATGTATGTGCGAAGTTGCATCAACATCCGTCCCATAGTTTCAGCGTACTAAGTGTTCTTTTAAATAATTTTCCACCCCTATCCTGCAGGAACACTTAATTTTTTCGGGATGAAATGTATCCAATGTCCTACTTCGAAGTGTGAACTCAAATCTGACCAAATTTCATTTGAATTCATTAAGTATTTTCAGCGTGGTGCGCTGCCAAGGTACAGACAGACAGACGGACAGACAGACCGAGAGACAGACAGAAATTAAAAAAATACAGGGTTGGCTTTAGTATTGAACATAGAACGGCCTCCAAAAAAATTACATAATATCTTCAATTTACAGAATTTTGGACATTATCCCGAAGGAACACTTTATTTTTTCGGGATAAAAAGTATCCTCAATTTTAAACCTTTATATAAAGTATGACTATGCCAAGTTTCAATAAACTCCGTCAAGTAGTTTCAGCGTGATAAGTGTTATTTTAAATAACTTTCAACACCTATCCTGCAGGAACACTTTAATTTTTCGGGATGAAAAGTATCCTATGTCCTACCTCGAAGTATGAACCCAAATCATACCAAATTTCATTTGAATTCATTGAGTATTTTCGGCGTGATGCACTTCCAAGGTACAGACAGACAGACGGACAGACAGACAGAAAAACAAAAATTAAAAAAATACTCTATTGGCTTTAGTATTGAATATAGAACTTTTTTCCATCCTAAGGTTGTCTGAAAGAGATCGCTATGAGCGACAAGACCGCCCATTGTACCTATTGTTTATTTTATTTCTATTTTGTAATTTGTTTAACTTGTGTCAATAAAGTGTTATTGTATTGTATTGTATTGTATTCTATAGAACGGCCTCCAAAAATTTTTTACAAAATTTCTTTAATTTACAGAATTTGGGACATTATCCCGCAGGACCTCTTTATTTTTCGGGATAAAAAGTATTCTGAATTTTAACCCATCATATAAACTATAACTATGCCAAGTTCCATCAAAATCCGTCCAGTAGTTTCAGAGTGGTAAGTGTTTTTTGAAATAACTTTCAACCCTTATCCTGCGGGAACCCTTTCATTTTTCGGGATGAAAAGTAGCCTATGTCTCACCTCGTAGTATGAACTCAAATCATACCAAGTTTCATTTAAATTCATTCAGTAGTTTCAACGTGATGCCTAGCCAAGATACAGACAGACAAACAGACAGACAGACAGACAAAAATGAAAAAAAATAACAGTTTTGGCTTCAGTATCGAATCTAGAGTAAGGTCCAAAAAAAAAATTCTAAATATCTCTAACGTATAGAATTGAACCCGTTACAGGTTTATTATAAGTATATTAGATGGAGTTAAAAGCTTAAAATTTTAGTAATCCACATTCATAGTTATCTCAACATAGTTTCATAGTGTCTCTAACGTTGATTTATTTCCTGAGATAGTAAAAGTAAGAGACATTATGATAGACTGAATGGTTTTCTTTGAGACTTTGTATTTATTTATTTAAATCTACGCCAAAATGTTTCTAGAAATCGTATACTTAGATGTCCGCAGTAATGTGGATTATTGTGCTAAAGATTATCATAATTGTAATTTATTTTACTTCCCATGTCATGTGGTGGTTTCAAATTTCCATAGCTATCAAAATACTCAATGTTGTCATAATATTTTGCATAGGCTACCCAGTGCGTATCTACATTTTCTGATTTATCCAAATTAATGATATCACACTCATTTCGAAGTGGACGATTTGGTAACTCATCTCTCATAAATACTCCACGAAAATATGGTACATTTTTTGTATGATTCATAATATCTATATTAGCAAGAGGGCGTTTGGGTAGCCTTTTATTTAGTTTTTTGTTTTTGTTACATGTATTCTATAACCTTTTTTATGCGGCATAAGATGTAATCCTTTCCCTATACACAAGGCTTCTAATTTTTCATTATGCCTTTTCAACTCTTTCAGACGTTGTCTAGCAACTTTGGATTCATTTATAACTTTAGTGATTGATGCTACACCACCTGCTAAACTTCCGGCAGCAGATAATCCTGCAAAAATAGGTATCAATGGAAGGACACCACCGGTTTTTGGAATGGGTATAATACGTGGAGGTTTTATACTTGCATATGTTGCAAACTCTTTAGCAGCTGCTATTGCTAATTTCAACGCAGTTTTCTTGCATGTTGGTTTCAATCTTTTCAAATGGTTTTTTGTGAAAGCGATTACATGTTTAAAATGTTTTTTGAAATCTAATCCAAAATTTGCCTTTGATGAAACATGTTTTTTCATACTTTTAAATATGATCAAAAAGTTTGCAACTGGTAACATCTTTTTGGGGATTTTCGCATACGTTTGAGTTAGATAGAAGCAATCTATTTGCTTGTGTCTTCCCATGGCAAAATAATTACGAATGTTATTTTGGTTTTCACACACAACATCATCGAATATCGAATAGAGTTTGCTAAAGCATCATTAGGATGAATAACGTTTTTATCGTCACTAAAAAATTAAAAAAATTGCTTCAGTGCAAATTGTCGTTGGTTTTGCCACAATTAGATAGTCCACATATAATACAACGAATAAAATTCGGGAGAAGTTCACTATGTTTAACATAATTTTTATTTTAGTTCACTATGTTTAACATAATTTTTATCGATTTGTCTGAAAATAAAAATTATGTTAAACATAATGAACTTCTCCCGAATTTTATTCGTTGTATTATATGTGGACCTTCTAATTGTGGCAAAACCAACGACATGCTTAGTTTATTATTACATGAAAATGTGTTAAAGTTTAAAAATATATATTTATCTTCTAAAACAGCATATCAAGCAAAATATCGTTTTATTAATCAAGTTTTGAAACGAATCTCTGAAGCAAATTTACAAATTAGCAAATTAAGCAAATTTTTTTATTAGATAGTAACAAGGGCTGTTTAATCAGCTTCATGATTTCATCTGGTATATTTAACATACATGCTAGGCTTTTATATTATTGTCTGTATTATCGAAATGCCTATTTATTAGAATCAATGATAACTGTCAATATTAATACTTAATAAATCTTATCAACTTTAGAGGAAAAGGATTTTTATGCTAAATATTGAAAAATGTAGTGTAGTTTCATAATTTATTTAATAAATTTTATTTTGTTACATCTAACATGTTATGCGAAAGCTTAAAAATAAGTATATATTACATGTTAGTTAAGTAACAATCATGTAGTTCAGTTTTGTATGTACAATAATTATAAATTAACTTGAAACTAAAATTAAAATGCTTAAAATATTGTTACGTGATGACCCCACGGTAATGTATCGATTTGATTTGATAGCATTTGTCTCTTGTCATCATTTCTGTTCAATACCAATTTATTAACTTCTTGTGAATATAAGGTATGTTTTAAAGATTTTATCAAATTCATTTTTTTTTGTTTTTCATTATAATCTGGTAACTTTAGTTGTTTTGCAATACACTTTGAAACACCTTTTGCTTTTGTTATTTGTATTTTCGAGCTTCGAATACAATTAAGCTTTGCTCGTAGTCCAACAAATTTAGATATAACATCGCCTTCAAGCTCATCTTTGAAAAGACCAGGAATTTTAGCGTTTACTAAAGGAATGTTATAAGGATTAGTTTTACTGTAATTGCTGGTATCAAAATTAAAGTCATTGCTTTTCATGTCTTCATACAAATTTTCAGTCTCAATCTAGTACAGAGTGTCTGTATCTGTATAGCATAATGTTGCTATATCTTTATATTTCTTTTTAATATGATCATAATGAAGTTTATACAAATGATTTTTAGACAACTCTAAAACTGTGAACACAATGTATATTGGTTTATCTAATATGTTTTTTCAGGCTTTAACTCAATGGCTGCAAAGCTGTCAGAAAAAAAATATTGAATTATTTTTCAAATTTGGCCTTGTTATTAATTTTTCAGCTCCGACATGCTTATTAGTTTTATTTTTGCTATCTATCTATTTAGTAACAAGTTTTACTTCAACCTGTTTTCGTTTGTTTTCTATCGTTTTGCCGAATATAGCATTGTTTGAAAAAGACTTTTTGAAAGTTAGTAGACGATGCTTGTCTCAGAACACTAAGTTCAAATCAATATACTTCTTTAAAAAATGTTCTTGTCTAAAGCAAAGAATACGATGATTTTTTTTCAACAGTAAACCCTGTCTTATGTATTTTTTAAGATGAACAAAATGAATTACATAGTAATATTTATCGTAAAGATTTGCTACCAATTTTTTCGTCTTTCTACCTGGAGCAAAAGGCAAGTCACTATGAGCATCGTGTAAATTATCTGGATAAAGAAAGTCGACTTCTAAGATGTACCCATAATAACCATCATCAGAGATGTTTAATGCATCGAAACTAGCAACTTCGGCGTTTGTTAAGAAACGGAAATCAGACACAGGTAATTTTTGCATCATTGCATAATCGTATAGATTATTACAATCCAAATAAATTGGATAATAATGTGGTTCTGAATCATTATATTATGTTACTCTGTACAGAATATAATGATTCTGTTGTTCTGTACTTATTGTTTGCTTTTGCATGACGAAGAGAACATTGAGCTAAGCCACTGCGTATTCCTTTTTCAAGCATTTGATACATATCTATGTCATCAAGGATATCTAGTTGAACTCCAGTGTGTAAAAGCATTGCACCCCAGCTTAATCCTGGTGAGAAGACATAATAAGCAGGATCAAGATTATAATGCTTCAAACTACTGTTTCTAAAATTTTCAAATATGTCACATAGCAGTAATACGTCGCACTTCAAATACAAATTCGTAAAAGCGCCAAGCGATTTAATTTTGAAAGCTTGCCATATATTTTGCACTCGCGCGTAATCGTTGTCAGAGAGATGTTCAAATTTAAGGCTAAATTCAATTGCTTCTTACTAAATTCAATTGTTCTTTGTCTTGAAATTCTTTTGACAAGTATAAAAAATCTTCCTCAACAAAACTTTTACTCAATTCATCCAAACTTGAGCTAAGGAATTGAAATGAATCGATGAATTTTACTTGTATAGGTTGATGAGACCTTAAAATTTCAATGATTTTTAAGATTGATGAGTATTTTTATCCGTCGTGTTTCGATAGCTCTTCAATAAATAAATGTCAATCATAATTACAAAAGTTATGAAAAATTATTGGTACGAAAGGACATGTTTGATATAATAAGTTACAATGAGAGTACGCTGCACTTCTATACTCTGACGTGATATGATCATGATCAGCAACTTTATCATCAAACAACATTTTGTAGCATTTTCATATTCATGTTCTTGCTTAGTAGTTAGAAGTGACATCGGTTTTTTATTATTTAGTATGCAATTTATCTTCTTGACATCCTCTATTAAATAACTATTTGTTCCTGATGAGGACGTGCTTAGCATTTGTGCATCAAATGACCTATTTGATTTTAGCGATAGTGTTTCATCTGAGCCAGTGCAGAAATCAGCTGAGGAGACATTCTCTGTAAATTTCCAAACGTGTACAAAAGAACCTAACGTTGCAAAAACATCAGGTGCTTACTTAGATAAACTTAAGATAATGCAACGTTTTGATTCCGATGAGTGGGAAGATGTAAGGTACTCGGATATACAAAAGAATTATTGCTTTACCCCCAGTTTCGTAAATTTGGAAGCGAATGAAGAACTTAAACCGTTCGACAGTTTTAATCATTTGGCTCATACAAAGCGTGGTTTCGCTGCCATTTCTCAAGCAATAATTAAACAAAACGAAGCGATCAAAAAAGGGTTTAAAAGTCTACTGAAACTACTACTAAACTACTGTGAATACTGTAAAATATCTAATGATATTTTACAGTATTCACCATCAGAAATAATCTCTTTAACTTTATCTTGGATGCTAGATAGTTCTATTGTTTCGTTTGAACTCTAATGATATTTTACAGATGACATGCGGTCATCAGGCCGATTTAGTACAATAAAGACTGGATGTGGTTTTAAAATCAGTAAAAAATAAATTTAGTAAAGAAACGATTAGGAAAATTCCACTATCATGCACTAACCTTTTCCAAAAACAGGAACTTACGTGTGTAATAGAGAAAAATAGGGGTGCGAGTAAAACATTTTGGCCAAGTAAATATGAACGTGATTATCGTTCTAAAAAACCTCAGGGTTTTGAAAATTAGGTCTAGGGCCTTTAAACAAACTATGCCAGCGCATTGCATCCAAAATTATATTGCATTGCTGCATAATGCTTTCAACGGCTATAACCCACTACCTGCGCAAGGTACATCTTTCCAGCCGAACATGTTCGTTCCTATGGTGCAACCTACTTTACAACCCTTTCAAGGTTTTCAGGGTGTGTTTTTGCCGGTTTGCCTCTCACGCGGTTTTCTCTTCTCCGGTTTCTACCGGGAAAAACAACCCTAAGTGATCCGATTAGGTAACCGCGCACTGGACAGTGGAGTTTTGTTTTAAAGTAGGTTACCGGTCCTTACCTTCATCTATAGTATTGTATTTTTGTCAGGCGTCGATCAAAATCGTAAGGTTCTATGACGAAGATCACTCCTAGCCAAGAATGTTTAAAAACATGTTAAAAAAATACTGCTTCCACATCGCCGAACAAACGAGTGAAGTATAGCAAAAGGCGGGTGCGTATTTATGTATGAGTGGATAATGTGTGTTTTTTGGTTGATACAGAATTTTCATCACAAAAGACTGCATTATTTTTAATTTTTCGTAATAATTTGACATAATAAACACGACTCACAAGAGTAACAAGGACGACATCTTGTTGCGTGGTGGCGGCCAATTGTAATAACATGGTGTCAATGTATGCGTGAGGCTAGTTTTTACGAGCGGATCGGCATATCTCGGGTTCTTCACTCTCAATTTTGACGGTTTGGATTTTTTATCCGACTGAGGAAGGTTATGTGTATGTTTGTTTGTTTTCTTACATGTTTTTTATGTGCATCTTACAGCCTAAACGATTTGATGGATTTTGATAAATGAGTTATCATTGAATTTCTCTTTATCACGAGAGTGAACTAAGTGAAAAAGTGTGTAAGTGTAGCTTCTTAAAAAGTTTTAACTTTTAGATTATTTAAGTTAATTTAAATACATTCTGATCTTGCAATTTCTTGATGTTGCAATTGCAACTAATAAAGTAAAATATGTAAGTAAATAAGAAACATTAAATTGATATAAATAGGTACTAGCTACGCCCCGCAGTTTCACCCGCATCACTCAGGAACCACGCATTATTCAGGGCAGGGTATAAGCTATCTCCATACCAAAATTATCCAAATCCGTTTAGCCATTTAAGCGTGAAGAAGTAACAAACATACAAACAAACACATAAATAACAACTTACGCCTTTATAATATTAGTGTGATTATTTTTGCAGGCGGTCAGCTCGTATTCAATAAGTTTGTTCGCATTGAGGATATTTGTGCTTATACAATAATTTTACTTGTTAAACATTCTTCTTACTAGCAGTAATTTAATTATTCAATCAAATCATAACTCCTGTAAAATAGTTTCATGAAATTAGCGGTCTTATTACTGAAAGCGATCACAATCGAATATTGCTGAGAAAATCTTTGATTCCTTTTTCAGATCATTTTGTAATGAATAACATGTAGCATTTATAGCTTTTACCAATTGCTTTACCTATAGGAATTATACATATTTAAAATGGCCTTTTAAAGACCTCAATCGATAGGTTTTGGTACTTTTTATTCCGTCGGAATTACAATATGGCAGCAGCTGTAAGCCGCCATATTGGTTTTCTTGACGCTTCATATATCTTTTAGCACTCTCGTGATCAAGACGAATCTCATTTATCAAAATCCACATAGGGCCTAAGAAACGTACGAACAAAACAACCTACGTACAAACAAAAAAACACACATACATACAATCCAAACACACAACCCTTCTCAGCCGGGTAAAAATCAAAATAGCCGGAATAGAACATTCCAAATAGGTGAGCCCTGTTGTACGTATGTTCATGTGTCACGTCAGTGTCGAGCGTCGACCCGAAAGATGAATTTTATTACATTTCCCGCTAAGCTCAATGGATTTCCCGACACGTTTCCCGATATCAAGTCGGGGACAGTTAACCTAATTGAATATGAACGGTATATGAAGTGGGGAAGTTCCCGTTTTACTATGTGGCAGATGGTTAAAATCAGGCTCTTTAGGTTCAAAGTACCATACTGTGCTATTCCAGGACCAATATACCAACATTTGAACAAAATTTCTTCAGCCGTCAAAAATACTTTATTAATTGCTCTGCTTCTAATTCACCGGATTGAGATACCAATTACACCAGATTTAAATCAAACCCTAAGCTATCTAACAATGAAAACCGCATTGCAATCGGTCGCGTAGTTTTTACGTGATGCATGAACAAACAAACATACAGACAAACAGAAAGAAAGACACGATTAACAAAAAAATATATTGTTCAATACCTTTTTTAAGCACCCGAGAGCATTTTTTTCATTTGGATTCATTTAGTAGTTTGGGTGCGATGCGCGGTCAAGATACGGACAAACAGACAGACAAAATTAAAAAGTAAAACAGTTTGGCTTCAGTATCGAATATAGAAAACCACCCAAAAAATATTTTTTATTACTTAAATATTAACATAACTTTGGACCCATATCCCGCAGAAACCCTTTACTTATTCGGAATAAAACGTGACCTCAATTTTAACCCATCTTATAACAATTTGCATCAAAACCCGACCATTACTTTCAGGTGGTAGGTGTTCTTTTAAATAAGTTTCAACTCCTAAATAATAACCCATTAATTTTTCGATATGTAAAGTATCCTATGTCCTACCTCGTAGTACGTACAAATCATACCAACTTTCTTTTGAATTCATCCAGTAGTTCCGGCGGCGTGATGCGCGGCTTAGATACAGACTGAAAGACATACAGACAAAAATGAAAACACATACAGTTTAGGCGTCATAATATAATATAGAGTAACATAAAAAAAAAAAAAACTTTGATGTACAGAATTTATTTGGACCCATATCCCACAGCAACCCTTTATTTTTTTGTGACAAAATTTCTTATCTAATATAGTATAGTATAATCTTATAAAGTATAAGAGAAGTATATAGTATTAAGTATAAGTGCCAAGTTGCATCAAAATCCGTCCAATAGTTTCAGCGTGCTAAGTGTTCTTTTAAATGATTTTCCACCCCTATCCTGCAGGAACACTTATTTTTTTCGGGATGAAAAGTATCCGATGTCCTACCTCAAAGTGTGAACTCAAATCATACCAAATTTAATTTGAATTCATTAGGTATTTTCGGCGTGGTGCGCTGCCAAGGTACAGACAGACAGACGGACAGACAGAGAAACGGACAAAAATAAAAAATACAGTCTTGGCTTTAGTATTGAACATAGAGCGTCCTTCAAAAAAATATACATAATATCTTCAATCTACAGAATTTTGGATATTATTCCGAAGGAACACTTTACTTTTCGGGATAAAAAGTATCCTCCATTTTTACCCATTATATAAACTATGACTGTACCAAGTTTCAACAAAATCCGTCGAGTAGTTTCAGCGTGATACGTGTTCTTTTAAATAACTTTCAACGCCTATCCTGCAGGAACCCTTTAACTTTCCGTGATGAAAAGTATCCTATGTCCTACCTCAAGGTATGAACTCAAATCATACCAAATTTCATTTGAATTCATTAAGTATTTTCGGCGTAATGCACTTTTAAAGTAAAGACAGACAAACGGACAGACAGACAGAGGGACAAAAATTAAAAAACTACAGTTTTGGCTTTAGTATTGAATATAGAACGGCTCCCAAAAAATAATACAATATATCTTTAATTTACTGAATTTGGGACATTATCCCGCAGGAACGATTTATTTTTTCGGGATAAAAAGTATTTTCAATTATAACCCATCATATAAACTATGACTGTGCCAAGTTGCATCAAAATCCGTCTAGTAGTTTCAGGTAGGTGTGTTTTGAAATAACTTTCAACCCCAATCCTGCGGGAACCCTTTCATTTTTCGGGATGAAAAGTAGCCTATACGGTATACGCCTATATGGTAGGTAGGACTACCTTGTAGTATGAACTCAAATCATACCAAGTTTCATTTAAATTCATTCAGTAGTTTCGGCGTGATGCCCAGCCAAGATACAGACAGACATACAGACAGACAGACAAAAATGAAAAAAAAACAGTTTTGGCTTCAGTATCGAATATTGAATAAGGTCAAAAAAATATATCAAAATATCTTCAATGTACAGAATTGGACCCGTTACAGTTTTATTATAATTATATATATAAGTGCAAAAACTAAATCCCGACTACGGTCGGGTATAAAATAGCTAATGACACTCTTGCGATGAAGACGAATCGATTGATGCCTCACTTGTCAAAATCGGACCAAGTTTTTAGATTGAACACATACCCCTTCCTTTGCTTTGCCGTAGTCGGGTAAAAAATAACATATGACACTCCATAAACTAGTGGCTCTGTGAGCTGTAGACCTCGCGAGTATAAACTTTTTTGTCAACAAATCTACCAGTGCACAGTAGCGCCATCTAGCTTATTGTAAAACTAACATTAATAACCAAGGTTCTCCATCAATCCCTACCTAGTAGGTAAAGGGCTGATTCCACTGGTAGAAACCTAAAAGTGAGCAATTTACTGCATTTTGAGGAGCTAACAACACGCCAAAGATCCTCATCAGATCTTCACCATTTTTATAAGAGACCAACTTAAAGTTGCTACCTTTCTGATAAAAGGGAACATCAAAATCGGATCTAATAAGGCGGAGATATTCAGTAGCCCCCTTTTTGCCTCTTTTCAATGGGGGAATTTTCAGAATTTCGATTTTATCTCAGTTACATAATGTCTCCTTAATGTAGAGATTGTAAGTAGCTATGCATGCCCATTAGAATTGCAGCGACACCCAAAACTTTGGCTGTAAAATGTTGCACATCACTGCACTGCGCTCATCACCCTGAGAAATTGGTTGATAGGTAAGTCTCATTGCCCATTAATTTCGCTGGAAACATTGCCCTTTAAACCGAATCAGAAATGTTTGCATACTGCTAGATGGTGGAATATCTGATAAAGCTGTAGTACTTCCACGGGCGGACTATTGTGAAAGTGACCCACCTCTACATTAGCTTATCGCCTTCTCCTGTCTTGGCGTCAAGTTCCATCACACGCTGCGCACACAAAATAATTAGTTTAAAAAAAAACTGTTCCTCTGTGTTTAGCTAAAAGCGTTTTCGAGTATACGTGTGAAAGCTTTCCATCTGTAATGCAGTAAGATGGCGGCCTTCTAGCTGGGAAAATAAACGCGTATATTGGAAGCCTTGATAGAGGTTTGGGAATGTGTAGATGTGAACGCGATGCGATGCTAAGCGATAGAAAAAAAATGGAATTAGAACATTGAACTCAAAACTGATTTTGGCGCATTTTTGTTTGTTTTACAGTATAATAGAGCCTTTTTCTCCATATATTATGTACTAGTTGCTACAGCGGCTTCGTCCGCGTGGACATTTTTCTGGGGAAAAGTATCTTGTGTTGTTCCAGGACCAAAAGTATCTTGAAAGTAAAATTTCTCAAATTTCGTGAACTCGACAAATAGCATTTGATCGTTTGCTTGGCTTTTACTCATCGGATTGAGTGTATCTCATTCCAATGAGTACAAGTGGAGCAAGCGAGAAACGAAGTACACCAGATTTTAAGTCAAACCCGCATTACGATCGGTCCAGTAGTTTTTACGTGATGTGCTAACAGACAGAAAGACAACATTTAAAAACATGTTATATTCCTGTTCAGTAGCTGATTATCTTAAGTCCCATAAACATTATTTTTTAAATAATCTTGTTTGTACAGTATTTTTTACTGTTTGTTGTTGTTTTGTTTGTCGTATGAGGTAGTGCTGGCCTCTGATGTCAGAGTTTGTCAGGCCGCCCGAGGGCCTCTGACATGGCTTAACGACTGGTATTAACCAATAACAGCCGGGACCGACAGCTTAACGTGCCCTCCGAAGCACGGAGCAATGGAAAACCGCACATAACTTCGAAAAGTCATTGGTGCGGGAGCCTAGGTTTCGAACCCGGTATCGTTGGATTCTTAATTGCACTATAGAACCATTAGGCCACCATCGCTCTTATTTTTTACTTGCTGCTTTATTATAAGTACAGAATATGTATAGATTGAAAGATGTTTATCGAGTAAAGTAGCGCCGTAAGGTAGACATCTGGTTAGAGCTTGAGGCCGCCCAACAGACCTACGACACAAGAAATAATTCTTAGTGTAGGTTCTGCACGTCACTATAACGCACACATTACAAGATATATACATATATAAGCTGGGAATTTATTTACAAGATAAAACGTACTAAAAACAAAGTTCATTTTAAAATATAAATAAAAAAAAACTTAACTATTGACACAAAACTATCTAAAAGTCCTTCGGAGGAAGGGAAAGTGCCTAGAATGCTGGCTGCATTGCCACGCTGTATTGCAATACTAATTTTTTGGCCTAAATATGAGCCAGTATTCTAGTCACATGTCACTTTCACTAAACGTTTTGCCAAGTCCCTGTAAATTTCGTGGCCACCTGGCCCCCACGGACCCAAAGTTTCAACCCCAAACGGCACAAACATGTAACCCCGGTCAAGGTTCCCATATTTGCGCCGCTTGAGGTTTTCTGCTTTGGTTGCAGCGCCGCCAGCCCGAATTGTTGTCTCTGGAAGATGAGACGGCGCCAAGGTATCGACACAAGTTGCATCCCAAACTAAAGGCCGTCCTATCTTCCAAAGAATTAAAGTCATACCATCAGGCCTCTTACCGTCATCCCGCATTAGGCCGTTTGGTTCTAAGATTGACGGAACGCCGGCACTGACAAAGGCCCGACGGATGACTTCATTTAAACTGGCGTGTCAAGGAATCCTCCCTGCGCTTCTGTAGCAAGATAGTCCGTGATGGCCAAGCCGATCCACCATATCGCCGCATAGGCAACGATGTGGGACTTGGCAAAAAACGCCCAGACGCAGAGAAACGGCTAATCGGAATGTCTGGTTGTCTAGTAAATTGCCAATGGTTTTTGATGGAAGTGCTTGCAACCAAAGGCCTGATTCCCAACGTGAAACAGCGAGGAGGCGAGCACGCTGATTTGGACTGAGATGACTGATTTGGACAGGCTATTTTCCAAGAATCCCTAGCCTCAGTCAAAAAACTTATTTCGTAATTTGCAATACAGGGAGATAAAATAGCTCCGATTAATTTTTGTGTACTATAAACTGAGGATAGGAAAGCTGGTAGAGATACACTAGAAATTTTACGTATGCCACCTTATTGGTAGTGAGGCCTGGCACCAAGAGCGATCATCGAAAGGTACATTGAGGATTGCGGTGAGCGTATCTCTTAAAATGCTGTCAAACTGTTGTATAAGTAAGGTATGATTCCAAAGTTGACAACATCTTAAGAAATACATAAATTTTGAGACAAAAACGCAGTAGCGAATTATAAAATATGTCATATGTGTATTAATTTTATCACTTGCATAAAATTAATACACATATGACATATTTTATAATTCGCTACTGCGTTTTTGTCAGCAATAAATCGATTTTTTTTATTTTTTTCTTCAACGAAATCTCATCAACGAAATTCATCGAGAATCGGGGCCCCTAAAAGACGAAGTGAACTGTTTTGTAAAATTTTTATATTTGGACCAATTTTGCTAAAAATATCTATGGTGTCGTTTTTTGAAATGATTGGATTTGAAATGTATAATTTACATTTAGAAAAAATTAGAGTAAAACCTATTGTTTTGAATTGACTTAAAAGATCACTTAGTTCACTCTCGTGATAAAGAGAAATTCAATGATAACTCATTTATCAAAATCCATCAAATCGTTTAGGCTGTAAGATGCACATAAAAAACATGTAAGAAAACAAACAAACATACACATAACCTTCCTCAGTCGGATAAAAAATCCAAACCGTCAAAATTGAGAGTGAAGAACCCGAGATATGCCGATCCGCTCGTAAAAACTAGCCTCACGCATACATTGACACCATGTTATTACAATTGGCCGCCACCACGCAACAAGATGTCGTCCTTGTTACTCTTGTGAGTCGTGTTTATTATGTCAAATTATTACGAAAAATTAAAAATAATGCAGTCTTTTGTGATGAAAATTCTGTATCAACCAAAAAACACACATTATCCACTCATACATAAATACGCACCCGCCTTTTGCTATACTTCACTCGTTTGTTCGGCGATGTGGAAGCAGTATTTTTTTAACATGTTTTTAAACATTCTTGGCTAGGAGTGATCTTCGTCATAGAACCTTACGATTTTGATCGACGCCTGACAAAAATACAATACTATAGATGAAGGTAAGGACCGGTAACCTACTTTAAAACAAAACTCCACTGTCCAGTGCGCGGTTACCTAATCGGATCACTTAGGGTTGTTTTTCCCGGTAGAAACCGGAGAAGAGAAAACCGCGTGAGAGGCAAACCGGCAAAAACACACCCTGAAAACCTTGAAAGGGTTGTAAAGTAGGTTGCACCATAGGAACGAACATGTTCGGCTGGAAAGATGTACCTTGCGCAGGTAGTGGGTTATAGCCGTTGAAAGCATTATGCAGCAATGCAATATAATTTTGGATGCAATGCGCTGGCATAGTTTGTTTAAAGGCCCTAGACCTAATTTTCAAAACCCTGAGGTTTTTTAGAACGATAATCACGTTCATATTTACTTGGCCAAAATGTTTTACTCGCACCCCTATTTTTCTCTATTACACACGTAAGTTCCTGTTTTTGGAAAAGGTTAGTGCATGATAGTGGAATTTTCCTAATCGTTTCTTTACTAAATTTATTTTTTACTGATTTTAAAACCACATCCAGTCTTTATTGTACTAAATCGGCCTGATGACCGCATGTCATCTGTAAAATATCATTAGAGTTCAAACGAAACAATAGAACTATCTAGCATCCAAGATAAAGTTAAAGAGATTATTTCTGATGGTGAATACTGTAAAATATCATTAGATATTTTACAGTATTCACAGTAGTTTAGTAGTAGTTTCAGTAGACTTTTAAACCCTTTTTTGATCGCTTCGTTTTGTTTAATTATTGCTTGAGAAATGGCAGCGAAACCACGCTTTGTATGAGCCAAATGATTAAAACTGTCGAACGGTTTAAGTTCTTCATTCGCTTCCAAATTTACGAAACTGGGGGTAAAGCAATAATTCTTTTGTATATCCGAGTACCTTACATCTTCCCACTCATCGGAATCAAAACGTTGCATTATCTTAAGTTTATCTAAGTAAGCACCTGATGTTTTTGCAACGTTAGGTTCTTTTGTACACGTTTGGAAATTTACAGAGAATGTCTCCTCAGCTGATTTCTGCACTGGCTCAGATGAAACACTATCGCTAAAATCAAATAGGTCATTTGATGCACAAATGCTAAGCACGTCCTCATCAGGAACATTATTATTAACATTGTCGATGCTGTCTCAGGTGGGAAACGCTCAGACAAAAAGTTTTGAATTTGATTGACTTGTTGCGACAAGTTAACAAACAATTCGTCATACTTTTTTCGTTTCGAGCTGCTATCTGAGCGAGACAAAGACTTTCGTTTTCTATCTGTATTGTTTTGACCGGGATCACTTGAATTCAAGGGAATTTCATTATTAATATGTAAGCTATTCTCATTATACATGTTTGTAGAGCCGTAAAAGGCAAGGTTTTTGATAACTGAATTTTAAATCTATAAGAAAAGATTTATAAACTTTAATTTTTAACGATAGAAGACTTGAAATAATAAATTACAAAAAGAGACAGATATCAAATAATATTAAAAACTCACCAACCGCACGGGACGAAAACTCAGACGCCAATGAGCCCGAGACGCTTTTTTTTCTTTTTTTTTTAGAATGACTAATGCTGTTGGTCTTATCGGCCTCTACAACTTGAACCGGGCTTGGGGGCGGGCGCTAACGCAAGAGCCCGAAACGCGCGCCGCTGTGGTGACAATGACAGTAACAGTTGACATTTGTAAAAGTAAGATATAATTGTATAGGTAGGTACCGCTAAGGGACAGAAAACAAAGCGTCATTCTCCTATTTATAAAGGTTTCGAATAGCGGTACAGAGTTTTAATATAATAATTAAGTAGTGGGGGACAGTACAACTCATTTCGGAGTTATGTCAATAGTATCATAAATGGTATTAATTAATGGTACTTCTGATATTAAAGAATACATTTTTTTAGGTTTATATAGGGACAACGGTTTCTCTGATGAATATTTAACGTTTGTGTGTTGGCCAGTATAATTATGTTTTTTTGGCCCTCGTAATTATGTTCTCCTGATATGTAAGTTTTCAGCTCTTTTGGGCCCCCTACAACTTGCGGTCGGCCAGCAGAGAATACCGTGCTTCGGATCCCGCTACCCTCCGAAGCAAGGCCTCCGACGCAGAAACACCATGATTCCCATCACGGTGCACCCAGCACAACTGTATCCTATACTCATCCAGACGGCTTCCCTGAACATAATGATGGAACACGACATGTCGTTTGGCTTGGTGCCAGGCTTTGACCAGGGGGTGGTAAAAATAAAAAGCCGAGGGTCACGTGTACGAGTGCTAAATTCTACGGACGCGAGCAAACAATAAACCCTCAACAAAACAAACGTTATCTTTGAAGTTCAATATCACAGAAACGCGACACTTATCACTAGGATATCAGTGTTCCAATATGTTTTGTTTGCATTGAAGTCCTCTATTGATTTATTATGGTTGGATCAGAAGCCACGACTTTTCGTGTTTTTCACTTGTATGCCACAAAGGTTAGAAGGCCTTTCAGGATAACGCATCGTCACTTTCTACCTGTCCAGAATGCGATCAAACTAGCTAAAATAAAATACCAAAATACATATACTCAATTTCAAAGGAGACGGTTTATAGTCAAAATAAACTGAAATATTAAAAAAAAAGTGAATCTAAAGCTTGTTAATCGTCAATATCGATCGGTGAAATCAAGCAAATTAGTATGCAGCTGATTGGTTTCATCGATAGTCTCTATTGTTTATAACTTGTTAATTCTATTGAAAATCATTCTATGAGGCTTTTGCCGACTTTCGCTCTTTGTCGACTTTTTATTATTTATATACATTTCATTATAGCTTGGCTGACTTATAGATTTTTTATATTTTTACCTCGTATTCAGTCGACTTTTAAAAAATTAATAAACTTCATAGGACTTTTTTTTTAAAATCTTTGTTTGTTTGTTTGCCGTATGAGGTAGTGCTGGCCTCTGGTGTCAGAGTTTGTCAAGCCGCCCGAGGGCCTCTGACATGGCTTAACGACTGCTATTAATCAATAACAGCCGGGACCGACAGATTAACGTGCCCTCCGAAGCACGGAGCGATGGAAAACCGCACATAACTCAGAAAAGTAATTGGTGCGGGGCCTAGGATTTGAACCCGGTATCGTTGGATTCTAAATTGCACTATAGAACCGTTAGGCCACCATCGCTCTATAAAAAAAACATTGAAAATGGTATAAATGCAAACTTTGTATAGTAGGTAAGTAGCTTTGCAATCAATTTTGGCTTTTGATAGGGCAATATAATCAAACATAACTGTGTTTTACGAAATTTTTAAAATTGCATTATATTTTTGCAGCAGATTCAAACAGAAACTTAAAATTAAACAATCGGCGATCGCGTAATAGAGCCTTAAAAGTCGACAAAAAGATAAATTTATATAAGAAATTGAATAAAAAACGAAATATGAAATTTATTTGTAAAAAGTAGGCTAAATGAGAGGTAAAAACTAAAAAACAAAATGTCGGCAAAGCAATAATGAAATGTATGTAAATAATAAAAAGTCGGCCAATGCCTCATATACCGAAAAATCAAGCTAAACCGTAAGCAGCCCGCAAGCGACGTCAATCACAACTCACCTGTTTACTTTATATGTAAATTTAACTTCCTATCAAACACTCATGACAAGCAACTTCGCTCTTCAAACACTCTTATATTAGCCACTCCTATTCACATTACACCTAACCACATTATACCTAAGAACCATCTCGATCACATCAGCTTTCAAACAGAAAAAACCGCATCAAAATCAGTTTTCAGGGTTAAAAAAGGTTAGAGCTTTTTGTTGGTCGTTGGTCGTTGGTCCTTTTAAACGAGTTATTAGATATCCCAGAACAATACATAAGTTCACAAACTAAAACAGTTAGGTTTTGGCAAACGGTCTGGTTAAAAATAGCTATGAAACTCTCGATGAACATGAATCGATGATACCTCGCTTGTCAAAATCAGACCAAGCTTTTAGATTGAACACATAATCCTTCCGTTGCTTCGCCATAGTCGCGTAAAAAAATAGCCTATAACACTTTATACCTGAAGACGAATCGATGATACCTCGCTTGTCAAAATCAGACCAAGCTTTTAGATTAAACACATAATCCTTCCTTTGCTTCGCCATAGTCGCGTAAAAAAATAGCCTATAACACTTTACACCTGAAGACGAATCGATGATACCTCGCTTGTCAAAATCAGACCAAGCTTTTAGATTGAACACATAATCCTTCCTTTGCTTCACCATAGTCGCGTAAAAAAAAAGCCTATAACACTTTATACCTAAAGACGAATCGATGTTACCTCGCTTGTCAAAATCAGACCAAGCTTTTAGATTGAACACATAATCCTTCCTTTGCTTCACCATAGTCGCGTAAAAAATTAGCCTATAACACTTTATACCTAAAGACGAATCGATGATACCTCGCTTGTCAAAATCAGATCAAGCTTTTAGATTGAACACATAATCCTTCCTTTGCTTCGCCATAGTCGCGTAAAAAAATAGCCTATAACACTTTATACCTGAAGACGAATCGATGATACCTCACTTGTCAAAATCAGACCAAGCTTTTAGATTGAACACATAATCCTTCCTTTGCTTCGCCATAGTCGCGTTAAAAATAGCCTATAACACTTTATACCTGAAGACGAATCGATGATACCTCGCTTGTCAAAATCAGACCAAGCTTTTAGATTGAACACATAATCCTTCCTTTGCTTCACCATAGTCGCGTAAAAAATATGTCTATAACACTTTATACCTAAAGACGAATCGATGATACCTCGCTTGTCAAAATCAGACAAAGCTTTTAGATTGAACACATAATCCTTCCTTTGCTTCACCATAGTCGCGTAAAAAAATAGCCTATAACACTTTATACCTAAAGACGAATCGATGATACCTCGCTTGTCAAAATCAGACCAAGCTTTTAGATTAAACACATAATCCTTGCTTTGCTTCGCCATAGTCGCGTAAAAAAATAGCCTATAACACTTTATACCTGAAGACGAATCGATGATACTTCGCTTGTCAAAATCAGACCAAGCTTTTAGATTGAACACATAATCCTTCCTTTGCTTCACTATAGTCGCGTAAAAAAATTGCCTATAACACTTTATACCTGAAGACCAATCGATGATACATCGCTTGTCAAAATCAGACCAATATGGGCAACGCCATGGTGGAACATACACATACCCACATACATACATAGACTATTCATTTATTCATTACCCTTTCCTTGATTAGCCGTACCAGGAGTACGGCTAATAAAAAAGAGGTGCTGTCAATAAAACTTTAGACTCTAGTTATCCAGATAATCTCCGCAGTACTCTAGGCATAAAAGTAGACTCTAGCCAGGTGAGGCGGAGTTCTCTAGGTATGTCGTAGAGTCTCACCAAGTAGTAGAGTAGGAGCCACAAACATGCCGCTAATGTTGACACGTTATTATCTTTAACTAGTGGCTCTGTGAGCTGTAGACCTCGCGCGTACAAAAGTTTTTTGCAAACAAATTAGCGGTGCACAGTAGCGCCATCTAATTACCTTATTGTAAAACTAACATCAATAAAAAATCCAACCTAATAGGTAAAGGGCTGATTCCACTGGTAAAAACCTAAATGTGAGAAATTAAATTTGAGGAGCTATTCTGCTCATCACGCCGAAGATCCTCATCAGATCTTCACCAATTTTTATGATACTAACTTAAACTTACTACCTTTCAAATATAATAAGAACCATCGAAGTCGGATATAATAAGGCGGAGATATTCAGTAGCCCCCTTTTTACCCTTTTTTTGGGGGAAGTATACCAAGTTTCGTCTAGATCGGTTGAAAAATGCAACCTGTAGAGGAGAGTAGAGATCCGGTCATTTGGAAGGAATTCGGAAGGACATATGAAAGCATTTTTGCCCAAGCTGAAACGAAGACGCTTCGCGTTTTTTCGCTCGGTCAATAAACACCATTTATTTACAAGCATTTTAGTACGTGCAGTCGGGCGGGGGGCCGGTTTATTTCCAATCTCGATGAGAACAGTTTTGGCTCTATAGCTTTGAAAAACAGCTGTCCGTAGCGTCGAAGAAGAATTATATAAATAATCAATTTAAGAAATAAGCAACGTCTGGCGTTAAGAACTCTATTTCTTTTGACACTCTTGCAGGCTTATGAGCGAAAATATAATAAAACAATGATAGCATAAGAGGCCATAATAATCTAATCTATATCTTCCTTAATTAAGCAGTAAGTAACCAAAAAGATATTCTGGGTATTCTATTAAGAAGATTAACAAAATAATATGGTTTAAGGGGCTACTGATCAAGAATATAACATTTCTTTATATGATGTCTGTTTTTCCGTCTGCCTGTTTGTTCGCGCATCACGTTAAAAATTGCTGAACTGATTTAAATGCAGTTTTCACTGTCAAATAGCACAAATTTCGACATAAAATCTGGAATTTTTTGTTTCTCAAACTGATGAGCAAAACCCGAGCAATGGATAAACTTTATAAAATACTAGCTGTCCCTTGCCGCGTGGTCATAGATAAATCGATACTTATAATAAAGCAATAAGAACGGAAAAGTCTGTTCATAGAAGATAATTAGAAAAAAAAGGTCTTAAATAGGCTACTGAACAAGAATATAACATTTATGAAATTCGTGTCTGTTTGTCTGTTTATCTTTCAAAACTAGCATGGTCACGTACACTATAAGTATAATCATCATAGAAACGGGATATTTACCTTGGGTATCCAATAATTATATTTACTATTTCTTTTGTCTGCTCTTAAAAACTATTCCATCCACAGTGTACTTCAGTTATCCGTGATCATGGCGCTTGCCATGAAATATCGGGATTTTAATATAAATAGTATCCATGGTAAATATCCCGTTTCATAAGATTATACTTATTGTGTCTGTTTATTTGTTTCTCTGTATGTTTGTTCACGCATCACTTTAAAACTACTGAACCGATTGCAATGTGATTTTCACTGTTGGATAGCTTAGGGTTTGACGTAAACACTGGTATACTTGGTATCTCAATCCGATCACTAAAAACCGAGCAATCAATAACAACTTTTTGACGGCTGAAGGCATTTTGATCAAATGTTGTTATATTGGAATTTTGATATTGGAACAGTACTTATAGTACTTTTAACCTAGAAAAATGACCACGCGTGCAAAACCGCGGGTGTAACTAGTACTTATAATAAAGCTATATGATCGAAAAGGTCTGTACAAAGATTAAAATGAAAAATAATATGTCTTATGTACTTAAAATAAGCTATTGAACAAGAATATAACATTTCTAAAAATCGTGTCTTTTCTGTTCGTCTGTTTTTTTGTTTTCTTCTTCGCGCATCACGGAAAAACTACTTAACTGATTGCGATGCGGTTTTCACTGTTGGATATCTTACGGTTTGTCTTAAAAACTGATGATTAGATGCCGAGCAATCGATATAAAAGTATTTGACGGCAGAACAAACTTTAAAGTAATATAGTTTTTGGTCCTAGAATATCAGAAATGAAATAACCACGCGTGTAAAGCTGCGAGTACAGCTAGTTTTTCATAGTCAACAAAAAAAAACATCATTTTGATTTTTAGATGAGCCCTTCATTTGTATTCTAAGAATGATACAAAATAAATTTTATGTTAAAAATTAGCATAAAATAATCCTATTTAATTATATTCACACATTGTTTATTCAGAGTTCATACATTTCAATCCCTCAGGGTAAACTCAACATATTATGTAAAATAAGTAGCAACGTACAATGCATGGCAAAAATAAAAGTTCAGTGGAGAACATTTTCTTGAAATCCCCAACCAAGACTTTACGAGTTCTATTAAATTAAGGATAATAAAAAAAAAAAAATAGAAAAGTCGATGCCAGATCCTTTCCATCCTAAGGTTGTCTAGAAGAGATTGTTCTTTAGCGATAAGACGTTGTACTCTTTAATTAATATAATTGTACCTTTGCGTGTATTATTTTTTGACGTGCAATAAAGTGTTTTTGTACCATACAAATCCATTTTAAGTCAACATTCTGAAAGCCAAATTGAAAATACTTCTTTAATTTTTTTATTTATATGTTTTCTGTTATAGCTACCATATTAATATCTATACAGATTGGCAGACATCATTAAGCAACGGAAATATTGTATCTAACGAGACTGCAAAATAGCCTGTAGTTAAATTAATTTGCTACATTTGTGCATATCTTTTATGGCAGGCAGTGTACAACCGTTGGTAGCGCAAACTTTTTTCAGCATTGCAGACGAGGTGTAAGGTGACGGTGCGCTGACCCGTCCTCGTGCTATGATGCGGCTTGAAGCTCCTAAATCAACTGCTAGTAGATTTTGTAAGATATCATTTCAACACTTGCTCCTATTTGAAGTAAATAAATCAATTAAATACATCAGCTTTGAGCTTGTTGCCAATGTTCAGTTTTCATGGTATTAGTCAAGCTTACATACTTATGAAATCGCTAGGACCGATATTATCACTATCTAACTATCTTTCTCCAAATACAAATATAAATAAACAAAACAAAGGCCTATTCGTCCAATTACATTTGAGACCTCATTGGTTCAGTTATTTTTAAAATAAATCTACATTACCTCTGTAACTATGGCCACACCAGCGACATATAATAACTATTATATATCCAGTGTCTCAGTGTCGCTATAGCACATTTTATAACATCATTATTAACAAATTGTACTGTTAGGGACGTCTCACAAATATAACTTTATACTGTTTTTAAACTACAGACATAAAAAATCCACGTTATATGTTATTTTGTACTATTATCTAAAAGTATAAGTCCTATATAGGAGTATAATAGTATAGAGTTTTTGGTAGGAGTTTGGAATGCTATTTGCTACTACTACAAATAAATTAAAGAAATATATATATGTTGCAGCTTTTTAACGGATAAGAATTCATGGGATACTTTTTGGTGTCAGCCATGCTGTTTATATCAATCAGTGCGAACACCCGATGCAGGCGCTGTCCCGATAACAAGTGAATGAACTTCAATCATACGCACTACTGACAGACACAACTTTGACACTTACAACTAAAACCTTTCTCTTGACTTATGCCACTGAAACACGCAAACGTCATAGATAGCACAAGTTGTAGATAACAACTTGTGATATCTATGACGTTTGCGTGGTGTTCCAGTTTGAATAAAGTAATTAACCACCGAAATAAATGAAGTACCTTCGTATTCTAGTACCCATAGCACAGGGTATCCTAGTTTGGGGCTAGATAATTGGTGTGGAAATGTCCCGAATATATTATATTATTATATTATTATTATTATTCATTCGAAACTCTAACACAGCCATTCTGCATTCAACGATCTCTCGCGTTGCTATTTAACATCACATTCAGTCTAAACACGCAAGGTGTTACGAACAGCTTAGAACACAGATAAGTATAAGGCTGTGCATAAACCGTGAGAGCCTGATACATAAGAAAGGCTTCAAACTGTTTCTATTGTCAAAGTAATCGAAAAACGTGTAATTATTCAGCATTAGTTAAAGATGAGTACAGAGTTTGAAGATGATGATGATGACAGAGTTTACCATAAATACGTGAAGCTTTCAGCAGTATTATAAGGTCATTACAGATTTCAGCTCAATCTCAGCTCAACCTCACCACAAAAAAGCAAAAGCGTTGAAACTAGCTATGACGTTTGCGTTGTGTTCCAGTTTGAATAAAGTAATTAACCGAAATAAATGAAGTCATACCTTCGTATTCATTCGAAACTAACTCAGCCATTCTGCATTCAACGATCTCTCGCGTAGCTATTTAACATCACATTCAGTCTAAACACGCAAGGCGTTACGAACAGCTTAGAACACAAATAAGTATAAGGCTGTGCGTAAACCGTGAGAGCCTGATACAGAAGAAAGGCTTCAAACTGTTTCTATTGTCAAAGTAATCGAAAAAGTGTAATTATTCAGCATTAGTTAAAGATGAGTACAGAGTTTGATGATGATGATGATGATGTCAGAGTTTACCATAAATACCAGAGCGTGAAGCTTTCAGCAGTATTAAAAGATCATTACAGATTTCAGCTCAATCTCAGCTCAACCTCACCACAAAAAAGCAAAAGCGTTGAAACTAACTATGACGTTTGCGTGGTGTTCCAGTTTGAATAAAGTAATTAACCACCGAAATAAATGAAGTCATACCTTTGTATTCGTTCGAAACTCTAACACAGCCATTCTGCATTTAACGATCTCTCGCGTAGCTTTTTAACATCACATTCAGTCTAAACATGCAAGGCGTTACAAACAGCTTAGAACACAAATGAGTATAAGGCTGTGCGTAAACCGTGAGAGCCTAATACAGAAATGAAATGAAATAAATTTATTTGCATGAATACAGGTTATATATATTTTAGTTATTAATATAGTTCAGGAATCTCTGTATTAGACTAGTGTGCCATGCAATTTTTTTAAAATTACTTTATATTAAATTATTAACATATTATATGAACAATAGATTTAATGCAATAAAAATTAATTAATAAAAAAAAATGAAGTTAGTTAGTTTTTTTTTTTTTATTAAATTTATTAATTGTTTATCAAAATGTCAAAGCAAAATATAATAAAAATGTCAAAATAAAACAATCAAAAGAATATTATTATAAGTACACAAACAAAATTAAAATAATAGATTACATCTAAAATATTCGTCTATTGAATAAAAACAGCTGTCGCAGAGCCATTTGTACATTTTATTATTAAATTTATTTCCGTTGAGCTGTCTTAATTCATTAGGTAATTTATTATAAATCTTAATAGCCAGTTTGTAACAGTTTTTGTCACACATTTTCAATCTATATCTGGGCACTACTAACGGCTTTTGTACTATTTTTCATTAATTAATGGCATTTTCGTCTTTTTCGAAAAGGTTTAAATTATTCCTAACAAAATTGAACATTTCAAATAAATATAATGAAGGGAGTGTAAGTAGTTTGTGTTTTTTAAATAAAGGTCTACATGAATCGGTCCATTTTAAGCCAAATATTGAGCGAATACACTTCTTTTGTGCTATAAAAGCTCTCTGAGAGTCTGTTGAATTCCCCCAAATTATAACCCCATATCTCAGAACGGAACACACATGGCTATGGTATACAGTTAAAGCTGTTTCTATGTTTGTAAGATTCCTAATTTTTTCAGTGCAAATATAAATTTGTTTACTTTCTTACAAACATTATCTATTTGTATTTTCCAATTGCAGAACTGATCTATAGTTATCCCTAGAAATTTAACATCGTTAACGAGGTCAATTTTATCACTATTATAAATTATGTCAATTTTATCATTTCTGTTATTGTTATTATATGTCATGTATTTCATAAACTTAGTCTTATTTTTATTGATTTTTAAGTTATTCAATTTTAGCCAATTAATTATATCATTCAATGCTTTGTTAGCAACATTCATGACATTATCGGTACATTTTTCTCTTATTAGTACAAGTTGTGTCGTCTGCAAACAGAACCGTGTACTGTTTTCTAGAAGAAAGGCTTCAAACTGTTTCTATTGTCAAAGTAATCGAAAAACGTGAAATTTTTCAACATTAGTTAAAGATCAGTACAGAGTTTGATGATGATGATGATGACAGAGTTTACCATAAATACCAGAGCGTGAAGCTTTCAGCAGTATTAAAAGGTCATTACAGATTTCAGCTCAATCTCAGCTCAACCTCACCACAAAAAAGCAAAAGCGTTGAAAACTTCAGCAGGAAATTGCAAAGCGTTGAAGCTTTCAGCAGAATATCGCAAAATGTTGGAACTTTCAGCACAGTAAATGGATAAACATTGAAGCCTTCAGCAAAGAACATTGCAAAACGTTGAAGCTTTTAGCACAATACACTGCAACGCGTTGACGCTTTCATCAGTACATCACAAAGCGTTAAAGTTTTCATCACAGAATATCACAAAGCATTACAGCATTACAGTTTTCAGCAGTACATCGCAAACCATTGAAGTTTTCAGCACAGAACTCTGCAAAACGTTGAAATTTTCAGCACAGAACACCGTAAAGCTTTCAGCAGTACATCGCAAAGTGTTGAAATTTTCAGAAAAAACACCACAAAGCGTTGAAGCTTTCAGCAGTAGATCGCAAAGCGCTGAAGCTTTCAGCACAGAACACCGCAAAACGTTGAAGCTTTCAATACGTTAATTAACCATTTTATCATTCAGAAATCATTTATCAACTCGAGTTCGCCCACTAAACATTTTGCTTAATTTATAAGCATCGTAGCGTATCTTATCCATTTTTGCTAACTCGTCCAACCTGACTCCTAAATCTCGTTATGAATACAAACGAAATTTATGAATAACAAAAGACGAGATACCGGGACTTAAAGTTTTATTTCATAAATTGAACGATACGTCAGAGTATTAACAGCGCCAATACTATGGGCAGGAAAGACGTTCATGCTAACAGAAACGCAAGGTAGTCAGTAGCATTCCTTGCAATTGAAAGGAGGATGCCAGTTTTCGGCTTCCAAGACTTTTAAATGATAAATGACGCGGACACGAAATCTATCCACATTATTAACTATATAAAATATTTTAATTAATTCTTATTAATACAATAACATTCTGGAACTGTTAATAAAATAATAACAATTAATATGAATATAAATGACCGGAAATACCTGTGCAAGACTTTTAAAAGTTAAATGCTGCGGACACGAAATCTATCTACATTATTGACCATATAAAATAATGTAATTAATTCTTATTAAAACAATAACTTTAAGAAACGGTTCTTTCAAAAAAATTAGAAATGATCGGAAATTGCTATGAATTGATACTAATTACGAATTATAGTGTTGACACTACAACTCGTAATTAGTGCAAATAAACTATTAATAAATCGATAAGCGAAATCGATTTAAAAAAACTACAGGCTATCTTAGTTTATTCTAATAGAAATCATTTCAGTATATTATTTAATGATATTAGAAATAAACAACAATAGACGCATACGTATGTTTTTATCCTGCTTATACGTTAATTCATTATTTGTTGTATAAAAATGTTTCAGTGGTTTATGTACCAAGCTCACGACAAGAGCCGAGAAGGCCCAAGTTCGATTGTCAGATTGAGTACCTAAGTGCCTACTACTAATAGCAGGAATAGAAATGAATAGTTAGGTATAGTTGATAGAATCAGGCGTTACTTTGCGGAAATCCATATTTAAAATGAACAAAATAGAAAATATGTAGCTTACTTCCGCCAAAATTGTTAGTCAGACAAATGATGAATGGTAAAAATAAACAAAAGTAAATCCCACGCTAAACAAACCCTACCCAAATTGAACTGTTGTTAAATATAAATGAAAAGAAAGCTAAAGCCAGGAGGCCACAAAAAAAAACAAAACTATATAATACACAATATAAAAACCCCAAAACAAACCCTACTGAAATACAAGTATCGTAATACTTATATATTTATATACATATATTATAAATAGTTATATGTACCACAAACCCACCGTTATTTACCGAAGTCCAATTGCGACATATTTAATCATACAAGTAGGTACTTCCTTAGATTGTGAAAGTACCAAATAAGCACTTTTTGTACTTATGTTGTTTTTCTATGAATAATGCGCAGTAGAGGTACTCTACATGTTGATTTGATTTAATTGCGCATAGCTGAATAAGCATTTATGTACTTAGATGTTTTTCTCGCTAAAGTATGAGAAATGTAACTACTTAGTTGTTCATTACAATGAAGAATGAACTAGAAATCGCCTACGCATTTATAAAAGTTATATAAGAAAGTTACTAAGTACAAATTGTCATTATTTTATCTTCGCTTGAATTGTACGGTCAAAAGTAAGACCAATAAAATTAACTTCAAATTTAATTTGTTGTTTATTTTATTAAAATCTCGGCTCCGTCCAATTTGTCTGGCGCAGCCGGTTGTATTTTTTTTTAAAGTCGTGGAAATTTAATTTGTCCGGCGCTTGCTTCAAAAATTGTGAAATATAATTTGTCTGGCGCAACCTACATATCTGGTGCAGCTGTCCTGAATAACTTCGTGTGTTCCTGACAAATCCACGTAAAAAATACCCGAACCAAACAAATACGACTGTATTGGAAAAAGAAGTTGAGAAACAATTCAGCGAGTGGAATAATCACCGAGGCATGGGATCGAGCGGTTTTAAGTGAGTCGAAAATAATTCACTTTCCGTATTCTTGCCCTGCTATTCGACCCTTAGTGTTTTTGGACAAAAATTGCCAATACACTTGTTATTTTTGATTTATTATATGCGAATTTATGATTTTTATGTGAACTTATTGATTTTATGTGTTTTTATTGATTTTTATGTGAATTTTTTGACGTTTTATGCGTTTTTATTGATTTTTATGTGAATTTTTGTGACGTTTTATGCGTTTTTATTGATTTTTATGTGAATTGATGTGTCTTTATTGATTTTTATGTGAATGTATTGTCATTTTATGCGTTTTTATTTGAATTTTATGTGAATTTATTGACTTTTATGCGTCATAATTGATTTTTAAGTGAATTTCTTGACTTTTATGCGTCATAATTGATTTTATGTGAATTTATTGATTTTAATGTGTCTTTATTGATTTTTGTGTTTTTATTGAACTTTTATGTGCTTTTGTTTAATTATATTTTGAATTTGTGTGTTATACGTGTTATATTGTACAAACGCATACTTTATTTTAATATTTTGAATTGATTTTAAATAATAATTTAAAATGGAACCTATGAGGATTATAACGAATGAAATAGTGAAATTGATTCCTAAATTTGATGGGAATGAAAAATTATTAAATTTATTTATTTCAAAATGTGAATATGTGCGTAGCTAAAGTGGATCCGAAGTAACAGCAGCACAATTATTATATTTATTTTATGTAATTTTAAGTAGAGTTGTAGGCAGAGCAGCCTCACTATTAAATGAAAGTAGCGACATGGCTACAATTGAAAATCTTTTTATTCAAGTTAATAATATAATTGAAAATGGAAACAGATTGTGATTTAGATGATATATTGTCTGAAAATCTAATGAAACTTAGATTAAATCGTATGCATCAAGAACAAAGCAATGCAATTTTTTATTTTTTTTTATTGATGCAATCAAGATGAATTAATTATTGATATTAAAACTAAGATGCTATTTCACTAATACTTCTAATTATAATTTTATACAATTTGAGAATAATTTAATTGATATAGAGAAAGCATTGAATAGAAGTAAAATAAATGATTTTGAAAATAAAGTATCTCATGCTTATAGTTTGATAACTTATAATTTTCAAATAATTCTTTCCAAGTTAGATGATATTGATACAGCAATCGCATTAAGTAAAAATAAGATATTACATAGATCAATAATTGATACTAATGAATTATTTGAATTGTTAAAAAATATTGAGAGAACAGATAAGTTAATTTTCCCTGTTAATTATGAAAATTTAGTAAACATAGAGCAAAATATAGAGATAAAAGCTTATATTAAGGGTAGGCAAATTACATATGTACTGGCAATTCCAATTGTACGCAAAAACACTTACAAATATTACCAGTTATTCCCCTTACCTATCCTTGATACTTCTAATAATATTACATCCTTGATACTTCCTAAATATCCTTTTATCCTCGTGAAGGATTTGAACTCTATTACATTGCTCTCCAAGCCATGCGACGAGATTGATGAGAAACTATTTCTTTGTAAAGAAAATTATTCAGTCGTATTGGAACAAGATAAATGTATAACTGATTTAATGAAATTTGCGTTGAATATTACGTCGTGTTCTCCAATTTTAATCGAAACTTCAGAGATAAAAGTTCAACAAATTGAAATGAACATATGGATAATTTTTGCAAGTTACCAAACGTACTTGACAAAAACCTGTGAAAATGAGATTACTCGAGAGAAAATCCTTGGTACTTATATTTTAACCTTGGACGATAATTGTAAAATACAAGTTGAAGATATTACTCTACGGAAGAAATCGTTCAGAGGAATGAACTTACATATTCCTAAACTACCATTGATAAATTTACCAAGTGTTCCAGTTACAAATAATTTCAAAAGAAAACCGGTTAACTTAGATGGAGTAAACATGGAAAATCTACAAATGCTGAATTATATTTTGAAGAAAAGTGAAAACAGTGAATATAGTGAAATGAGTGAAATGGTCAATAAAGTGCAAATAAAAAGTGTTAGTTTATGGACATTAATACTTTATATTATAATGATTGTAATTATTGTATACTTTATTATAAAATATAAAAATGAGATTTTGAAATTATGTATTTTCAAAAAATTGTTGAAAATAATCTGACTTCAGAAAATGAACTTTCAGATAATTTTCAATCTCAGGGTGGAGAAGGTACCACAAACCCACCGTTATTTACCGAAGTCCAATTGCGACATATTTAATCATACAAGTAGGTACTTCCTTAGATTGTGAAAGTACCAATTAAGCACTTTTTGTACTTATGTTGTTTTTCTATGAATAATGCGCAGTAGAGGTACTCTACATGTTGATTTGATTTAATTGCGCATAGCTGAATAAGCTTTTATGTACTTAGATGTTTTTCTCGCTAAAGTATGAGAAATGTAACTACTTAGTTGTTCATTACAATGAAGAATGAACTAGAAATCGCCTACGCATTTATAAAAGTTATATAAGAAAGTTACTAAGTACAAATTGTCATTATTTTATCTTCGCTTGAATTGTACGGTCAAAAGTAAGACCAATAAAATTAACTTCAAATTTAATTTGTTGTTTATTTTATTAAAATCTCGGCTCCGTCCAATTTGTCTAAATACACAACAAAAAACATATACCTCAATCCAAATACCGTCGAGTGCTGGACTGAGAGACTCTCAGTCTAGCACTCGACGAGTCAACATCACCTGAAGATGCCTCGTGCAGAGGCGAAACACGTGTCGTATTGATATCAGACGTTTGGTATTTGGATTGAGGTATATGTGTTTTGTTGTGTATTTATAATATATGTATATAAATATATAAGTGTTACGATACTTGTATTTCAGTAGGGTTTGTTTAACGTGGGGGTTTTATATTGTGTATTATATAGTTCTTTTTTTTTTGTGGCCTCCTGGCCTTAGCTTTCATTTCATTTATATTTTACAATAGTTCAATTTGGGTAGGGTTTGTTTAGCTTGGGGTTTTACTTTTGTTTATTTTTACCATTTATCATTTGTCTGACTAACAATTTTGGCGGAAGTAAGCTACATATTTTCTATTTTAATCATTTTAAAAAGTTAGGTAATAATATTTTATAAATGATATTAAACATGATCGTAAAGTGTATGTACCTACATAATATATCAGTTTAATATTAGATTTCAATAATTATCTTGACTATATTATGCCCTTGACCATAAACCGTGTCAAAATATAACGAAAGACACATGACCACAAAAGTTAACTTTATTTCCTCATAACTTATTTTTCAAAAGTTCCCAGAAAAAACTAATAACACACAAAAGATTTTAACATAATGCTTTAAAAATAAAAATACTATTCAGTTGTGTCCGCGATAATTTTACATCGAGCCTAAGTCACTTTGCAGATCTGGCATAGTCCTTTAAACTTAATAATATAATCTAATATAATATAATATATAATCGAATATATGTATTAAAAACGCAAGTGATATCAATTACAAAATATAAGTAATTTCCAATAATATACAACAGCAAGAGGCCTGTATCGTGGTGTGAAAGTATGTCAAGGTGTGAAAGCTCAGAGTAAAGACATATTTACTCTGTGAGAGGAACTCACATACACACAGACACACACGCGGACACTCACACACACAAACACACACACGCCCTTAAATACATACAAACTTTCGCCTCTCCACTCGTATTATTAGTGTGATTATTATAGAGACGAAGATATATTTGCAGTCGGGATTTTTTTATTTGTAAAATAATTTTACATGTACTAACCTGAAGAAGTTCTAAGGTGCCAGCTAAACTTACGTGGGTAGATACGTGCTAGAAAACTTGCAAAAAGTTTCCTGAAAGTGACCGTGCTCTATTTTTGAGTAAAAAAGTCGATCCATATAATGTGGTAATATTATAAGTTGAAGACTATAAGTAATATAAGTTGAATCTGCTTTCCATTAAGTCAATTTTTCATTTTAAAGCTGCAGAATCAGTACTGTGACATTCATAAAGCACTTCGGCAATCTTTGTTTAATTGTGGCTAAAGTAAATGGAATAAAGTATAAGCGGAATATTTCGTTTGGCCATAGATTTTCTTTGGAAATACGTATGAATGACTGCCAAATGAAGCTCATAATTCAGTTATAACAATTATTACTCAATTATATTATTCACTGATTCTGTGGCTGTATGTAGGCGTACATTCTCAACACATTCTTCAGTTCACGGCTGTATCACTGAGCACATGACAAGAAACATTTCCAAAGATACAACACGCGGCGGCGCCGACTCATCTGATCAAGTTGGTAAATCGAGCGCGGGATTGATGGATGATGTCGAGGATCGTTCATTATGTTCACAACATGATCGCTTTTTACGGGAAATATTGTAGAAATATACGTGGAGGTTAAGTATTAGGTTAGAAGGCTAAAACGTGAGCGAAGCAATGCAAGGGTCTCGTCTTAACTTAGGCGTCTTTATATTTATAGTTGTATATATCTTTTAATTGCCTATTTTGTACTATTAAATCAAAAGGGCTTTAATCCTCACGTCAGAAAGACCAATTCGCTATTCTTGAGCTGTTTAGAGGCTTATCATTAGTCACCATCCAATTTATTTTGGGACATTCCCACTTTCATTTAAAATCCTAGATTACAATTGACTTGTCGCCCAATTAAATACACTCCTTAGAATAATCAAAATTTTCCGCAAAATTATCGACATTTACTCCAGATAAATATACAAACGTAGCAAATGAAAAATTCACACAACTATAATTATCCACTAGCTAGGTATGTATGTGTGGACATTGTTCCGGGAAAAAAGCTATGTCCTTCCTTGTGCACGAAGATCGGTTCAGACGTTTATTCATGAAAAGATGGCAAACAGACAGTTATGTAGGTACTTTCGTTATTTTTTATACCTATTAGTCTGACGTGATTATTATACACAAAACACATTAGGAAAGCATACGTTTCAGTAGCGATACATATTTAATTATGTAGCATGTAGGTAGGTATGTATTTACCTTATTAAATCCAATGATGTTATATATAAACTGAGGATTAAATCTGCCTACATTCGCACAAAATAGTTTTATTTCATTCGCAAAAGTTGCGAAATTTTGGTTGGTGGCTTTTACTCAAGTACATTATAACATATTTGTATTCCTTTCTACTACTACGCTTACTTACTACTTCGCTTGCTTCCCAAAATTAATAGAAAAATACTCTGAATTTAGAGCTCGTTTACACGAACAGTACTATTAACTATATTTAAATAAGCTTTACTAAATGTGCTATGTTTCTAATCTTGAACTTGTTCGTGAACTTCAAGTTTTACCAACAATTACATAATTACTTCGTAGAAGTTAAATTAAAATGAACATTCAACGATCGCGTACAAATATCGGACTATGGTCTAGGGGTATAAGCTACTAAACGGGTATTTTTTTTGTATGGTGTCCGTTTGTTTGTCTGGGCCCTAAGTCTACTAAATCAGTTGTTCAGAGATTGATAATTTATTTTGGCTACATTTTCGCAAAATTTCCGTTCTGACCACTTTTGGTATTCTATACTTCAATGATGTTTCATGTATAGATAAAAAATGTCTTTTAATTTAATATATGAAAAACCATTACAATAGAATACCAATAGTGTTAAAAGCGAAAATTCTGCCACAATTAACAATCTATGAACAATTGTTTTAGTAACTTGGGACTCTGTTTGGCTGTCTGTCCGTCTGTTCGCGCTGGACCGAAAACTACAGGACCGATTGCAATGCGGTTTTCACTGTTGGATAGCTTGGTGTTTGACTTTTACACTAGTGTACTTGTTATCTTAATCTGATGATTAGAAGCAATCGATAAATACCTATCTGACGGGTGAACAAAGTTTTATGAAATTTGGTGTATTGATACTTTTGATTTTGGAATAACACATTATTATATCCCAGGAAAGTTACCACGTGGGCAAAGCCGCGGGCACAGCTAGTAATAAATAAATAATTTAATTCCTAGTTTATTTTTAAAGCTTAAAGCGAGCGCTCGTGCAGGCCCTGTTTTATGTACAATGTAACGGTAGCCAGAGTTACCTTTCGTACTTAGCCTTTAGTGGACTATTATTACGAGAAAATCAGCATGATAGTACTCGTATCTACGAATGTATTCACTGTATTTTAAAGTTATCCAAAGGAGACTCTGCCACCATCTACACTTTAAACTAACAGCTAAGATACTTATAGACCAATTCCACTTAATTCGGAAAATTGACTTCAACAGCTGAATATTTAAATTCAAATTCAATTCAAAGTGCACCGTTTCTCGATCAGTTCGAGAGTATCAAGATATATCGTTCACTCCGGAATACTTCCCCGCCTCCGGCATTCCGCGCACATCGTCTAACGATAGAAACGTTATCATACGATATTAATATTGGCAAGTTTAATTTTTTCATTAAATCCCATATACTTAATTTGTTCGTATGTAACGCACGTTAGTAACGCTTGTACTATTATTTATTCTGCGGTAAGGCCGAGATTTAAGTGAGGGTCGCTCGTTTTGATTAGAGGTTTTGTGTTTAATATTGGTTAGGTTTGTGTCGTGGATTGATGATTATTTTGCCCACAGTGAAACCCAACGCCCCAAAGTACTGTTTCTTAATATAGGTTCACTTGGGTCAAAACGGGTTTATATAACGCCAAGCTAATCAGACATTCACTCACTAGAAGTTCGCTCCGAGTCCTGTACGTACGTATTTTCAGAAGGAGTTGACCAAAAAGGTCAATTCCTTCTGGGGTCATTATTAAAAACGGTTTATATTTTGTATACCCTGTACCTATGTTAATTTTAATACGTGATCATGGCGCTGAAATATTGGAAACTTTAAACAAAATATATACATGATAAATATCCCGTTTTTAATGTTGACTTTAGTGTTAGTGACCATGTCAGTAACTTCTGTAACTTTTTCTGAGAGCTAACGAAAAAGACTGGCTTATCCGGTCATCTTACTCGTTAGTTTTAGCTATTTTACATACAGTGTACGATAAAATCTGAGGTTTTACATAATTTTACTATGAATAATAACAGACACGTTAGTTTTCTAACTCAAATTTTAGTACATACTGTTAAATATCTAAAAAAACATGTGGATTGAATCAAGGCGAGGAAACAAACATAAATGTTGATTCGTCGTTGATTAGGAGATCAGGCTTCGTTTAGTCAATTATTAAGGGCCTTTTGTGTTAGTTTACTACAGGACATGACAAATCCCAAGACGTGACATATTACAGTGGTAAGAACCAAGAAATTCTACAAAGATGTATTTATTATATTTTTGACAATACCTTATTATATTTTATACTAGCTTTCCCACCCGTGAGACCGCGCGGACTACTGTTAATCGCGAAAAAAATCATCCTATGTTCTCCTCGGATATTAAAAACTAATGCAAAAGCATTGTACATTATATCTCAATGTGCAAAAGTAGGTAATGCACCAATGCTCTTGATGTTTTTTTTGACAGAATAACAGACTTTTTATTTTGTTTCCATAGTAACCGTTTCTTACAGCGAGCAATCAACATATCAACATAATTTTCGAGATAAAAAGTATCCTATGTTTTATTCCTGGGTAAAAGCTATCTTCTTTCTAAATTTCATCAAAATCCGTCCAGCCATTATCGTGTGAAAGCTCCCCAAACAAACAAACAAACAGACAACGCTTCACTTTTAAATATTGGTATGGATATAAGAAATTATAACAATTATACACATGTTTAAGTCAAATATAGTACTGACAATGATATGTCCCACAATCATCAAACTGCGATACAAATAATAAAAATACAATGTCTAATAAGAATCCAGGCTGTCTCCACACACACCTGTCCCCACAAGCAGCACCCGTTCACGAGTATGACTTGTCTACTAGCCAGTCCCCCGTTCAACTATTTTAGAAGGGTGCAGTTCTGTGTTCACCGGTACACAGAACACCAGAACACAGGACATCCCCATAATGGGGGCTTGCTGTAGCACTCAGGCTTGCTGGGGTGCAGGCGTCTTGGGTGTTGATCGCAGTTAAGTGTTAAATTTGCACACATAAATGCTGCTGACTTTCGGAAATCCCTTTCTTTATGCTTGCTGTCACCCACGGGTGAGATGGAGTGAAACCTGTTAAGTCTGGCCAACAACCAATAATTTTTGACTTTTTTTATAGTCTTTGATATCACACCGCCAGGTTATAATGATATGATTTATCATCAATTGCTCGCAAGTCGGTGATATAACGCATCAAAATGCTGTTGACCGTTTCCTAAATTCTCTTTCGCTGGTTCTCATAGCACTCGCGGTATAAGAAGGGCTGGTCCTGTTATTGTACCGGGCACCACACAGTGGACTTGTATTAACCTCTTAATATCTAGTGTACTTCCTATCTTTTTTTGTGAATATTTTTCCCGTAGTAGACATGCACTTGATATTGAAGTAGGTAACTCGATTTATTACTAACAAACTAATTATAATGAAATTCCTACATTCTCCCATCTTGGTATTCTCAAAATATTAGATAAAACAGATTCCTTTCAGCTCAGAATTTAATAAAAGCTAATACTCGTCAGCGTATCCCATTCTGGAATAAAACACTGACACGGCATCAAGTTTCTCAGGAACCACTGGAATTTTAACTGTATTGTGAAGGGCTTAAGGATTGTTTAAATTGGGGATAGTCGAGATTTCTTTGCGTGATTCAGAAGAAGTTGGGTGATACTGTAAAAAATACCGGTATATTATCCATAAAATATATGACCGGTGATGGTGAGCGGGTGATAACATGGATTTGAACAAGGAGCTGTTGGATTAACAACAGCATCCAATTTAAATTCTCGCCCCTTTACTTACCAACCACACTTATACTATAAATGCAAAACTCATTCTGTCCTTCTGCCTGTTTGTATCTTTTTACGACTTAATAGACGAACCAGTCTTGACGAAATTTGACTAGGAAATGTTTGCGTAATAATAAGCTACTTACGACCAGACCCTCATACCTGCTGGTACGAGGAACGCCATCGATAGTGAACTCTTAAGAACAAACTCAAAGGTTATAGCTGCGATATTGTCCGAGATCCTTTCACAAAGAATAAATAGAGATCTTGGAAATGGCTGCACCAATGCATGCTGCAATTTCTTTGAAACAAAGCTATAAATCAACTCCAAACTAAGCCGCCTTGAAATCAGTCCACGTATTTGGGCGCTACGATGCTTTTTTGCATCATGGTATAAAAACGCAATGTGGGGAGCTCCAGTATGTACCCATTATAAAAATATTTAATCTTTTTGAAATAACGAAAAAAATACATGTAAACTTTTCTTCCAAGTATGTCCCATACTTTAGTGTGAAAATCTTTATTTTTCGACGAAGTATTTTCAGCTCCGAGTTAGTTTTTTTACTTGATAAAGTCTAATGTAGTGTAAAATCAAAAGCTTTCATATTTTGCTTCGAAAATGCGACTCGTTTTTGCCACCGCTCGCGAAATTTACACGTTTTACAGGGGTGAGATTGAAAAAATAAACATTTTGAGCTAAGAGAAGAGTTTTAAACTTAAAAATAAACTACCTACTACATTAAATAAAATAAAACATATTTAATGCGTTAGTTCTACGCATCATTGTTTTATAATAGAACTAAAGTTACATACCACTCAGAATTATCAAATTGAGGTGGCAATACTCAGGCGATATAGCTCTTCGGCCACTGTGTTTTTATTCCGTTGAGTGACAAGTCCAGCAGGTCACGCAGAATTTTCCAAAATCTTGCGCGTCACTGCACTGCAATCGTCATACTAAGAAATTATTTCGTCTCATTGCCCAGTAATTTTGTTGGAAACATTGCCCTTCAAGCCGAAACTGAAATATTTGCACACTACTGCTTGGCGGTTGAATAATTTATAATTAGGTGTGATACTACCTCATGCGCACTTTTGCGCAAGAGATCTACTTCTACAAAACCAGGTTTAACCAAGGTTATTATGTTGGTGAAATCCAGTATAACTGCGTGGCGCAAACTTAACCTGATTAATAGAAATTCGACACGGGGCACTTTTATTTTTCAATTGTACACATTGAAAAAAAAGAAGGAAACCATATTTTATAATGGCAGCCATCTTGGATTTGGAATTTTCATAGTATACCGTATTCTACTAAATAAGCCCTTTCATTTGATACACAGTACGACGGGATTGAAAAAACAGTAATCTGCCATTTTGTGGTGGCGGCCATCTTGTATTTGGAATTTTCATGGTGTACTGTATTTTAATAGTTAAGGCCTTTCATTTGATATCCATAGTGAGGGGTTTGAAAAAAAATGTAGTCTGCCATTTTGTGGCGGCGGCAATGTTGGATTTACAATGATACTGAATATACATAATTGTATTGTCATCAGAACTAATGGCAGCTGCGTATGTGTGCTTGAGTGGTTAATTTGTGGTGGATACACAATTTAGTCTCAAAAGACTCCATTGTTCTTTGTTTTTCGTGAGAACCTAATAGAATTAAAACGTCTCTTATGGTTGAGATCTTGCTGAGATGTGTCGGTCGATTGGTATAACATGGTGTGAGTATATGCGTGGCTTGTGTTGTTTGTGCGCACGAGCCGATTTGCATATTTTGGGAGCCTTATTACTTTAAATTTGATGGTTTGGTCTCCATCTTTTTATCACGTTTTAATTAAGTCACTTTTTTGTTTGTCTGTCTATCTGTCTTTCCGGGTGGAATCTTGGAACTCAAATTTCATGTATTTCCCTGGTAGCTTACAACTCGATGACAATGCATTCTAAAAAAAAAACATTTTAAAAAACATGGTTTTTAGATTAGTTTTTTAATCTAAATTTTCTGCTTGCTTACATTCTTGACTCATGGTGGCTGTTGGTTTATGGAGCCAATCTCTAAGCCTCAGTTTGTTTTGTATCTAGACCTGAAATTGATCGGCGAGTTTAAAGAAAACATTCTACGAGTTCTTCATTAACTTACTGTGATGGCGCGATGACCCCAAAGTGGGTCTTGGCCTACGACAACAAAAGCGCGGCCTCTTACCTGATTGGAAAGAGGCCACGGCTAGCTGGAGTTTGCGCAAATCCTTCTCCATCTCATCTAACCAGCGGTACCTGAGACGTCCAACCGAGCGACGTCCTGTCGGTGCTGTAAAGAACATAATTACAGCTAAATTATATTCTTAATTCTCAAATCCTTTCCATAATTAGATTACTCAATCTCAATTACCTGGTGACATTATAAAATTGAGTTACTGCATCTTTCCGCATGAAATCGATCCAAAATAATTCAATACTCCTCCAACAGTCATGAACCTAGTGAAGGAAATGGATCGGAGTTCAAAAGACCCCCGCTCTCAAAATATGGATCTTCCTTGAAAATATATTTTCATGACATTTCTACGATGAGGATTGTACCGAACTGCCCCGATTCAAAGGTATGAAGTTAATATTTCATTTATAACAAAAAGAGGGCGTGCTTCATAATTAGAGTTATAATTTATTTATACATTATAGATCAGAATGAGCCTGACACTCGTCTGTTTGTGCTGTAATATCTAAAAACCTGATTGCACATTGTTTTCAATCGCTACTGTAAATACACAAATATTAACACAGACATAGCCGCGCGAATAAGAAGCCAGTAATAGGCATTTTCTTTACAGATCTGGAATTCTTAGTAAAATATTTAATTTGGTACCTTCTTCAGCTGTCAGTAAAAACGGAAAACCTTTTTCTAGACAGGGTCGGAGCCGGATAGAGCTTCGTGGGAAAATCTGATCCTTACTACGTCCGCGCAAACCACTCGTATAGATTTCCAGAAATATCCCGGATTAATTACTTCCCCGAGTCCTTAAAGGGTATGGAATTAACAGATTAATTCCAAAAAGATTTAATAAGCAACTTGTGAAAAGAATCTTATTAAGTTCATGTGAATAGGGACCGTATCAAAAGAGCGCATCGTACTGAAACGAAAGGCAATAATTATTTAGAAATATCTTCCTGATGTCTAATCATCATCATCATCATGTCAGCCCTTAGAAGTCCACTGCTGATCATAGGCCTCCCCCAAAGAGCGCCATGATGAGCGATCTTGTGCCACCTGCATCCACCGACTTCCTGCGATGGCTACAATGTCGTCCGTCCATCGTGTGGGGGGTCTCCTCACACGCTTGCTTATTCGTAGCCGCCATTCAAGAACCTATATTCCCCAGCGGTTCTCAGTTCTGCAAACTATATGGCCTGCCCATTGCCACTTCAACTTGCAAACTCTGAGAGCTATGGCGGTAACCTTGGTTCTTCTACAGTTTTCCTCATTTCGGATTATATCACGTAGTGAAACACCGAGCTTAGCTCTCTCCATTGCACGCTGCGCAACTCTGAGCTTGTGTATGAGACCAATAGTTACCGACCACGTCTCAGTGCCGTATGTCATCACTGGCAACACGCACTGATTATAAACTTTCATCTTGAGGCTCTGCGGTATCTGCGACGAGAAGATATGGCGTAATTTACCGAACGCTACCCATCCGATTTGGATTCGTCAGTTGACCTCTTTGTCTAAGTCGGATCTACCCAGTTGGATAACCAGTGTCTGACCTAAGTAGACATAGTGATCAACAGCTTCGATGATATCGTTCCCAACATAAACCGGCATGGGTACGACATGGGCATTTGACATGATGTTCGTCTTACCCATATTCATTTTAAGACCTACCTAGGCCTGGATTCTGTATGACCACTCATGCCAATTCCATGCGAATTCCACGATTTCCCATTACACGCTGCCTGCGTGGAATCACGAACAAATTCCATGCAGGCGGCGTGGAATTGGCGTGGAATCGGCGTCTTAAAATTAGTGAATTAGGCCCCTGGTTGGGAAACAATATTGAAGTCACTGAGCATTGTGCTTAGGTCTTTCTGATGTCTAGGAGAGATAATAATAACAATGTTAGAATTTACGATTAAATCATTAATTTTTAACACCAGTCGCAGAAAGAGGGGTGTTATAAATTAAACGTATGCGTCTGTCTGTGGCATCATAGCTTCCAAACATATGGACCGATTATGATGCTGTTTTTTTTCTGTTAGCTATAATTTATGAAGATGTATTCATTCAGGGGCTTTTTACATGTTTTATTCAATTTACTTGTTTCATTTCGAGCTCGCTTTTTTGCAAATTTCATCTGATGTTAAGTGATAATGCAAGATGGTACTTTTTAAGAGTAATTGTAAAAATAATCATGTTACAAACATCTCCTTCTTTTCTCTTCTTCTAAACTTCAGCTATTTGTAATATGTCTCATGTTTGCTTGATTTACAGAAGTCTCCCGAACCACGTTAGCTCATAATTCTCATAAACTAACTTCTAAACAAAGTCTATCTATACACGTATTCCTCAATTTTCTGTTACCCGTGGCACAACTGCGATTGGATCAATGGTTCTAAAGCTACCGTCAAACGAACACCTACGTACAAACACTGACTTAACCAGGTTGATTTGGAGATCTACCTTCGCTCGTTCAAAAGTCATTATGAGCCAAATTTTACCAGTTATTTACACAAATACTCTTGTCATCTTATAGTTATAGATTTTATTCTGTTCGTACAGAGTAAAAACTATAAAACTATAAACATTTTAGGCATTTCTACAGAGTCCTTTGTAACTTAGCTTTGCAGCTAAGAAACGGTTCATCTACCTCAAAAGATGCTCTGTCGGTCTCATATAGCATTCCTTTTAGTTGCACTTCCTCTGTAATACTTTTAAATTCACCAGGCTTTGCCTTCTGCTTGTGAAATGCACTCGATAAGGTACTTTTACACGTATTTTAGTATTTATTTTTTTACCCCCTGTAGTCACGCGGTCACTTTGTTCATAAAATAACAAAACCGGCGGCAAACGACGCGAAGCAAACGGGTCAAAGTGTTCAAAAAACGACTTCAAATGCATTTACCTTCTACAAAATACCGACTGAACTGAACAAAACCGATACTTATAGTAAAGCAGTAGGTAAGTAACAAAAAGTCTATATAATAAAGATTCTTAGAAAAAATGGCTGAAAAAACTTAAAATAAGCTACTGAACAAGTATATAACTTTTTTTACATTGTGGCTGTCTGTCTGTCTGTCTGTCTGTCTGTTTGTTCGCACATCACGTAAATAATACTAGACCGATTGCTATGCGGTTTTCATAGCTTACGGTTTGAATAACTTAGGGTTGGACTTAAAAACTGGTTTCTAAATCCGATGAGTATAAACTGAGCAATTGATAAAAGCTATTTGACGTCTAACCGAAGTTTGATGAAATTTGGTATATTGGCTACTTTTGTTACTGGAATAACTCATTTCCTTATATACCAGAAAAATAAGCAAGCGGGCAACGCCGTGGGCACAGCCATTATTTTCAAAAAAATGTTATGTGGTTACCCTGGACTACCTTTACTTTTAAAAAAGATTTATCCCTATCGGTTCGGTAATCCTAGAGATATGAGGTAACATAAAAACAGTACAATTAAGAACCTCCTATTTTTTAATGTTACTAAATTGAAATCTTGGGGCAGATGTAATACAAATCAAAAAGCCTCTATATTTTGTGACTGTCGTTGTACATCTGCTTGGCTTGCATGCTCATAACTAACCTATGAGTCAGTGTACGGGTTAGGACCACAGATAGCTCAATTGTAAGAGCGATGAAACGGCATTCTGGAGGCCGCTGGTTCATGTGCTTCGCCGTTGAATTTTTTATTTACCTATAACCAGAACGGGAGTTGACAGTTCAGCGTGGAAACACATTCGAATTAACAGATTTTACGTGCTGTGAGCGCTCGGCTAAATTATAGGTCCACCCTTCCAAGCATCCCGTGGTGCTGCGTGTATAAGCGAAAGAAATCCAGGGAACGGGCTCCAGTATGTCCATGTGCAAGTGTCAACACGTACTGCGGCCGAGCGCGGGGGAGACGGTAAGACCTATTATGGAGCAGGCGCATGTTCAGCAGGAGACTTCTTCAAGCTATTGATGACGATGATGATGATCAATTTGCTGTGATAGTGTTCAAAAAGACCAACATAGAATTATCCTGTGAAGACTTATATTTATTAAATGTATATGTTTCAAACGAAGTGCCCTTCAGAGCACAATGAGATTTCTTCATAGGGATCCTATGAATAGATTTATTAAAACGACCCTAAGAGTGGAAAACCTATCTTCAACCCTAGGAAAACTCATTATTCTGATGCAGCTAGTTTACTTCCAACTCAGAGCGATAGTAGCCTAGCGGTATATTACTCGTAGTATGGCTCAGAATCAAACGATACAGAGTTTGGTCCTTGGCTCCACACAAATAACTTTTCTAAATTTTGTGCGGCTTTTCATAGCTCTGTGTCAAGGGCACATTAACCTGTCGGTCCTGGCAGTTATTTATTAATAGCAGACGTTAAGCCATGTCAGAGGCCCTCGAGTGGCCTGACAAACTCTGACACCAGCGGTCAGCAGCACTACCATACTCATACGACAGTCAAGCAAGCAACTACAAACTTACAGAGATACCATAACTTCATCTATATCATAGTCACTTGAGATAAGTTCAAGTCGTTGCAGCGAAATATGGATTACCTGACAGCCTCACAAAGCGAATATAAATGCGGAAGTAACGAAGTGCGACGATTCCTTGATGGATACCGCCTTGATCGATACTGCCTTCTAACAAGTCTTGTTATAATTATATTCTTTGTGGTTCTATGTTGCAAATATATTTGAAGTGTTATAAGATACAGGCACCTATTTCCGCGGTATGTTCACATAATATCCATACAGTCCACCATTGCGACTCAGTCGCCAACATTGTCCTTCGATCGTGTGACGTAAAGTAACCTAAAAAGGTTCGTAAGTACTCGTATAAAATGGTAGTGACAATGTCCCAGCACGGTGCCCAGCGCTCAGCGGAGGCCCAGCCGCCTTCAATTAAACAAGATGCTCCCCTTGAAGCCGCGCCGTCGCCCCGACCTTTAAATCACTCCAGTAGATTACGTAGAACTTCAACTATTGTAGCTCAAGAACAAGCAGCGAAAGCCGAGTACGCTAAGCGTATCGCTGAGGTCACGCACAGGCTTAAGCTTAAGCGCGCGTGGCAAGCAACTGGTTAAAGAATGTGAGGAAAAGTTACAGTTACAGTTAGAACGTACAGTCGCCGAAGCTGAATTGCAGGAAAAGCTTTCTATATTACACGCCTCGGGAAGCTATTGCAGCAGTCAATCCAATCGCTCCCGCGTCCAAGCTTGGTTAGACGAGAGTGTTATGGCAACTGCACAAATAACTAAGCATGACACGACTAAGGTACCGCCACTGCTAATACTTGATGATGCACTATCTTCGCAGCAGCCTCAACCTAACCAGAACCTGTTTGCTGTGCAACAGACGTTTTTAGACGTAGTGACTGCTCCGCAACCGAATAAAAAGACGTTTGTTGAACCTTATACTGAAAACCTAATGTTCCCTTGTACTAAAGTAATTCTTAATCCACAGTTAAGTAATCATGAAGAAGGTGACTTGAAACAGCAGTACTTTTCGGAAACTGTTGGCGCAGCTGCAAAGCCGGTCCCCAAGGAGATCGCATGTGGCTCTGGTACTTTTGCAGCTGGTTATCCTAATACTACGGCAGCTGATTTTGCTACTCTACAACTGGCACAAGCTATAGAAGTACCTTCTAATAATCTGAATATTCGTCCTAAAATACCAGTAATAAATTTACCCTTTTTTGACGGCAAATCTCCTGCCGAATGGCCAGCTTTTAAGCGCATCTTTGAGGATACTCAAGCTGCATTCTCAGCTGGTGAAAACCTAGCACGGCTGAGTCAGGCACTGCGCGGTACGGCTCGCGACGCTGTTGGCGTGCTGCTAGTGTCAGCGCGTGAACCCGCCGTAGTACTGCGCGCGCTAGAACTTCGCTTCAGTTGGCCGCAGTTAATTGTGGTTCAAGAGATCGCTGCTATAAGAGCATTGCCCAGGGTAAATGGAGAAGGTAAGGAGCTTGCGGCTTTTGCCTGTCGGGTGCGTAATTGTATAGGTATCTTTAATTTACTGGAACAAAATTACTATTCAAGATCGCCAGAACTTTTCAATTCTCTTTCGTGTAAGCTGCCTACAGTGTTACGTTCTCGCTGGCTCGTTCTCGATTATGCTGCACTGAGTATCTGAGGGCACCTCCTCCTCCAAACTAGAAATGCTAGCCGATTTCCTTATACGCGAGGTGGATCTGCAATGTAGACGGCGTGGTACGGGAAAGTTCTTCGCCAGCCGCTATGACCTTTCCACAACGGGGAATGGAAAAAATTTACGCTGTGGGCGAAGAGAATGCTGCAGAAAAATGTAGGGTAAATTTTGGTTCGAAAACTTCCGACAAATTACCAAAACCCAATATTTGCATATACTGTCATCTGCCATCACATGACCTTTCTAAATGTGACAAATTTTTGGCGTTGTCAATTGATGACAGATAGCGATATGTAAAAGAAAAAAAAGTTTGCCATAGATGTCTAAGAAAAAATTCGCATAGGTACAGAACTTGTAGGTCGAACACGAAATAGATATGTAATAATGAAAATTATAATTTCAAGCACCACAAGCTTTTGCATAACCCAAACTTGTCGCGTAATGTAGCTGCGGATATTGATATAAGCGATAGAGATGACACAGTTTCTATGAAATTCCCAAAACAAATACAAGGCAGTAGCGATACACTCGCCTGACCCTCAGCGTTTTAGTTCATGGCGCCGCGCCGCTTGGTACGCGCTACTGTACGAGCGCATCAGTTCATTTCATTATTGCAAATGCGGTGTCTTCGAAAACGGGGAGTTGATACGCGTAGTCTATTTCGTGTCCCTCTACACTTTAAGTTTTTTTAATTCGCAAACAGCTAATGATAATTCATGAGCAAAACCGATGTCCCTATATAAACCTAAAATAAAGACACATTGGAGCATTAAATTGCCACCAAGTGGTTAGCGGATCACTTCTGGCAGCGATGGGTCCTAGAATATTTACCGCTTCTGACTCCACGACAAACAGTTTCTACTCATCAGGCACAAAACAAAATCTACCGATCATTGGCCTTTAGGTAGAATTTTAGAAAAGTTTCCTGGTTTTAATATAGCCCGTGTTGTAAATGTTGCCATCAAAGGGAGTGTGTTGCGGCGGCCAGTGTGAAAGTTGGTTCGCCTTAACGTTTAATTGGTAATCTACACCGCTCGAGGCTATGTTGGCGACCGTAAAATACTAGCCGCATAAGTTTTTTGTAAATTGTTCTTTTTTTAAATAATATGTTCTTGATAGAATGTCAGTGTTCAATAAAAGTTGTTTTTTAGATGGGCGATAGGTAGGCCTTCGCCTCTCGTCAGCTACAGTGGTAGTTGCTAACTGGTAGTTATTTTTGTAGTTTACTTTAAACTACTCAATACGTCAGAGGGCCTTTGATGGTATGACAAACTACACCAGAGGTGGCAGTATCTCATTCGACATATAATATACTCATTTTTATTAACCACCATGTTGTCTCAGAGTCGTAGATATCACATCATTTATAAAGTTAGCAAAACTAACTTTGTAAACCATAAATCCGTGCTCATAATAAACCATGTCTCAGGAGCATTAGTCTCGATTTAAAGCCAATATTGTGCCGTAATCTTCGGGAGGAAGTTAAGATGGCAATTTCGCTATTAACTTCTTGACAACTGGCCAATTTTTAGTTGTGTGAGAACGTTGGTGGCAATTTAATGCTCCAATGTGTCTTTATTTTAGGTTTATATAGGGACATCGGTTTTGCTCATGAATATTTAACGTTTAGGGAGTTGGCCCGTATAATTGAGTTCTTTAGGCTCCCGTATTATGTTCTCCTGATATGTAAGATCTCAGCTCTTTTGGAAAAGGCTAAATTTTTGGGCAATTATTGCTGCAATTGTATAGCCAGTGCATTAGGTTATGCAGAGTGTACCCTAATATTGTTGCTCTATATTGCAGTACCTCTTGGCTAGGTGTACAAGTGAGTTGTACAATTATTAAGCCCATTTCTGAGGACCTTGCAGTTTAAGTCCCGCTGCTTTTTCATCCTAAAAATACAGATTTTCTACTTGTGTCGAAAATTGTCTGAAGAAAAATCAGTTGGTATCCTCATAACTCAATTTTAAGTCTTCGTGGCAAATATTTTCCTCTCCAAAATGTTACTTTGCAACATTTCCTGCTAAAGTGCAAGCCCGATCGTATAAAAATAATAAATCGGTTCAAATAGCGCTTGCTTTAAATCGCATTAAGGGTCCATGGATGCATTTTATGGAGGTTACAATTTATTTAATCGAATCTGTAAAGCTTTTTGAATAAAACAATGCAGTTCACATGTTCAAGGGAGATGATGAAAGGTATCCGACATGTTACTGTAGATCCTGGCATAACATCATGTAAAAAACGAAAATCACAGTTTCTAAGATATGTCGCATAAAGACTAATACGTTATCTCTGAGGTTCAATATCACAGAAAAGCGATTCTTTAAGATATCAGTGGTCTAAAATGTTTTGTTTGCATTGAAGTCCTCTATTGATTTATTATAATTGAATCAAAATCCGTGACTTTTCGTGTTTTTCACTTGTGGTATGCCACAAAGGTTAGAAAAAGCCTTTCAGAATAACGCATCGTCACTTTCCATCTGTCGATAATGCGATCAAACTGAAATAAGATAGCAATATACATATCCTCAATTTCAAACGAGACGGTTTATAGTCAAAATAAAATGAAATCTTAAAAAAAAAGTGGATCCAAAGCTTGTAATCGTCAATATCAATCGGCGGAATCAAGCAAATTAGTATGCAGCTGATTGGTCTTATCGATAGTGTCCATTGTTATAGCTTATACTCGTAACTTGTAAAAGCTATGAAAAGTCAAGCTGAGACGTAAGCAGCCGACAAGCGTCGTGAATCACCAATGTCACTGTTTAGCGAATGTTAATATCAATCGATGACAAGCATATATAAAAAACTTATATAGTCTCACATAATACCTAACCGCTCCGTTGTCGCAGCGCCACCTAGGTTGATGTGTTGTTTTTTGAGCCAAATTGTCATCACCTGATCAGGCCTGGATGTTTGAAGTACCCACAAATGAAGTCCCATTATCTGAGTAAATACAAGAAGGGCATCCGCGACGGGCGATGAAACCACGGAGGGCCATCACCGCAGAATCCGACGATAACGATTCCACAACTTTTATGTGTATAGCTCGAACAGTCAGACGGGTGAACAAGTTCTTCAACGTGCGTCGACCAACTGAGATATGTAAAGTTCCAAAATAATCCACACCGACGAACGTGAAAGAGCGCGTATGATGAGCCATTCTGACATCAGGTAAATCTCCAACTGGTGGCGTTGACGGCTTTGCCTTGGAATTTCGGCAGAGTTGACACCACTTCGAGACGCTCTTTACAGCTGGTCGTCATCCTGATGTAGAAACATTGGCGTAGCTCGTTAACCACGAGTTCATTATTTCCATGGGTATATTTAACGTGGTAGGAATGAATCAGCAAGCAAACTAAACGATGTTTCCCATCAAGCACTATCGGTTGCGAGTTGATGTTCATTGAATGATAATCTTAGAAGCAAAGAAGAAGTAAACCACCTTGAGGTAATGGTGAATTCATCCTGGAATCGTGTCGCATCATCAGCGATATTCAAGGATGAAGGCACATATTTCCAATCGGATACCTTAGAAGTCTCACAAATTTCACAAACCTGATGCGCTACAAACAATTTTAACAAGCCCGGGTCAGTGCGCAGCCATTTAAGTACAGTTTGAGAATCTGACCAAAAGGAATATTTTATCTGGTTTGTGTTTATGAGCTTCAATTATATAAGCAGCTAAACGAGTTGCTATAAGGGCAGCCTGTAGTTCTAGTCATGGAATTGACGTAAGTTTCAGAGGAACTACGCGAGCCTTACTACCAATTTAAGCTAATCTAATGTTTCCGTTTAAATTTAAATCCTTATAAAACCTACCCTAGGGGAGTTAAGCCAGCAGCAGGTTGAGACCGATTTCCGCTGCGAATGGTTTTTGAAAATGAGAGATGCCAATTATCTATTCCTATCAAAGGTTTAGGTTTTGCGATGTCATAGCATAGAAACTCGCGTAAGTCATGTAGATAGTCACAGTCATTTATTAATTCTGAATCCACAGATTGATTTGTAAACGCCAAGTTTGAAATAGATCTAACCACTATATCATGAACATCCGAACTATGACAGCTTCTCACTTTGATATTTACATTACTCACCTCTGTCTTTAGTGAGGCCACCAATATAATTTACACGGAGAGATTCCTTCGGTACCACAGCACCTATGAAGTCAGCGACTGACTGGTCGATGAACGAAGCAGTGGCTCCATCATCCAAGAGTGCAAATGTATCTAAATTACCTTTTGGGCTGCTGATGTTTACAGAAACTATTTTAAGTAACGGTATCTGTTTTATTGGTTGAGAACTGTGAGAAATGACCGTGACTATTGGTTAATTTTGGCTGTTTTCTCAAGGTTGGTTACTTCTTATCTGATCCTTAACTTCCTCAATTGAAGCGTGATGACTTGTGAAGTAAAGTATCATGACGTCAACTGTACTCACATTCAACGACTTCACACTTAACTTGACATTTGTTATATTTGTGTCCGCCTTTGCTTAGGCATCAATAGCTACCCTTATTTTCAATAGCCCCAGCAATTATCCAAAGAAAGTAAAGCAAACTTTTTGCACCCGGAAACATCATGAGTTTTGTCCATGCAATACCTACATGCTTGGGACGACTTCGAAAAGGTATATACTTTATCACTTGCAGGTTGTTTGGCAGCTGAGACAAGTTGATTTTTGACATATTGTGTCGAACTGATACCTAAATTGACCTAATAAAACAAACCAAAACGTATCTGTTTTTCTGACTCACAATCCAAAAAATCTGCCAACAATTATAGTTTGGACTTACTAAAGTGTTGCACTGATGCAAAATCTGCCCACCTGTACCTTAATATGGTCGTCAGCTTACCTATGATTGTATGGGTGAGCTCCGGAGAGCTCAAATATTCTACCTGATGAAGCTCTCGAATAATCTCGACGCAATTACGAATGCGGCAAGCAAAGACGTTTATGTCCTGGGCAAACTCCTGCAAAGACAGCCTAGGAAGGGACCTTAAAATTGTTAACTGGTGAAGAATAATGAACTCTGGCCTGCCAAACCTAGTCTGTAAAGAGTTCATTACCTGTTTTGGATCCACGGCGGTCATCAACAGAGCTGAGACAGCCTCTTTGGCGGATCCTTGTAACGCTGTACTAAGTCTGGCCAGATTTTCTTCGGGACCAAATCTGGCTTCTGTTCGAATGAAGGACTTCTTGAAGCGCAGCCATTCAGAAGCCCGACCGTCAAAAGGTGGAAGTGTGCCACTAACCTGCGTACCTCCAACTTGAATCCGTTTGCTGGCCTGGTCGATGACTTCAGCTAGGTGTAATAAAGGATCTTGTGTACCTGTCTTATTAGTCTTATTTATGTTATCACCAAAACAATAATTCTGTGAGTTAGTGTAGTGTGGTAAAGGTAATGTATGAATAGTGTCTCCTTGAACTAAAACACCTCCCGGTGTAGCGGAAACGCCCGCAGGGAGGGTATAAGCATTTGGCACTCGCTCTTGATGTAGGGCTGGACGTTTTTCCGTCGTGGTAAAATCAGGTCCCACTTCAGGGACTGAGGTAGTTAGCACTGATTCGAAGCCACTGCAAAGAAAATCTGGCTCATTATCTACGTCAAAAGTAGTAGTATTATTGGCACACTCTACTAACCATTTTTGTGTAGAATTGCTCCGCTCCAAAACATGCTCCAAAACCGCGGCTTCTACCGCTGCAAGCTCTGCTTGCAGCTCTAGCTTTGACACTTGTTATTCCTTTTCAGCCAAGCGAAGAGCATCTTGTTTTTCCTTTTCAACCAAGCGACGAGCATGTTGCGCTAATATGGTGAGCGTTTTGGCCTTCACTGAAGCTCTAGACATCGTTGATTTAGTGCTCGATGTCGGTGAGTTAACTCTAGATTTACTACTGAGGTTGTCTTTGTTAAGGGCAGGGTTCAGAAGAAGTATCAACAAGAACAGGTGCAGTGCCCCAATAAAGAAAGGGTACCACCTAGAAGAGCAGGCGCAGGCGGTACAAGACCGTCTTGCTACGATTTTCACCCCTCTTTAACCTAAACCCTTTAATTATGTTCACAAAATGATCGCTTTTTTTGGGGAAATATTGAGGAATTATTGTGGAAATATGCGTGGAGGTTTTGTATTAGGTTAGAAGGCTAAGACGTAAGTGAAGCAATGCAAGGGTCTCGCCTTAACTTAGGCATCTTTATTTTTATAGCCTGTTTATAACTAAAAGCAAAAAGGGCTTTCACGTCAAAAAGACAAATTCGCTATCCTTGAGCTGTTTAGATGCTTATCATTGATCACCATCCAATTTATTTTGGTACATTCCCACTTTTATTTATAATGCCAGATTACAATTGATTTGTCGCCCAATTAAATACACTCCTTAGAATAATCACAATTTCCGCAACATTATGCACATTTACTCCAGATAAATATATTTTCCCGGAATAGTCACCGCGGGCCGGGGCTGCCGGCGTCGCTATCATAAACAGGTACCTACATAATAAGTATACGATCACAATTAATGGAGGACAGATTAAGTACTTTTTTGCATGACTAAGTGAAGTAGAAAAAATAAGCCTAATAATAAGCGCCACGCCGGCCCGCCACGCCAACCTTTTGATTGAAAGTTTTGCGCGGCACTGCTCTGCGCTCGTCACCATAATACCTATTTCATAGTCATAGTCATAGTTTTTTATTGGCAACAATATAGTTACATGTCAAAGATTATTAATACAAAATATAAAATCAATTTACTTGATAATACTGAAAAATAGTAATAATAAAAAAGTCCATAAAATTAATTCCAATGTCCAAGTACAATAATTACTAAATAATTTAAACATAATTTACAAATATAGGCACAACATGTCCAATAAAAAATAGTATTAACAATATCATTTCAAAATGTCATTGATTCTATAGAAAGTCTGTTCAACCAACCACTTTTTACAATTAAACTTGTAGGACTCCCTTGAGGACGCATTCCGCACGTTATCTGGCAGCCGGTTGTAAACCGCCGATGCCAGCACGTGCACTAGTTTAGACGTCTTCGCCAGCCGCCGCGGCACTGCTCGCAGCCGGTGCGCGATCCGCGTGCAATACTTGTGGCCATCCCCAAGCTTCGAATACTCCTCCAGGTGGTCTCTGGCATACAGCGCCGCCTGAAGGCATACCAAGGATGGGACCGTGAGTATTTTCATAGACCGGAATAGAGGAAATGCTGATTCATCTTGTGCCACTCGCCTTCTATGGCTCTCACTGCTCTTTTCTGCATTCTGAAGATGCGCTACCAATCGGCAGCACAACCCCAGAGCTCAACGCCATATTGGAGCAGAGAGTGCACAGATGCAAAATAGCAGTTCCAGACCATGCTTTGCGACAAAATCGCGGATATGCGCCACAGCGCGACGCAGGCACGGCCCACTTTATCACATAATTTGTCTATGTGGCCTTCCCATGTGAGACCAGAATCAAATTGGAAACCCAAGAACGTTGTAGTTTTCACCTGATCCATTCTTGAGTTTCCAACTATCACATTGAGTTGTCTGTATGCGCGGCCTGCCAGATTAAAGTGCAAAAAGTGAGTTTTATTAATGTTCAGAATCAATCCATTGGTTCCGACCCAATGATTTAATTCGCCTGCTACTTCATTTAACTTTTGCTCTAGCTGATCCACGGTGGGAGCGGTTACGTCGTTACATCGGCATACATAAGTACATGTCCGTGGTGGATATTTTCTGGTAAATCGTTGAGGAGGAGGGAAAACATAATGTTGGAGAGCGAACTACAAAGAAGATACGGGGATCAGACGAGAATCTCCGAACAACCAATACCGAGTACTTCCGACAGTATTATTATATAATCTATGGCGGTAGTTTAGAGGCTGCATAATTTTTTTTGAATCTTATTTGCAGTCTATTTTTATCTATGCTTGGTTTAGTTTTTAACCATACAGGTTTTATTACGCATAAAGTAAGCGTAATAAGTGGCTTGACGGGTCAATACAGAGAGTAAAGTAATATACCGAATATAATGCTATAATCGACGCTCCGTAGCTATGCGCACGGTAGGCTTTTAAATTTTGAACAGTAGTTTGCCCGCGTCACCATTTCATTTAAAAGTAGCCCATACGTGTTAGTCCAGTGGATCGACCACAGAACTTGGCTTCAATCGGATTGTCAATATCGCTATCACTAATGCCTTGCGATAGAGTCGAAATTGCTATGAAAAAAGTGATAATCTGATTGTAACCAAGTTCTGTATTAGGGCCACTGGACCAAAAATAGCTATATTGTACAAAATACCTTCAATATTTTTTCAGACTTCTTATAGTTTTTTATAGATTGCTCGGTATCTAATCATTGGATTAAGATACCAAGTACCCCAGTTTTGAAGTCAAACTCTAAGCAATCCAACAGTTAAAACTGCATCGCAATTGTTTCAGTAGTTTTTAAGTGATGCGTGAATAAACATGCTGACAAACGATCTGTTCTGTCGTCAAACAGACAGAAATGATCTATTCTTGTTAGCTAGGTACACTAGGCCATTTTTTTTTAATTATCTCATTATGCAGGCTTTTTCGTTTTTACTGCTTTATTATAAGTATAGATTCGGCCAGCTTTAATACTCTGTCTTGGTTGCTGTTCTGATAGTACTACTATATCTAGGAATGAGCGCTTAACTACTACAATACCGAAGTAGCAGTAATGTTTTGTCCAGGCATGGCATAGGTTATATTTCATTTACGCAGTAATTTTGCTGGATATTTCTTTTTAGTACCTCTCTAGTACTTGGCCGTCAGCTTAGCGAACTTATTTCTATCCTGCGATAATTAAACAGCAGAAATGCTTGGTGGTTGAATATTTGGCATAGATAGATACACAACAACTACTAGATTCTGGTGGTGGAGATACTTCTCCAGCAGCTATTGCAGAAGGATCTTCACACTCAAGTTCTAAGAATATTCCTTGTCCTATAATGATAGTCGTCTGCTGCACCCCGCGGTTTTCACGTTATGTTATTTAAGATTTGGCAACCTACGTGACAATTTGAATAAATATGGAATTGCTTTTGATCACAGGTTGAGTTAATCAATATATTGTTGTTACCATCCATCTTGTTAAATAATAATAAAAAATAATAATAATAAAATGTATTTATTGCAAACAAACAAACAAAAACAATCAACACAATAAAACAAAATGATATTCCTCGATAACATGGCTCGCGACAATTAGTAACATAAATTTTAAGACATAATTGAAAAGCTAAGGTAATATTATACGGGTTACGTTTTTCCTTTTGCTGCAAGTGGTAACCCTAAAAAGAAACAAATGTATAACATAACCAATGGTACAGTCATTGGCATTTCAGTTTGACTGAAAAGAGGTTAACGATTATATATAGGCCTTAAAAAACGTATAAACCAGTATAGGCAGTTCAAAGAAATTATATACTGAAATGCTTTCTTCACATTCGACAAAAAAATTGAAACAAAATATTTCTCACCATGTTTGAGAAAAACCCCTTCATAAAACTTGCTTTATTATGTTTATGCAAGTACTATTAGAATCTAAAAATAGGTAGTGTGTTTTTGTTTGTTTGTAGTTTTACGAAACATCAGACTGAGCATTGGGCACAATCTATGTTTTGGTAAAGGAAAAAACAATTTTTTTTAGGCTACTTACTAACGTTAATCTATAGTACAGATATATACAGGACAGAGTCATTCTGAATATGTCACAAACACACACACATAATTGTACAAGTTACCCCTGGAGGAGATACGAACGGAAATTAAACGCTACAGCTTGAGTGAACAATTATATAATAGACTGGATTGTAAACATGTGCTGCACGCACACGCAGTCCAGTTACAGTACACAATATTGTATTGGAATGTACGTAGTTACATTATATTAATGTATGTTCTACCATCTGTGCCCGCGGCTTTTCCCGCGTGTACTTTTTTATGGGGAAAACTTATCCTATGTGATATTCCAAGACCAAAAGTACCTATAATAAAAGGATATACCAAATTTCGTTCAGCTGTCAATTTTTTTTCTTCCTTTGCTTGGTTTCTACTCAGTAGATTAAGATACAAAGTATACCAAATTTTAATCAGCTATACAACAGTGAAAACCCTCATCGCAATCTTTCTAGTTGTTTTTATGCGATGCGCGAACAGACAGACAGACAGACACATATTTACAAATGTTATATCTTTGTTCAGTATCTTATTTTAAGTATCATACACCTTATTTTTTCCTGACTGCGCGGAGGGTAATGTGTTTATCAGCCTATGTATGTTTGTTCTTTCTGTGCTATGCTCCGAGTTCCTGTGAAGGACCGCATCCGAAACGAGGTAATCCAACACAGAATTAAGGTTATCGACATAGCAATAGGGATTAGCAAGCTGAAGTGGTTGTGGGCTGGTCAAACGATTGCGTAGTCCGTAATAAAAAATAAATAAAAAATGTTTGGAAGCTTTAGGCCGTGGCAATGGCATGGCACCAGTGACGGTACGATGACAAAAATGGAACATTATATCATAAAAACATTTATGACGACTATTATCCACTGGCTGGGTGCCGTGCTGGCGGATTTTTGTCAGGCACGTAGTCAGTAGTGGAAAAACGCCCAAGTTTCTCTCTCAAACAACCTACATCATGAAATCTTCCATTCAAACAATCTGCTTGTCCAATATTCTAAGACCAACACAAACAATCCCTTCTTTGTCTCATTTATATTTCCAGAGCAGGTGTTTGTTGGCCGCTAACGAGTCGTAGACGACCCGAGCGAGGGTCCGCTAAGGAAATCTCATAAAGCACGCAAACAATGCGCGTTAGACACAGTCGCGACATTTCACAAGATTTTCATTTCGACAGCTCTGTGCGTAAGACGAGGTAAGTGTAGAAAGATGATTTTACAAGCAAACATTGAAAAGAACAATATGAGTATTTTCTGTAATGCGTTGTGTACATGGAAATAAGAGAAAAAAAAACAAATTTCATCAAAATTATTGTAAGAGCACCTCTTTAACTTTTACAGTCATTGTTGGATGGCTGTGTAAAGAAATCGCGGAAAACAGTTCGTCATCAATTTGGTGTATCTTATGGAAAATTTGATTACAGCCACTCGAGAAGTCCCCCAGGACTCTTGCATATCATTTAGAAGACAATTATTATTTTTACCCGACTGTGCGGAAGGTAATGTATTTATCATAATATATAGTCTGTGCATGACAGTAATCAAAATTTAATATGGCGAAAACCAGACACCATATTGTGAAATTAAGTTTTGTTCGCAGCCGAGCTTTTAAACACTTTCGATTATGTCTTGTTTAAGTTTTTCTTTTCTTCTTTTTGAACAAACGTTGGAAACTTACCTCGTTTTTTTTAACCCAGACCTAGTTGATTCATATAAATAATACTTATCTAATTTTTTCCTTATAATTAACTTTCGTTTCCTCTTGTAAAACTTTGTACTTACCACCTGTCAGTTTCAAGCCAATTAAAAAACATCCGCCATAAGTTTATTCACAAACATCCAAACGGCATTTCTTTCAAAACTCACTTACAGGTTACGCTTTATTGGCGATATTCAAACTACAAAATCTCGGATCTCTATTACAACACACAAACACAGAAGAAAAAAAACAGACAAAAGCAATGACATAATATTTATTATCTAATCTTGGGATTGCGATAAGAGCTGGAGAGGGGTAGGGGATGAAACGGGATGTCGGGGATGCTGTGCCGCCGCAGTCAAGCCCTGACGCTCAGAGGCTGCGCACGTCTGTTGCCCACTTTCACGATCGGATGGATATCTGTGATACGTTCGTGATAAGTGCTAACATGGAAATCAGATCCTGATTGAAATCATTATGTAGTGTTGTCAGTTTGCCAATTCAATATGACTGTGCTTATAGTATTCGGACTTCTCACCGGTGAGTTTAAGTTATTATTTCGTTGAAAATTTCGCAAGTTTATTTTGTTTGGTAAGTTTTGAGGGTTCGACGACTAGCAAATAGACAATCAGTAGGCGTCTCTACTGACGCCTTTGTGGTTTAAACGTAGAATATCCCTACTACCAGTCTAATTGCAATGTGTTTTACAATGATGGGCTTTTTCACCATGTCGGTCATGATACCAACATAGGTTTTTGACTCTGCGGGATTGGGACCTACTGCAAGATCTGTCTCTGTTTTTTCTTTCAATATCACGTCGGGCCACCAATATAGAGTACGGGGAATGGTTACCCGTTAACCCTATTGTTTGGATGTCCTAAAGGATGTCGAGAATCATTTAACACAATTTATTGCGTTGGACACTAGTACATCCAAACGAAATACGAAGTAAGTTATTCTATAACTATCACTAATACCAATGGTTGGCTGCTGGATTTAGTACTAACCCTGACCCATTGGTAGACCTTCAGATAATATAATGTAACTACTTGAAGGTCGCGGAAAAGAGGACGATGACCTAGCGTGATTCCTTTATATTAAATTCACGGTACTGAAGTGCGTCTCCCAATGGCTCAAGCGTGAAGTTATATTCTAAATGAGTTGTCACTGTCTTGTCAGATAGATAGCAACATTGAAATTTTGCACACTTGATGGTATGGTGCCTTAGAGTTGAAATAACACCCATACGCCAAAGAAGTTATACCTAAAAAAAAGGACAGGACCACGCGCAATTCCATCTCGCATTTTACCGTTTTTTAAATAGATGGTTTATTTTTATTCTACCAAGCATCCCGTCATCCAATAATATCAAAGCTCATTCTATTGTCCGCAAATCAACTTTTTACCTTTACTTTTTGGACGTACGCTTGTCGGTACCTTCCTTTATTTCCCTAGAACTTCTATGTTTAGGAGCTACGATGCCACAGACACACACACACACACACACACACACACACACACACAGTGACACGGCGATACACACCCTTAACTTAACACCCGTCTCTTTGTTCGGGGGTTAAAAATATAATGTTTATAAGTTGCTCTCATACAAATTTATGTGAAGTATTTTCAGAGAACGTATATTAAATTATTTGAAGTATTTTTCATGGAAATAATAACATACGGAAGCCTGCGATATAGGTAGCCGTGCATATGTGATTTTTGTAAACGATACCAGGAACATTTATATTTTTACCCTCGGAAAAAGGATACATAAAATTATAAAAATATAGCTACATTTTCCAAATTACTGATAAAATGGTAATTTTATACAACTATAAGTTGTAACTTTTAAACTTTCGCGATACGAACACATGGTTAAATATATTTAAAAAAAAAAACGCGCTGGTAATTTTTATTTATCTCAATATGTCGCTCAAGTTACAACGTGGTCACGAGAAGACTAGTAGCGGGTGTCAGCATCGAGGAGGGCGAGCGTTGTAATAATAAGTATAGTTAAGTACTAAAAATTACTTTATTTAGCAAACTCGTAATTAACTGTACAGTCACATTTGTGGGCGTTCAATCGTGACTTAGATAATGTTACGGTTACGTTATACATTAAAGACTGAATACAAACTAAGCATGTATTTTGAACACAATACCTTTATAACAGAGTTAAAAATAAATGAGGACTTCTTTTGAATGTTTGAGCCATGTAAATTGGGAGACTGTGACGTAAATGATATTATATAGGCAAGTATTACTTACTAAGTGAACAAAGCGGTAGATTATTTTTCACCTCCGAACCTTGTACTTTTTATAATTGATAGATTCAGGCGTTACTTTGCGGAAATCCATATTTAAAATGAACAAAATAAAAATATGTAGCTTACTTCCGCCAAAACTGTAAGTCAGACAAATGATAAATGGTAAAATTAACACAAGTAAAACCTCACGCTAAACAAAACCCTACCCCAGATTGAACTGAGTCAGTCCAGCATTCGACGAGTCAACATCACCCGAAGATGCCTCGTGCAGAGGCGAAACACGTGTCGTATTGATGTCAGACGTTTGGTATTTGGATCGAGGTATATGTTTTTTATTGTGTTTTTTTATATTATATGTATATGAATATATAAGTGTTTCGATACTTGTATTTGGGTAGGGTTTGTTTAGCTTGGGGGTTTTTTATTGTGTATATATATTTATATATATATTTTTTTTTTTTTTTTTTTTTTCGCCTCCAGGCCTTTGTTTTTCTTTCATTTTTTTTTTTTCATTAGTTCAATCTGGGGTAGGGTTTTGTTTAGCGTTGGGTTTTACTTGTGTTAATTTTACCATTTATCATTTGTCTGACTTACAGTTTTGGCGGAAGTAAGCTACATATTTTTATTTTGTTCATTTTTTTATTTTTTTTCTATGCCCAAACTAAAAAAGAGGAGGGTGCTAAATTTAAATATCATTGTATCCGTGTGTCTGTGGCATTGTGGCTCCCAAACGTTTGTAATGCGATTTTTCTATTTTTAAGCTGGTGTGATCTAGACTGTTCTTAACTTTAATGGGGGAGGGGGGAAGGGGGGGAGGTGTGAGGAGTCGGGATCCTAGCTCTGAAACGAATATACTGATTTTGATGCGGTTTTAATGTTTGAAAGTGATGTTTTTCTTAGCTATGATAAAGAGGGGGAGGGGGGGGGGATCAGGGGTATCTAAAGTTACACAAGATACGTATGAAAAGTATTCTGTACATTCAAAACACATTAATTTTGTCTTAAATACCAAAATAAAGATCATTTGACCTAGTACTATTTATATGTTTACTACGACACTACAATTACCTATCTGTGTGTGCAGATTCCACACACCTATTGGGCAATCAAAGCCTATTTGCAAGAGAGAGCTAGGTATATTGTGTCAAGAATCAGAAAGAGGAATTCCCATACTAGAGCGAGAGAGGAGAGTCTTCTACCTTATGGAGGTCCTATGAGTTTCTACTATTAAATATACCTATTTCTCAACATTCCTAGTTTTTCTTAGTTTTACCTAGCTACATATCTATTCGTATCTCCAGATATTCAGATCGCCTACCGTTTTGCCTTGAAATAAGCATGCAACCCACACAGGAACTTTTCTTATCGGTAAAATAAGTTAGATATCTTACAAAATTTAATAATGTTACTTACAAAATATTGCATATCATTAAAATTATGATTATACAATACTAAGACTTGGGCTACTTGATAACTATCTAGGTACTTAAGATATTAACTCAACAGTTATGAAAGTAACAAAGCATAAAAAAAAAGAAGTAAATAAAAAATGTGACATTCATTAAAAAACGTAATATATCCTACTATTATTATTATCGCGAAAGTTTGTAAGTATGGATGGATGGATGTTTGTTACTCTTTCACGCAAAAACTACTGAACGGATTTGGATGAAATTTGGTATGAAGGTAGCTTATACCCTGGATTAACACATAAGCTACTTCTTAACCCGAAAAAATGCAGGGGTCCTGAGGGACGTGGGTGAAACCACGGGACCCAGCTAGTAAATAATATGCAGTATGCACTAAAACAAAAATTCCTTATAAAAACTACTGTACCAAATTTGATGAAACTAATATGGGCCTACATTAAAGATCTAACCGTTTATATAAAAAACTGAGTTCAGTAAAAATGCATTGTCATCGGAAATGAACCATCAAGTAATAATTCAACTCCGTAGAATAAGAGGAAGTGGTTCTAATTCAACTTGCAAGATTTGACCTAAACGAACATTCATACATTTAAATAAACCTTTTTAAATAGTAAAATTGGTGGCCTCATCACTCAGCAGTGATCTATTCCAGGCAACCTTATGGTACAAAGCGAGAACATGAACATTTACGAACGTAGCGGTAGGTCCTTTCAAAATCCCATTCGTATCTTACCTCCCCCCCTCAGCGAGACATTCTTCCATACTAATATATAAAAGTGAAACGTTGTCTGTTTGTTTGTTTGTTTCTATATTTGTTTGTTTGTTTGTTTATTTGTTTGGGGAGCTTTCTGTGGTTATAGTGGTTATGCGCTTTATGATTGGTGTAGAATTATTGAATTCTACCGAATTCACTGTAATGTGGAAAACTTTATCAAGTCTATTTCATTGCTGCTAGAATTTTTGTGGATTATGTAAGAGTATAAAGAAATTAAAAAAAAAGTTCGTATCACTAGTGAGTTTTATATGATTTCAATTGATATAATTATCTAAGTATATCAACATTTTTTTATATTTTTTTTTATAAATAAGTCAATTTGAAATTTTATTTTTTCATATTTTTATATTATACTAGCTGTATCCGCGGCTGTTCTTTTCATTAGGTTCAAAGTACTACAATGTACTATTCCAGGACCAATATACCAACATTTGAACAAAATTTCTTCAGCCGTCAAAAATACTCTATCAGTTGTTCGGCTTCTAACACACCAGATTGAGATACCAATTACACCAGATTTAAACCAAACCCTAAGCTATCTAACAATGAAAACCGCATTGCAATCGGTCCAGTAGTTTTTACGTGATGCGTGAACAAACAAATATACAGACAAACAGAAAGAAAGACACGATTAACAAAAAAATATTGTTCAATACCTTTTTTAAGCACCAAGTTCATTTTTTCATTTGAGTTCATTTAGTAGTTTGGGTGCGATGCGTGGTCAAGATACGGACAAACAGACAGACAAAATTAAAAAGTAAAACAGTTTGGCTTCAGTATCGAATATAGTGAACCACCCAAAAATATTTTTTATTACTTAAATATTAACATAACTTTGGACCCATATCCCCCAGAAAGCCTTTACTTATTCGGGATAAAAAGTGTCCTCAATTTTAACCCATCATATAATTTAAGACAGTGCCAAGTTGCATCAAAACCCGTCCATTACTTTCAGTGTGGTACGTGTTCTTTTAAATAAGTTTCAACCCCTAAATAATAACCCATAAATTTTTCGATATGTAAAGTACCCTATGTCTTACCTCGTATTACGAACTCAAATCATACCAAGTTTATTTTGAATTCATCCAGTAGTTCCGGCGGCTTGATGCGCGACTAAGATACAGACTGACAGACCTACAGACAAAAACGAAAAAAACATACAGTTTAGGCTTCATAATCGAATATAGAGTAACTTCCCAAAAAAAAACATTATATCTTTAATGTACACAATTTGGACCCATATCCCACTGGAACCCTTTATTTTTTCGGGATACAATGTATCAATAATTTGCACCCATCTTATAAACTATGTCTGTGCCAAGTTGCATCAACATCTGTCCAATAGCTTCAGCGTGCTAAGTGTTCTTTTAAATAATTTTCCACCCCTGTCCTGCAGGAACACTTAATTTTTTCGGGATGAAAAGTATCCAATGTCCTACCTCGAAGTGTGAACTCAAATCATACCAAATTTAATTTGAATTCATTAAGTATTTTCGGCGTGGTGCGCTGCCAAGGTACAGACAGACAGACGGACAGGCAGACAGACTGACAAAAATTAAAAAAATACAGTTTTGGCTATAGTATTGAATATAGAACGGCCCCCAAAAAAAATTACAAAATGTTTAATTTACAGAATTTGGGAGATTATCCCGCAGGAACTCTTTATTTTTTCGAGATAAAAAGTATCCTCAATTTTAACCCATCATATAAAATATGACTATGAAAAGTTGCATCAAAATCCGTCCAGTAGTTTTAGAGTGGTTAGTGTTTTTTGAAATAACTTTCAACCCCAATCCTGCAGGAACACTTTCATTTTTCGGGATAAAAAGTAGCCAATGTCCTACTTCGTAGTATGAACTCAAATCTTACCAGGTTTCATTTAAATTCATTCAGTAGTTTCGGCGTGATGCCTAGCTAAGATACAGACAGACAGACAGACAGACAGACAAAAAAAAGAAAACAGTTTTGGCTTCAGTATCGAATCTAGAGTAAGGTCCAAAAAAATATTTCAAAATATCTTCAATGTACAGAATTGGACCCGTTACAGTTTTATTATAAGTATAGATGTAGAGAAACAAAGTACACCTAAAACCAAAACTATCTAACAGTGAAAACCGCATCGGAATTGGTGAACAGAAGCCATTTTATTTTGTTTTATTCTTGTTCAGTAGCTTATTTTACGTACCCCATGTCTTTTGTTTATTATCTTCATTGAACAGACTTTTTTTTAGTAACTGCTTATTCACATGTATATATGGTTCGGCTATCACTAATGATAATCATTCAGTTTCTCTGCAGTCAATTTTGTATAAGTATCTAATTTTAGTGTATTTGTGTTGCTTCGAAACTCCACTTTTTGAAATAGCATGAATTCTTGTGAGTTGTCGATATTTAAAAAAAACAAGAGTACGAGAAGTGAAAATATTTCTGGTTTTTGTACGGCTTTCTTGTCAAACAAAAGGTCTGGATCAATTTTGATGAAAATTTGTACATACCTTACCTACCTAGATAGGTACTGCACAGCACTAAAACAAACTAAGGACATACAATTTGTATCACGGTGAATGGTAAAATCTAATATAATGAACAGATTTGATCCTATCCTTGAAGCCGACTAGTTGTCTATTCTATTATAGGATAAATGTTTTAGTTTATCCCTAAATCCTGCTGGAAATGGAAAATTTCTAAAAATAATAAGAAATGTAACTAAGGGAATCATGGACGTAGGGAGAGATACTAACATAAAATTCTGGCACAAGAAATGGAATATTTTACGTAGGTGGGTACATTTTTTTAAAGGGCATGTGTCTATTTTAAGTAATCGCTAACTACGAAATATAGCTAGCGAACTACTACATGAAACAGTTCGGCTACTCAGATGCCATTAGAGGCTTATAGGTAGTATAAATGCCAGCGTACCTACTCTACATGTTGCGGCATTGCCCCGCTGAATTACAATGCTAATTCGATGAGCAAAACAGATACTAGTATTTTAGTCACGCGTCACATCAACCAGGCGCTATACGATGAGCTCTCATTCCCCACAGTCCCAATGTCTCAATACCAAACAGCTCAAATAACTACTGCCGAGGTTAGCATATTTTGGCCGCTTGAACTGCCCTGCCGAAGTAGCCAGCACCAGTCCTACTGTGCGTCTCAAAAATATTTGACGCTAGCGTCCCACACTGGAGGCCGCTCCATCTTCCAAAACACAAGGGTCGTTCTGTAAGTTATTTACCATCGTCACGCATCAGATGCGCCAATGTGTCAGATGTTAAGCTGAAAAGTCCGGCGAATTATATCGCTAAGTCTGACGGGTTGGCGTGACAGAAAGTTCGACCAGCTAGCTAACAAGAGAAGCCGTGATGACCGAGCTGATCGACTGCAGCACACTGACAGCGACTGGCACTGTAGCATTTTGCATTAGCTTACGGATAATAGCAAGACAGAACGTCCATGGGTCTATAACGTTACCAGCATTAATATCCTCAGACATTTCAATGAAAATTCAAGTTATATATTGATTTTATTGCAAAGCGAATGAATCTACAGAATAAATAAGAAGCCAAACATTTACAACCAAAATAAGCATGATTTTAAAATATTGAGTGGATTTTTGTCCAGTGCGCTAACATATGTGTAATAACGTTAAATTATCATTAAAATAGTTCTCATAAAGTAGAAGTAAAGAGACTTGAAAATGGAGGAATAAACCATTAAAAGAAGGGCCCGGATTCCCACACAGAAACTGCAAGTAGACGAGCACGATCAGCGACGCTAGCACGGGTCTAAGAGATTATTCCGTGCTAGTTCGCCGAGCGGCCATCCCAGCTTCTGTGATGACAAAGTCATCGGAAAATCGGTCTTTGGGTATACCGTATATAAGGTATATAATATGGAAACAATGTCATAGGCTACTAGCCAGAAGGCGTGGCGTGGGTAATCTACACTTCTACATCTACACTAATATTATAAAGAGGAAAGATTTGATTGTTTGTTTGTTTGTAATGGATAAACTTAAAAAAATACAGACCCGGTTTAAAAAAAAACACATAAAGAAAGCTAAATTATCAGCGAGTAACACTAGCAGGATATTATTTTTCAAAATATTAGAGTTCCCTTCAAAAATTGCAATAATGAAACCCGAGGTATTAAATATTGCAAAAAAACTCGATTATTTTGTATCATAAATCAATGAGTATATAAATACTACGTAAGGTCACAAACTAAGAAGGAGATACCGTCTTTGTTTATGTAACGTTGCCATGGAAACGAAATCACAGAACATCTAATAATCATTGACGTAGGAAATGCTCTTTGCTCATAATACACGAAATAGTAACCGTAATTCAATCTCCTTCGTTAAACAGAATAATACTATAAACGAAATGGTACGTGAGTATAAAACCTATAAACATAACCATTTTGTGTAAGAAATTGTTGTTGTTCTATTTGTCCAACTAATTTTACTAATTTTATCTTTTTAAATGTCTACCCGTGCGAAGCCGGGGCGGGTCGCTAGTGAAAACTAAAAACAAAAATACTTAAGTAAGAGTTAACAGTAAAGATCGGGATTTCTTTCACTTATTTCGTTTCCAATATTAATTTCAAGTACCTATAGCAGATAGCGTCAATTTTATTCCCCTGGTTTTCAAAATTTTCCGAACATTTTCGAGCATGACTAAAACCCTGGCCAATTTTGAGACAACCGAAACGAATGCTCCGTGATTTCCATGATTTGTGTAAACTGCTTTAACGATATCGAAAAAGATATCGAAAATATTTTATAGTAATAGAAACGTGATTTTAATTCAAATAGTTTAATATTGACCTTGTATTTTCTATATTGAGGTGCATATTTTAAATATAAGCACGCGGCTTTGCCTCCGTGATAATTTTTCTTGGTTAAAGTAACATGTGCTATTGCAGGACCAAAATTATCTTCCTATAACCACAGCTATAACGTACAATATACTACATTTCATCAAAATTAGTTCAGCCGTCAAATAGTTTTTACCTGCCTGAGGGTTATGTGTTTGGGTTGTATGTATGTTTATATATATGTACGATTCTAACGCGCGTCCTACAGCCTAAACGGCTTGATGGATTTTGATAAATGAGGTATCATTGGATTCATCTTGATTACGAAAGTGTTATAGAATATAATAATAATAATGATATAATATTCGGGACAATTCCACACCAATTACCTAGCCCCAAACTAGGATACCCTGTAATATGGGCACTAGATAACGGATAAACATACATAAATACGAATATTAACATGCATGACTCGGAAACAAAAATTTCTGCTCATCACACAAATGATTGCACCTTGCAGGACTCGAGCCGAATATATAACTTCGAATATATGAAGTGTCAAGTAAAAATAATATGGTGCCTTACAGCTGCCATATTATATTTAAGACGGAACAAAAAATTAATAAATCCTATTGAGTTAGGCATTAAAATAAAGGTCTTTAAAATACCATTTCTAAAACATATGAATTTTTATACTAAACAGTAGCAATTTTTTTGTAAGCTTCTTACAAAAAAAAAAATTTTTGGTTATTCATGTTAATATAAATACCTTAGTCAATTGCAACTATTAAAGTAAAGTAAACTATGTAAGTACCTAAATTTGAAACATTAAATGTATACAGGTTGAATTTTTCAAGTGTGCGTGGATGGCTAAATCAGAAAATATGAGGAATAGCGAAATGTACTCAAAGGAGTCTCGGGCCCAATTTTGATGAAAACTAAAACTGGATCTTTGGATTTTTGAAAAAAACAATATTCCTAGGCAGGAATCGAACACGTTGATTTTGGAAAAAAAGACACACTGTATTATTACACCATTCGATAGTGTTGCTAATAAAGATTGAATTCTGGGAAGAAATAATATACGCCAAACTTAAGGAAAATGTTGTATTTTAATAAACTGATTCATATTTTAAAGTACTGTTATAATTCATACCTGCATTACCTGTACCTTGTCCGAAATGATGCTTAATATTTTTCTAAACACAGACCCGCAGCGCGGTCATCTTCACAACATTATGTTCTACTTTCAAATTTTTTATTATGTCTTCGCGGTTAAAGGCCACAGTAAAAGAAAAAAAACAATTGAAATTAGAAAGTAGAGTAAATTGGCGCCAATAATTTAGATTTTGTTCCACGTTTCGTTGATTATTACTAACTGTTTGCGTACTGTTTCGTATTAATAGTTGTATAGTAAAAGAGATGTTTATTCAGCACTTTGGTGAACATTTTATTGCAATTTATGGTCCTGTGCCGTGGCCTGTGCTGTGCCGAGCGAGGTCACCGGATTTTACCCCTTTACATTATTTTCTCTGGGGGTATGTAAAAACGAAATCTACAAAGACACGTATAATGCAATTGATGACTTGAAACGAACTTTGGAAACTATTCTAAGCGGAATCAATAATATTTTAATACTGAATGCAGTACAATCCCTGAGATGTCGAATCCAGCTATGTATTGAAAACAACGGTCATCATTTTGAACAATTAATCAGTTATGGTTTAACTATTTTGGTTAAAAATGAGCTCTTTGCTTAAGTTTGCCGTATGTCATTTCTTCCCAGAATTCAACCCTTATTAGCGACACTGTTGAATGGTGTAATAATACAGTGTATGCTTTTTTTTCAAAATCAACGTGTCCAATTCCTGCCTAGGAATATTGTTTTTTTTTTTCAAAAACCGTAAGATGCAGTTTTAGTTTTCATCAAAATCAAATCAAAATGAGGAATAGAGAAAAGTACTCAAAGGAGTCTCGCCTTTGAGTACTTTTCGTTATTCCTCATAGTTTCTGATTTAGCCATCCAAGCCCACTTGAAAAATTCATCCTGTACAAGCTGCGCCCCGCAGTTTCACCGCGTCCCTCAGGAACCACACATTTTTTCCGGATTAAAAAGTCGCCTAAGTGTTAATCCAGGCTATAAGTTACCTGCGTACCAAAAACACACACACACACACACACACACACACACACACACACACACACACACATACACACACACACCCTTGAATACATACAAACTTTCGTCGCTATAATATTAGTGTGATTATTTTTGCGGGCGGTCAGCTTGTATTCAATAATTTTGTTCGCAGTCGGGTTTTGTATTATTATAATAATTTTAAAAGTACAAAATCGAATATAGAGATCCAAAGTGCACCAAAAACCTAAACTATGCAACAGTGAAAACCGCATTTCAATCGGTTCAGTAGTTTTTACGTGACGTGCGAACATACAGACCGACAAGATAAGTGTACAGACTTTTTGTTACTTAGTCTTTTATAAGTATATATAAAGCTGCAAAGAGAATGAAGACAAGCTTCGCTCTTTTAGAGGTTCTTGAATATTTGCAATGATGAAACCAAGCTTGACTTGCTGTGCGCTTTGGTGAAAACTGTAAGCGCAGTAAGTAATTTAATAATAAATAAATAAAAAATAAAAGATAGACCATATATAAAAGCTTTTATTTAACTTGCAATGATTGTTTGTATGTATGTTTGTTTAGGTCAAATCTTGCAAGCTGAATTAGAACCACTTCCTTGTATCCTACGGAGTAGAATTTTTGCATGTTGATTCAATTCCGATGACAATGCATTGTTATGGTAAGCATGACCTTAATCGACATCCAGGAACAGCTCCAGATAAAGGAACTCTTCAACGGTCAACAGAACAGACACGAAATGTTGTGTACACATTCTAATATGATAGCTGGTTTGAAATTTCACCATGACATGGCTGCAGCACTCAGGGTTGGCTCCTGACTTGGAAACTCCTCAACGGTTAATAGCACTCTCGAAATTTTGTGTACGCATTATATTATGCTAGCCGGTTTGAAGTTATACCATGACATGGTTGCTGCTCTCCGGGTTGGCTTTTGATTAGGGAACTCCTCAACGGTTTACAGCATAGACACTATTATTGTTTACCCATTAAATTGTGATACCCCGTTCTCATTTTCATCATGACATGGCTACTGCTTGAAAGCTTTTTTAAAATGTTTTTAAATGAATTCGTTTTACTAACATATTTTGTGCCTGGTTCACTAAGTTTCGCCCGTTTTCCGTAGAAACTACACTCCATAATTTTCATAAAAAACAAGGACAGTTTTCTAGGAAGGCCACAATAAATCCCATTTGATTTTAAGAAACAGCACCCAATTTTTAACAAAATCAAGGGTTTTTTTCTACGAACACTTTGATTGTTTGTACATGTAAAAAAATGCTCTTTAACGGCTCAGTTACATTTTGTTGTAATCCGTTTGACCACACGGAGGAAGTATGATCACTTATTCAATTAGCGTGCGTCAGCGTTTCAGTTAGGCTGATCGCATCCATCCGCTGTGTCGCTGAGATCAATGCTCTAAACTGGGCTTTCCCTAACAAGGAATCCATTTTACCAGGTCTTTATTAACTTACTTTCTTTTATGTTTGTTTGTCTGTATGTTTGTCTGTCTGTCGTTCTGGGTAGAATCTTACAACTAAAATTTCAAGCACTTCCCAATTATTATTTTATTCGCCTTCGTCGGAATACTCACATCCTTTCTCTTCTCTACACTATTCTGTTTAATCCTTGCTCCCCGCGCTATCTTAAGGAATGTTTTCAATTTCTTCATTGCTGCCACATCTTAAATCTTAGGTCATCAAATAATCTTCTCCTGAAGACTCCTCTACACAAGAGCTCCTATTATGACAAGTCTTTTGCTGTACAAGCGATAAGACTATTGAACTCTTTGCCAGTAACGTTAAAAGTCATGTTTCAAAGATCGGGTCAGAAACTTTTATCATTCAACGCTATGACATGTTGCTATATTTACTTATTTTAATATTTTTTATGCTTATGTAGTGTAATGTATTTTGTGTGTAGGTTCCTATTTATTTTAGTATGGATTATTATTATTAGTTTATGTATATATAATATATATGTTTTTTTTATATTATATATATATATATATATATGTTTATATATTTATTTTATTTTATATATTGTACTTATGGTATTTATAAGTAATATTTTATCGTATTTATATTCTTAAAATATAAATTTATTCATTTCAGTAACTGTATACTTGCATATGCACACTATTGTTCATTAATGTTCATATTATCGCTTTCTTAATCTAAGGTGGCCTGAAAGAGATCGCTGCTTAGTGATAAGGCCGCCGAATGTTCTATTTTAAGGTCATTGTTGATGTGCCATAATTTAAGTTTCTTTAGTGCAATAATCTATCTATCTCTCTCAACTCGACGAAAATGATTTAAAAAAAATGTGGTTTGAAAATTATTTATTATCAACATTTGCTGCTTGTTATATATTGTCTCTTATTGCAATATCGCTTGGTTATCCAGCTAAAATCATAAAACAACAGAATAAGTGCATAATTGAATGAAAAGAGGACTATATATGTACTGTGCTGGCGACCTCTCGATTTGAATTTGTTCAACGCAACGGCTGTCTTATATATACACTCACTGTGACGTGCGTGGTTATTTTTCTAGGATATAGGGATCCTTTGAGTTATTCTAGAACCAAAATTATCAATACATAAAACTTCGTTCAGATTTCAAATCGTTTATCCACTCGCTTTTACTCATCTGGTTGAGGTACCAAGTACACCAGTTTTTATGTCAAACAACAGTGAAAACAGTATCACAATCTTTCCAATAGTACGTGATGCGCGAAGAAACAGCCATACAGACAAGCAGACAAACGGACGCGATTTAAAAATTGTTATATTCTTGTTCACTAACTTATTTTAGGTACATTAGACCATGTTTTTTTCTTCATTGTGCATTTTTGGTACGTTTTGCTATATTTTAAGTATAGATGGATAGCAACCCAGTCCCATAATGACACGAGCCCTTACTGCTATGAATTAGGCCCGATAGGAACTGCGCGAACATCTTCATCCGACTTACATTTTTCCTGAACGAACATCAACAAATTTTCAAATCTCGGATCCTAATTATCTTCCGCCCATCTTTTCAGTTTCGTCCGCCGTAGTAATAATTTAGTTTTCCTTGGAACCATTTCCATATTTTGGCAATAACTGCTTGTAGTAATAGAGAATGCTAGGAGGCGCGTACTGTGTTATCTTTTTCAGTGTTTTATTTTAGCTAATTAATGGGTGATGGGAAATGTATTAGGGGTTTTGTACTATACCGGTTTGTAGAAATGTAAAAAGCCCGGATACCTACATCACAACAAGGCGCTTTGTGCGAGCAACTAACTCTCGCAGCGTATAGCTGCCTTGTAAGAAAAATCCACAACCTTTGCGATGGTTGGTTTAGTTATGGTACCATTGTAGCTAGAAATACCCCAATTAATAAAAACAACGATTATTGATTAATGCACGAGGTATTATTACCCGACTACGGAGGTTTATGTGTTTGGATTGTTTGCTGTATGCTTGTATGTTACTTTGACGTTTCACAGATTTTGGTACATGAGATATCATTGGATTCATCTTAATCACGAGAGTGCTATAGGATATAATCGTGAAGAGTCATGAAAACTATACGGTGGCTTACAGCTGCCATATTGAATTTCCGACGGAAAAAAATACACAATAACCTATCGAGTGTGCTATTTAAATGAGTACCTTTTAAAGATCTATCTAAAAATATAAAAGGGAAACTAAAAAGTTTAAAATATAAATAAACTATACCAAAATCCATACCAATAAATAAAAGTGAATCGTAGTCTCTTTGTTTGTTTGTTTGGGGAGCTTTCACGCAATAACGGCTTGACGGATTTTGAATAAATTTGGAATGGAGATAGCTTATACACTAAAATAAAACATAGAATACTTTTAATCTCGGAATTTTTAAAGTTTCTACGGGAAAACTGGAAAATGTTGATTACTCGCTGTAAGGAACGGTTGCCATGGAAACGAAATAATAACAAGTCTGTTAAAAAACATGAAGAGGCTTAGATACTTTTCCATTGGTTTTCAATATCCTAGAAGAACATGGGAAGCTTTTTTTCGCGTTAAACTGTAGTCCGCGCGGACGATGTCACGGGCGGGAAAGCTAGTATAAAATAAAAAACCCCACTTTGGTTTTCTTCGCAAAACCAAAAAAAACCCCACTTTGGTTTTCTTCGCAAAACCAAAAAAACCCCACTTTGGTTTTCTTCGCAAAACCAAAAAAAACCCACTTTGGTTTTCTTCGCAAAACAAAAAAAACCCCACTTTGGTTTTCTTCGCAAAACCAAAAAAACCCCACTTTGGTTTTCTTCGCAAAACCAAAAAAAGGTAAACCAGCTTTAGACTCTTGGTTTTGAAATATAATGTACTAGTTTTCCCGCCCGCGACTTCTTCCTCGAGGAAAACAGTTTATCGAAAAAATAAAGTATAAGTTTTTCTAGGATATTAAAACCCAATGTAAAAGTAGTAAACTAATGTTTTTACTAATGCTCTTGATGTTTTTTGATAGACTTGTTTATATTTCGTTTCCATAGCACCCGTTCCATACAGCGAGTAATCAATATTTTCCAGTTTTCCCATGGAAACTTATGATCTTCCGGGATAAAAAGTATCCTATGTTTTATTCCAGTGTATAAGCTATTTCAATTCCAAATTTCATTAAAATCCGTTCAGCCATTTTCAAGTTAAAACTCCCCAAACAAACAATCAAAAACCAAACAAACAGACGTATCACTTTTATATATTTGTATGGATCATTCATTTCATTTTTCCTTTGGAGGGATCAGCTAGAACCTTTCGAGATTATTCCTCATGCCTCAGACTGCTGTCTATTTGTACATTAAACAGACAGCTGGAACGTTTTAGCTACAATGTTCCTCGTTTTGAGCTACTCCTTATGTATCAGACTGCAGCCTATTTGTACATTAAACAGACAGTTGGAACGTTTTAGCTACAATGTTCCTCGTTTTGAGCTACACCTCATGTCTCAGACTGCAGCCTATTGGTACGTTAAACACACAGCTGGGTCGTTCTAGCTACAATATTCTTCGTTTCGTGATACTTCTTATGCCACAAACTTCAGCTTATTCGTACATTAAACACACATTAACGTTCTAGCTGCAATGTTCCTAAATTCTTAATACTCTTCATGCTGCAGACTGCAGCCTATTTGTACATTAAACAGACAGCTGGGACTTTCTAGCTACAATGTTCGTCGTTTCGTGATACTCCTCATTCCGCAGATTGCAGCCTATTTGTATATTCAACAGACAGCTCAGGCGTTCTAGCTACAATGTTCCTCGTTTTGAGCTACTACTCATGTCTCAGACTGCAGCCTATTTGTACATTAAACGGACAGCTGGACGTCCTTGCTACAATGTTCCTTGTTTCCAGCTACTCCTCATGCCTCCAACTGCATCCTATTTGTACATTAAACGGTCAGGTGGGACAACCTAGCTACAATGTTCCTCGTTTCGCTGTCATAAAGACCATACTATACACGCGTCATTTAATTTTATAGCGACAGCAAAGTTTGGCATTAGCCATGAATACGATCATTGGGAATAACCGCGATATTTAGAATGTTTAGATAATCTTTACCACTCCCCACCACATCCACCATCTTACGTCCATTTATCAATAGGGTCGCTAGAATTATATTACCCGTCAGATTGGATTTGCGTACCCGGATTTCGAACCCTAGACCCAGTAATCTCCTCAAAGGTCTCCGGGAAGTCACTAAGCCAGAGCTAAGATTTATTAGAAGTCACCACTCAAGATCAAAAGCCGGACCGGACCATTCTGTCTGATGTTCCATTTTGGTATATTATTTTGATAGATTTAACTGAGTTCTTTCCAATCAGAATTTTTATTGAATCCCGTTTATATTGCTCATTTCAAGCTTATTTTACTTTGTCTTGTGTTTCTTCAGCTGTCATTCCATCATTCCGTGGTAGCGTTTTTTCCCAATTTCCTTGATGAGCTCCGTAATGGCTCACATTTCATTTGTTTTTGCTATTTTTCACCGTCCTTTTGATGTCAATAACTTCCACGTGATGATTGGGTAGAGTCTGGAGTGAGCTCTAGAAATTCACGTTAGTTTTATTTCTGAAAATACCAAGATTGACCATATCTCGATCAACAAAGTCCTAGAGGAATTTTCATAAGCTTTCTTTAAAATTATGAGACCTCGCCATAAAACGTTATAATGATGATTCCCCAACACTTCATGTTGAAAAAAACAGTATCATTAGAAACTGCGACTTTGTTTATACACAGTACAAACAGGTTATTCCAATCTACTTATAAACTTGTTAATAATGTAATGGAAAACTTGAAAGTTATCAAGTCTTAATGACATCTTGTGAAAATATATGAGGTGTTTTAGTTTTTTTCTTCATAGGTGCTTACATATTTATAGCGGAGGAACAATCTGTATGGACAACGAATGGTCTGAACAGAAAAATCCCATAAGGCTCTGAATTCGATTGACATTGTCTGAAAGAGGCACTAGGCAAAAGAGGTATTGATATATTCAGAAAAATTTCGAATCAACGGTGAGTCATCCATCTCTTTACTAACAGTTGAGGTGGTTTGTTTGGTAATCTATCTGTTCTTAGAAAGGAGTAGAAACTGACCGGCTGTGGTATAAGGTAAAATGAGTAAGCGACATTCGCACGAATGTGCTATCAAAATGGCGACCGCCTCGTCTTCTTCTATAATTTTCTAGCTACCAAAGCATCGGAATTCGGATCTAGCTGCAGAATAAAATAAAGGGTATGAATTTAATACATATTTCTTCTATTGTTCAACTGCACACACATATCATCAGCCCAAACACGTCCACTTCTGAATATAGCCCTCCCTCATAGCAGGGGACCACCATACCATAATCTCCACGCTTGCCAGGGGTCTTGATGATCAATGTAGTAGTCTGGAAGAGATGTAGATAATGTGGATGTTTTCTTTAACTGGTTAAGTACAATGAAGAGTTTCGTATCGTATCGTAGTATTGTTACTTACACAGCAAAAATACTATTCTTGAATTCCCTTATCTGGCAAGATGGTGCTTAAATACATAATTATAGCATATTGTAATATCATGTAGGTAACTAAGGTTGTCGTCTTGAATTTCTTCTTTGATTTTGTCATCAAATATTACACGATTATCACTTATTGCAAATTTGCCACATACGTAATACCTGCACGAACCAGCAATGCATCATATTAATATTACAAACATACGGACACGGACACACAGTGAGTGTGTGTATATATTTTTCTTCTTTACGCTGCAACGGCTAAATAAATTTGGGTTCTGGAATAACACAACGTACTTTTATTAATCTTAATCATCACCATCCATCATCATCGTCTACGCGGGTGAAATCGCGAAGTGCAGCCAGTTAATCATAAGGCGTACAAAGTACCTTCGTGGTGTAAGTTATCTAGGCTACTGTCACATCATTATTCTGTAGCGGCGAAGTAACAAAGCAACCAAGTTTAAAATATTCGGGCCGATTGGCTGTGGCTTTCAAGCGGGTTGGGCATAATCTTTATGAAGGTGAAAATTTGTACTTGGTACATGAAATTATTACGGTATTCTTATAACAGGGGCTAGCTTAACCAATAAGCTCCCCTAAAGTCCACTGCTGAACATAGGCCTCCCCCAAAGAGCGCCACGATGATCAAATACACTACCTATTAACATTTCTACAGATTCCTATTCCTCAAGCTGTAAGAGGAATCCATAGGTGCTCTCATTCTTATTTTTTATGTGCCGATCCCCTCTTTCGCAGAAGCCTCTCACACATACTTACACCGTGCTGGCATAGCACGGTGTAAGTATCAGAAGTATCACGGCTGAAATTGAAATTTGGTACTCATAATAGTACGAATTTCTATAACACAAACACGTGCGTAAATAAATAATTGAATCTTTTGGGGGGCAAAATAGAAAAATCAAACAAAATAAATTGCAAACTATACATTTCGACATATAAAATGGAAGGGCTTGTTGTATTTTTTTTTTTTTTATTATTTTAAGTTAAAGAAGAATATAAAAAATTACCATTCTGTACATTATTTCTGAAACCATTGAGCCTAAAATATTGAAAAAAAAAACAGAACATAACTTTTTACTTTTAGATTACAGAAAACCCTATAAGAAGTCTATGGTCTTAAATTTACATGTTAAAAATATCAATATTATGAGATTATAATATTTACTCAAACAATACTAGTAATGTGGTAATTATTTCGACAACCTTCTTTGGGAAAAGTCGACCTTGCCGCGCTGCTTGAATAGGCGCCAGCAAAGTTGTATGGAATTTCATTATTGTCGTGTTTTGCGGCCAGCAATTTCCTTTGAAAATCCATTATTGTCGTCTTTTGTCGTAGCACTATTATTTATTCCGTGGGTTCGTTAACCCCGAACGCGAAAAGAGAGGCGTTGTAGACGAACAACGAATGGACCGATTTTGATGTTTTTTTTCCTGTTTGAAAGCTGATGTGATCGTGATTGTTGTTGTTGTTTCTGTTTCGGTTTCTGTTTCTGTTACTGTTTCTGTTGTTGTGGTCGTTGTTGTTTTCGTTGTTGTTGCATTGTTGGAGTAAATTCTTATTATACTAAGCTGGTTTTATTTAAATTCCTCGCATTGTTTGAGTAAAGCACTATACAAGCCTTGGTCCGCAATGACTGGCCTGCTGGCCACGCTATGATGGCCTCGAGCTTTGCTTAGTTAAGTTCTCGACCATCATCATCGCTGCCAGCAACGCAGTCATTACAGACCGCGGCAGTAATGTACTAATTCATCGCACGGAATTTTCCCCAGGCAAGTTCTACTTGCATTTGTCTTTTTTTTCTATATGTATATGTTTGGTAAAAATCTTGTGACCTATGCATTCAAAGAGTGCTTGATGGATTTTGATGGTAGTTTTTCTTCCACTTTATTTTTCGGCAAATAATAACAACTTGTTGTTTTGCCAGACAATAACAGCGACTTGAATCTAACCAAGAAGGTTAATAAGATAGGAAAATAAGATAATTTAAATGATACTTAGAACGGGCTATCACAATTAAATTCATATACAACATTTCGTGTATGTGCTGTTAACCGTTGAGGAGTTCCCTAATCAGTTCCCTAGTTAGTTCCTTAGCCAGGAACCAACGCTGAGTGCAGCAACCTTGTCATGGTAAAACTTAAAACCAACTGTCATATTAAAATGCGTACACAAAATTTAATATCCGTACTGTTGACCTTTGAAGAGTTCCTGTATCTGGAGACCTTGTCATGGTAAAATCTAAAACCAGCTATCATAATAAAATGCGTACACAAAATTTCATGTTTGTGCTGTTAACATTTGAAGAGTCCCTTTATCTGGAGCTGATGTTGATTCAGGTCATGCTTACAGTAAAAATGCATTGTCATGTCATTGGAACCGAACTTACATGTAAAAATTTAACTCCGTAGGATAAGAGGAAGTGGTTCTAATTTAGCTAGCGAGAGTCCACACCGCCAAATAGAAAGTGAAGCACAAAACACATACAGACATATTAATTACTACAATTATAATAAAAGAGTTACATAAAAAGTATTAAAAATAACAAAAAAGAGAGAGAAAAAATAGAGAACAACATCTATTTAGAGTGTCTAAATAGATGTTGTTCATAAAACTCAGATTTGCGTCCAATACTGATTATGAGCCGTCATGGGGCGTCGCAGCTAGCGATTTCTCGTTGTCTGCCAGCTTGGCAGTTGTTTTATTGGTCGTGGTGGTTAGGGATTATACACATAATTACCAGAATGAGTCATCATAATTAATTTAAAAATCACAAAGTTTCGCAGAATATATTTAGACGTTTGCCAGCTGATCATCTTCCAGTCAGACGTTGTCATCAATGACAATGATGATGAGCAAGTGTAAGTGCTAATGGTTTTTGAAAGTTCAAGTACTCTATCGTGAACCTAGTAAGTAAGAATAAATAAAACAAACAAGAAACACAACCACAAACAAGAAGAAGAACAACAACAAGGACAAAAAATAACAAGAACATCAAGAACAAACACAACACCAAGAACACAAAAATCCATCGGTTATCCATCGGCGCTACAATCCATCGGTAGATATAAAAGTTGATGGTACGACATTTCACACACATTACAAGGATGAAAAGATAAGATTAATTGAGTGATTGATTGAGGGTAGGATTGGGCGAAGCCATTGTGTTTAGTGTTTACATAAGAAATTAATAATAATTCAAACCTATTTAAATGAACCATACAATCTACATGCGGATGTGCCGATGACAGCGTTAGTAAAAAAAATTGTCTATACGTTGTCTATACTATTTTCAGTCAATCATCGTGGTAATTTTGAACACAATAATTTGTGTAGTTAACCGTGTGTGTCTGTGTGACGGCTTCTGTGACGGCTCGTGTCTGCGTGAAAAACGATTTGTGTGACAAACAGTCTGTGTGACAAATTTCATACAATTTTTTTAAAAGATCCTGCCTGTCTTTTCGCGTATCATGTTAAATGTAATGGAACGACTGTGATGCGATTTCTTGGATAGCTAAAAGATTTGACTTAAACTTATGTACTCAATCCGATAAGCAGATGCCGAGCAATCAAATCGATCAAAAACTATTTAAAATCTAAACAAACTTTCATAAAATTTGTATAACACATTATCCTTATATCCCAGAAAATAACCTCGCGGAAAAATTGCAGGCACAATTAGTATATAAATAAATAAAGAGGCAGAGAGATTAAAAGATGACACATGTTCCTTTCTGGATATATGGCTGACTTTGACTAAGTGGAACGTTCGTATGTTGGTAGAGTAATTTAGTTGTACTATTAGTTATTCTGTGTTTACTGTAGGACTCATGGTGTTTCTTGTTTGTTCCAGTCATAACTTCTGCGCACAACATCACCTCCCTAGAGGTCCCTCGGTACGGCGACCCACGCGCGCCCGCCGCGCTCGACTGCCTTTACGTGAACGCCAAGGGGGACCCGCCGCTGCACTCCGTCAAGTGGTACCAGGGCAAGGATGAGATCTTCAGATACACTCCCGGACAGCAGGTGATGGAGCTGTTCATACAGAGTGCTACTTCACTCCGTCAAGTGGTTGATGGTTTTTTGATACAAATTGACACAATCATATATCTATACTTATAATAAAGCAATAGGTACGAAAATGGCTGATTAAAAAATGCTCTTGGGTGCTTAAAAAAGGTATTGAACAATTTTTTTTTAATCCTTTCTTTCTGTCTGTTTGTCTATATGTTTGTTTCATCACGTAAAAACTACTGGACTGATTGCACTGTAGTTTTCAGTGTTAGTTAGCTTAGGGTTTGATTTAATAACTGGTGTAATTGGTATCTCAATCCGGTGAGTTAGAAGCCGAACAATTGACAAAAGTATTTTTGACGGCTGCAGAAATTTTGATCCTATGTTGGTATATTGGTCCCGGAATAGCACATTGTGGTACTTTGAACCTAAAGAAAAGACAACGCGTGCGAAGCCGCGGGTACAGCTAGTCCTATATAATGTTCTTCTTTTATAAAATCCTTTCATCACAGGGTCATCATGCCCCTCCACATCCTGAATACACATATATACTAGAGTGTTCTTTATCACCACTACATGTTGATGTAGTGATACACCCCCTCCCCCCCCCTCATACGAAGTTCATTACGTTGCTTACAGTATTTCAAAGAAACTTAATAATGTAGTTTCTCTCATATCTGAGATATTGTCTCTTATATGTTTTTTTATACTGTGACTGACATCCGCAAAATCCTGATTGGTAAATAAAATGGCTTTACGAGTTACAAAAACTCGTGCGTGCACACCTTAAGTGTACATCAGGCAACGGCGAGTGCAGGGTGCGGTGAGGGCTGCGGTGTTTGGATTATATAGGTGCTCGGAGCAACGGGGTTCGACTTATCGAGGCTCTGGTCTCTGGTCTGAATAAATTCGCGCCTTTGGTATAGTATGCGAATGAGGTAGTGAAAAACTCTGGTGTCAGAGTTGAGTTTTCAGGCCGCTAAGAGCATAACGTGTCCTTTTGACGTGACTTAACGACTGCTATCATTTTTTACCGGGCCCGACGGGTTAACTTTCTCTCATATAAGTCCAAAGCATGAGGCAATGATAAATCCGTACACAACTTATTAAAAGCCACTGGTAAGAGCCGAGGATCGAACCCGGTGTTTTTGGATTTCAAGGCGCAAATGTCACCACTCGGGCACTATATAGTATATGCTTTTTCATAAGTCGTAAATGTTTTGGTTTAACTACTATAGCATCTGATAGACACATAGACCGCGACCGTGAACAGGTGTTGCTATAGCTGTTAGGGTTCCGCTTGAACCCTTTAAATAGGGATCCCTAAAAGCAGTCTCCGCGAAAGAAAGTTCCTCTTGCGCCTGAAGAAAACTTTAAGAACTGGTGGCCAGATTTATCGTTTAGCTTCTAAGAAAGCCCCAGTGAATTTATTAAAGTTGTTAGAAGTGCTACAGAGAATCCATTTAAAACTCCTTCTGGCAAAAACTCGTAATGTTACCCAGAGCAGACTTATATTGTAACTGTCTATCTACTTTTGACTTCACCAAAATTGAGTCGAACTGTGAAAATTGAAAACAAGAAATAAACGCATTGAATTATAACCAAATGTCAATGAATAAACGTAAACATTAAAGTGAGGACTGAGGATTTCATCGACTAGAGGAGTTACACCTCGGAGTGCAATAACATATTCTCTGCTTGACATCTATAATTATAATTTAAAGTAAGTTGATTCTCAAGTCTCACCCTGACCCCTTTAGCATTAGGATCGAGGTTGATCACTGTATAGTCGTGTGAAGTTTCATGAGAATTGGATAAGTAGAAGAAGAATTACGTAGTTGAAAAATTTGTTGCTTGATTTAAAACACAGAAATCCTAATATAAAAAGTTAAGTAGTTTTCAGATGTAGTATACCTACACCTTGCTGTTACACCCGTTTACCTAGTACCGAATAATTTGTTATAGAAGCAGCTGTATGAAGTAAGAATCACAGAAGCTCATACGCATTTCCCCTCCCCCAGCCAACCACCCGGACCTTCAACAGCTCCAAGGGCGGAGGCGTCACAGGCGCCTGCAACCAGCACAGCTGTTCCGTCACCGTGAATCTTCCGCAGACCTACAACACCAGGGTCTCCTTCACATTTGAGGTCTCTACTGAAGGCCCCAGGTTTGCAGTTGTGAAGCAGACCAAGAATCTGACTGTAGCTGGTGAGTTACCGATAGCAAGTCCTGGTGTCTCCAAGGTTACAATTGGTCCCATAGAGTTTGCGGTCAGTAAGAATGTTTTCAAATCGAGAAATAGAATCCTCCATAACACCATATATTTATTCCTTGACAATTTCTGTAAAAGATAAAATAACTTACAATTTCAGTAATTTATAAGGTACCTAGTTAATTAGTTGATCTAACTAATAATTACAAGAAATAAATCAACAGATAATTATCAGGTTCGTAAATGTCCCAGTCCCGTTGAAGACGTAACACTTGTTCGAAATATTAGAATTCAGGATGGCGGTAATCCGGAACCAAATTGGAAAGAAATACCGACTTCAAAATGAATAAAATAATCTTATGTGGAATACAGTTATGGAAGTCTGTGCCGTTGATTGGTTAGATTTAAGAAAAGTGGGTCCCGATTTGCTAAACTCTTTCCAACATAATATTATTTTATTAATTTTGAAGCCGTTTTTTTTAAGTTTGTTTTATTTTTATGATTTTAGCCTATATAGATAAGGGAAAAATTTGGATCACGGACGAGATTCGAACTCGCATACTGCGCCTTTGCGCGGTACATGCCTTTACCTATTCGGCTACCGAGACCTATGCATCGCCATCAAAATGTTTTCACAAGCTTCTTTGAATCTTGTGAGGACCCCATAAGACGGGTTTCCATTGAAAATCATTTTATTTTATTTCCCTATTTTGAGTGTCGTGAACAACAATACATGAACATGCGAATACAGCAATCGCAAGTGACTTGCTCTTATCCATTGAAGAGTTCCTTTGTATCTCCGAAAATCTTCATCAGATCTTCACCAAATTATAAATATGAGACCATAATTAAAGCATATCTAATACAAAAAAAAACTTTAGAATCTACTCACATTTGACGGAGATATCGCGTCGTAAAGTGGGTGAAAGTTAATAAAATTAAGTAATCCCCTAATTTTCCACGCTTAGGGGTAGAATGTTTTCATGAAATTTAAATGGTACTACCCTTGAGGCATACCCTTTCCATTAAACAAATAATTTTTGAAATCGATTCACAATTGCCGGAGATATCACGTAACATACATACAAAAAAAACATACGAGTCGAATTGAGAACCTCCTCTTGAAGTCGGTTGAAAATAGGTCAACTGGAGGCATGATCACAGTGGACTAAAGTGCTTCTGAACGTAAGTTCCATGCAGTTTATAGAATACAACTACATTTAAATACATTGATCCTGTTATTTAATAGGATTAATTTTTATAACTTTGACGGAGCGCCTTCTTCGCTAGCAATTGCAGCGGTGCATCTTTGCGCCTCCCCATCCGGTAACGCCAAAGATAAAAACAATAAAAAATAATAAAACATTTTTATTTCGTGTGCAAATTTGGCACAGATTATGCGAATGACATAACTAGAAATAGGAAAATACGGGAAGGTTTTAATGTAGCAAGGAGGTTTTCTTCAACTTTTTACTCTCAACTTGTGCATAAAGTGGGGACCGGGTGGCGATACTACATGTGTTTATATATCAATCTCTTCGGACTAGGCGCTCCTATAATTATGATAGAACTTCACTTACAGGTAATTTCGTTTAATCAGTAATTATTACCTATATTATCATCCTTAAAGTCTAAAGACTATATAGATCTAGTTATGCAGAAAGCAGCCATGTGGCACTTTTCCCAAAAATGAGTTTTATACACAGCCATACTATTTTTGATATTGAGTTTAAAAAAAAACAGCCATTTCAATATCTTAATTTAACATGGAGATATGAGTCGTCAAATACAGCCAGTTCAACTAATATTTTTGTAAAAAGCAGTCATCGTGGTGTAAAATGCATCCAATTTTGACATAAACTGAATAACCTATATTGCAGAAGTCAGCCTACGGCTGTTTTTTACAAATTTCTTAATGTTAGGAGTTATCGGTGCTTGAGTTACGTAAAAGGCAGCCAGTCCACGAAGGCTGTATTTTTTTTTAATTATTTATATTTTATGGCTTTTTTTAATAGTTTTGTAAGTAATTATTTCAACAAAATATTATTTTCATCCTATGTACATATTCAAACTTCTTATTATTATAATAATTATTATTACACTACCTTAAGTTGTTGAACAAAATAACACTGTTTACTAATTTACTAGGATATCCCGTGGCTCTATTCGCATAAGTACCTATTTATCAGTATCTATAATGTAGCGCGGCACGGTGTATCATAGATTTAGATGTGAACCACCAAGAGACTTCATAGACTTAACCTGCAAAAGCCAAAACCAGTGCAATACGGCTGTTCCCTTGCAAACACGCATACGAGTACATATTATCGAAAGAAATAAAAAGGTTTGGTTTTTCAAAGGTTTTCTGTGTTTTCGTCAATCAGGTCCGAAACGAAGAGCACATGAAAACAAAACAGTTCATAAAAAAATATAAAATAGATACTCATGATGATTGCAAAGACATGTTCTGCAAAACTCTCAATATATGCTCAACTAGAATCTCAACAGCTACGGACAGAATTTATTTGCAGAAGCCAATGTTAGACCAAAGAGGTTCAAAAAAGTGGGGGAGAAAATAGGTTGCCTGATGTGCGTTAACAAGAAATAAGAGAATTATTGATTCATTCCCACTATAAACGTCTTATTATGGCAGGGCAAGAACATCAACATTTTTTTTTTGGCTTTGTCGTCTGTTTATGATGAATACAAAGCCAAACTAACCCTGAACGCTGCGAGTTAGTTTTTCCAAACAGTTCTTTTACAGCAACTAACATAAAAGTTAAAATACTAAGCAAGGTACGTGCAATGTTTGCGATAAATTCCACATCAAACTAAAAAATGCAGAAAGAAGGTTTAGGGATGTTAACTCCTTAAAATAAATGCACAACATTCATCTTACCCAGGCCGAAAGAGAAAAATATCAAATGAAAACAGATATGAACTTAGCTAAGAACCAAGAAGACATCGGATTCAGACATATATTTTATACATAAGAGAAATCAGGCTCTCTAACTTGAGTATGCACAGTGCTAAAAACTGCCAAAACTACTCTTATACATCGATCGAGGGTCAAGCTGGAGGACGTGGCATACACGTGGAAGTGGGATTTACTCTTCTGTAACACGTAGACGAGAATGTATCTGACTGTATAAAGATTTAATTTTTTTGGTCGGATTCGTGTGGCGAGCAAAAGAGAAAATAAAATTACTTTCTTGATGAAAGCAGTGCTCGAGATGCAACCAAACCTAGAATCTATTACTTTGAAAAAATAGATTCTGTGATAATAGATTTTCTCTTTTTTGTAATAATAGAAAGACCGGTGATATTGAAAGTGCTTCGAAATACAATCAAAGAATTTATAGGCCTGACAACTACATTCAAATTATGGGTGTACGTAAAAAGAAAAAACCTGTGATAACTTTCTAGATTACGGCAGTTGATGACATCTACTCGACCAGACTGTAGAAAAAATGGTGAATTGAAAGAAAACTACAAGAAATAACAAAGTTAATTGGCTGCAAACAAGGCAAATAAAAATTACAACGGCTGAGAAATATCATACTTATATATATTGATCAAGTAGATTACGACAGTTTGGATATAACTCGTAAAATATCTAATAGACGTCACGCCTCTGACAATCCAGAAAGTGAAGACGTTTTTAAGAGTTAGTTATTTAAATTATGGCCAAATGGAAAACCTATTGCAGTGCCCAAGCTACGTGATATTATATTAAATAAGACATCTAATACCAGAGGATGCTCGATTCTTCTACGACAATTTGACAGGTAGCGTTGAAGTTGTAGAGGACATGACAGTCACTGAGTTAGATTCTAATTTGGACGAGGAATGAGTGCAAATAAATTGTATTGTGCTGATAACAGTTTGATACTTTTTTATGATGAAATTACCACCTTTTTAATATAAATCATACTAAATTTTACTAGAATTTTATAAAACTCTAAAGTGTAGTTAATATATATATATATATATGAATACACATTTTACAACATTTCTTGAGATTTCCTCGTTCGTAGATATAAAGATTAGAAAACGACAATTATATTTGTGTTAAAAAAGCTAACATTTTAGTCACTGGCTATAATTAACTTAACTGTTTTTCAATTGTCTTTTGGCCACATAATACAGAAAACAGCCAACTCATGTGGCTGGTTCATGCTTTATTGAAATGTCTATAAAATATGCTACTTTGTGTGAAACAGTCACGTCTAAAAACAAAATTATTGATAGTAATAGCAACGATTCGAAGGACTGGGTGGGATAAACAAAAAATCTATCACTTATACCTGTATTTTTCACTTACAAATTAATAAAATAATCGAAAATAATGGAAGAGCAATCATCGATTAATAAATGTACCTAGCTCGGTTTGTTGTTTTCTCCATTTGGCTGCTTTCTGCATAACTAGGTCCATATAATATATGTACTGTGGTAACCCTGTCAAGGTTGGCTAGAGACCAACAGCACTGAATAAACCATAGTACTACGTACCAACAGCATGCAGCCATCCCAAAAAATGTATCTCTGAGATCTTTATTTATATAGAAAACCCATCATAATGTTGTTTTGTTTCTTATTCTAAAAATAAAAAATATATTTAAAAGCCGAAGTTTTAAGTTGTTCTGGGTGACAGAGTTCAATGGAATTAACATTAGCACGTAATAAAAACCAATAAGCTGCATGTCGTACATGCATACATTTAAGGATCCGTAGACAGGACCCTAAGCTACCAAACTGTGAAAGCCGCATTGTAATCGGTCTAGCAGTTTTTACCTTGCACGCCAACAAACGTTGTTTTTACGACTGGATGATGTCTTTCGCGGAAATTGTTGACGCTTGACGGTTGACGCGGCCATAATATGTGATATCTTGGTTGGCTGCAACTCGTAACTCGTAAATCCTAGATACGCGCGATAATTTTGTTAGCAAATTCATATGATTATGTGCCCTAGATTTTTAATAAAAAATAACTGTATTTAATGACTTGAAAAAATACTGTCAAAAACTTTCTTACAATTTTAAAATACCTATTTAACGAGACCTCACTTGCTGGAAACAAATGTTATCTTGTAAGTATGGGAGCCACACAAACAAAAAAGAAGTTCCCTGTAGAGTTAGTTGTAGTTATATATATCTATTCATGTCCCAACTTTCAACGTTGTGCTGTTATAGTTTCTGAATAAAATAGCTGTGACATACATATGGACAGACGGATGGACAGATGGATAGACGGGCGGCCAGATGGATATGATGAAACTATAAGAGTTTTTTTTGAATACTAAACCCTAAAAAACCTGCTAAGCTGAGTATATTTTTTACCCGAATACGGTGAAACAAAGAAAGAAATAAGTGTTCAAATTAAAAACTTGATCCGATTTTGACAAGCAAAGTATCAATCGTTCGTCTTCATTGCAATAGTGTCATAGGACATTTTTTACCCGACCGTAGTAGTCGTGTTTTAGTTCTTGAACTTATGTCATGCTGATTAGAAATTATTTAAATACGAATGTTTATCCTGAAGCAGCTTAACATTTTTGGTCCATATATAATCTATTGCTCCCAGGACTTGTTAATGACGTGACCTGTAACTTGTCGCGCACACTCGCTGCTTTCTCGCCGCTAACTGTGTCGTACGAGATCGTTATAAATGTTATACTATGGTTACAAAATTATATTTGCTGCGAGCACACCTTGTCTTCATTGCTTGAACGCCTCAGTGCTTGAAATTTCCTCTAGTTTCTGAATTTAGTGTACCTGCAAACTTATTACTGTGTCGGGACACGGCTGTGATCACTGGCAATAAACATCCATTATTATTATTATTATTTTTTCGACCTACTGTCGTTATCTTGCAATTTTGTCCTTTCCTTTTTTATTTGTGTCCTGTACTATGGAATTCCCATCTTAAGGACTGTAGTCTGTACAGCTGTTATTTATTTATTCTTTAGCACACAAATACAATGTACAAGGAGGACTTAATGCTAAGTAGCATTTTCTACCAGTCAACCTGGAAGTGCAAGAAAAATGGTAGCGGTGCAGTAAAAAAATAATAATAACGAAAGTGAATAGAAATAGGTACCTAGCTATAAACTAAAATTTTAAGAATAAATAAAAGAATACATAAGAATATTATAAGTAATACACTAATACATAAAAAATATATAATAATATTATTATCATTTATCATTAAGTACTACAGGGAAAAAAAGAAGATAATTAAAAATAATTTAAAAAAAACAGTTTATAAAGAATCCATACTATATCTAGGAACAAATAAGAAAAAAAATAAAAAATTAAAGAAAATTATGAATGATGAACCTTTTCGACATAAAAGTTGCGAACTTGGCGCTTGAAAATACTCTTAGAAGTTGCCTTTTTTATTTCTATTGGCAACGCATTCTACAGTCTTACCGCTACAACGAAGAAGGAGTTGTCCAGAAAGGAGGAAAGGTGCTTAGGAGAAGCAAGAAGTAGGTTACTGGAGGACCTAAGAAGACGCTTGTGAGTGTTACTAAGGTATTGAAAAGATTCTTTGAGATACCTAGGAGTATTGGGATCATTAAGTACCGAAAAAAGAAGGCCAAGAATCCAAACATTTCTTCGCTCACGGTAACCATCGAAGTTTCGCTCTGTATTCAGAAATGAGGTCGTACTTACGTAGACCAAAGATAAATCTTATGCACGTGTTCAAGAGACGATCTAACTTGTTGAGAGGTACAGAGTTAAGATCAAAAAACAAGGCAAACGTCAGCATAATCTATTAGAGGCAAGAGAAGGGAATTAAGGAGGGTGATTTTGGTAGTAATAGGAAGGAAGTTTTTAAGTCGAATAATAGAGTGAAAAGAGGAGAAGAATTTACAAGAAATTTCTTTTACGTGTTCCGACCAGCAAAGACTGGAGTCAATGATGACACCCAAGTCTTTGACGGTGGAAGAGAAAGGAATTATACAGCCATCGTAAGAAAGAGTAAGAAGAAAGATCAGATACATTGACTTTGACAAGCTGACGCGAGCTGCCGATAATAATGGCTTGGCACTTGTTTGGGTTAACTGCAATCCCGTAGCTGTCAGACCATGTGTGAAGATTAAATAGATCAGCATTGAGCCTGTCTATGACACTATCGAGATCCTCAACAGGTGCGGCGCAGTAAAGTTGGAGGTCGTCAGCGTACATATGGTAGTGACTTTTGATGGCAGGAGAAAGTAGATTGATAAATAAGGAGAACAGGAGCGGAGACAAAATACCTCCTTGAGGTACACCTGCTTCAACATCGTGCCAAACCGAAAAATCTTGACTATTTCGGGTTGCCTGCCTACGACCTTGAAGATATGAAGAGAACCAATTTACGGTGGTTGAAGAGAAATTAAGACAAGGAAGCATGGCCAGAAGCAGGTCATGGTCTACGGCGTTAAAGGCATTGCTAAAATCAACTAGAACCAGCACAGTAACTAACTTGTTCTCCATGTTACAACGCATGTCTTCAGTTACTTTCAGGAGAGCTGTCGTTGTACTGTGGCCAGCTCTAAAGTCCGATTGAAGAGAGTTAAAGAGGTTAGCATTGGAAAGAAACTCTGTAGCTTGTCTATGAACTTCGGACTTAATTACCTTTGATAGAAAGGGAAGTATGGAAATGGGACGAAACTGATTAGGGAGAGTAGGAGTAGGGACTTTGGGAAGTGGAATGACATGGGTTTTACGCCACACGTCGGGAAATTGGCCTGATCAAAATGAGAAATTAACAATGTGGGCGATGACATGGAGAATCGGAGTTAGAATGTGCATTATCATTATACGCCCAACATCGTCACTGCCAACTGCCTTGGATTTGAGAGAACCTATGACCTTCCTTACCCTAACCTGACTTACCGGAAGAAAATTAAAAGAATCAATGTCTGGTATTGAAATTGCTTGAATTTTTAAAAGGGTATCATGCTTGGTTGTGGGGATGAGCTTAGAAGAGATGGAGAAATGAGCATTGAGACAGTTTAGGTCGAGAGTGATTTTAGAATCAAATGACTTAGACTTACCTAGTCCAAGGGAGCGAAGAAATTTCCAGAGACCAGCTAGAGTGGATAATCCAATTTGTTCCACGATGTAGCGGCGCTTAGCGTTGCGGACTAATTTATTGCATATATTTCGCAGGTTTTTTTATCAGACCAGTTACTGTCAGACATAACTATAATAAAGGGTATTAAGCCCCTCATGTCATTAATTTCTACTTCAACAAAAACCCTTAGTATTTTCTACAACTACCTCTACCTATACTATCAACGCATCTGATTGCTGGTTTACTGTTCAGGTTTCCCCGTTCTCGGCCACCACTCCAACAGTGCTTTACTTCACCTACCGTCGTTTAACTTGCAACATGTTCTGCCCATTACCATTTGAGTTCAACAGAACTTAAATGGAAATGAGCAGGAAGTTCATAATAATGGGATTTCCATGTAATAACATGGCATTCCCATGCTATGAACTTTATTTATTCTTCATTTATCTTTATTACGTAAATGCTCAGTATCGAAGAGTGTGAGTTTGGCATGAAAAAACTGGCATGTCCAAATACTTCAAAATTCAAAAACATCCAACACCCACCAACCCGCACTAAGCCAGCGTGTTGGACAAAAGGCCCGTGTCCCAGCTGTGGGAACGTGATAGGCTGACGATTATCATCACCATCAAAGAGCCAAGAAACGCACCAATCTCGTCAATTGTTGCCGAGAATAGCGCATTTTATGGTCTTTGTTTGGCTGTTATTTTGTACTAGCTGTACCCGCGGCTTCGCACGCGTTGTCATTTATCTAGGTTAAAAGTACTCTATGTGCTATGCCAAGCCTCAAAATATCAATTAATCAAAATTACTTCAGCCGTCAAAAAGTTTTTATCGATTGCTCAGCTTACACTCATCGGATTAAGATACCAAGTACACCAGTTTTTAAGTCAACACTAAGCTATCAACCAGTAAAAACTGCATCGCAATCAGTTAAACCAACAAGATACAGACAAACAGACAGCTTATTTTAAGTACACTAGACCATTTTTTTTTTACTGACCTTTACGTTCTTATTGTTTTATAGTATAGATACAGCAAACTCTATCCTTGATAACCTTGGATGCCTTGTTAACTGATGAAGGCGCTAAACGTTTCATCTCTCGCAGTGATCCTCAGAGAAGACCCAGTGATATCAGAGGTGCCCGGGAGCGTGCAGATCGGTGAAGAGGTGCTCCTCAACTGCACGACAGCGCCGGCCATGCCGCCCGCCAACATCATGTGGTACATCGATGGGAAACCAGAGAAAGTAAGTTTATTTATTCGGCTTAGTATCACAGCTTAAGCCATTAGCATGCTGCATATTCAACACGGATCATAATTATTACTCACTGTTAGTGCCCAAGATAACCTAGTTTGGGGATCAATGATTGTTATGTTTTGTAACCGGAGCTTATTTAAATAAAATCTTATTATTATTATTACTGTGCATTGGCAATTATTTATTCTGGTGTATTCTATAGATATCGGACAGAGAACCAAGGTAACCGACATAGCTCTAAGGATACAAGACTTTAAAAGACGATTTCAAAAATATATAATTCTTATAACTTAACAGTAGCAATTGTCTTTTGAGCTTACTACAAAATTTTAAATTTTAGATTATTCAAGTTTATGTAAATACTTTAATCTAATGTTGCAATTGCAACTATTAAAGTAAAATAAAATATGTAAGTAAAAAATAAACATTAAATATACATAAATAATAGTTGTGCCCGCGGTTTCATCCGCGTCCCTTAGGAACAGTGCATTTTTTCGGAAAAAATGTGTGCCTATGTGTTAATCCAGGCTACAAGCTACCTCCATACCAAATTGTATCTAAATCCGTACAGTCGTGTAACCGTAAAGAAGTATCAAACATACACATACATTACAAACTTTCGCCTTTGTAATATTTTTGAGATTATTTTTACTGAGTACAAAATTATTGACTACAAAATTACTGACCGCCCAGTATTTTTATTATAATTTTACTTGTTTTAAAGATTGGATAATCAGTTGCTTGCCACGCGCGCACGCGCATGTATGCGCTCAGTACTGCTCAATGTTAGAAATAGCGCCACCCGATGATCATGGGTTTGGTCTGATTTGGACAAGCGAGGTATCAATCGATTCGTCTTCATCGCAACACTGTCATAGTCGGGTTTTATATTTTGAACATGTCTTGTTTATGGTTTAAGTACTTTTCGGGAAATGTGGAATAGAATACATATCCCAATTTCCTCATTTTCCTTCCACCTTTGAAATACAAGACGTAAGGAAGCACGGTATCAGTATATTATCCAATATAAAAAAGTGAAACGTTGTTTGTTTGTTTTTTTTTTTGAGGAGCTTCACGCGATAACGGCTGGATGGATTTGATGAAATTTGGAATGGAGATAGCTTTCTTTTTTTTACCCTGGTATATAAAAGGGATACTTTATATCTCGGAAAATTGTAAGTTTCCACGGGATAACTGTGAAATTTTGATTACTCGCTATAAAGAACGATTTCCATGGAAACGAAACAGCAAGTCTGTCAATAAACATCAAGAGCGTAGGTGCTATACCTACTTTTGAATTTGTATTTGCTATCTTAGAAGAACAAAGGATGCTTTTTTTCACGATAAACTGTAGTCCGCATGGACGAAATCGCGGGTGGTAAATCTAGTTATCGATAAAAATCCACCGATTCATGCGAACCGTTTCGTTTTTTTTTTAAAAATCAAATTCATACATTTCGACTTTTTTTCAACTTCCCGCATTTTTTTATAATTTTTTTAATTCAGGATCGACTAAAATAAATTCTGATACGTGTTTTTTATTCTTCTCTCCTCAGAACATAGTCATTTGTTTATTTGTGATTGTTTTTATTTGTTTTATGTTTTGTTAACATAATTTGTGTGCACATGTTGCACACCTGGAATCTATACTCTCCAGACAAGCTTTTCTTGTAGTGATGTCGTGTGAGGCAAGAATATTATAATTGCATAGATGTAATGTACTTAGTTACTTATAGTGTGATATACCCCGAAGCCACAACTTATCAACGAAATTAACCGGAGCGCGTAAATATAAGAGCATTCTGATATATATTGAAGTTTGCGTTCGGTATTGATGAAATTTAATATTAATTGAACACATATTAATTTCATAGCCTTAGGCAATATTGAATCACATTTCTATTAGCAAAATTCAGCTAAAGTTACTTTTGATTTTAATGGAACCAGGTTTTATATATATTTTTTTGATGATGATATTGATGATGTCGTTTATTCTCACAGTTAGAGAAACCCTGGCTAGTGAACAATACGCAAGTATCAGCAGCGAACGAGAAAGGTCTCCGGAGCAGCTGGCGTGCACTGCGCTACGTGGTACGGTCCTCCGAGGGGTATTCCGGGGTCCGCTGCGAGGCAACGCAACCGACCTGGCCGCCTCACGTGCGGGCCGCCAACGCGACTGTCGTGATCGCCAGATCGCCGCATCTATCCATGTTCACTGCTTCAGGTGAGACTACACACAAAATACGAAGCTTATAAAGCGACAGATGAACATCATAGATCTATTTAATGGAGCTCGCTTTAATATCAAGTTTACAAAATCTGGACTAGATATAAACAGGCAAACACCCACACAGCTACATTCCCACAGTCATGCTTCATGTGCATTAACAATAAAAATTGAGGGACATACGCAGACTAGCCCGATCGAGAGTCACTGCTACACACGTACACGTACTCTACACAAACGCCATTCCTACTATGGCCAAGAAAGTCCAATAGTGGGCGTTGCACCTAATTTATTTGTTTCACATAAAGGAGCTGATGCCTAATCCTTTCACTTTTAATTAGATCTATGGTATATTTATGTTGTCTGCTTCTTGGAATCCGGTAATTGGGAAGTGTTCGTTTCGTATGTCGTCCCTTCTTGTCCCAAGCTGAGACGAGCAAATCTCCGCTACCTAGTTATCGATTGCATCAGGATGACCAAAGCATTCCAGTGGTTCAAAGACATGGCAGCTGTAACATTGCAAAGTATTATTGCGTTTGTGTAGACTATTTTTCATCGTGAAGGGGCTAGATTGATCTAGAAACTATCAGCTGCTTAAGAAGGCTCTAAAGGAGTGTACACCGCCTAATCAAAAGTGAAGCACCCAAAATTTGCCGATTCGCTCGTATGCACAAGCCTCACTCACATACTTACACAATGTGGTGGTCAATATAGTACTTGTTAATTGTTGCGTGTTAATTCTGTCATGTTCTCATGAAAAATCAAAAACAGTGCAGTTTTTTGTAAAGATATCATGTAAACACAAACACCACAAATTTTCCACACACGCATGCATTCGCAGCCGCCATTTACTATGTTTCATTCGTTTGTTTGGCGATGTGGACTCCATCTTTTTTAAACCCTCTTGTATGCGAAGTCAAGGATTGGACCCGGTATTGTTGGATTCCACTGCGCACTAGTTTACCGCTCGGATATCAAATTCATCCTTTTGACAATTATTTATTTATTTATTTATTTATATACTTATTTGTTTATTTATTTATTTATTTACAAAACTTACAACTACCATTACAGGATTTTACCTAATTCGATGGCGCAGCAATAATTAACAAATAACCTTCCTCAGTCGCCTAAAAAATAACCAATGATTTAGGTATAACATAGAATTCTTAAAGTTAGGTACCTTTGTAAATTCATTCAGAGTACAACCAAATAGGTCTACTTCAACCACAATTACATTGAGTATGCGAAGTGCACGCGTAAAAGCGCCTCCCGTAGGAGGTTGATCCGTGCGCGTGGCACTTCCACCAACTTTGACATCCGTCGCCGCCAAGCATATCTGTCTGGGACACACAAGCATAATATTGCTCTAGAATATCCACATGTGAATGTGGACCCTACTCGTACCTCTCAGTACCTGAAAGTTATAAGAAACAAGTGTAAGCTCTCTCCTAACCTTCAGTTCGTTATATCCGACCATGCCTAAAATAAACAAAGTAGGGTACATCAAAGGATAATAAGGATACACTGCGTATTTTTTCAAACGTAAGTACCTAATGAACTTATTTTGTACCCTCCAATGTTGTAACAATGCATTACGGGCGTATGAGAACGAGTGAAAGTTATTGTCATACACTTGTTAGCGTTAAACTGTAGATTCCTGTCCATCCAAAGGTTGCCTGTAAGAAATTGCATATAGTGATAAGGCCGCATATTGTACAACATTAGATTTTATATATAATTACTGTTATGTTGTTTTTTTATTGTAATGTGTTCAATAAAGAGTTATTGTATTGTATTGTATTATTTTCTTTGCTCCAGGTCACCACTCTATCTATATCACTTTGTAAGCGCTCGCAGTCTGTCGTATTTTTAACCACCAGCGATAACTTGAGGTCATCGGCAAATAATAGGCAATTGGCGTTTTGAACAACCTTTGGTAAATCAGTTATCATTCAAATAAATTCCAACGGCCCCAAGTTACTGCCCTGGCTCTCTCCAGACTTAGTAAAATACAGCTGCTAAACAGAACTGCTTCCTTTGTATTCAACATATTGCTGCCTATCCGTCATATAATTCGCGAAAAATTTCAAAAGATGTGGGGTAAACCCAAGTCGCTCTAACTTTTTGAGCAATACGTCATTATCGACTAAATCAAAAGCTTTTTTGACGTCAAAATAAGCAGTATCCGCCTGAACCCTGATCCGCCTGATCTACGGTAGGCACCAAATAAGCCATGTGACTTAGAAGATTGGTAGTAGTGCTTCTTGCCGGCCGGAACCCGTGCTGAGCGTCCGATAGCTGCGAACTCACCTGCACTGCTATAACCTATTGTACTATCGACTCAAAAACTTTTGCTGCCGAAGAAAGTACTGCGATAGGTATAGACCTAAATATGAGTAATAATATGAGTATAGACTCATCTACCTTTGTACGCAACCTCCCCTTAGGCACTGGTACTACCCTCCATCTATCCTGTACTCTGCAGATATAAGACAAAGATTATATAAGTGCAGAAGCGGTTTAGTTTTAAGTCACCCTAAAATATACAACAGTGAAAACCACATTGCAATCGGTCCTGTAGTTTTAAGGTGATGCGCGAACCGAAAAACACAGACAGACAGACGACTTAAAAAAAATGTTATATTCTTGTTCATGTAGCTTATTTTAAGTAACCTAGACCATATTTTTTATATGTTCTTTGTATAGACTTTTTTGTTACATAATGCTATATACATATAACATGATGATGAATGCTATATTATGTGCTTTGGTAGGCACGTTAAGCCGTCATTTTCATTTGATAACAATGTGTTACAAGTTGTTAAGCCACGTCGGAAACCTTTGCGCGGCCTAAAACATTCTGGCACCAAAGGTCGGCACTAACTCATTTGACATACCAGTGTTTCGTCCCATTGGGACCATAGGTCATGGTCGTGGGACGAAACACTGAACTAGACTACATTCATACATTTGCTAGACTATAATTGAAACCTTTTGTCCGCAGGCTCGAGCTCGTTGCGAGGGAATGGACTGATAATGGCTACCTACATGCTAGTACTTATATTTTGTAAATACAGTGCCTTGAGTGAAATAGCAAGTAAGTTACGCTAAGTTAGCGCTTAAGATAAGACGAAAGGTTTATTTTAAATGCAGTCAAGAAACAAAAAGCTGTATTGTTTTCGATGCTGAACACCTAACACGCTTAACTTTTGAAAGTCTATATTTTTTGGCTGCATAAGTTATTCGTTAGACAGCCAAGATACATAGATGCTCAATATTTGGTTTACTTTTTGTGTCTGGGTGTAGAAGAAAAAAAAAACCTATCGATTCGAAAATTGGTAATTGATATTCGAACACTTAAAGCTGTTCAGTAAGCTATTTCTAAACTTTACTTTAAAGGCAACTTTATCAATATTTCGTTGATTTTATTTATTCTAGTCAAAATAGTAAAATAAAATGTGTCTAAAACACCTCAATTTCAATGTTGAATTGAAGTGATGTTTAATTTCAAGAAAAGTGATCGATATTCTTGCTTGTCTTTTGAGGTAGCTACCTCATAGCATGCTTAAATTGCAGTGCATTTTTCCGTAAAAAACATAATGTTTCTTCCAAATAGATAAATTATACACTTTTATTATAAATTATAATTCATGGCTTTACCTACAAAGATAGACTTTTATTCAAGACCGAGTTTGCGCTGTAAACAATAGAAGATAATATGGAATCTCAGTCCGTGAATTCCCTAGCTCTGCAAAATGTAGTTAAATCATAGATTTTCTAGCTCATTAGAATATTCATGAAGATGAATTTTGAATGGGTAGGTACTCTCGTATAACGCAAAAAGTGATGAGACATTAAATAGATAGATAACTCTATATTGCACAAAAAAGGAACTCATGATACAATCAAGTCTTAACTTAGAACAATCGGCGGCCTTATCACTAAGCAGCGATCGCTTCCAGGCAACCGTAAGCTGAATAGAGACACATGCTGTTTCAAGGGCCATCGTCATGATTGATCAATGTGGGTCGTCGTCACCTTTAAATTCATTTAATTCAAATCCATCGAATACAAACAATTTTTCTAACTTGAAATTGTCTTTGATATTCAAGTTAACAAAATAAATAGCGAAATATTACACAGTAAGTAGTAACTTGGAGAGTAACATAGGTTCAAAATATACATTGAAAAGTCCTCCATTATTCGTCAAAGTCGTTAGTAATAGTAGGTACGATATCGCGCGCGCCGCCAGTGCAAATAACACATCACAATGGGAGACAACCGCCCGTGAATTTAATCAATGTTTGGAGTCCTCATGCTTCAGCAATATGTCCTGGAGGACAAGATTTACTAGTTTCATACAATACAATACAATACAATACAATACAATACAACAACACTTTATTGCACACCAAGAAGAAGGTTATAAACATATAAACTCATGAAATGAAAGGTACAATGGGCGGCCTTATTGCTATATAGAAATCTCTTCCAGGCAATCTTTGGATGGAAAGAATTACTTAGATATCAAAGTCATCGGTCGGTGGTGCGTAATAAATAAAATAAAATACAAAACATTAAAAAAAACAAGAAATTATACCTACTAAATAAAAATACATACCTACACACGAGAAATATACTATTTACACATAAATAAATATACATATATATACAATTTCAATAATAAACACATAACTATAATACACTACACACACAATAAGTACAAATATACATATATACAAGTTCAATAATAATAAACACATAACTATAATACCAGCTACACTACACACACAATAAGTACAAATATACATATATATACAAGTTCAATAATAATAAACTTATAACTATAATACCAGCTGCACTACACACACAATAAGTACAAATATACATATATATACAAGTTCAATAATAATAAACTTATAACTATAATACCAGCTGCACTACACACACAATAAGTACAAATATACATATATATACAAGATCAATAATAATAATAAACACATAACTATAATACCAGCTACACTACACACACAATAAGTAAAAATATACATATATACAAGTTCAATAATAATAAACACATAACTATAATACCAGCTACACTACAAACACAATAAGTAAAAATATACATATATACAAGTTCAATAATAATAAACACATAACTATAATACCAGCTACACTACACACACAATAAGTACAAATATACATATACGATACGATACGATACGAAATACTTTATTGTATACCAAAACAAAGAACAAACAATATCAAAACTTAAATAAGGTAATACAATTGGCGGTCTTATTGCTTAAAGCGATCTCTTCCAGACAACCTATATACAAGTTCAATAATAATAAACATATAACTATAATACCAGCTACACTACACACACAATAAGTTCTAATCAACAAGGCACGTCTTCAGATAAGTACAAGTTTTTAACCAACAGCTTGAAAGTTGTCAGAGACTGTGCTCGTCTTATTGGAAGTGGAAGGGCATTCCAAAGTCGTTAGCTTCATACCCAGGGTTATGAATTTATTATTGAATATCACTTGAATTAACTTATTTAGATACTAGTAGATGCCCGCGGCTTCGCACGCGTGGTCATTTCTCTAGGTTAAAAGTACTCTTTGTGCTGTTCCAATACCTACTCGTAAAATACCAATATACCAACATGTGATCATGTGTTCCTTCAGCCGTCAAAAATATTTGTATCGATTGCTCGGTTTCTACTCATCGGATTGAGGTACCAAGTACTCCAGTTTTTAAGTCAAACCCCAAGCTATCCAACAGTAACCTCATCGCAATCGGTTCAGTAGTTTTTACGTGATGCGCGAACAAACATACGGACAGACAAACAGACAGACACGAATTTTAAAAATGGTATATTCTTGTTCAGTAGCTTCTTTTGAGAACCCCAGGCCATTTTTTTTTAAATTATCTTCTTTGTACATACTTTTTCGTTCATATTGCTTTATTATCCATACCAATATTTAAAAGTGAAACGTTATCTGTTTGTTTGTTTGTTTGGGGAGTTTTCGCTCGATAACGGCTAGACGGATTTTGATTAAATTTGGAATGGAAATAGCTTATACCCTATAATAAAACATAGGATACTTTTTACCCTGGAAAATTGTAAGATTCTACGGGAAAACTGGAAAATGTTGATTACTCGCTGCAAGAAACGGTTGCCATGGAAACGAAATAACAAGTCTGTCAAAAAACTTCAAGAGCATTGGTGCTATATCTACTTTTGCATTGGTTTTTAATATCCTAGAAGAACATGGGATGCTTTTTATCGCGATTAACAGTAGTCCGCGCGGACGAAGTCGCGGGCGGGAAATCTAGTAAGTTATATAATATAGATATGTTACCTATCATCAAGAATATATACGTGAGGCGTGACACAAGCGTTATTCCATGTTATGTCGATATCGGCCACCACATCACAGCAAGATCCCGACCTTGTTAGTCAAGTAAATTTTATCAAGTCTCCCAAAAAATCAAAAACCTTGTGTCAACAATCAAAAATTTTGTTATGAAATTGTATATCAACTACAAAACACCACAACTGACACACACATACACAGTCGTTATGTACCTAACTAGAACTATGAATTATGTGATGACATGCTTACTCCAGTATTTAAAAAAAAGGTGATTATTTTGAAAGATTATAGCAATATGTTGGCGAATCATAATAAATCATAACGTAAGAAATGAATCACATAACTTTAGATATTATGATATTATTCTATAAATATGAAGCACTGAATTTCGATGTTTTTCGTCACTAAATATAAATTCGGAATTAAATTATATATACACGTTGTTGGATAAAAGCTCATGCTGTAAAATAAAAAAATGTATTTTAGCCATAAAGAAGAAAAATAATGTAAATATAAAAATGTTACATATATAAATTATGTGTTGGAATATTTTTTAGGTTTTTTTGTATGAATCAAAATTATTCCAAGTTTGTTTTCAGTAATTTAATATCAAATTAATAAATTGAATACTATAAATGAATGAAAATTATGTGTATATTGTAAATAAATATAAAACAATAAGAGACCGTTGTTTAAATTATTTTGTTTTGGATACGTGCATATTTTTGTAAGTGTTTTTTTAAGTCTGTTATAATATTTTTTGTAACAATTGTGTGATATTTATATTTAAACTTGTACAATATATTTTTTATTTATGTAATTTTCAACGCGATTTTATATTTTGTATGATTTTATTGTGGAACAGTGTTGTATAATATTGACTAGGCTCCTGATGCTATTTGTATTATCATCAAACATCATCAGCATTATATTGACGTTTCTTTCGATTGATGGGACTGGAGAAATAAGGGAGAATAAAGAGAAAAAAAGAGAGCAGAAGAACGGAATTGGGCTAGGCCAGGCGGTGGCTGTAACTGTATTGTGTGTGACCCCTACTCTCCACCTCTATAATGACGTTCTTTTCAATTGACGGGACTGGACAAATAGGGGGAGAATAAGGAGGATAGAGATTAAAAGAGAAGTAAAAAGGAACGGAGCTGGGCCACGCGACCCAATTATACTGTGTATGATCCGTACTCTCCCCCTCTATAATGACGTTCCTCTCGATTGACGGGACGGAAGAAATAGGGGGAGAATAAGGATAATAGAGAGAAAAAGTTAAAAAGAGAGTGAGGGAAAGATTGAGTGAGGCTGGGTGGGGGAGAGGGGGCATCATACGCGGTACTGTTTGGTGCCCCAGCCCCGTTTCCTTCACGTTCTTAATGCTCAATCATTTAAACATTATAAAATCACTACAATAAACGACTCATGTTTTTCACCAAAAACTTACTCAATAAATGAGCAACTCAGTATATTATAGCTTCAATGTGACGCTTACAAGTTGTTTCTAATACTTTTTTTTATTGGTCCCAAAAGTCGTGACTTTCACTGTTTGGTAACATGAACAAAGAACTGGAATGAACATTTCAAAGTAAATTACCTTTAATTAGCATTTTACAAAATATTATCCCGCTACCCCCCACCTCTTTAGCTTGTATGTGGCTGGAAACTAGTATAAATAACACGTCCATTATTTTGTAAACGAATTCAGTTTCAAACTTCTGTTACTACAGTATGTGTAAAGCTAGTAATGTCAGTCCTATTATTTATTCTGTGGTGCAGCTAAATATGAAGTAGTTTTTATAATAATTCTAAGTTTCTTTATTATGGCAAAATAATAACTTTAATGAATACAGTATATAGGTATGACATATTCCATATTGTATTGCCAAGTTCGTGGCAAACATAAATGGCAAAATTACTAAGCTAGTCCTGATTCAGTTTTGATAAAGTTACAAAACTGAGTCATGTTTACAAAAGTAAAACCATCAATTAACTTTTATCAACAAGACTTAGTTTTGTTCGCTTAAAATTGAATCAAGTGAAAATTATAATTGTCTAAAGAAAATTATCCGTGTAAGGTTGCATACATCACAATAAATTATGTCAGAATTATTTAATAGAAATATAATATTTTCAATGTTAGTTCTCTCTATCACTATAAGCTCATGGTCTCATATTCTTGTATGAAATTGAACACAACTCTAGAAATTCAAGTGTGTAAATAGTTGTTTTATAACCTGCATGGTTCACAATTTTTCTTGCTGGATAGATAATGCTGAAAAATGTTGATAGAGTTTTGTTCGGCAGCAGAAGTCCAGCGGGAAAGCCGTTCAAAGCCAAATAAAAATATCTATTGGTATCTGTGACACAGATTTTCTGCCTGAAATAAAATAACATTGTACGTACAAGCCTGGGGCAGTTCTCCTCTCTCTGTGCAATTTTTCAACTTTGTGCCGTATGAAATCTAATATGTCTATAAACACTTAGTTAGTTTTCATCCAACGTAAGGTTAAAAAAATAATAGTTTAAAAAACTAAAAAACACGCTTTATATAGAAAACCAAACTAAAAAATAGAAAATAAATTTTAATAGTGTAAATAAGAAATAAATGTTTTATATCAAAAAAATCGTGGGGTGCATGGGTCAATAGTTATAAATATTTCATTGACAGATATGAGAAGCAACCCACGCTTTTCTTTAAGATTTTTTTTATATCTTATTTACACTATTAAAATTTATTTTCTATTTTGACAAAAGTTTTTTTTTTTGTTTTTTCTTTGTGTGATGAGCAGAAATGTTTGTTTCCGAGTCATGGATGTAATATTATTATCTATGTATGTTTATCCGTTATCTAGTGCCCATAGCACAGGGTATCCTAGTTTGGGGCTAGATAATTGGTGTGGAAATGTCCCGAATATATTTATTTATTTTTTAGTTTGGTTTTCTATATAAAGCGTGTTTTTTAAGTTTTTTTAAACTATTTTTTTTTTCTTCGAATTATTGTATTGTCATCGGTCAAAACAAAATCAATCAATATATTTGTACAGGTGTGCAAAATTTGAATGAAATATGACCGTTTAAAGTGGGTCAAAATAGCGTCCAAAGGAGTCGGTTACAAACATACAAACATACAAGTGAAGCTAATCTAAAGCGTATAAAAAGAGTATTTGTTAAAAATTATTCCTACCGGCAGAAGGTTTAAAAAAGATTAAGTCCACACCGCCAAAGTGAAGCACCCAAGATATGCTGATCCGCTCGTACGCACAAGCCTCTCGCACACTTTAACACCATGTTATGCCAATAGGCCGCCACATCGCGGCAAGCTGTCAAGTACTCAATAAATAAAAAACAATGCAGTCTTTTGTGGTGAAATTGTATAATTGTGTATCAACCACAAAATCACACACTTACAAACATATACACGCACGCATACGAAGCCGCTATTTGCTATGCTTCACTCGTTTGTTTGGCGTGTAGACACCGTCATTTTTTAAATCTTTTTGCCTGCTATGGAGTTTTTTCCTTTAAATATGTCAGTTGTACCCCTACTTAAAATTAAAATATTGTAAATTAAAATCAAATTTTCCAGTATACACAGTTATGTTTTTTTTTCTTCGTCCACATAATAAAAATATGGTCAATTGTGAGCACTATCAACATTGTCTGTGATACATGGTGTTTGTTAGTTTAAGATTGCATTATTTGTAATTATGGTGTAATTGAGTGTCAATATCTTAATGGCGATAAATAAACTTATACGAAATTGTTGCTTGGTTTTATTAACTCGTAGAAATCTATTAAGTACCTACAAAAAAGATTATTAAAACAATGGTCTGGTGGACTTAAGCTGCTGAAAATTTTGTCTGTTTATTTTTCGCATCACGCAATAACTACCTACTGGCACTGAATAAATTAAAGTACGAGTATTTTTGGTATAATTGAAATGCGGGGAACGCTATTGGATAGCTCAAGTTAACTGTTATTTATTTTGTGCTAAGGTTTTGTTAATTTGCATCTCTATGCAATGCAATGAGAATAAACCGAGCAATAGATGAAAACTATGTTAGACCGCTAACAATTTTTTTCTTTATTACTGTAGCACTGATTCTCCCTATTTCGACTTTATGATACGAGTATAATAGCTATACACACGGCTTTGCACACTTGATTATTTCTCTAGGTTATAAGTACTCTATGTTCTTTTCCAAGACCTAAAATTCCTACTAATATACCAACATTTAATCAAATTTCCTTCAGCCGTCAAAAAGTTTTATCGATTGCTCGGCTTCTACTGATCGGATTGAGATACCAAGTACTCCAATTTTTAAATAATACCCTATGCTATCTAACAGTGAACCGCATCTCAATCGGTCCAGTAGTTTTTACGTGATGCGTGAACAAACATACTGACAAACAAACAAACGCGGGCAAAGCTGCGGGTACAGCTAGTGTTCAATAAAGATAAACTGCTGCCTATTCCTATTTCAGTATCGGGTCCACAGCGTCTGTTAACACATTATATTACCATTACTATAATATTGCATTATAGACAAATGCATTAGAGGATATATTTGGGACTCTGGACTAGAAAGGACGTGGCATTAACATTAACGGTGAGTACATCTCACACTTGAGATTCGCGGATGACATCATTGTTGTGGAACTTGAAACAGATGTTGGACAGCCTAGCTGATTCGTCTCAACGCATTGGTCTCTGGTTGAACTTGGAAAACCAAGGTCTTGTTCTACGATATGTTATTTTGGAACCAATAAAATTACGAAACTGCTCTCGAAGTTGTTGAGGAGTATGTTTATCAGGGGCACAGTAAACTTTTCAACTAGGTAAAAATAACTTCGAGAGAGAGACCCGCAAAAAAATACAGCTGGGTTGGGTAGCATTAAGGAAATTTCATCGAGTCTTCTCGTCGCCAATTTAGCAAACTTTAAAGACAAAAGTTTTCAACCAGTGCGTCCTACATGTTATGACATGCGGAGCAGAGTCGTGGACACTTACGGTACAACTAGTCCACCAATTTATATTCGCTCAGCGGACTATGGAAAGGGCTATGCTCGGAGTTTCTGTGAAACTATTGGGGTAGACGTGTTCTTGAGTGGAAACTGTGACTCGGCAAACGCAGTGTAGGGCGCCTTTCAGCTGGGTGGAGCAACGAGCATGTAAAAATGAATCATTGGTTAAAACTAACCAATTAATAACATTATCTTAAAAAAAACTGAAAACAGAGCTTCCACAAAAATTACAGTAATGTTAGAATATTTTGATTGAATACAGAAAGAAGGTTCCTCAAAAGTCAAGATAGTCTCAAATGTACAATAACATGACTCATTTTAGTATTGCTTAGTATTGAGGAAGTGGGAATAGTTTAGCAAAACAACCTTTATATTCCACGAACTGTCAACTGAATTATTGGTCCAACCAAAATTTAATATCGTCGATCTCTCATCGGCCGCTGCTCTGTTACTTGAGCGTCTTGAACGAGGCAACTAGAACATAATCTGTGACCCTGACTGCAACTTGATATCGCTTTTAGGCGGAGAAATTCCTTAATAGACACACGTTAATGTAGAACCCCTAGCACCGGCTGACATTGAGAGGGTAGGTCAGGAGATAGTGGACATTTTTCCCCATGTCGATTCTTAATTTTAAATTCTCAGATTTTGTCTGCTTGGGCTTCACTGATCGTCCTGGTTCAAATGGGTTCATCTTGATCAAGAATCTTGCTTGAAATCGGAGAAAAATGCACGCTATCGATGAGATGTGCAAGGTTTTTGTACATTTTATGAAATTCACTTTCTAGTAAACCTTACTTATCTACAGAAATGAAAAATTAAAGGTTTTTTTCAAATTAGTGTTCTCATTATATGTTATTGAAAGATCGCAGCACTGTGCGAGTTAAATTGCACTTTATTGCGTTGTAGCGAGAGTTGATATGTATTTAAATGACTTGTACTATTATTTATTCTGTGCCGTAAGCACACGGCGCGCGACTCATCGAGCGCACGCTTGACACTCTACTGAATGAACCGCAATATTACGGCCGCAAAGTGTAGGTAGGTAGACAAATTGGACGGAGCCAAGATTTTAATAAAATAAACAACAAATTAAATTTTAAATTAATTTTATTGGTCTGACTTTTGACCGTACAATTCAAGCGAATATAAAATAATAATGTCAATTTGTACTTAGTAACTTCCTTATATAACTTTTATAAATGCGTAGGCGATTTCTAGTACATTCTTCATTTGCAATAACAACTAAGTAGTTACATTTCTCATACTTTAGCGAGAAAAACATCTAAGTACATAAATGCTTATTCAGCTATGCGCAATTAAATCAAATCAACATGTAGAGTTCCTCTACTGCGCATTATTCATAGAAAAACAACATAAGTACAAAAAGTGCTTAATTGGTACTTTCACAATCTAAGGAAGTACCTACTTGTATGATTAAATATGTCGCAATTGGACTTCGGTAAGCAACGGTGCTCACTTTGACAGCTCACTTGTCAAAATCGGACCAAAAAGGCTGACGCTATGGTGTAACATCCACATTTACATAACATATACATACTCGTAGACTGTTAAACTCATAACCCTTTCTTCGCTTTGCTGTACTCAGGGAAAAAAATACAGACAAAACATCTTGAAAGATTCCCAAATCAGAGAGAAGGTACCTCCGTAATTACAATTTCATAACGTCTTATCACCAACTCTGAATATTAAACCGTTAAATTATTAAAGTCTCTAACCCTCGGAACCACGTATTTCTCCAAACTTTATCTAAATTGGCCACTAGAACTCCCATTTCTAATTAGTCGTCCATTTCAAAAGGTAAAAAGGTTATAAAAAAATAGTTAACTGGATAGAAGATTCCCAATAGCGGATAATTTCTAATTAAAACCTCCGAGCAACTCTTTGAATGGAAAAATTTAACGCAAGTTAAGAAGTCATTTCATTTTTATTAAATTAGTTTAACCGCTCGTTTTCTGGAAGCTTTTGAAGTTTGTAGGAAAAAATGGCGGTGAATCAATAATCTTGTGTTCAAATAAAAAATATCTCACTATAATATTCATGTCTGTTGTAGCAAACCCACGATAAAACAGAAAATAATATCTAATGGTTGAAAAACAGCTTCCGAGCCTCGTTGTGGTAGCGAGTTCTCGAGTGGAGACCACGCCTAAACAATCGAAGTGTACGACGCCCTGTGGCCAGGTGGAGTGACAAGCTGCAAAAAGCAAAACTGAATACAGATACTTGACTAAACTCAGTGGCTTCCATTAGGAGAGGCATTCGTCTAGTAGTGGACACGTATAAATAAGATGAAATAAGATAAGAGTGATACTTACTTTGCGAGTCGATGACAAATCTATTAAATTTTTGCCACCCGTATTGCGGAATAGCTTGTTTTAGTGTATGTCCTCTTGGGAAAAGGTATTGGGACATGAGGCGTATTCAGTGAAGTGAGCCATGGTCTGAATAGCACCGCAATCGCACAGGTTTTCATGCTCACCAGCGTAGCCCCACTTGCACAAGCAATCTCTGCATCTGCCAACCTCAGTGCGTAGCCTATTTAGAGACTTCCACTTCGGCCAAGGTAGCTTGTGGCTGGGTGGAAGCTTTTCTTCGGGTGGAACGAAGGTATGAGTACGTCTTGCGCCACACGTTGACTCTTGTTTTTGGTGCATTATCGGTAACGAAAGTAACGCTGTACAGAAAACTATTCCTGCTTATTAATCAATGCAGCGCAGGACTATAACCATATGGGTGCCTGGGATCAGATAAGAGTGATAAAGATATAAGATGTATATGAATCTTGTCTGGTATTGAATACAGTTGTTATTTTAAAGGGATTTATTAAAATACAGAGTGTTTGTTCCTGTTTACACATCTAAAAGTATACTCAAAAACATAATTAATTTATGTGTATATTTAAACTTTTGCTCAACCTCCGCATATACAACAAAGCTAAATATTTTAAAAGGCAACTTTGCACAACAACTGTAAATTGTTTCTGAACATCCCTTCACTCTAATTCATTCCATAAAGTGAAACAGTAAGGTTCAAAGCTGTATGGAGTTTATTTTTGTAACTGGTAAAGTGAGTTTCGTTGGTACTTGGGTCCGAGCTGGAGCTTTTAGCCGTAATGTTCTTATTTGTGCTGGGAACCCATAAAGTGTAAGTGTAGAAGATGGTAGCTTGGAACATGGTTTGTAAATTAGGTGTATGTGACACCCTGTCTAGGGATATTGAATATTATATACCCTGATCTACACAAAGAGAATATCCATTTCTGGTGCGACCATGTCTCATTTCGGATGGACTCATTGTTACACATTATTGCACACTAACGACCCGCCCCAGCTTCGCACGGATAGCGGGTTCTCTTTAGGTAAACGCCCGCAGCCCGCCCGCCCCCGCACCCGCACCGCTTCTGCACTATTACGCCACAGAATAAACATAAAGTAGAATGGTTCGCGCATTAATTGAAATTTAATCGTTCATCAACAACGCCGTCATAACTCTCAAACTACTCGTTAAAAAAAAGTATGGTGTGATAAGCAAATCTTCATGAAATGAGGAAGACTATTTTTAGCAAAAATAGGTAAATTTATGTCGCGGACTTTTTGGTAGTTTTTTTAGTGCGTTTCCCTGAGATCTAGAATGTTCAAATGGCGGCTGCATGTGTGTTCATGAGTGGATAATTTGTGGTGTTTGGTGGTTGATACACAAGTTTTTGTGTTTTGTGGTTGATACACAATTTCATCACAAAAGACTGTATTGTTTTAGTTTTTTTGTGAGAACTTGACAACACGATTAACAAGGATTATTTAACTAACACGGACGACGTCTTGCTGCGATGTGGCAGTAGCATAATATGGTGTAAATGTGGCCGTGAGGCTTGTACGAAAGAGTCAATCGGCATATCTTGGGTGCTACACTTTCGATTTGGTGGCGTGAAATCCGTATTTTTTTAAACATTATTTACCGAGATATTGTTTTTTTTGCTATATACGCAAAAATATGAGTATTCTAAGAGTAAAGCTTTTTGTCTGATTGTATATCTGTGTATCTGCCAGTAGCATCGTAGCCCCTAAACGCGGATGGACTAATTTCAATGCAATTTTTTATATGAATGCTGTAGCTGGCGAGACTTCTTATTTTTGTAAGAAATTAGTGCAGCTGCTTCCGAGATAGGGATCCCAGCTCTGACCACTCCTAGTGAAAGAATCTCGGGTACTTTTGCAGTTGGAAAGTTTGAGTTTAAGCTCAAATGATCAGTTTCAATATAAAGGTGAAGCAACCTTTTTTAGAATTTTTTACTTGTCGGGGATTTTTGATTGGGGCGGGGGGGGGGGGGACTTTCCCCAAATAAGGGTAAAAAGGGGGCTAATGAATATCTCCGCCACATTAAATCCGATTTAGATGGTTTTTGTTTTATTTGAAAGGTTTCACTTTAAGTTAGTCACATTGAAATTTGGTGAAGATCTGATGAGGAGCTTCGACGTAATGAGCAGAATAGCTCCACAAAATGCAGTAAATTGCTCACTTTTAGGTTTCTACCAGTGGAATCAACCCTTTACCTACTAGGTAGGGATTAATGGAGCACCTTGGTTATTAATGTTAGTTTTACTAGATGGCGCTACTGTGCAGCACTAGATTGTTTGCAAAAAAGTTTGTACGTGCGAGGTCTACAGCTCACAGAGCCACTACTTCTATACTGTGTAGTCAGCTCTTCATGCGATTCAACGCTCCGCGGTTTCCCAATTTTGCACATGAACTGTTTTTTTTTGTTGGGGTGAAAAGTAGCATATGTGTTAATCCAGAGTATGATCTATCTTCATACCAAATTTCATCCAAATCCTTTCAGCGTGAAGGAGTATCAAAAATACTATAACTTTCTCTCCCTTACACACACACCTACAAACTTTCACATTTATAATATTAGTGTGATCTATATTTTTCGTGTACTTTGCACCATTCCATTTTTGGTCTAGTGGCTAGAGACCCTAGATACGAACCTAGATATTGTACCGAATATATATTTTATTCAAATAACGTATTTTTTTTACCAATTAAAATCAACTATCCTCTTATTGTTGTACACTAACTTTATAATTTGGGCCGAATATAAATTTGCTGCTAAATATTGTTGGTCACCAGTGTATTTATTTTGTAAAGCGGGTAACCCTAAAGTTGTTGGTACTTTATACCCGTCTTTTTTCAGTGTACGCGTGGAGCATCTCTATTATTGATACTCTCTCTACGTAATGTAATTTTAAAGCGTATTGAATTGCTTCTCCTTATTCCAAAAGTTAATACCTTGTAATAAATCTATACGAATCATAGAATAACTAAAGTGGCTATAAATTTTTTATGCCATATATTTGTTATATGTTGTTATGATGCAGCTAGCATCCGTTTATTGTTTCAAATTTGATTCATTTTCGAAAATAGTGTTGTGAAGATTTGATGCTCTGAAAATAAATCGATTTTGTTTGAAGATTAATCTGATATTTATTTAAACAGAATTATCGAGTGTAAGCTTCGTATTAGTATCAGTAGATCAGTACATGTCTCTGAACCATTTTGGTATGTAAAGTAAGTAATGACAAGGACATCAAATTAAACTTGTGTTTTACGACAAGGTATGACGTTGATTATATTCAGTAACTCTGATTGACTGCCTACTTTAGAACTTTGCAGTGAATTGCATAAGATTCTGTCCCTGTAATTAAGCACGTTCTTTTCAAAATATACGTACTGACATATACTTTTATGTGCTTTTTTATAGATACGATCGATGATCAGGACCACGGGCCACCTGCATAAGCCTTATTTAGTTACCTATACATGTTGTCCTAGGAAGTAGTGATAATTGTAGGTGACTCTAATTAATTCTTGGATCCGTTAGCTATCAAGTGATGTAATTAAATTTTGGATATCCATGATAGATATGGAGCTGCAGAACCAAACAGTATCCCCCAATTTTGTTATCATCAATTTTTTGGATTGCCTCCCTATGGAAGCAAATTCATAGACGTATCCACGTCAAAAATAATCAAACTTTACTTAATTTTTAGTGCGATATTATATTGCCTATTTTATAATAATAATAATAATAATAAGCAAAATATTTACAAAATTATAGCAAAATATTTACAAAATTATAACTTCTTGTATTAGTGAACTAGTATACAGACACACACACAGACCTATCAACTGCTAGCTGAACAACAGAAAGGATGTCGTAGACACAGTCAAGGGTGCAAAGAACAATTAACGATAGATACAATAGCTTCAAAACAAGCATTTACAAAAAGAAGTGATATATTCACGATGTTCATAGACTACAAAAAAGCTTTCGATTCTGTCCCACATAGTTGGCTAGTATATATTTTAGAACACTACAAAATCCACCCAACGTTAGTATATTTTCTTAAGACCACAATGCTGAACTGGAAAACCATTCTGAAACTAAAAATAGGTGACACAACAATTGAAACAGAGAGCATACCGATCTGTCGTGGCATTTTTCAGGGAGACTCATTGAGTCCTCTCTGGTTTTGCTTAGCATTAAACCCCCTCTCAAATCTGTTAAACAATAGTGACAATGGCTTCAAAATTAAATATGACAATACTTTCCATACCCTATCGCACTTGATGTATATGGATGACATTAAACTATTCGGCAGCAGTCTACAAGAAATTCATGATCTAGTCAACATCACTCATTCATTCTCAACAGACATACATATGGAGTTTGGAATAGATAAGTGCAAAATCCTATCAGTCAATAAAGGTAAAATAGAACAGAACATACTTGAACTAACAGATGGCCAACAGATCGATCCAGTAGATCTGATATCTGGCTATAAATACCTAGGCTATTTTCAATCACAACAGATTCACCAAAAACAATCAAAAGATATAATAGAGCTACAGTTAAAAAACAGACTCCATAAGATACTCAACACCCAACTTAATGCTAAGAACACAATAAAAGCAATCAATACCTTCGCTATCCCTATTCTTACTTACTCTTTTGGTATAATTCATTGGCCACAGTCTCGCTTAGCTAAACTTCAACGCACAATAAACACATTAATGACTAAATATAGAAAACAGCACCCACGCTCTTGTGTCGCAAGGTTAACACTGCCCCAAAGATAAGGCGGAGGAGGACTTATCGACATCAAAAACCTACACAACTCACAAATAACGGCACTGCGATCCTTTTTCCATCAGCAAACAGACCGCTCTCCTCTACACAATACAATCATAAATGCAGATTATAAGTTCACACCACTAAATCTGAAAGATCACTTACAACAAAACAACGAGAAAATAACAACGTCAGAACAAAAACTACAAAACTGGTTGCAGAAATCGCTCCACGGGTAGGCATCGCCGTGATTTGTTGAACCCAAATATCGACAAGGTTTCTTCAAACACATGACTTAAGTGCGGCGAGTTATTCCCGGAAACAGAGGGATTTATCCTGGCCATTCAAGACCAAGTAATAGATACGCGAAATTATAGAAAATTCATCATCAAAGATAGCATTTCTGACCTCTGCAGACATTGCCACAGCGCATCGGAAACAATACAACACATAACCGGAGCTTGTAGGTCCATAACTCAATCAAACTACAAACATCGGCATGATCAAGTCGCAGCAATCATTCATCAATACCTCGCTTATAAACATAACCTTATTAAAGAAAAAACCACTTACTATAAGTACACGCCCGAAATAATATTAGAATCAGATGATTATAAATTATACTGGGACAGGACAATTATCACAGACAAGACAATTCATCACAATAGGCCCGACATCATAGCCTACGACAAAAAGAAAAAATCTGTCTTCCTAATTGACATTGCCATTTCCAATACACACAATATATCATCCACACACACAGACAAACTAACTAAATACACAGACTTAGCAATAGAATTAAAGACACAGTGGAGAGTTCAGACAGTCAAAACAATTCCCATAGTTTTGTCATCCACAGGTGTAATACCAAACACACTACACATTAGTCTGCAAGCACTGGATATACACCAACTAACCTTCATTCTGCTACAGAAAGCCGTTATTTTAAATACGTGCAGAATTGTACGCAAGTTATTATCGCTCAATTAAATTCAAAAACTGATTTTCGTTTGGCCAAAAGCCCGCGATTATTGGTTAAACCTCGGGCACGAGAGAATCATAAAAGATTTTGACAATAATAATAATAATAATATAATACTACTTATTGCATAATAATGTACACAATACACATAAAAGGAAAGGAATTACCACACTAGGTCCTCACACTAGGTCAAAGGCCGTCTCGTGAGGGCCTTTTACAATTTAATATCTATGTTACTACGACATGAACAACATAACAGTTTATGCAATAGTATAACAGAAAAAAACTTCAAGTAAATATAAATGAGTGAAAAATAATGTTTTCCAATGATTTAGTAAGCCATAGAGTTTTGAAAAATATAAGTGACTATAATACCATGTTTTTCTGTTTTTATACTTTCAAGTTTTAGTAGGTACCATTCGTAAGATATAAGTAAGATAATATAAGTACATATCCATGTTTACATGAAATTTGGTAGGCAGATAGTTATTATTTAGATCCAGGAAAATGAATGAACTAATTTTTATCATGAATATCCTTCTCATCGTGAGAGTGCTGCGAGAACCAGGTAATGGGAAATGGGCAGTAGCACATGGAGTACTGCTGCCACCTCTGGGATGGTTCTGCCAAGTATCAGCTCGAGGCTTTGGATTCAATTAAGAGACGTGCTATGAGGCTCATTGGAGATGACACACTGGTAAAGAGTAAGCTTCAAAGCCTCGACGTGAGGTCGCAAGCCTGTCAGTATTCTACAGATTGCACTATGGAGAGTTTGCACAAGAACTGCACAATCTGATTCCCCCATCACCTTTCCAATACCGTACGATTAAGCGCCATCCTTTTATGATTGAAATACCTCGCACAAGAACGAAGCGTTACGCTTCTTCATTTATCATAAGAACTTCTAAGGAGTGAAATGCCCTGCCCTCGTCAGTATTTCCGGTAAAATATAACCCTGGTGTGTTCAAGTCAAGAGTGAATAGGTATCCACTAGGCAAGCGTGCTACACCTTCGACCAAATCATCGCTTTCCATCAGGTGAGATTATGGTCAAACAATTGCATAGACCGTTAAAAAAAATGCACTTTATTGTGTATTATCTTATCACCAACTACTGCGAGCACCAAGATGCATGCGGGTTGGCATGCTAATGAATGGTAGTCATAGAAGTTCTTGAGAGCAAACGCTTGTTGTGGTGTTAATGGGGGCTTATGGTTTAAGGGGATTTACGAGTATATGATGATGATGCGCGTGAAGACATAGATCGCAGCAAGTAGACATGGTAGTTGCTAACTGACCGAGCGAGCGCGACGCGCGAGAGAAGCGTCTCCGTTTCAGGTTGGGCAAAAATTCATTCGTATGTCCGAATGTCCAGCTGTTCTCCTCTATAGGTCGCATTTCTCAACCGATTTCGACGAAACTTGGTAAGTATATAGGTTTAACGAATTTTTAGAACTTTTTAGACGTCAGAGAATTTTTCATTGGGGGGTACTTCCCCCAAAAAAGGGCAAAAGGGGGGCTACTGAATATCTCTGCCGTAGGTATTATATCCGATTTCAAAGTTTTTATTTTTCTTGAAAGGTAATATCTTTAAGTTGGTATCTTAAAAAATTGGTGAAGATTTGACAACGATCATAGGCGTGATGAGCAGAATAGCATCAAAAGTGAAAATTATAAAATCGATACATAGATAAAAAAAATCGATCAGATCAATTGTTGTTTATACGTCATGGACGTTGTGACATGACAAGTCCTGTCTATTAGACATTTCCTTCGTCATTGATACGAATAGACAAAACTTGCCTTTACTAAAAGCGACATTGACTTGTTGGTTCACCGAGTTGAACTAGATGGCGCTGCAAGTACCTGAATCGCGCAAGCCTTTCATTCATGCACCTTAAGGATATTTTAACCAGGAAATATTTAAACTTTCTGGCTTGTTGGCTAGTATTAGATTTTTTTATGAAACAGGCCCCTGAAGATACATAAATGATTAGCAATAGTTAGATTGTGTTGTTAAGTAATATTAAATTTAAATTGTGACATTAGGTATAAATGCTTTATTATTATTCAAAGTCACTTCACTAGATTTTTGGAAAAAAAACGATGTTCGTGTAAATTGTAGAAAGGGTTACGTCAACGAGACTAGAAATAGGATTACGTAAGTTCTTTTAATAAATAAATGTGTACTTCCGTGCTGACAATTTTCATATTAAAAGATAGGTATCATATACCTAAGTATTGATTATTAGTTATGAAATAGTGCTGGTCGCTTCCAGTTATAAAAATTGTTATGTATTTATACACACTAGTGCATAGGATTAGTATAAACCTGTGAATCAGGTTCAAATCCTATGGGATTACTAATCAGTGGAGAGCAAGGATATCAAAACGAGATAAGACCGTAATACTTACATTATTTTGAAATGGTACAGACGTTTTGGGAATATGATTTTTACATAGGTATGTCGACATGACTATTTAACTGATTGATAAACAATATGGTTTAGGTATTTAACAGAATTTCTAGTAATCAAAGATTGAGGTCTAGATCTCCTATATAAGCATATTATAAGTATTTCACTGAGTAACTCCTTTCATAATTATAGATGGGCCTGTATAGTTATTGTTGGTCATCTTCCCAAAGATTGCCTAGTCCGTAATAAAAAAAAAAAAAGGATAAGGTGTGATAAAACAATTTCATTGCAACAAGCTTTCTGTGTAGGCGTCGACCCAATTATGAGTATAGGTATATGTACTATTATTTATTCTGTGGTATAGGTCTATGTTACTTTCCTTGATTATATGCCTATTAGATATAAACGTGTTAACTTTGTTATTATTAGTCATACTAAAGCAATAGAATAAACCTTTTAAGCAGGTTAAATTCCTGCGGGATCTTTAATCAGTTGAGGGCGAAAATTGTATAAGTCCATTTATGCTGCTTGTGTCTGGGTGTGTTTTTCCGTTGTCTAGTGCCCGCGGCAATAGATGTCTTAGTTGGGGCTAGGTAATTGGTGCAATATAAAGACAATTAAACAGTTTTAGGAAAAAAAAAACTTTATTTTGAGTGGTCTAAGAAAACATCGAAAGGAATATACGCTAGCTGAAATAGTTGAACTGACTTTAGACGTTTGCAAATTAAAACCAAAGATACGTAGTACAACTATTTATTCTGTGCCAAATATATATTATTACTTATAAAACGTCTGAATCAGTGTTGATGAAAATTATCTGTCACTTCACTGAAAATCACACAAATAAAAAAGTAAGAAATCTCGTAGATATGAGGGAACACAAACACAAAATCAAATGGATTTACTAAATATAGATAGACATATAGAAAATTCTTATTGCACACAAAAAAGAAGTACATAGGTGAACTTAATGGTAGCAAGCATTATCTTCCAGTTAACCTCGGTGTATTGTGATGTTTGTAATGCAGAATAGTGCCTATTTTAACTAATTTATTTAAATAAACATATAAACAATTGCACATGAAAGGGAAATTTCCTTTTCAAACTCAAAGAATACTTAGTTTATCTAAATTTGGATTGATTTGATCTTTTTATAATATTTTATGTATATCTCTTTGTTCAGGAGATGTTAATTTTGACTTGTAAAAGTGCTATTATTTTTGCCTATTTACAATAAAATACTTTGACTTTGACTTTGACTAATGTATTTTTTTATGTCAAGCTTTTACAAGCCATCGCCATTAAGAACCTACCACGTAAGACCTGAAAACTTTTCGATATCAATCAAATAACCATTAACTCGAAGGGGTTTCATTATTTGATGGTTGTGTAATTGGTTCCTGTGACTACCTTATTGCTTTATCATCAGGCCGTGGAACCGCATTAGACGAAGGAGTTCCATGATTGAACTGCTAAGTTCTTGTGACTACCTTTCAAATACATCATCTGATCTTGGATACCACATTACACCAGAGATCTCATTAATACAAACCAAATGAGCCTAAACTCGAAAAGATTCCATCATTTGATTGTTGAGTTCCTGTGGATACCTTCCGGCTCCACCATCACCACACACAAACATAGAGAACTCATCAAGACAAACTAAATGAGCCCAAACTCGAAGGGGTTCCATCATTTGATTGTTGAGTTCCTGTGGTTACCTTCCGGCCCAATCATCAGACCCTGGATACGACATAAACCCAGAGAACTTATAAAGACAAACAAAATTAGAAGAGAGAACCAAACTTGAAGGGGTTCCATTATTTTGTTGTGTAATTCTTTTCCTACTATCAAAAACTGCTGCAACTACTCGCTGCGGAAAAGGTCGTAACTGAAAATCAGCGTGTTGTTTGCTTGCGAACAACACAATTATGCTGAGTTGCGTCCTTTTTTATAGCCTTATATTTTTAATATTTTATTGTTAGTTATTAATTTCACATGTATTTTAAGGTTATAAAATAAAAGTATTTCATTACATTTCATTTTTTTATTTCCTTTGAGTAACTTCCAGCTTTATCATCAGACCAGCTCTATATTACCATATTATTGTGTTACACCCATGTGCAAAACTTCAGCTTAATTAGACGTCGGTGAATCGTTCAAAATTGACTTGCAAACTTGTCCTAACCATTTACACAGTAAATTACATAGAAGTTTGTCAGAAGCTACTTAACCAATTTTGATGAAATTTATTTAGTACCACACATTAAAAGAAATAGTATTTTTAATCAAAAAAATACGGCACCAATTTTGATAAAGTTTATAAATTGGACTATAACTACTGAAAGGTCTACAGTTTTGTATAAAACACTAATAATACAAATCAGTTTAGAAATCTTAGAGATATGAGGCAAAAAAACATAAAATCAAATGGATTTTGTATAAATTTTTTTGTTCTAACTTTGATAAGAAAATATGGGACCTAATACAGGTCCTAACATTACAATCAAAAAACATATATATAAATCGGTTTAGTAGTTTAAGAGAAATGAGGGAACAAAAAATAAAAAGGTGACTTGAGAACCTCCTCCTTTTCGAAGCCAGCCAGCCATAAGCTGCAATGAAATCGGTTCAGGTCTGGGTGCTACGATGGCTTTTTTCCCGAATGCGTGGAGGGTTTTATGTTTATCAGCTTATGTATGTAGGAATGTTTGTTCCTTTGTGCGTAGACTAAACGCGTGGACCAATTTTTTTTTATTATTACGTCAATCGATTGGTATTAATCTTGCGAGTGCTACTAAAGACATGACAATATTCAAAATTCAATATAGCGACAACCAGACGCCACAATGTGAAAAACCAAAATTATGTCCACAAATTATGTAAAGTGGGGTGTCATTGAATTTGAGAATCATATTTAGTTTTCTCATATCATGTTTCATTTCAAAAGACCATTTAGGATCTATAACTATTTAATGTTCGCATTCGGGTTTTATCACCGTGCGTAAATTTTCTAGTTGCATCGTGGGCTTAAAATGCAACTTGGGGAGCTCCCGCCGTGCACCCATTATAAATTTATTTGATCTTTTAAGGACAAAACGAAAAATAAACACTCCTAACTTTTATTACAAGTGTGTCCCATACTTTAATGTAAAAACCGTTATTTTTCGACGACGTATTTCGGCGCCAAGTTAATTTTATAACTTGATAAAGTCTAATGTAACGTAAATTTGAAAGCGTATAAATGTCGCTTCGAAAATGCGACTCGTTTGTGTCGCCAGTCGCGAAATTTACACGTATTGCAGGGGAGAGATTTTAAGAAAAAACATATTGAGCTGAGAGGAGAATTTTAAACATAAACATAAACTTCTCCATGATTAAAAATTATAGCATTTTCTGCGTTGGTTCTACGTACAATTTTTTTGTACTAGAGATCTTAAAGTTACCGACATAGCTCTCAGAATTATCAAATTGAAGTGGCAAGGGGCATGCGACATTGCTCTATGCTACTGTTTTCCTTTGAGTTACAAATGGAGCAGGTTGCTCGCCTTATAGTTGCAGTACCACCCAGTACCTTGGTTGCAAAATATTGCGCGTCACTGCGCTCGTCATCCTGAGACATTTGGTTTTAAGTGTCATTGCCCAGTAATTTCGCTGAAACATACTCAACCCATACACAACATACCATGTTTTTTTTTTAGCTTGGGATCTTTCTGATAACCAGCGTCCAGTATCTATCACTGGTCATTTTTGCTGAGCACTAGTCCTTTAGGTACACGCCGTAGCTTAAAATGTACATTTTAATTTGTATTATTAGGTACTAATTATATTTTTGTATATTTTATTTCTTGTGCTAATAAAAACTTTTTCGTTTGTTTATTTTGAAAACATTCCCCTTAAAACCGAAACAGAAATGTTTTCACACTACTGCGTGGCTGTTGAATATCTGACAGTGAGGAGTACTACCCCAAGCGGACTCTTGTGCAAGAGATCTACCACTACAAAACGAGGTTTCACCAAGCTTATTATGTTGGTGAACTCCAGTTTAACTGAGGTAAACCAACGATGATGCGTACAGACGCAAACGTGCCCATGCTCAGGCGGAGGCTGCTTCTGTGGTGATCTAAAAAAACTAAAGGCAAGAAAGATTAGAAAATGTTGGAAATCACACCACCAAACCAACGAGTGAAGCATATCAAATGTTAGCTGCGTATGTGTGATAATAATGGATAATTTGTGGTGTTTAACTATGGATACACTACCTATTTCATTTTAAAATACTCTATTGTTTTTGTTTTTTTATTGAGAACTTAGCAGAATTAATAAGGTAGAATCTTGCTACGATGTGGAGGACGATCGGCATAACATGGTGTGTGTGCGTGATGCATGTGCGCACGAGCGGACCGGCATATGTTGTGTGCTTTACTTTCGATTTGATGGTGTGGTCTCCGTTTTTTAGCTCTGCTTGGCTCAGGGTAGCTGTTATTTTTTATGGATCCAATCCTCTGTTTTTTAAAGACCTGAAATTGTTTGGCGTGTTTAAAGAAAACATAATTACAGCTAAATTATATTCTTAACTCTCAAATCTTTTCCATAAATTGATTACTTAACCTCAATTCTCTAGTAGCATTTTATAACTGAGTTACGGCGTCTCTCTTCAGGTAATTTATCCAAAATTATTCAATCCTCAAACAGACCCTCCAACACTCATGGATCTAGTGAAGAAAATGGATAGGGGTTCTAAAGCCCCTCGCTCTCAATACATGGATCGTCCTTGAAAATAGATTTTCATTAAATTTATACGATGAGGACTGAACCGTACTGCACCGATTCAAAGAAAGGAAGTCAATATTTAATTTATTTTAAAAAGAGGGCGGGCTTGGTAATGTTCATAGTCATAATTTATTTATACATTACGGATCAGAATGAGCCTGACACTTATGTCTGTTTATGCTGTAAAATCTAACACAACATAGTCGCGCAAAATAGCTAGTAATAGAAATGTACTTTACAGTTCTGGAAATCTTAACAAAAGATTTATTTTGGTGCCTTTTCCAGCGGTCAGTAAACAACGTAAAACCTTTTCCTAGAGAGAGCTGGAGCCGAAATCGATCTTCCTGCAAAAATTTGATCCTTACTACGTCCACGCCCAGAGCACTTCCCAGAGTCCTTGAATGGAAAGGGTGTGAAATTAGCCGATTAATTCCAGAATGACTCCGGAGACTTGTGAAAAGAATCTTATTTAGTTTTAGTGAATGCAGACGGATCCGAAGAGCGCATCGTACTGAAACGAAAGCCAATTACTTTTTCAGAAAATCCTTCCAGATATCTTGGAGAGATAATAATAAGAATAGAATTAACGTTAAAATTATTATTTTTTAACCCCTCGACGCAAAATGAGGGGTGTTATAAATTAAACGTGTGTATCTGTGTTTGTGGCATCGTAATTTCCAAACGAATACGCCGATTTTGATTGTTTTTATTTGAAAGCTGATGTGATCGAGATGGTTCATAATATAATAAATGAAAATTTCGGGGATTACTTCAATTTTTAATTTAATTTATTTGTTTCATTTCGAGCTCTCTTTTAACTCATCTGATGTTATGTGATGATACAAGAAGGTACTTTATTAGAGTCAGTTATAAAATAATAATTACACAAACATCTTCTGTTCTTTCCTTCTCGACTACAGCTAGCTATACTTTGTGTTACAAAGTATAGGCTTTTTGGATAGTATAAATTATCAATTAGCGAAATTGTAATGATTGTGTGTCTGTGTTCATCCTATTTGTAGATAGTTATGTGGATAATTCTTTTCAGATTAACGATTTGTAATAAATTATTGTTAAATATGCAGGTTTATAACTATTTTCTTTCTTAATGCTTGTAACATTTAAAACCAACTCACGAAATGAGTTCGCTACAGACTAGTTGATAACGAATAGGTACTTTAATTGTGCCGAAGTAAAGGTTTGATTAAACTTACTCAGCAAATTTTTGTGTATTTAAACTTGGTCAATAACCTCGTTGACGAGTTTTGAGACCATGCTGAAATCTTAACGGGAATAACGAGTACGATTACCAGTAAAATAAAGAATAAATTGTAGTAATTTCGCCCCTGCTCTGCTCTAGCCGTGCACAACACAAAACCTCCTCCCCCTCCAAGTCAATTAGTTGCTGCGCCCCGAAAACCCTCCCTCGCACACCCTCCCCTTCACACTCTCGCCCCGCACCTCCACCGACTACTTCCTCCCCGTACCCCACTCCCCTAAACGCCTTCCAGTTTGTACGTCTCCCACTTACATCCCCCAAAACCCTTCGTTGAAATAATCAAATAGCTTTTAGGGACCTCTAAACTAAATTTAGTTTAGTGTAGTTAGTCTCAGTCTCAGGGTGAAGTCAAATATAATAAAACCCAATATATTTGATGGAGTAATACTAAGGGAGAGAAAACACAATGTTAACGTAAATCAGGTATCGTTATTATCGCTATCATATTATCATACTCTCCATGGGTACTTTAAACTTGAAACAAAACTTGAGTAGTCCAAAATCAATAATTAAGGATACTTGATGAAAATACTGATATAATTACTAACTTCACTGCAGTCCGATCAGCCACTTGAGGTAAGGTATTTCACTTAACTTAAGAATGCTTCGTCTCGTTTATTTAGGCTTTTAAGCCCGAACATCGCAAGCACGTGCCGTACGGCAATGAAACGGTGGCCGTCGAAGAGTTAAACTAACCAGCTTTTGAAAATACTGTTACCACTTCGAAGTCTTCAGTTGATTTAGTGGGCATCATCAGCCTATATTTTTAACAGTAGTTGTTTATCTGCTCAGGTTAGATTATATAAATGATCAGAAAGCCTCAAAATTGTCTAATTCCAATTATTATTTATTTTAATTTGAAATTCCATTACTAATGGAACTTATTTTTTTTTTACTTATACTTATTTTTACCTCGGAAGTTACGTGTTATGTGTTTGGGTTGTATGTATGTTTGTTCCTTTTTTTTAGCGCGCCCTACAGCCTTGATGGATTTTGATAAATAAGGTATTGGGTTCGTATTAATCACGAGAGTGCTACAGGATATAATATGACGTATCCAGAAAATTAATATGGTGACTTATAACTGCCATATTGTATTTCTGTCGGAACAAAACATTAACAAAACCAATCCAGAGAGGTATCAAATGAAGGTCTTCAAAAAACTATTCCAAAAATATTCAAGGGAAACTATATAGGTTCAAATGAAAATAAATCATTCTGTTTTTTTATATAAATTCTTTATTGAACACTTTACCTACTAAAAACATGTAGTCAAAATAAGATTCACAAGTTGCTCAAAGCAATCGCTTCTGTTTGAACACCTTTAGTATCATAAAAACCCCTTATTAATTAATAGAATCATTTCATGAAATTATATTTTTTTCTATATCGTCGACATATCGTCACCGTGGTGTCAAAATTAAATAACTAACAAATTTAAAGTTGCGAGATAATCGCAATTTAGTGTTTTTTTACATAAATGACATTACCTCTTTAACCCTCAGGAAATTTACGAACAAGTTTTTGATATTTCATAAAATAAAACATTGTTGTTATTATCAATATACATTTATAATGCTTCTTTGTTTATTAACTTAGAAAATTGCAATAAAGTAATTATATAATATTGCCACATCTTAATTTTGAAATTAAGGCATAGTTATTTATTTCTAACTGTAAGTTATACAGTTTTTCCACAAATTAATTTAATCATTATGGAAATATTTTGATCAACTAGTACCATTATCTACTTCTTCTACAATTTGATCGAAAATATTTTTGTATTATTTAATTTAAGTCCAATAAATTTATTAATAAATAATTATATTTCAAGTCTATCTAACATATCAAAAATGAATTTATAGGTTATAAATAAAAATTATAGTGGTATTTTCTGGAACGTATTTATTATAATGCAGTTTAATAGAAAAATACACTGTGAAATAAAGTTAAAATTGGAAACAAATAACTAATACTTAAATAATTAATTAAACAAAAACTAATTTAACTAAAATGATGCAATTCTGGCATGACCCTTTCTAATTCCTTTCTAAACATTAAAAAACATAGGTAAAGAGTCCCTCCTTCTGCATGAAGTCGGCCAATTGCTAACCCCTTTGGTCAAAATCCAAACTGCCCCACTCTCAGTTCATCGTCATTTCTCACGCCCAGCCGTGCGTTGAAGGGGGACTTCAACCACCACCTGAATTGTGTTTTCGGGGCATGTCTGGCATTAGAAATATCATCATACATAACCTCCACTTCATCGTCCGGGCGTTTCGAGTGTGGGGCGTACACCTGTATGACCTTCAATGAATACCGTTCGGTAATTCTGAGTATAAGGTATACCACCCTGCTCCAAACGCTTTCGATCTTCACAACGTTGTTGACGAGGGACTTGTGGACGAAAAACCCGACACCATGTTGGGACTGCTGGTCGCCCTCCCAGTAATAGAGTAAGTTGCCGGAATTGAGGGTTATCGTATCCTCTCCCTCTCTTCGGACTTCTGATAACCCTATAATAACCCAGCGCAACTTACTTACTACTTCTTCCAGCTCTATCAACTTCTCATCGATCCTCAAGGTTCGTGCGTTGTATATTGCCAGGTCCAGAGATCGTGGGATTTGGTAACTGGGGATTCTTAGCACCCCCTGTTCTGCCGTTACCATGGCTGCTACCGGTGCCAGGAATAATGAAACCGCCGGGGATTGGGGGCCGTCTTTGCGTTGTGTCTATCATATTGCGGGGGGGGGGGGGGGTGTAACAAATATGTTTTTGTAGCAGTGTAACAAATATGTTTTTGTAGGACGCTTCTGCCCATCGTCCGTATTCGTGTATTCCCTTAGTCGCCTCTTAAGACATCCACGGGAGGATTGGGAGGGTCTTATTCTAAGCCGAGACCGGCACGGCTGTGTAGGTATTTAGTTCAAACTTGTTAAATTATAATTACAAATTTTAAATAGCCCACCTTAGCTCGATATCTTTCTGTTTCACACATTTTTACTAAATTCAGCCCTCGCGATACCATGTTCCGTGCAGCGAATGTAAAACCTCGAGAAACCGTGAAGTGACTGTGAAATGCAATAAAGTCGATTTGACAAAAAGTGTTAGTTATTTAATTTTGACACTACGGTGACGATATACAATGCTGGGGGTTAATTATTTCTAAACATACACCATGTAATAATACCACATAAGTACATAATTATAATAAATATGCATAATACGAGTAAACATAAATATATATATATCATGCGAGAATAGAATAAATTTAACGTATGACAACTTAAAGATAACCTCAGGATGAAAGCATGCGCTTTTGTCGGGCAATTTTTATTTAAATGTTGCTAAAATATTAAAATACATCTCCAAATATAGTATAATAGCTGCGCCCCGCTATTTCACCCGCGGGGATAATGATGATGATGATGAACGTAGACTATCTGTTAATCTAGGATATAAGCTAACCTGGCACCAAATTTGTCTACAACACTTGTCTACTCCTAAATATCAACTGTTTATTTTTTTGCGCATATTTATTTTATTAATTAACTACGCTTGAACGTCTTCGTTTTTCCAAATTTTTCAATAACTTCAAAATTATAAGCACCTTAACTGGCCTTTTTTTTGTACTTATACTCTAACAAATAAAAAATGCTCCAGAAAAATGCAACTTCCCTGTAAAAATGAGATGTAAATAATTGAAATTGTTGTATTACGAGCCAGTATCTTCATTTAATTTTTCCCACACGCAATCAGTAGCAGATAGCTCTGGCAACGTTATCCTGTTTTGTTGCAATACAACGAAATCGATGACATACTGTTTTTTTATTTTATTTAAATACTAGATGAACCAAGCTATCCGGTAACATTAAAACATCCACACAGTTTAGTACAAAAAGTGACCAGAATATTTTCGTGGAAACCAACAAAAATTTCAAAAATTTATGGCTCGCGGAGAACGGCCGTAGTTTTATTTAAAAAAAAAACTTTAGTGTTTTTACGTATATATATTTTTAAAGACAGAAACACACTAATTCGATAATATATGCGAGATTACATTTAACTCGATTTTAGTAGATCAAACCGTTACAATTAACTTCCGTGTTTTTTTTTTGGTTGCTGTAGAGACCAAGGGGGATTTGCGGTTTTGGATCTTGGTCGCTACAGCGCCAAAGGGGATTCAGCGGTTACTTATAGACACCCGTCACAGTAATGTGAGGATTTTGATGTCATTGCTCAAAAGCGGTGAAGGAAAACATCGTAATTTATTCGGCGGTGAGGACTGCGTCTTTTTTTAAACCCTCTTGGTCACGCTATAGAAAAATGTGTTAATTCTTTAGAAACTAATTAAACCGACGGTCTTGCTACCTGCTTCTGTCGCTCGTCTCTGTCAACTGTCACTGCTGGTATAATGGAAGTCAGGTCAGAGCATCACCAACCTCTAACGGTATTTAGAGAAAAATGGCAATGGAGTTCACCAATGATTAAAATATTACATTAAAATATACCTAGTATTATAAAAAAGTGTTGAACATTACACTAGTTTTAATTTTACGTCAACACGTGTATTATTGAAGAAGAAGAAGAAGAGAAGAAGAAGTTCAAAGAAGTTCAATTAGTATTTAACATAGCTAGCGTACTTGGGAATAATGTAACTTCCTATTAGTGAAATAATTTTCAGAATCACATCAGTGGTTTCGAAGATCAGCGGCAACAAACAAACTTATCTCTACTGACCGCAATTATGTCAGATAGCTTCCTTTTAATCATTCAAGAAATTACATGCTCTTCATTCTTTGCAACGCTGTGTCACATTAATACTGAACCTATATACCGTCCGCTGAAGGCCTGGCCATCGCAGGCCTGGACTGAGGCCCTGGTGACACATTAAACTGTAACGCTGACACAGGGACGCAATCCAGTCCTAAGTATATTTGAGAGTTTTGATGATTAAGTTTGTTAGTGCTCTTACTCATTTTTGTTTGGATTCTGGGATTTAAACAAAAAACGTAGAAAATAACTTTAAGAAACTGAGATAAACCAAATGGGAAATGTAAGTCTGCGTTTAAAGTACAGCTGGTATAAATAAGTAGAACTTTGTAAAATATCCGTACAATTTTTAGGGATTGTAGTCGAAAAAGTCAAGTTCGTTCGTTCGTATGTCCGCCCCCGTCCGTGAGGTCAGTCTAGAGTCTGAGAAAAAAATTGATGCATAAGGACTTCCTCTTATCCTCCTAATTAGTTATGATTTTGCGTTTGACTAGGTACGATAGTAAGTAGAAATTTTAATTGGGGCATTAAACATATATGATTAAAAATATATTACATTTTTAAGATATAGTTTAGCTTAGCAAACGTCGCTGCTATTATGGTTACGAGATATCTCATTTTGAATAATTTTAGGCGAGGTTGTACTATATTTGAAGGTTTTGAACCTCTGTGCATTAAATGAAATTTTGTTGAGAAACTATTTAGGCATTTATTCTGCTTCTTCTTCTTCAGAAAAAAATGGTCTAGGGTACTTAAAATAAGCTACTGAATAAGAATAGAACATTTTTAAAATTGGTGTCTGTCTGTTTGTTAGGCTGAATCTATTGCGATGCGGTTTTCACTGTTGGATAGCGTAGGGTTTGACTTAAAAACTGGTGTACTTGGTATCTTAATCCGATCAGTACAAGCCAACAAATATAGCTGTGCCCGCGGCTTCGGACGCGTGGTCATAACTCTAGGTTAAAAGTACTCTATGTGCTATTCTAGGACCTAAAATAAGCTACTGAAAATCTCTTTTTTTTTCAATCGTGTCTGTCTGTGTGTCTGTATATTTGTTTGCGCATCACGTAAAAAGTACTGGACTGCTTGCGATGCAGTTTTCACTTAAAATCTGGGATACTTGGTATCTCAATCCGTTGAGTAGAAGTCGAGTAATCGATAAAAATATTTTTGACGGCAGAAGGAATTTGATCAAATGTTTGATATATTGGTATTTTAGGTCCTGGAATAGCATAAATAGTACTTTTAACCTAGAGGAATGCCCACGCGTGCGAAACGGCAGGCATCAGCTAGTTTTTATATATAAGAAAACATAATACCCATAACGTTATAAAAACCTAGCATAACGAGTAATTTCCCATGCACCAAACAACAAGTAATATTTATCGGTATTAAAAAGCATTTTCATCCACTAATTAAGCAAAGACGCCAACGTGGCGATGTTAAGGGAAAAAATATAGCAAAAACAGAAATGGAGACAGAAATGTGCAGGTTTTCTTACTTTGAGGAGACAAAGACCCTTGTCGCGTTGCTCGGCGTAACGAAGCGTTGGCGTGGATGCACGGTACACTACTGCAGCAGGGAATACACGGGGCCGTATAACTACAGAATACGCTTGTGTTGGGGACGTACTTACCTACATTCGTTGAATAGTAGCCTCTGATCATGATCTTACCAAACCCAATGCTATTATTTATTCTGTGCCTAAAGGCATGCGACACTGAATGAAGTACTTATTAAAAAATGTATAACCCCCTAACTCCCCATTATAGCTAAGAACCATCATTATCATTTCAGCTTTCATAAACAAAACACATCAAAATCGGGCGATTCATTTGGGAGCTACGATGACAGATACTCAGATACATACACACCCTAAGCTTTTATATTCCCCCTGTTAGCTCATCCGCGAGTAGAAAAAGCGTGTATTTTTGGGAGTTGCCCAATCTGATGCACCAACAAATAAATTGGATTAGATAGCTTAGTGAGGAAGTAATACTGTCGTCTAGCTCGGGCCCTCGCGTAGACGGCGACGTCCATATTGTATGTCCAAATCTCAATTCGAACGTCCCACACAACGCTATTGTCCAAATTAAATTGATCTGGATGTAGCGGAGCCTTACCGACGAAGCCCTATACCGATGGGGCTGCAACCTTCGAGATCAGGTTGATTCGAGGATCCTGAGAGCCTTTCGCCTCTCAGGTAGGTTGAGAACTGGTGGGCGAACCAGCGAGCGGAAATATAACGTATGGAGTACTGGATAGAAATAATTCAATAAAAATATATGATTTTATACAAACTACCCTCGAAACTGTCGATAATTTGTATTTCCAATTTCAGCGTGTTGTTACCAACAAATAATGCAAAATAACGTTTAAAATCATTACGCGGCTTCAACAACCCCTATTCTTTTGCCAGGGGTTAAAAATTGAAAAATAAATGAGGTTTTCTTACTTTGAAGAGATAATAACCCTGTCACGTTGCTCGGCGTAACGATGCCAGTGCACTCAGGAAGACCAATACAGCAGAGAATACGAGTACACTTACCTAGCGAACACGCTTTTGTTTTGGGGATCCACATTACGTGCTCTTCAAATAATGAGCAGTTTTCCATTAGGCATTGTCAGTTTAGTTCTTTCATCGTCAAGAGATGGCGCTCGCGTAACTTTTGGTATTTATTCAACTGAACGTAATAGTCGAAAGCAGGTAAAAACAGCGTTTTACCGTAAACATACACAAACCACGAGCGGATCAAACGAATAACAAGTTGTTTTTGTAGTAAAATTTATTATTTGTTTGTTTTTATTATGATATTGGCAGTTTTAACATATTCAGATTTTATTTACCCCTTTATTAAAGCAGACTAAATAAATCTGTCCATTTTCTATGTATCATTTTTATTTATCAGCTTTAATTTATAATAAAGAATATCAAGAGAGTAAAAAATACTTCCAATAAATAATATAAGTAAAGAATTTGTTACAAAACTGACGCTCAACTTGCCATAAACAAGGGAACGCAGAATGTCAGTCTGTACATTGTGTACTCGTATCATCAATTTTCAATATATTTTTTAATATGGATTTATGTGAGCTTAGGATATTTTGTGAACTAGTTCCGTATGTTTTCACTTTAGTTTATCATGTTATCATCTTACTGCAAAGTTTCCCTGCGAGTGAGATAGCCTGTCGGTTATCTGGCTTCAGTCACAGTAATACATTCGTATATCTATAGGTTTGAACTTAAAACAAAACTGAAATAAGGCGTTCCTTCAGCTTTGCAAAAAGCGTTCAAAGATAAAAGCAGTGCCGCGGTACTAGAATGTATCACGGTAAATTTATAAAAATACTAGATGCGCCCCACGGTTTGACCCGCTTCCCTCAGGAACCATAACTTTTCCAATGTCTATATCGTTTTATTTTCTTGTTGTAAATAAAGAGTTAATCTATCTATCGATCTATTTTTTCCCGGGATAAAAAGTAACCTATGTGTTAGTCTAGGTGTAAGCTACAAATTTCATCTTAATCAGTTCAGGCGTTTATAAGCGTGAAAAATTAACAAATATATATACACACACAGACACACCCTTACACATACAAAATTTGTGCTTGTATTCTGTTATTTGTGTGATTATTTTTGCGGGCGGCCAGCTTGTATTCTGTTATTTTGTTCACAGTCTGGTTTTTTGTATTTTTTATATTAATCTAACTTGTTTTCTAATAATAACCACATAAGTTTCGCGGCTCATGAAATAACTCTTAAATAAATGAGGTCATCGAAGTACATAATTCCAAAATATGCGAGGCACGACTTGGTAAAGTACTCCAAACGGAAGCAACGAAACCCTTAGAAGATCATTCACATTTCCGTTTGTATGTATGTCTGTCCCTCAATAAATTATTGTAATGATATGTCATAGCATTTTTTTATAATGCACGAACGCTACCGCCACCGCAACCACGTTGTGTGTTTGTACCTGTTATTATTCCTAATTTGCAAACCTCTGATCCTTGTTAACAAGAATACCATGACAACTTTCCTACTTTGCCGATCAGAAAATATAGCAGTCTTCGAGTTAAAGCCGATAAACTGTTTAACAAGTTTTAGTGCCATCTCTTGAGAATACGCTATTAAAACATAAGCAATTAACCGATTTACTTAATCGGGCGGTTTATCTTGTTGAAAATTGGGACACCCCTAACCCCCTAACAGTCAGCAAAACTCGCTGTACAATCTTTGTTGAGTATACAAATTTAGACCGTAAAATTAAGACGCTATGTTTGAAAATCTGCTGGGGTCGTGGGGTTGTTTGTTGTATGAAAAAAAAACTGATGAATAACTTAATTCGTTAGGCGTACGTTTTAAGAAGTGGGCATCTTTTATTTTTTGCGAGTGATGTAACACGGAGTAATGCATTTTACTTACAGAGTAAAAAACATTGCTGTTTGAATTAGAAGGATCTTAACAAACAGGCAACGCAGGCCTCCTAACGTCCCCGATTGGTTAGGCAGAAATTCTCACATAAAACATATATTCCTAAGGGTCTAATTAATATCATTTAGTTATGGACCTTAAACATCAAAAAGTGTATAGAAGTTCCTTTGACATATCTGTGTATCGAGTAGCAACCAAAACTAAGTCAAGTAACTTTTTAGATGTCAAATCATAGGAACGTGACACGTCACATTTACACACATCTCATCCTCACCTCAACTCAAATCATAGGACCAAACGTTACACGTCACAATAACACATCTCATCCTTACCCTATCTCAAATCATAGAACCAAATGTTGCACGTCACATTAACACATCTCATCCTCACCCTATCTTAAATCATAGAAACAGCAATAACACGTCAAATTAACACATCTCATCCTCAACCTATCTCAAATCATAGGAACAAACGTTACACGTCATCTTAACACATCTCACCCTCACCCTATCTCAAAGCAGACACATCCCAGATAGGGTCGCGGCACATTCAGAAAATACTGTGATTTATCATACAAAACACTAGTAAAATCTGAACTGTACCCGGCACCGTCCGGACCGAAACCGGATCGTAACCGGTTTTATTTTCCGGAAAAATTGCAAGTCATAATTATATGCTGAGTCATAAATAAGGATCGGCATTGGCCCTCTCAAGGATTCTCTTTATTCTACATTTCACTCTTGCTCTGGTAAAGGTGGTAGCGGAGACATAGGCGCCAGCGGTTAATTACTAGGCTGATAGGTATCAGTTCAAGCTTATAATGTTCATGCAGTTAAGTACTTATAAGCACAATAATAAAACAATGAAAATGCATCACATGTGACGGTCACGTATCTTGATAGCACATAACATATTTCTACTTTAGACAGCATTAGTGAGTTATGTACTCTTTAAAAAGTCTAACAAAATTTGAATAGTAGAATATATTACCATCAAGTAGAGCGATGGTAGCCTAGTGATATACTAATACGAGACAGAATCTAACGACACCTCCGCACCAATGACTTTTCTATATTTTGTGTGATTTCCCATCGCCCCATGCTTTGGATGGCGCATTAGCGCATTAGCGCCATCCAAAGCTGGTTAATACCAGTCAGTCCAGCTGTTTTTGATTAAAATCAGTCGTTGAGCCATGTCAGATGCCCTCGGGCGGCCTGACAAACTCTTACACCAGAGGCTAGCACTACCTCATACGACAAGCAACCATCAAGTACAAAGAATATATACATTTTGCATTCGATTGTAAAATAGTTTTGTTTTCTCAAGAAAAAATGTACTTAAATTATTAATAATTATTAATTAGCAATAAGAAAAACTTATCTGTTGTCCGCTCTTGTTTGATGAACACGTCCGCACCCCAATCCCAACATTCGGTGCCGCTCATTGGTGACATACTTTATCTCGTGTTTATATGTACCGTACGTTCCATCGCGGTACAGAGCGCATTGTCAACCATACAGCCCCACCATACCCTGTCACCGTCATACGAGTAACAATGTTTACGTAAAAAATGGCTCTACCCACACTAGAAGTGTTCATTATGGTGAGGTGTTGGACATCGATGAAGAATGGGATCGATCATTGAAATGTATCATAATCATCATCTTCTGCCTGTACTTGTCCACTGCTGGACGTAGGCCTCTCTTAATGCACGCCACTGAGCTCATTTGAATTCAGCTCTCTGCATCTGATTTCTTCCAGGCGCATTTCGCAGGTCATCACTCCACCTACTGGCTACAGGATGTGCTAAGCTACGTTTTCCTAAACGTCCACTTGAGAACTCGTCTATCCCAACAATTATTGGTTCTTCAATCCCACTGCCACTTCAGCTTGCTTATCATCCGAATGTCCTTCAGAGAAACTCCATGGCAATCATAGCTCTTAAATTTGTGGACTAGTCTGACCGTGAGTGTCCAGGTAACGGCTCCGTAGGTCGTTACTAGTAGGACGCACTGATTAAAGACTTTTGGCTTTAGGCACTGTATATTACAGTTATTTGTGGCTAAATTATAAAGAAAAAAAAAAATATATAAAAAAACTTTCTAGAGAACAATATGATTATAATAAACAGACGGACCAAGCCTGATGACTATAAAAACTATTTTGGCGTAAGCCTGCAACCTTATTTAGTTTATGGTTGGTTTTTGGTAAAAAGTCGAATTTGGAAGGTTGTCAATACAATGTCAATTTGGAAAAAATAAGTTGGGCAATCGTGAACTTGCGTTCTTAGGTACTTAGTATTTATATACTCTTTGCTTGCGTTAAACTTTTATTGTTTTATGTTTCTAATAAATACCTTTGATAAGTACTTGTATTTGTGTGTCGACAATATAAAACCTACCTACCTAGTGCCTACTACGTAACTTAATTTCTGAGTACCTCAAAATACCTTTCCAGGATTAGGGACGGTGCATACAACATAGGTCAGTCAAGTCAAAACCACACTATATATAATATCACACAAGTTTGATCACGTTAACAAGAACAAGAAACGGAATAGATAAAATCAAGAGCACTCTGACATAATTATTGAGCGTCCTTAATTACCTTTGGAATCCTAAATAGTGCATAACTGTGCTGACAGAGGTCATGTTTTGGCTAGAAAGCATTAACTGCGCGCCGTCAGAAAACTCCCGAATCGATTGATCTTCCAAGCGAGCCCCGATCGGATCGCGGCCAGCCTTTTATTTTCCAGAATAACTTCCTTACGGTCCTTATGGACCAGATAAAACTGTTAAGGGCCATTCTCGCCCATTCTAGGTTGGGGTAAATTAGACCCATGTCTTGATTATGGCCCGCGGTTTATTTGTTACGGTCATTGATACGAGTTTGCGGTTATGCGAATGAAACGTATTAGGAATCCAATAACCAGTGTACAACCCACTGGTTGTAGTTCTGATTCGTTAGGAAATTATTAGTGTTCCTATTTAACACTATTTGTGTGTGGGAATTACTTGATTATATATAATAATCAGACTAAGGACTGAAAAAACATAAGTAAAATGACAAAATGTTTTCAACAACAGGTCCTCAAGTCATTGTCAGCACGAACAAAGTAACCACCTGTGTAACTTTGGCAGCGTGGCGTAGGGATGTGAATTATCGGCGCCAAGGGAAATCTTTTATCGAGTTAGGCCATTATGCCGGCCGTCGAGACCCTGAGTAAGTTTGTAATAAACTTGTTCATAGTATTACTATGAAACTACATAGTTTTATAATACATATGTAGAAAAATTTAGAGTGCATTTAAGATCATGAGAAAATGTACAAAGCTTGGAGTAATAGCGGCGGTAACACATTTTTCGGGAACTTCGGGTGTAAAAAAACACTGATTAAACTCGTAATTTAATCAAAGTTAATGACAAAGATTTCCCAGTAAAAATAAAGACCTTAAATTCCTCGACACAGATTTTATGAGCAAGCACCAAATCTTTTGTTAAAACCTATTGTCAAACAAGTCAAAAAAGGCAGGTAGTAATAAAAACTAAATGTAGGTTGTACCGGTACAGGGAAAAATAATGAATGTGATCCACCATTCGTAATAAAAATGTCAGTCTGACAACCATATCATACGGCTGATCAATCAACCTTAAAATGTTACGGAGCTGCCAGGGTTTTTTTTTATGTAGAAACAATGAAAGTTTAAAAAAGATGGCTACCACACCGTCTAATCAAAAGTGAAACACCCAAGATATGCCAATTCACTCGTACGCACGTATCACAAGCCTTAAGCACACACTTACACCAAGTTATGCCAATCGGTAGCCACATCGCAGCAAGGTCTCGGACGTTGCTGCGATGTGGGTTGTGTGTTAATTCTGGCAAATTCTCACGAAACATGCGTCCCCCCGCCACCCGCTCGCTGAGAATAAACGTGTGTTAAAATGGCTGTCGTGTTGTTATTGCTCTGCCCCGTCTAAATATTCATCAATACCCATATTGAGGGGATTAAAAAAGTAATCCACCTTTTTGTAGTGGGAGGGAGGGGGGGGGGAGGGAATTTTCATGGTGTACTACTGTATTATGTTAATACTAATACTAATATAGTGAAGCCCTTTCATTTGATACCCATATTGAGGGAGTTAAAAAAATATAGTATGTAATCCGTCATTTTGTGGCACCTTGAATTTACAATGATACTGAATATACTTAATTGTATTATCATCTACACCATCTACACTAATCTTATAATGAGCAAATATTTAAAGAAAGAAATATTGAAAGAAATAAAGAGGAAATATTTGATTGTTTGTATGTTTTTATGTTTGGTAGTTTGTATGTAATGAATAAACTCAAAAAATACTGAACCGAACCCATGTTATCAAAAATACAGAACGGAACCTTAAATGAAACGAAATAATAACAAATCTTCCAAGTATAGTCAAAAATTACCACGATCGTTGCTTCCAAAGATTTTAAATTACGCTTAATGGCGTATTATTCTTATACTTTACGACGGAGTCGGTTGTCATCATCATCATAATCAGCCTAGACGATTCGTCCACAGCTGGACGTAGGCCTCTCCACTGAGCCCGTTCTTCGGCTCTTCTCATCCAGTTCCTGCCAGCTATTTTTCGCAAGTCATCGCTCCACCTGTCTGGCGGGCGAACTACACTACGTTTGCCTAAACGCGGTCTCCACTCTAGAACTCTTTTACCCAAGTGGTTTTTGGTTCTTTGAGAGATGTAACCAGCCCATTGCCACTTCAGCTTGCTAATTCGACGTGCATAAAAATGCTAAAAGTAAGAAAAATGCCGCGGTGTGAGCAATACCCGTGCAAAGCCGGTGGGAGTCACTAGTCAGAAATAAAGGTATGCACGGGACGACACGGCCCGTTTTGCTACCGCTCCCTGCCTAGTTATTAAAAGTTAATGTACATCAATAATTTAAAGTTATTTGTATTGAAGATTACCCTATTACTAAATGCAAATAAGCAACATCTCTCAAGAACTTCTAGTTTTAAAGATAATGACAAGATACTTTTTTTTTTTACTGAAACGCATAGTAAATAACTATAAGGTGCTTTTCGTTACCAAAACTTATCAGGCGCTCCATTTGAATTTGTTTAGAGAAAATCTTTTGAATTCTATAGTGTATAATTGAAAAATAACTATTATTAGACTCAAACTTTACATAGCCCAATTAAAATTCATTTTTACATGCTTACCTCAATTGATAGCCATCTTGTAAGCATCGTAAGTAAATTAGTGAGGACGCATTATTATGCCTTCGCAAACGTTGCAAGGTTATGCAGCACTTGATACACTTCATAATCAAATCAATCGTATAAATATTTATCCAAATAATGAGCAAAACTGAGTCAGTAGTATAATAACAAGTGATGGATATATTTGTCGAATAAATCAGTCCGGGAAAAAACCAAGGTCGTCGGTTGTAGAATGAAATAACAAGATCAGAATTAAATGGTACAGTACACACGAATGCAAGCGCATCGGAACCAATGGATATCGCATTCACAAGTGACATGACATTTTGTGATGTGACAGAAGTCTGTCATTTCTCGTAGTCCGTTTTTGCTAAGTGAAAGTGCATAATCATACTGTATTATTTTATTAATAAAATAACAAACAAATAATAAAGTAGAAAAATGTTGCAATATACAAAATGCATTATGAATAAACATTATGTCCATTCACTTTAATTATTGATACATTTGTCATACTGAAGTTTATTTATCATCGTACATACATTTCGTTGAACGGAACGTAAGACATTCAAAATGTCGTTGATTTTCAGATAGAACAATTTAATTACTTTTATTAGCAGCCCTTTAGAGCCTGGAGTTCTAGAGATACACTCCATAATTTTTATTTTATTTTTGTGATTATTAACAATTACCTACAGTCAAAGTACATTCTAGGAAGAAACAAGCCATGTCCTTTCAGATCAATCGGTCAACAGGAAGAGAGTAACATTTCAATTACAAAATACGCAAACAAAAAACAACAAACAGGCCAAGCTAAATAAAACCGTAAAAACAAAGCTAGAATCCATACATAAAAGTGTAACGTTGTCTGTTAGTTTGTTTGTTTGTTTGTTTGTTTGCTTGTTTGCTTGGGGAGCTTTCACACGATAACAGCTGGATGGATTTTTGATAGCTTATACCCTATAATAAAACATAGGATACTTTTTATCCCGGAAAATAGTAAGTTTTTACGGGAAAACTGGAAAATCTTGATAACACGCTGTAAGAAACGTTTTGAAGGTTTATTGTTTTTGCTCGCGTCCGTAGGATTCAGCCCTCGATGTCCTGCACGTGACCCTGGGGTGGTGCCAAAAGAGCAACTGAATCACCTGGTGGTAGGCTTCGGCCGCCGGCTTTTTTATATTACCACCCTCTGGACAAAGTTTTGATGCCAAACGATTTGTAGTGTTCCATCATGATGTTCAGGGAAGCCGTCCGGATGAGTTGTAGGATGCAGTTGTGTTGGAAGGGTGGACCGTGATCGGAATCGGATCGGAATCATGGTGTTTCTGCGTCGGAGGCCTTGCTTTGGAGGGTAGTGGGATCCGAAGCACGGTGCTCTCTACTGGCCAACTGCAAGTTGTAGGGGGCCCAAGTAGTAGTTTAGCCAGCTACGAAAGGCTGCCCCAACGCTTGTGAAAAATCCTGATATGATTCATTGGGCCGGCTGGCGACCGGATGTGAGGAACTGATAAATTATTTCAGGGGGGGTTCGGGCGTCCCCGCAGTCTCCGCGCAAGTTCTTCAATGGTGTAGTTATGCCTTGACTTCCGTGGGTTAGCCATTCCGACATTTCGTTTGCTATTACTCGACCAACCTATTCACAACTACTCATCATGAAAAAAGTCCAAAGAAGATATAAGTTAAAACGACAGATGCACGTCCTCACACTTAAAGTGGATATTGCGAATATTCGCGGGATTCACTCCAATCTCCAACCGGTCCATTATCATCTAGAGACCTCTAAGCCCCACTTGTTCTTCTTGTCGGAGACAAAGATAGGATGTCCAGCTGATACGGCATACTTGGATTACCCAGGCTATATCTTGGAGCATCTATTTATCCCAAATGCCGGCGTTTGTGTATACGCCCGTAATGACATTTGCTGTCTGCATCTCCGAAATCTTGAGCACCCTAACTTCTTGGTAATTTGGGTGCTGGTGGACACGTGCATAGAAAAAATTGTGTATGCTTGTGTGTACCGCTCACACAGCGGAGATCGCGGGGCGACTTTATTGGTAGACTATCTAGGTGAGGCGGCAAGTGTGGCCCAACAGCGTCTGCTCAATTGGTGTTTTTGGGGGATTTAAACACCCACCACAAGAGTGGCTTGTCCCATACCAAAAAACCGACCACGCTGGTAGAGAAACGCGGAAGCTTGCTCTGGCGTTAGATCTCTCTCAGCTGGTGCAGAAGCCGACACTGGTACCTGACCGTGACGGTGATACTGCCAACTGTCTCAACCTGTTGATGACGATTGAACCAGACCAATACTCCGTATCAGTATCCCCACCTCTTGGTAGCTCTGATCACTGCCTGGTTAAGTCCGTCTTAGTGTATTCCCCACCTGATCCTAGCCTTAAGGGTAATAGGCGCGTGTGGAGATACAACTCAGCAGATTGGGACGAGATGCGGCAATTCCTTGCATCGTACCCTTGGTGGCAAACATGTTTCACCTCCCAGGACCCGTCGACTTGCGCGTCTGCTGTTACAGAGCTAATATATCAGGCAATGGAATATTTCATTCCATTCAGTGACAAGACTCTTTCCAGCAAAGCTCAGCCTTGGTTTGGATCCTGCTGTGGTCGTGCTGTGGCTCTAAAGCGTGCGGAATATCTAGACTGGGCTGATGCTCGAAAGCGCAAGTCTTCTGATATTCGGGCTAAGAAAAGTAAATTTAACGTTGCCGCTAAGACCTGCAAGAAGATACTTAGGAAGGTCCATTTTGATCACGTAAGTCAAATTGGGGCCAAACTGGCTTCATACCCCGCTGGTAGCAAAGCTTTTTGGTCCCTGGCCAAGTCGGTCGAAGAAAACTTCTGCCGCCCCTCACTGCCACCATTGCTGAAACCTGATGGAATACTAGCTCACACTGCTGGAGACAAAGCGAATTTATTTGCTTCTCTTTTTGCAGAAGCCTAGCATCTAGATGCTTCTGGCAAGACGCCTTCCTGCCTTCCTCATTGCGGGGTTTTTATGCCCAAAATTCGCATTCGCCAGAAGGAGGATCTCAGAACATTTCGAGCTCTAGATGTGAACAAGGCCAGTGGTCCTGCTATTCAAGTGATTGTGTTGAAAAACTGTGCGCCCGAATTGTCTCCCATCTTAACGCGTTTGTACCGCCTCTCTCTTCACTCAAGTAAAGTTCCGAAGAGCTGGAAGCTTGCCAATGTACAACCAGTACCAAAAAAGGGTAGACGTGCTGATCCGGCCAATTATCGTCCCATCTCGATAACCTCCTCACTCTGTAAGTGTATGGAGCGAATCATAAACATTAGGCTCTTGGCATACCTTGAAGACAATGATCTTCTCAGTGACCGGCAATACGGATTTCGCCGAAACCGGTCTATTGGGGATCTTCTCGCGTTTGCCACTCACGTACTGAGCGAAGCCATAGAGATGCGCTTGCCGTCACCCTTGACATATCGAAGCCATTTGATCGGGTCTGGCACGATGGCCTTTTAAACAAGCTTCCCTCATATGGTTTACCTGTTGGCTTATGCAATTGGGTAGTTCATTTCTTGAGGGAACGATCTATTCGAGTAGTCTTAGAGGGCTGCTCGTCTGATCAAATGGCTATCAATGCCGGTGTACCTCAGGGATCGGTTCTCTCGGCTACACTGTTTTTACTGCACATTAATGACCTTCTGAAGCCCGGTACCTTTGGGTATGCTGATGACAGTACTGTAGTTGAGAGATACACTTCCAATGCTCAAGCCAGCTGTGACGCTGTCCAGTTTCAGAGAGAGGCTATGGTAGACCGTTTAAATTTAGCCTTAGAAGCCGTGTCCGATTGGGGCGATGCTAACCTGGTTAAGTTTAATGCTACTAAAACGCAAGCGTGTTTGTTTTCTGCTAAAAAGAGTCCTCTACACCGATCTCCGTCTTTCCAAAGTGTAATAATATACCAATAGGCGATCATATGGAGCTTTTGGGTGTCGAACTCACATCAAACCTGAATTTTGGGTCTTATATTGAATCCAAAGCCAAGGTAGCTGCAAAAAAACTTGGTATTTTGTCTAAGGTTAGGCGGTACTTCACACCGGGACAGCTTTTGAATCTTTATCAAGCACAGGTCCGATCTTGTATGGAGTACTGCTGCCACCTTTGGGACGGTTCTGCCAAGTATCAGCTCGAGTCTTTGGATTCAATTTAGAGACGTGCTATCAGGCTCATTGGGGATGACACTCTGGTAAAGAGTAAGCTTCAAAGTCTGGCGCATCGACGTGAGGTAGCAAGCCTGGCGGTATTCTACAGATTGCACTATGGAGAGTGTGCACAAGAACTGCACAACCTGATTCCCCCATCACCTTTCCATCACCATACGACTAGACGATCAGCAAAGCGCCACCCATTCATGGTTGAAATACCTCGCACAAGAAAGAAGCGTTACGCTTCTTCATTTATGATAAGAACTGCAAAGGAGTGGAATGCCCTGCCCTCGTTAGCGTTTCCGGTAAATTATAAGCCCGGTGTGTTCAAGTCAAGAGTGAATACGTATCTACTAGGCAAGCTTGCTACACCTTCGACCACAACATCGCTTTCCATCAGATGAGATCGTGGTCAAACGACTGCAAAGTCCGTAAAAAAAAAAAAAAAAAAAAAAAAACGTTTACCATGGAAACAAAATAACAAGTCTGTTATAAAACTTCAAGAGCATTGGTACCATACCTACTTTTGCATTGTTTTTTTTATATCCTAAAAAAACATGGGATGCTTTTTTTCGCGATAAACTGTAGTCCGCGCAGACGAAGTCGCGAGCGGGAAAGCTAGTGGTTCATATAGAAAGGATTACTTACAGGTTTTAATTATTGTATGCCAGTGATACCAATTTAAACTTTAATATTTTAAAAGTGGGGCATACCCGTCAGCTTGGACTAACGACTAGCTTCAATTTGGATTTGGTTAAATTTTGAGCTTGTCTACCTATCCAATTTATATTACAGTAATTGATTTTTAGATGGATACGCTCGTGAAAAATGGACTAAAAAATTATTCTGCATTGTTTTAGAATATGTAGATGAAAAATAGATTAGAAAAATTGTGTCCCAATATTAAAAGTACATTTAAATGGAGCAATTTGTTTGCCTGTTGAAAATTGTTCATACAATATCATCTAAATTATCCGAGTATGGGAAAAATAATAATATACCTTAGTAAAACGATGTTTTCTAAAGCTTTTATATGTAGTTTGTTTGAGTGTTGTGTGTGTCAAATATTACAAGCTGAATTAGAATAAATTCTTCTTATTCTACGGGGTTTAATTTTATTCGTTGGTTCAATTCCGATGACAATACATTTTTGAAAGCTTTTTATTTAACTTGCGATGTTTTTATGTATGTCTATATGTATGTTTATATGTATCTCCTGTATGTACTCGTATATTTGTTTAGGTAAATCAAATCTTACAATCTGAATTAGAACCAGTTTCTCTTATCTTACGGAGTTGAATTTTTGCATGTTGGTTCAGTTCCGATGACAATATTTTAAGGGGCAGAAATGGGCAAATGACACAAAGTAATCCCGATCCTGTTCAAAAACTACTCACTGTATTAAAATATATGATACTCGAGGATACGAGTAACAACATCTTTGTCCCAAAAACATGAATTCACTTATTTCACTTGATGAAAAAAAAAATGCCAAACACATCTGAAAATAAACAATTCCGTAAATATATCCTACATTTAATGGTATTTCGATATGATATTGTACCTAAATATTACTTGTATATTAAGAAATTGTGTCTTTATCCTATTTTTTTGAAAAGACTATCTATTTATGTGAAATTGGGATTTTTTTAGAAAGTCGCTTACGCTCTTTAATTCGGAGCGATATCAATTTCGTGCCGCACTACTCTTTCACGGCAATCTACGTATTTTGCTTCGCGGTCTCTGCCAATTCTGCCATTCCGCGGCGAGCCGCGTTGCTAGGTGGACCTGCGCTACTATTGTCCGTTTTGACTTGGAGCTTGTAAATGAATGAAAAAATGGGTAAACCAAAAGAAAAACACCCCAGATCTAGAAATAAGCTTTACAAATATCGGCACAAGCGTATGATCGCTAAAATAAGTACGTAACACAATAGTTGCTGTTATTGACGATTATGTATTTTTTAATGAATATACTTATTGTGAGCCTTATCCCAATTTCATAAGGTACAAATTCATGTGTGAACTTCTGAAAATGTACAATTTAAATTATATTACTTTTGTCGAATAAAAACAAGGAATCAGTTCACAGGACTGTAGTATTTTTTAGAGTCAGTACAGAGTAGAAACAGTAGGCAAACGCGCTACACAAATCACACGCTTTACTTAGGCTAAAATTGGTAACACAACCACACATACTCAACTAGTCGAGAATAAAATACTATTATATTATCGTTTCTTTCAGATCTAATAATGTCAATATACAATGCATTACCAAGTACTAAGCCTAATCATAGAGTTGGTGATAAAAATGTTCTAATCGTTGAAACATAAATATATTTGTCTGTAGGTAGAAATAAACATTAAAAAAAATATGTGTTCGCAATATTCGCATTAGTTAGTTACTAACTGCATATACAATTTAAGGTACCTAGATACGTGCTAAATAAAAATCACGTATGCATGAGTGTGTGTTTTAAATTAAATGTTCAAATACACTAAGTCTATATTTTTTTTTTTGATCTGACCTTATATTGCTTCACAATTTCGTGCCATGTACAAGTATTGTAGAAGAAGACTGTGACACTTTGCTGTGTCACACTCCAACTTTCGAAAGGTTAATCAGTACAAATATCAATCAAACGCCTAAAAACAGTTTTTTATTAGCCGTTTTATTGATATTTGTAATAGGAATTTACTCACGTTAGTTTTAAAAATCAAATAGGTTAGTTAGTGTTTGGTGTTATTGTTATAGAATGGGTGTGAGTTGAATGTGTATCTAGATGTTTTGACAAGTTTTTTCTGTTTGTCTGTATCTTGGCCGCGCTTCACGCGGATACTACTAAATGAATACATATGAAACTTGGTGTGATTTGAGTTCATACTACGAGGTAGGACATATAGAATACTTTTAATCCCGAAAAATATTAAAGGGTTCCCACAGGATAGGTTTTGAAAGTTATTTAAAAGAACACGTACCACGCTGAAACTACTGGTAACTTGGCACAGTCATAGTTTATATGTTAGATTAAAATTGAGGATACTCTTTATCTCAAAATACTAAAGGGTTCCTGCAGGATAGGGGTCCAAAATTATGTTATTGTCTGTCCATCTGTCTTACTATCTGTCTGTATCTTTACTGAAAATCACGCCAACACTATTGAATGAATTCAAATGAAACTTTGTATGATTTGAGTTCATAATACGAGGTAGAACATTGGATATTTACACCCTGAAAAATTAAAGGGTTCCCACAGGATAGGGCTTGAAAGTTATTTAAAAAAACACGTATCACGTTAAAATTACTAAACGGATTTTGATGCAACTTGGTACAGTAATAGATTATATAATTCGTTAAAATTGAGGGTACCTTTTATCCCGAAAAAATAAAGGGTTCCTTCGGGATCGGGGGCCAAAGCTATGTTAATTTTGAAATAATAAATAATATTCTTGGGAGGGTACTCTATATTCCATATGGAAGCTATAACTGTTTTTGTTCATCTGTTTGTCTGTCTTTATTTAGACCGCGCATCAAGCCAAAACTACTATTTTAATTCAAAATTTGGGTTGAAATTGAAGTCACAATTTATCCCGAAAATATAATGGGTTCCTTTTTTTAACCCTTAGCTCCAAAAATATGTTAATTTTGCTGTAATCAATATCTGTACTTATAATAAAGCAATAAGTATAAGTCTCTACAAAGATTATTAAAAAAATGGTCTAAAATACTTTGGGCCGTAGTGGTCTCGGCTTAGAATAAGACCCCTCCCAATCCTCTCATGGATGTCATGGATGTCTCTCATGGATGTCCCCCTGGGGACTAGGGGCCGTTTTTTCAGTGGTGGCTCTATTATTCCTGGCATCGGTAGCAGCGACGGTAACGGAGGAGCAGGGGGTGCTAAGAATCCCCGGCAGAGATCCAGCTATTCACCCTCACGATCTCTAGAAGTTGATAGAGCTGGAAGAAGTAGAAGTAAGTTGCGCTGGGGTATTATAGGGTTTTCAGAAGTCCGAAAAGAGGGAGAGGATACGATGATCCTCAATTCCAGCAACTTACTCTGTTACCTGCAGTCCCAACAAGGTATCGGGTTTCCAGTCCACAAGTCCCTCGTAAACAACATTGTGAAGATCAAAAGCGTTTTGAGCAGGGTGGCATACCTTATACTCAGAATTACCGAACGGTATTCTTTGAAGGTTCTACAGGTGTACACCCCAAACTCAAAACGCCTTTACGATGAAGTGGATGCTATGTACGACGACATTCCTAATGCCATACATGCTCCGAAAACATACTTCACAGTAGTGATGGAGGACTTCAACGCACGGCTAGGCATGAGGAAGGCGATAAACTGAGAATGGGACAGTTTGGATTTTGACAACGGAACCAAAGTGGTCAGCGATTGGCTGACTTCATGAAAAAGGAGGGACTCTTTATGATGAACTCCTTTTTTCAATAAGCGCCGTCATGAGCGCGAGATAAATTGCATTTTGACGACCAATTGGCATATATTCTCTGTGATCAACAGGGTTATGACTGGCAGTGATCACCGCATGGTAAGAGGCTCATTGAATATCAACGTAAAGCTTAAGAGGTCTCGTTTGGTGAGATCTACTCTCCGCCCAAGTCCTGCTCAAATCCAATACCCCGAGAGCTGGTATTTCCAAAATTGCTTCCAAATCCTTACAGAATGAAATACAGTGGACGAACTAAGCAACGGGCTAGTGGAAATTATTACCGCGGTCGGGTCTGAGTTCTTTAAGACCCACCGCAAAAATAGAAGACAGAAACTCTATGACCGACATGAAACTGCAGCCTTCTGTGGGTATGTCAAGTTACAGCTTGCTTAATAAACAGACATCCAAGTCAATGCTACACGATTTGCGTTCTTATAATGCGTTCGTATTAAGAACGTAATACCAGGGCTCTAAAGTCTTCGCAAGATATCTGTCTAATGGTCAAAGCCTGTTGACGCAGCTGAAGACCGGCTGTCGCGTCATCGTTTGTCGAAGCCAGAGATTGGCTTTGGCATCATAGTTTGTCGAAGCCAGAGATTGGCTGTGGCATCATAGTTTGTCGAAGCTAGAGATTTTGAGTAACCTCGAAAAGTTCTATGAGCAATTATACACCTCAGCGCGTAGGCCTCCTAGCACGACTAGCAATGCAAGAGCCTGTTTGACCCGACCTTATACCGAAAATATCCCCGATGTCAGTCAGCCACTACGAGATCAGAATGGCTCTCAAACAGCTTATGAGCAACTAGGCACCAGGGGAGGACAGAGTAACGACAGAGCTACTGAAAACAGGTGGAACACCGGTACTTAAAGTCCTTCAGAAGCTGTTTAACTCCGTCATCCTCGAGGGTACTACGCAACAGGCATAGCACAGGAGCATAGTGGTTTTGTTATAATTCAAGAAAGGTGATAACACCCTCTTGAAGAATTATAGGCCCATTTCGCTGCTGAACCACGTCTATAAACTGTTTACGAGAGTAGTTACAAACCAGCTTGCTCGTAGGTTTGACGACTTTCAGCCTCCCGAACAAACTGGATTCCGGATAGACTTTAGCACCGTAGACCACATCCATACGCTCCGGCAGATTATACAGAAGACCAAAGAGTATAATCAGCCACTAAGTCTAGCATTTGTGGATAACAAGAAAGCCTTTGATTTAATCGACACCTGGCTAGTGCTACAGTCATTACAGCGGTGCCAGATTGACTACCGGTACATTGAAGTGTTGAAGTTGGAGACGTTATTTCTCCGAAACTGTTCACCTCTGCACTGGAAGATATATTCAAGCTTCTGAACTGGAACGGATATGGTGTTAACATTAATAGCGAATGCATACCTTCAATTTACCGATGATATAGTTATCATAGCAGAAACCCTGGATAACCTAAGCACAATGCTCAGTGACCTCAATATTGTTTCCCAACAGAAAATACATTCAACCCGGATAAAGGTAAGAGAGAGCGAAAAACTCGTAAAATTTTCGTAGATTGTTTGTACTCGCTAACACATAATAATATAATGGATACCTATAATCTTTGAATAAGAAAGTGAAGCCGCAGAGCACTGCCAGTACGTAATAATGAGTTTGAGAGGATAAAAACCTGTGTAAATAACTCTATTCCATCGAAAGACCCAGAAAAAAGTCTGCACATTTAATCCAAAAAGAAGGTAAACACAAAAATAATTTTTGAATAGGTACTAACGTTCTCGTAAACGTGAAAATGGAGTAACCATAAAACTTTTAAAATGCATCACATTCAACACTAAAGCATAACTCATGCCCCGGCTTCACTCGCGCCGACAGGAATAATAAAGTGTTCTTAGAGTTTGGAGCCGTCAGATTTATTTTCTTTTTGGCTTGTTTCTCAGAGCAGACTTTTTTTAAATAGTCTCGGTACAAAGTCTGTATAAATCTTTTGGTGAAAAGTTAGTTTCTGGCTGCTTAATAGAAGAGGCAATTAATGTGTCATGCTCTTCAGCAGCGCCACCATAATTTATGAGGATCAGTCATAGCTGAAAGTAATGTACGTTGAACGTATATCATGTACGTAAGTCGATAATTGCTGTGCATAGAACGAAATACTAAACATTTTATTGTGGCGCTGCTGGGGAGTATACTTCCCAGCAGCGCCACTTAGAATTCGTACTCAGCAATATTATTAGAAACTATTTAATAATGAAAACTAGTGTACGAACGCTCCTTATACTGTACGTGCTGAAAATAGTATGATATAGTAGTATTTAATGCATTTAATTACATTTTGAAAAAATCAGGTAAGCAAAATATTTTCTGACAGAATTTGTATAGCCATAGATATAGATCAAACTAGATACCTAAGAGGTGCACCTTGAATTGATTCCAAATTATTATCGACTTTTTTCAATCCTCCCGCCACTCGCCAATAACGTTTGCCGCGATGTTATCAGGAATAGTTTTTTTTATTAACTGCTTATTCATTAATGTTACGGTGACGGACTCGTAGACAAACCGTTTTGTCAACACAAGTTTTTTTTAAATTTTTCCTCGTGGTCACATCACGACACGAGGCTAAAACGTATTCAGTTTAGTTTATTGTAATATTTAAAATAGTCACTAATTACTAGGAGAGCAGAAGCTTTTAGAAGGTTGGAGATTGGAGGGGAGGGGAAGGGGGAGAATTGGGGAGGTTTATATAAAGTGTGGAGAGGGTATGGTAAAGGAGGGATGAGAAAAATGAGGGATATTGTGAAGTCGGATGACATCTGTCAAACTTAAAACAGCTATTACTCGGCAACTATTGATCGTTGACTAGCAGTTTCTTTACAGAAGTGATAGATCTCATCGATATCTTCGTAAGGCATAAAAGCTTTCAAACTTAAAATAGCAATTTGAAACTAACGACTCTAGACTAGTTTTTAGTTTTTAGACTAGTTTCTTTATAAAAGTGATAATCGATATCTTCGTTTTGTATGACAGTCGTCAAACTTAAAAGGACGTTAACTCCCTAGTCTAGTAGTTTATTTACAGAAATGATAGATCTCCTCGATATCTAAGTTTTAAATGACAGCTGTCAAATTGAGAAGTGACAACTGTCAAACGTCAAAACATCAAGTATTGACAGTTGATGTCAACAATGGCAGACAATGTCAGAAATTACATAGTACACGTATTTATCCGAAAGTATTCGTAGTTGCTTTAAGCAATAAATTGCCCTATAGGTAAGTCATAATCATCATCATCATGTCAGAAGTCCACTGCTGAATATAGGCCACCCCCAAAGAGTGCCATGACGAGCGATCTTGAGCCACCTCCATCCACCGACTTACTGCGATGGCTACAATGTCTTTGGTCCATCATGTGGGGTCTCCCTACACTTCGCCTGCTTGTTCAAAGTCGCCATTCGAGAACCTTTATCCCCAAGCGGTTGTCGGTTCTGCGAACTATATGGCCTACCCATTGCCACTTCAACTTGCAAACTCTGAGAGCTATGTCGGTAACCTTGGTTCTTCTACAGATTTCCTCGTTTTGGTTTCACGTAGTGAAACACCAAGCATAGCTCTCTCCATTGCACGCTGAGCGACTTTGAGCTTGTGTATGAGACCAATAGTTAGCGACCACGTTTCAGTGCCGTATGTCATCACTGGCAACACGCACTGATTATAAACTTTTGTCTTGAGGCTCTGAGGTATCTGTGACGAGAAGATATTATGGCGTAATTTCCTGAACACTGCCCATCCGAGTTGGATTTGTCGGTTTACCTCTTTGTCGAAGTTAGATATACCCAGTTGGATCGTCTAATCTAAGTACGCATAGTGATCAACATCTTCAATAATATAAACCAGCATAGGTAAGTAAGACTGCTTAATTTCTCGTTGTTTATATATCACCTGTCATTATTGACATTACCGGTCATTTATATCATCAGCAGTCATTATTAACATTGTCTCTAATTTTGACTTTGCCTATTATTTTTGAAATTGCTTCTCGTTTCTCTCATCAGCTGTCAATACTGGATGTTTGATATTTGATAGTTGTGACCTGTCAATTTGTCAGCTATCATCCAAAATGAAGATATCGATGAGATCTGTCACTTTTGTAAAAAAACTATTAGTATACGATAGTTAGTTTCAGAGTTATAGCCCTTTTAAGTAAGACAGCTCTCAACTAAAACGAAGATATCGGTGAGATCTATCATTTCTGTAAATAAACTACTAGTCAAAGTTCAATAGTTTCTGAGTAATATAGCTGAGTAGTGTACCTGTTTTATGTTTGATAGCTGTCATCCAAAACAATTATATCGATGAGATCTATGACTTCTGTAAAGAAACTACTAGTTAACGATCAATAATTTCTGAGTAATAGCTATTTTAAGTTTGACTGCTGTCATCCAAAACAAATATATCGATGAGATCTATCACTTCTGTAATGAAACTACAAGTCAACGATCAATAGTTTCCGAGTTATTGTAGCAGTTTTAAGTTTGACAGCTGTCATTCTACTTCAGACTACTAAAGTGAGATAAAAAGGAATCTGACGTACTGCGGAAAAGGTTTTTTTATTTTTGATATTTCCCTAAATCCCCAAGGAAGATCCTGGTAGGGAATTAGGGAAAACTATTTAGGTTTTTCCCAAATTCCCTATAGGGACTGTGGGGACGGCCTGATCATTTATTTAAATTTTAACTTATTTTGTCTAAATTAATACTTCCTTATTGAAGCTAAGTATCTAGTTTCTTTTCACGTATTTTGACATACTGAACATAGTAAATGCCGAATCTGACTAAATCTGATTGATGTCATTAAGGGTCAAAATCGTGTGACGCTAATTTTTATAATGTACTTTGCTCCAATATCATTTAAAAGGAGTCACATGATTTTTGTTACTTCAAACTGTTAAAAAACTATTAGTACTCAATACTCTTTTTGTCTAATCTGTTCTATCGTGGAACAGCATGGACGGCCAATAAACAATTTGTTCGGATCCAATAACATTTTTTTGTCTTATCTTTTCTATAGTAGAACAAATAGTAGAACCAGACTAACCCCCAAGAGATAGGTAAAAAAAAAAAAGTTTTTTTTTATAAGGATAAGAATATAATTTATTTTTATAATATATAAATATTATTATTTATGTTTACGCTAAGCAGGCGTTAACTGCTATAAAAAAAACATAAAATAAAATATGTATTTTTAAAACCATAGTCCTGTACTTTATTGTATTGTGTGTTCAATTTTATCCAAAATGGGCTTGGTAGTGTCGTTAATTGTAGACGACACTACCGGTAGTGCGGCTGATAGTGTCGTTGCCAAAAAAAGCCGCTCGTGGCTCGTCGGCTCTTTCCGCCTCAGCTTAACGATATTCGATGTTTCACATAAGCGAGGCATCTCGCCACGGCTATTTTTTTTTAGGTTTTTTTCATTACCTGCTTCGTTCTTTTGTTTTATTTACAATAAAACCGTTTATCTTAAAACATTAAAAACTTATTTTATTTCTAAATGAAAATGCACCAACTATCGCTGCAAACGTTATTGGCGTGTAGCGGGTGGACGGAATGGAGTCGACAATGTTGTCGACTTTTGTTTGGAAGCAATTAACCGTGCACCTATTAGGTATAGGCTATTAGTTTGATCTATATCAATGGCTGTACAAATTCTGTCAGAAAATATTTTGCTCATCTGTTTTTTTAAAATGTAATTAAATGCATTAAATACTACTAAATCATAATATTTTCAGCACGTACAGTATAAGGAGAGTTCGTACACTAGTTTTCATTATTAAATAGTTTCTAATAATATTGCTATGTACGAATAATATTTCGTTTTCTGTTCTATGCACAGCAATTATCGACTTACGTGAGGTGATTATCACGGTTGTTGTTAAAAGACTGTTCGAGAATAAAAGTTAGAACATACTCATACATACAATCTTGGATTCATTGGAACGACCATCTACCCCACACGTTATCTTACAGTTTGCAAGATTATGAATTACGCTTACCTCCGTATTAAGGCCACTGAGCATGAGACTGACATGGCTATGGTAGGCGTTACAAAGAACAAAAATTAAAATTTAAGAATAGATATTATGTATATCAATACTCTTTGATTTTAAATGTAATGACAAGACACGAGGGTCTTTTTAAGATATGTTGAAGATCTGTTTATGGTATTTAAGAGTAACAGAATTACTTCAAAATATCTTTATAGAATAACTACAGGGAAATTCGGAGGTTTACCTCTAGGAACTCTATTAATCAGAGACTATCTTGAATAATCTATAGACAATCGAGGCAATCTATAGAATTACTCAAATCAGTCAAAAGAATTAAATTTTAAGACTAGACTCCTAAAGGATAAAGAGTTATGGACTCCAAGGTGTCCCTATCAGATTTCCCTAAATTTATTATATTGGATATCCTATCCTATCCTATAAGGCTTTCTATTATTAATATGTTATGTTAGTGAGGTAAATTATTCTGGCGTTGTATCTGGAACTGTTCGTGAGGAAGGCGGCAACTCTGTGAGAAAGACAGCAACTTGGAGAGGAGAACAGCAACTCGGAGAGGAGGGCAGCAACTCGGAGCGGAAAACAGCAACTCGGAGCGGAAAACAGCAACTTGTAGAGCATGACAGCAACTCGTTCTCAACTGCCTCGGAGTAGGCTCTCGGTCTGATGAGGAGTTTCGGTCTCCAACTTCAGTCTTCGGCGATGTGTTGGAACTGGTTCTGGAGCCGTCTTAATTCTCGAAGATCTGTGGGTTGAATCAGGTGCCTTAGGGCACTTTAACTTCCATACCAGATCACAACACACGAGCTCCCTTCAAATTAAATCCATCTTGGTTTTCGGCAGGTGTTTCTCCTCTGAAGAACTTCGGGGTACGGTGACGTCACCTCCCAGGCGAAGCCGTTGTAGCTGGTGGAGTGTGGACGTGCTGCAGCCTTGTAGATCTTCAAAAATCTATGAGTTTAGGGAGGAATATTTAAAATATAGTTCAGTAAATTTCAAGGGATGTTCACTTTTGCTAACAAATGAACACTTTTAACTTTTGGTCAGTTTTTATTTATTTTAACAGTTTATACATGGATTTAAAAAAGATCAAAAGATCCTGATGAAATCACTTTTACTTTAATATATTTATCATATTTATATGATATTTGTTAGAAATCTAGATCACAACTCATTTTTATACAATTTCACAAATTATTTAAAATATTGCCAGTTTTTCATAGTTAATTATTAGAGGCCAATACTATAAGAGGCCACGGCCAAGTTAAAAGGATAAAAAAAGGTGGAAGGGTATTTTCGTAGGGTAACTATTTAAACATTTTTCTAGTTTTCTCGCTCGTGCTTTAGTACAGTAAACGAAGTTTCATATAGCATGGTCTCTGCATCTTAGTTCTCTGGTTAACATTAAGCACAATTCAGTGATCATAGTTTTAATGAATAGAAAACTAAATAAGTTTTTATATAATGACAATATTACACACAAACGCACACACACACACATACATTCACACACAAACACACGCACACACATACACACGAACACGAACCCTCTCACACATCATACAGCATCACACTTTGTTCTACATAATACTTTGTTGTGCTCGTGGATTTTATAGGTAGGTATCCATCATAATTATTATTATTATTATTTATTTATATTCAGACAATGTCCATAAAATTGTTAGTATAGGTCTTATTTATCTATGTTAGTCTAATACAGTCCAGAAAAATCTACACAGTAAAATAAAAAATGCTAGTTATGAAGATATTCATCCGAGTCCCGGCCAGACAGCCTGCAACGAGACTATCTGAATGAGGTGATTTTTACATTTTAGTCCCAAACATATTTAAGGACTATCATGGACGCCATACTGTTTTTTTTTAAATACTAGCCTACATGTGTCACGCGGACAATTGAGACGAATTCAACGAAATCGTATGTAAGCTGAAACAGGTTAAAAGTAGTTTAGGCACTGCCGCGCTATGAGGGTGCAGACAAACATAGTTACATTTAACACGCTGCTAAAATCTGAACCCTTCGTTTTTGTACCCGGGTAAAACCAAATAACTTTGGCTAAAAGCTAATAATTATTATCTATGTAAAATCTTTAATGTCGGCATTCACTCTGCTATCGTTTGGCTCACCAGCTAAACGTCGATTTGAAAGCCTCGCAAATTAACGAACCACGGGATTCATATACATGTAGGACATTCATGTATATGAACCCCGTGGTGACTTTATTTTCAGTTTTGTATTAAAGCCACTGTATTTATCACGTATGATAAATTTTGCCCTCTTATAACTCTCATAATGTGTTACCCCTTAAAGTTTTATATTTCAACTTACATTCACTCTCCTTGTTGTTTATTCCTTTTTCATGGCAGCCGTAAACTTTAATATTACCTGTCTACGAAGCCTGACTTTGTTATTGTGGTTTGTTCCTCTTAAGGAAAAGAGCCGAAATTACATAATCCGGCAGAGAACCAAAGTTAGCGACATACTTCAAATAATTTGCAAGCTGAAGTGGCAAAAGGTTAGCCACATCTATCGAAGAAACGACATCCGTTGGGGTAAACGAGGTCTAGAGTAGAGACCACGTTTTGGCAAACATAGTGAAGGACGCATGCTACCCAGGTGGAGTGACGACTTGCAAAAAGCATCTGGCAGGCTAGTTCAAACTCTCAGAGATTATGCGGTAACATAGGTACCTATAATATAAAGCAGTCAAAATAAGAACTTCCTCCTTTTTAATCTGGTTAAACATTATTGACACAAATAGCCCCAAGACGCAAATAACGACTTATGACTTATGTTATGACACAAAATTGGATAGCTGAGATGGCAAAGCAAAGCAACTCTATTTCAAGAGTTACCGGTTCAAATCCTATTCCGTCATCTATTTCATTGTAAGCTGCGAACCAGCCAACCAGACAAATAACAAGCAAAAATAAAATTAGAAATAGAACGTAAACGGAATTAGGATAACTTCTGTATTGGAAAATTGCAATCCTAATTTAACACTCGAGCGGTTCCCTTTGACATCCTTCATTTGGAATTGGGGTAGAACAATTTGTGAGTAGCATGTCAACAAAGTTTGTTCAATTGGTTCATCACATCTGCTGCTACTTTTGACGACATTCTAAAAATCACTACAATTCTATGGGATAATTTCGTTGAAGATTGTTCGTACTTCTGAACAATCTGTCCACTTGTTCCAGCTTGACAGTCTTCTCGTCGAACTCATTCAATCTACCTACTTATTATTTTAACTCGAATACAACAAGACACATATTTTTTACACATAGTTGGTTATAAAATAAACAATTACACAATTTCTAATAAATTTAGGGTTACTGATAGGTGGACGTTATGGATGGTACTTGTAGAGTTTCAGAAACTGATACAGGTACGGCTTTTTTGACGATTGACTAATCTATCCGAAAATTTCGGATATGTATCTACATATCCGAAAAATATATTATCTACCTTTTATTTCAAATAATATGTTTTTTTGTTTCTATTATAATCGCAGACCAGCTAATTTTATCACTCAATTTGTATACTAAACAACCTTAATGTTAAGGCTGTAAAAGCTTACGCAGCACCTTGCCGTCACTTGCATCCATAATGTCCAAACATAAAATTTACACTGACATAATAAATATAACATTTTTACGTTCTATGTAAAGGCGAATGTTTTATTGAAAGCGACGAATGCGTACCCAATAGAGTAGAAATGTGCAAAAGTGACTTATGATATTTTACTCCAACCGCATTATTGCAAAAACTGGAGCAAATGGCTGACGACGTGCATTCATTGGTCAAATTAATATTGAGTAGTGGTCAAAGAACAAGTTTTTGGTTTTAAGATAGATAAATAGATAATACTTGTACACCAGCTTACAAAATTAAGTAATTATAATAAAGACATTTTTAAAAATTAAACTCAAATGACACATAATTTAGGAAAAAAAATTGTAATCGACTTAATTTATTTACTATGTAATAATTAGACGAATACAAAACAGTTTGGTTCTGATTTATTATTACTGTGGGTTGATATTATAATATAGTTCAGTCACATAGCATGATATAGAGAAGGTGCTCAGAGATACTCTGAGTGTTAAAATCCGATATGAAGTGATCTGACAGGGTACCAAAGTAAGCTACTGACATAATTCAATGAATAAGCTGAAGTGGCAAAGGGACTTAAACATTATCTCGAATGACCAACAACCACTAGTATAAACGATTCAAAGTATTTTATTGTAAAAAGGCAAAATAATAGCACTTTTATAAGCAAACAAGAGAAGGACACCACCCGGGCAGGTGGAGTTATAACTAGCCAAAGATCGAGCTCAGTGACGTTCACTTATATAAGCCGACTTATGGAGCAGAGGACGAACAAGCAATTAAACAGATACAAAATGTAAGATGATATTTATGACATAATCGGCATAATATGTTTTTTTGACAATACGTTATGAGCCGAGTCGACAACTGAAAGATTAACATTCAAGAAGAAGGGGTGCTGGTATTACACCTCCATTGTGTTCTTTTCCATATGGTTTCAGAAAATGTTTCCGAGGACTTGTTTCTTAATAAACTGAAGCGCTGGATTGTTGAGCAGGCGTTCTATAGTGTGTATGAATTCATGAATTATAAAATATTATCATAGTACTTAAAATTGTTTTCACATTCTTGTAATTTATATATTTTATTCCTTGTTTTGTCGTTATTATAATGTTTTATTAAATTTTAATTTGTCATGTTTGTATTTTTTAATTTGACATTCTTGTATACTTGTTGGTTCTCACATATTTTAATTTTGTTGACATGTAAATATTTTTTATGAATAAATTACTATTGACTATTGCACATTTTATATTTAAATAATGTTTAATATATATTGCTTACCGTCTCACGACAGGATCAGCTTGGTTCCGGAAGTCATAAATATTGTATTTTTAGGAACCAGAAGCGGGTTGATTAAAATATATACTTGAAAACACACAATCTTTGTATAACAAATCTTTACATAGGAATTCAATTCAGGATGGACACTAAAACGAACACTTGTACAACACGTCCTTATATAACTATGCCTTGTAAAGAAGAGAGATAATTAAGGAATGCGATCAAGAGATTGTAGAACATCTGCCTTCGACTGCAGATGAATAAATTGCTTGCCCTTCCTGCCCTCTCGATATTTTTAAAGCAGTTGGATTGATCCACGACCATCTAGATATTTTCACGGCCACTTAGATCTGTCCACGGCCACCTAGATCTGTCCACAGCCACCTAGATCTGTCCACGGCCACCTAGATCTGTCCGCGGTCACCTAGATCTGTCCACGGCCACCTAGATCTGTCCACGGCCACCTAGATCTGTCCACGGCCATCTAGATCTGTCCACAACCATATTGATATTTCTAACAATATTATTATTGCCACAAATAATACATAGCAGAAGAATGTTTTAATAGATACAGAAATAATGTTCATGAAGATCTAGTAACCTTAGTTCAGGTTTTAACTTGCATTATTCAAAGTTTACTTTTGCTTTAAAAAACAGAAACCTGGAAGAAATTGGTACAACAAGAACGTTAATTTTCACTTGTTTTTGTTTTGTCGTATGAGGTAGTGCTGGCCTCTGATGTCAGAGTTTGTCAGGCCGCCCGAGGGCCTCTGACATGGCTTAACGACTGCTATTAACCAATAACAGCCGGGACCGACAGCTTAACGTGCCCTCCGAAGCACGGAGCGACCGGACACGGAAAACCGCACATAACTGAGAAAAGTCATTGGTGCGGGAGCCTAGGTTTTGAACCCGGTACCGCTGGATTCTAAATTGCACTATAGAACCATTAGGCCACCATCTTTTCACTTAATCGCTTGGTTTATCTATACATTTCATTGGTCTGAAATTAAGATTAGGTGACACACACAAAACAATAATTTATTAAGAACGCACGCTTGATCGGCAACTTGATACATAAATATTTTTTTGTGTCCTTTGATGCCAAGTAATTTTACTGGAAACAACGTCATTCAAACCGGAACAGAGTAATGTTTGCACACTACTGCTTGGCTGTTGAATATCTGGGAAAGGTGTACTAAACCTTTCTACTATTCCTGGCGGAATCTTGCACAAGGGACCTACAACTAACTCTTAAATCTTGAACCCTCCGCTCAGTCGGAAAAATGCTCATGTCCATTTCCTAAATTCCCTATTAAAAATGAATCAATAAAAAATACGAGGTCAACATTTTCTTTAAGTTAATCTAAAAACATTTAAGATATAAGCTTTTATGCAGTAGCCATTTCATGGTGAAACTTAGGATGGGCTGTCACAGTTAAATGCGTATACAACATTTTTTGTCTATGCTGCTAACCTAATCCGGGATGTGTATTCAGGTCGTGCTTACTACAAACCATAAAAACTGACATCGAAACTTAACCAACTTATAAAAATTCAACTCCGTAGGATAAGAGGAAGAGGTTCCAACTAGCTAAACAAATTAACATAATTACATGTTAAAAAAATCTTCTTACTTTTATTTTTTACTAGGCATGCTTTTAAAAATAAACATGCCTGCTGCTATCCAAAAAATGTTGTTATCAATTTCCTAAATTCTGTATTTAAAATGAATAAAAATGAGGTCAGGTCAACCTTTTCTTATTAAAATGAACACAATCCTCTCCTGAAGCAAAACTTCCAATGCACACACTAAAAGCTTTTGACATCGCAACAATAACAACTATTAAAACAAAGTTGCTCTAACATTATATTCAAAAGTGCGGCATAACGCACATGTGAGATTTATAAACATATGTATAATAATTATACGTACTGTAAGATTATCAAAACCTAAGTTTTGTAATGTTAGCCTTCAGTTGGTTAGGTTTTTAGAGTAGGAGATAAAACTTATCTGCACCTAGTATTAAAAGCAAGTTGCTATATCCCATAGTTGGTATCTATAGTACCTAGTAGCTACAGCTACAGAATAAATAACTTAAGGAGTATTTTAATAACTTAAATTTAAGAGGTTTCGGAATACTCGACTTAAGAAGAAAACCGGCAAGACACTACGTGGTGAATATGTTTTGTAATATTACTAAACCAATAACTATTTAGATACATAGTCATCACCCCACAATGAAGTGATACACAGTAACAAATACACTGTAATAATTACTCGGTTACAAATAAGCAGAATAACAGATTAATATAAAAAAACACTTAACTTGCCAAGATCCTCTCGGTGCGGCGGTCACAAGAACACTAAACATTGCTATTTTTTTATAATTTTTTTTTAGGAATGACTAATGCTGTTGGCCTTATCGGCCTCTACAGCTTGAACCGGGCTTGGGGGCGGGCGCTAACAACAAGCACTCTGCCGCAATGCGTGACGCAGAAGGCGCACACCAAAATTAAATTTAGACGACCCGCACGAGGGTACCCAGGGGGTACGGCCCTCGGCTTGGACGGCCGTCTGATTAAGGGGGTATCGAACTAAACACCCCTGGATTGCTACCGTTAGGTAGTGATCAAGGGGGCCCTGAACAATGGCTAGGTGCCCTTTGATTGACTTTTATAACTGACCGCCGATTCATAATACACCTTCGAGAAGAATCGGCAAGAAACTCGAAGGCGAATAATATCTGACTATGTGTTATGGGACCTTCGACCTCGCCGGCGAGGTCGGTGTCTGTGTCTAAGTATGTTGATACCCCCTGGCGGGTTGCCAGGGGTGGTCGGATTGGGCGAGGCCATCGCTGCCAGTACTTTGACTACGATGGCGTCGTCCGTATCGTCCAGGACATCGCGGGGACGTCTACGGAGGGCAATACTGTCTGTCGTATAGTCGGAGGCTTTTACTACGAGAGGGTTGGGATGATGGGGCGCCGCATCAAAGTAGCGGCGAGAGGTATCTTTCATGAATTGACTGATCGAGGGAAGCTCGATATCGCGGTGCAGGTCGGCGGTCCTCTGATACCAGGGAGCGCCTACTGCATTTCGAAGGAATTTACTTTGAACTATCTGGAGCGGTTCCAGGATTGACAGACCGAACATTGCTAAGTCAAGAGAGCCTTTATATAGCATTTTCAAACACCCGACGTTGTCAGAAGTCATCCAAGACGAAGACTACCGACATCGTCCGAGCTATTTGAGTCATTAGAAAACAGATCAACGAATATCTACCATTTACTTTATTAATTACATTAGTCATGTCTGATAGTTGTATTTAATTATTGGAATACATTTTAACATCATTCTAATAATGATGGCATAATAATACAGATGTTTCATAGTGATGGATGACATACATCGTAAGTTTACACGTGGTACTTTACTTTTCTTTAAAGTAGCCAATACTTCGTTCTGAACGCTGGATACATAACATTTACATGTAGCAAGTATTATTTTTATACATTTCTATATTTAAAATAAGTAGTAATCTAACACACACATATCATCCCTGTGATAATGCAAGTTGTTCAACTTTCATAAAACACGCGGCGCGCTATCTCGCAGGACAACCTGCTCCCAAAGGTGACGTTGTGAATTTCGTAAAAATTCGTGAATTTCGTAAAAGCTTTGCTCGACTTACGGCAATGTATACTTAGCTTTGTTTCCTCAACAATGTTGCTGAAGGTGTTTAGGCTTGAATGACTAAATGATTGATTCTTAGGGGTACGAATTAGGAAATGATCATACATACGAAATTTAACTTTACTGTGGGATTATAGCCATTAAAATGTTATGCTAGTCTAGTTTGTACAGGTAGGCTTTGGATTACTTAAGGAATTTGAAAGAGTAACATCAACCGGTAACTATTAAAAGTTTATTTAGCTGAAAATGTTTGAACAATAAGATTATTATATTCATTTTAGGTCGAAGATTTATTTTTAAGTGTCATATTTAATAAGCTATGGAGATTCTCAACTCGACGGGTGTGTGTACCTAACTAACTTTTTCGTCCATGGTATATGAACACCAATCACCCTCACATAAAGTGGGGATTATTTAATTTATGAATTCTCTAACATTAAAATCATAGATAAATTACAGTTAACTCATCAACAGGCATAAAAAACTAAACTAAAAAACCTTCTTTTTTGTTTTGTCATCTAGTTGTGAGCTACCCTGAAATTTTCAGTAGGAGCTAATCGGAAAGTGCTCGAAATTTAAGTTGCAAAATACCACCCGTAACGACAAACAAGAAAGAGACTTAATAAAAACGTGTGAAAATGTTTGACAATTTCAAGTTGACTGTGGTTTAACTAAATTCTTCCAAGATTATTTAAGGCAACAAGGACGAGGTATTTAAAGTAAGTATACCGTTTTAGATTATTTTTGAAAAGGAAGGCAGGGTAGGGTTTATTTTATTTCATGAAAATAGGTTCTATCGTTTTTTTTATGAGTAAGTCAATTGGAAGTAGGTATTTTGGTTCAAAGAATTATTTTATAATGAAAAGCGAATGAAATTTTTGTGTGGTTCTTTAAAATTTCATGAAACTTGGTTCAGTAGTTTTTTAGTAAATATACAACAAAACCCTATTTAATTACATGGTATGATAATTACTTACTGGCAATTATAAAATTATGCTCTCTCTAATAAAAAAGTATGAAATATAATCTGTGTGTTATCTTGGCTTGAATTTCTTTCAATAGATATTTCGCAGATAGTCGACATAATTATACCAATAATATGAAACAGCAATTAAATCTATAATATTGTACCTAGTTCCTGCCTAGAGTGCCTGAAATAATATCTTAATATGACTAGCCGTGCCCGCGGGTTTACCTGCACGCAGTCAATTCTCTTGGTTAAAAGTACCCTATCTATGTATTTTATTTGTCGTATGAGGAAGGGCTAGCCTCTGGTGTCAGAGTTTGTCAGGCCACCCGAAGGCCACTGACATGACTAAACGACTGCTATTAATCAATACCACCCAGGAACGACGGCATAACGTTCCCTTTCAAGCACGGAGTGATGAATAACCGCACATAACATCAGTCAGAACTCATTGGTGAGGAGCCAAAGACCAAATCCGGTATCGTTTATTTGCACTTTGAACTAGTAGGCTACCATCGTTCTCACCCTGTGAGTGTTATTTCAGCATCTAATAAGAGTATACAAATATACCAAATTAGATGTAAGTCGAACCCCGTGTAGTTGAATTGCTAAAGACACATCATCATCCACTCGACCAACATATCAACGAAAAACGACCTGACAGGTTATTAATTTTAGGAAGGAATTACTGAACAATGAATTTATTTTACAAAGAAGTAGAATTATTTCCTAGAGCCTTTTTGAGATATTTCTCGCTGTGAATCTTTTAAGCCATTAAAAAATTACAATACTGAAGGAAATTTATTTCAATATTTATTTTTCAATGGCAAATAATAAAGTAAACCTTAAAGCTTCCTTCATCATTATCAACATCATCATCACCTTCGTCCACTGCTGGACATAGGCCTCTCCCAAAGAACACCACAGAGCCCAAATTTCGGCTCTTCTCAATCCAGTTCCGGATTCAGTTTCTGCAGGCGCCTTTCACAGGTCGTCACTCCACCTGATTGGTGGGCGTCCTTCAATATGTATACCAAGTCAATATCCACTCGAGAACACCGCTTTACACAGCTTTCTTAAACAAACGCATAACACATAACTATACAAAACACACATTATTCACAAAACAATTTATATATTTTGAGTAATGTATCATTTATCCCAAAAACTGATACATTTGAAAGGTTTAAAATTACTCAAAACGAACAAAAATTCAATTAATTCAATTTTATATGTAAGATAAGTACAAGGAATTTAATCATAAAATATAAAATAAATTAACAAAATTGGATTTTAAAAGTGGAACAAGTGATAAAATGTTAAATACTATGGGAAGGAAAATACTATACTTACCACTAACACGATACTATAAAACACTTCAAGATAAAAAATAAATAAAAAATGACATCAACATGTGTGCCACTAGCCTAATTTGTATCTTATCTGTTCCTACACACCACATTATTTCCAAAGCTCATGCAGACACACTTATACCATTAGTGTATATTAGTATATTAGTGTATATATTATGTGCTTATACCTCATCTACAGCCACTGTACGCACGCACACTACTTGTAGTAGTAATTAAAAGAAGTTTTTTTTTTTTTGTTCCTTTTATCTGTTATGTGCACATGGAAGAGACTAGTTCCCACAACACAGAGTCTAGTGTGGGAACTAGAAAGCTCAAATATCAAAGCAGCAACAATTCTAAAACTAATATAAGTTCCTAGTTTTAAGTTTAATTTAGCTGCTAATATATCTTGTTTTTTACTTGGGAATAAAAAAAAATTGCCAAATTCGACCGTTTTCCCAAACTTTATCAAACATCAAAATGCGGTGAAGTTAAAATTTGCCAAAACCGCAGACACCCAGCAGGTCAGACTTATGATATCTGTGCGTAAGGTAAAGTTTTAATGAAAAGTACCCTACACGGGGCGCCGCGGAGGTTATTGGGTTTGCTCGTGGACACCTGAAATGATATACGGAACTTCGCGCCTGACGTTTCATAAGGGTAGCGTGGATATTAAATCTGGAAACATTTTGATGAAACTGAAATTAAATTGTATTTATTTTTGTGACGAGCGTTTTATAGGTTTGGACTTATATTTCGGTTAATTCTGACTCGGCATTTACAAACTTACATCATCATTAACTTTAATATTTTAAGGTGTCGGCGAAGGATGACTTGTCCATAAAAAGGTAATACCAACATAATTTGTAATTGAAGCATGTTACCACCATATTATGATATTATTTGGATTTGTATAGTTATAAAGATTCTGTAAAAAAAAACCCTTGATAGCAAGTTACGCCATTCTAGATGGAAAAATGCTACTCTTTCTAAGATAATATTGTTTCCAAGGGATAACGGAAAAACAACGGGTAGGCCCAAATCACTCGAATGATGAATGAGACTTTTAAGCACCCCAAGAAAAAACACAAGCCTGCATATGCAAACACACACACACACAAACTCTAAGTTAAATAATATTATCTATTCTGTAGTTAAACGCACCTTCGTTTATAAGTTAGCACTGCTTCAAATGATTATAATGTTCTAAAGTTTATAATCCTGTTTGAAATAAAACTAAAATAACCTCATGACCCTGTCGATCCTTTGTAATAGCCATTTAAGGGGCAGAAATGGGCAAATGACACAAAGTAATCCCGATCCTGTTCAAAAACTACTCACAGTATCCTACTGAAATTAAAATATACAATACTCGAGGATATAAGTAACAATATCTTTGTCCCAAAAACATGAATGCACTTATTTGGCTCGATGAAAAAAAATGCCAAACACACATCTGAAAATAAACAATTCCGTAAATATACTCGTATCCTACATTTAATGGTATTTCGGTATGATATTGTACCTAGATATTACTTGTATATTAAGAAATTGTGTCTCTGTCCTATTTTTTTGGAATGACTGTCTATTAAGGTACAAATTCATGTGTGAACTTCTTAATATGTACAATTTAAATTATATTACTTTTGTCGAACAAAAACAAGGAATCAGTTCACAGGACTGTGGTATTTTTTAGAGTCACAGTACAGAGTAGAAACAGAGGCTAAAATTGGTAACACAACCACACATACTCAACTAGTCAAGAATAAAATACTATTATATTATCCTTTCTTTCAGATCTAATAATGTCAATATACAATGCATTACCAAGTACTAAGCCTAATCATAGAGTTTGTGATAAAAATGTTCAAATCGTTGAAACGTAAATATATTTGTCTGTAGGTAGAAATAAACATTTTGTTTTCGCAATATTCGCATTAGATACTTACTACAATTTAATTTACCTGGATACGTGCTAAATAAAAATCACGTATGAATGAGTGTGTGTTTGTGTGTTTTAATTTAAATGTTCAAATACACTAAGTCTATCATTTTTTTAGATCTGACCTTATTGCTAGACAATATCGTGCCATGTACAGGTATTGTAGAAGACTGTGACACTTTGCTGTGTCACACTCCAACTTTCGAAAGGTTCATTAGTACAAATATCAATCAAACGCCTAAAAACCGTTTTTTTAGCCGTTTTATTGAGATTTGTAATATGAATTTATTCACGTCAGTTTTTAAAATCAAATAGGTTAGTTTGGTGTTATTGTTATAGATTGGGTGTGAATTGAATGTGTATCTAGATGTTTTGACAAGTTTTGTCTGTCTGTCTGTATCTTGGCCGCGCATCACGTGGATACTACTGAATGAATACACATGGAACTTGGTGTCATTGAGTTCATACTACGAGTTAAGAAATTGAATACTTTTCATCCCGAAAAATATTAAAGGGTTCCCACAGGATAGGTTTTGAAAGTTATTTAAAAGAACACGTACCACGCTGAAACTACTGGTAACTTGGCAGAGTCATAGTTTATATGTTAGATTAAAATTGAAATACTACTGAATGAATACAAACTTGGTGTGATTTGAGTTCATACTACGAGGTAGGACATAGAATACTTTCATCCCGAAATATTAAAGGGTTCCCACAGGGTGTTGAAAGTTATTTAAAAGAAGACGTACCACGCTGAAACTACTGGACGGATTTTGATGTAACTTGGCACAGTCATAGTTTTATATGATGGATTAAAATTGAGGATAATCTTTACCCCGAAATACTAAAGGGTTCCTGCAGGATAGGGGTCCAAAATTATGTTATTATCTTTCCATCTGTCTTACTGAATGTCTGTATCTTGACTGCAAATCATGCCAACACTATTGAATGAATTCAAATGAAACTTTGTATGATTTGAGTTCATAATACGAGGTAGGACATTGGATATTTTCTTCCTGAAAAATTAGAGGCTTCCCACAGGATAGGGATTGAAAGTTATTTAAAAGAACACGTATCACGTAAAAAATACTAAACGGATTTTGATGCAACTTGGCACAGTCATAGATTATATGATTCATTAAAATTGTGGGTTCCTTTTAGTCGAATAAATTAAGGGTTTCTGCTTGATCGGGGGCCAAAGCTATGTTAATTTTGAAGTAATAAATAATATTTTTTGGAGGGTACTCTATATATTACATACGGAAGCTAAAACTGTATTTGTCCGTCTGTCTGTCTGTCTTTATATAGACCGCGCATCACGCCAAAACTACTATTTTAATTCAAAATTTATTATTTATCAAAATTTATCAAATTTGTCACAATTTATCCCGAAAATATAATGGGTTTCTTTTTTAACCCCTAGCTCCAAAATATGTTAATTTTGAAGTAATCAATATCTGTACTTATAATAAATCATTAAGTATAAGTCTGTACAAAGATTATTAAAAAAATGGTCTTAAATACTTTGGGCCGTAGTGGTCTCGGCTTAGAATAAGACCCCTCCCAATCCTTCCATGGAGGTCATCAGGGGTGACTAAGAGAATACACACTGGAAGATGGGCAACAGCGTCCTACGAGTACATATTTGTGATACTGCGGTCACCAATCCACCTGCCGAGCGTGGTGACTACGGCAAACCCCCCCAATTTGATAAACACAACTAAAAAGACGGTCCCTGTGGACTAGGGGCCGTCTTTTCAGTGTTGGCTTCATTATTCCTGGCACCGGTAGCAGCGACGGTAACGGTGGAGCAGGGGGTGCTAAGAATCCCCGGCAGAGATCCAGCTATCCACCCTCACGATCTCTGGACCTGGTAACCTATAACGCGCGCACCTTGAAAACCGATGATAAGTTGATAGAGCTGGAAGAAGTAGTAAGTAAGTTGGGCTGGGGTTATTACAGGGTTATCAGAAGTCCGAAAAGAGGGAGAGGATACGATGATCCTCAATTCCGGCATCTTACTCTGTTACTAGGAGGGTGACCTGCAGTCCCAACAAGGTATCGGGTTTCCAGTCCACAAATCCCTCGTCAACAACATTGTGAAGATCAAAAGCGTTTTGAGCAGGGTGGCATACCTTATACTCAGAATTGAACGGTATTCGTTGAAGGTCCTATAGGGTCATTTGAGTCACCACCTGCAAAAATCTTCTACCACCTCTCATTAAATAGTCACTAGCTAGTCAGTCGTAAGTTTGCCTTTATATCAATTTATTAATCCTTTACTACTTCTTAATTCTAAATAGAGGGAGCTTGTGGACTTAGAACACCGTTTTTCGCTTATCGCGATTAATGCACGCGGGGAAGTGGAGGTGAAAATTTAAATCTCCGCGCGTCCATTCTGGGCATTAATAATCTCCATATGCTGCTGAGAATAGAACGCATTTAACTTAACGTTCCTGCAGGGAATTTGTTTGTATTCTACTGTACTATCATACTCACACAAAAAACGAAAAAAAAAAAACGAAACGTAAACAAAAAAAAGAGAACGAAAAATCTACTCAAAGGAGGAAAGGTGCATTTTCCCGAAATAAATAGCAGCCTATGCGTTAATGTAGAGTATAAGCTACCTCCATACCAAATTTTATCCAAAGCCGTTTAAGCGTGAATAAGTATAAAACATACAGACACACAAAGACACCCTCACACACTCACACACACACGCATCCTTAGACGGTCAGCTCGTATTCAATAATTTGGTTCGCAGCTGGGTTTTTTTTTTGTATTTTTTATAATAAGTTTACTTGTTTACTGTATCTGCTCTCCTCTCTCTTTCTGGGTATAAGTCCCACATGATAGGGTCAGCTTTCTGTTGCTTCTCTCTTGGATTACTCAGTCTCTACTCGGCATCTTTAATATACACAAGTTAAAAGACAAACTAGACAGTTAATACATTGCACTGGTCAGCAAGTTGATATTGTCTATGTCGCAGGCAGATAGCTTAATTCAAATTCAAATATTTTTATTTCAGACCAAAGTCCATAAAAGCACACAATTATTGAAATAAATACACACAAAAATAAAATAAAAATACATTAGAAAAATAGAGAAAATTAAAGCACCGGATCAAGAATGCATAATATGCATACTTGTCCAGTGCTTCATGAACGGACCATCTACGTCCATTCGTCCAGCAATTAACTGCAGGTAGCTGTTGGCGCTGCCCCGCACCCGGCGCATCAGGGATGCTGTTCTTTTTCGCATGATGGCCATGAAGCCGTCCACTCGTGCGTCCGTAAATATTCCCGATGCGCTACAGAAGCGTGGCAGCCCCATCAGCATCCTGAACGCGCTATTATATTGGACGCGCAGAGCATTGTATGCACTTTTCGTACGTTTGACCCATAGGCTGCAGGTGTAGAAGGTCTGGCAATATGCTCTAAACAAAGTTGTTTTAACCTGTGCAGTACACCGTGCAAACCTACGAGCCAGCATATTTGCCCTTACTGACAATGCCCTGCGCTCCCTTTCCACATCCATATTATCTGCGAGTGAATCAGTGACCCAGTGACCCAGATACTTGAATTGTGATACCAATCCAAGCTCACTACCATTAAGCAAGACTGGCGGAACAGTATTGTAGCTTTTTGATTCCGCCTTGAATACCATCAGTTCGCTCTTGCTGGCATTGTATCTGAGTCCATGTTCCTCCGCATAACACTCACAGATCTTGACGAGTTTCCGAAGGGCACTGATCGATGGGCTCAGCAGTACCATATCGTCAGCGTAGCTTATATTGTTGACAAAAATACCATCTATTGAACAGCCAACACTGGCACTGCTGAGCTCACGGACCAGGCGATCCATGTACAGGTTGAAGAGTTTGGGTGAAGTCAGGCCACCCTGCCTCACCCCGCACTGCAACCTGTACTCGTCCGATAGCGATCCCGACCATCTCACATTGTTGCTCTGATTGCCATACCAATGTCTAAACAGCGATATGAACTCACGGGGCAACTCCGTATCACAAGGCAATTTATGCCACAACCTGTCATATGCCACAAGATCAAACGCCTTCGATAAATCCAGAAAGCAGGCATAGACAGGTGTGCTCCTGCTAGTGTAGTACTGGACGGTGTGTTTGAGACTTAAAATTGCTGTTTCGGTGGATAAGCCAGGTCTAAAACCAAATTGTGCATCGTGAAACTTTAGATGTTTATCGAGGTGTTTACCAATCACACCGTCTAATACCTTAGCTATCACTGTTGCCAATGATATTGGCCTGTAATTATTCAAGCAAGACATGTCCCCCGTTTTATTCTTTATTATAGGGACAACCAAAGTACTCATCATCGGCTCAGGTAAGTATGCATGCCCTACGCAGAAGGTGAACAACATCGGCTCAGGTAAGTATGCATGCCCTACGCAGAAGGTGAACAACATCGGCTCAGGTAAGTATGCATGCCCTACGCAGAAGGTGAACAACATCGGCTCAGGTAAGTATGCATGCCCTACGCAGAAGGTGAACAACATCGGCTCAGGTAAGTATGCATGCCCTACGCAGAAGGTGAACAACATCGGCTCAGGTAAGTATGCATGCCCTACGCCTGCATTTTGCAGATGTTCAATACTCAATGAGTCATGGCCTGGGGATTTACCTCTTTTCATATCCCTCACTATCCGAGCAACCTCCTTTGCCGAGATGAAGACGATTGATTCTCCTGCATCGATCACACCTGTCTCCGACCCTCTCAACTGATCCAGTGGTGACTGAACCCTAAAATGCTGGCTAAATAAGTTGGCAATCTGAACGGGATCGCTAATACCCTGCACACTCATTGGGACACTCGGTTTCGGATTTAACTTACTAGTCTCCTTCCAAAATTTCATAAAATTCTTAGCTTTGTGTTGCGTCGCCAAAATATCCATTTTAATTTGTGCTTGATTGTTTTGGCACCATTTTAATTTGGATTTGAAAGCTATCCGTGACTCACGCATTTTAACATAAATGAGTCCAGCTGATGGTTTCCCATATGAGACCCAATCATGAAACCGAAGTCGAGCCTCCCCATGAGCCTCTCCAACATACTTATTCCAACCTATAACACATTTATTCTTTCTTCTAAATTTGTAGTTACTCTTATTTATTTTATAACAGCTAGAAGCAGCTCCACTTAATCCGTCTACTATTTTTTTATACATTGAATCTATTATTTTCCTGTGATCTACATTATTACAACTATGATCTCCACATTTTGAAAATTCAGGGGGAAAATCTATCTCCCGTAGATTGACAGTACATTGTTGCCAATAGTTATTTATCTGTGACTTGTCTCTTTCCCCCCAAACTACAGTATTAGGCACATGTCTATTAATATTACTTTTAGGTAACAAACTATTTAAGTCACATATAAATTCTACTGGAAAGTGGTCTGACCAGGACACATTATAATTAATTTTAACGTCCATAATTGTTCCTCTAGTAGCTTCTGTCACAACTATATGATCTAACCACGATGTAGTGCCATGCACATCGCTAATGTATGTGTACGAGCCTGATAATAAACCTAAGAAATCAATGTCCGCACATATCCATTTCTGTTCGGTACAAAAGTTCATGAGCTCCTTACCAAATGGCGAAAATGGGTCAGCATTAAAATCACCCAGTATATATATCGAATCAATAGCGCAACTGTCAGTCACTGCGCTTATCTCACTCAAGCAGTCGGTAAACTCAGGTAAGTTTTCCGTAGCATCCGTCGGCATGTAAACTGAGAACACTAAGAATTGTCGGCTCTCGAGCACTACTTTAATACATGCTATACGCATATTTGCACACTCGACAACCGACACAGTCCGAAAAACACTCTTACGCCACAGTATAGCAACTCCGCCGTGCGGCCTGCCCCGCAGCATTCCCGCCGAAGTGTCCACCGCAGATTTCCCAGTGTAAGCAAAATCCTGGTCAATTCCTCCAAGATATGGGATATCGTGAGGAAGAAGCCACGTCTCCTGAAGAGCAAGAATATCTGCAGACTGACATAATGAACGCACAAAGTCAATAGATCTTGTGATTGACTTACAATTAAAAGTTACTAGCTTCGTTTTATTCTTTAGGTTGTTTGTACTGTTGCTGTCCATTAATATTTTTATTTTTAAATTCAATAAATCTCCTAAAGGAGATGCCCTCAGGCCACAGGCTGTCCTCTAAGAAAAGTGATAGCTTTGTGTTAGGTACATATATTTTAAACGCATTATATTGTCTCTGTACTTTCATGTTTAATTTGTGCAATGTTACTATGACTTCCGTCTTATGCAATAGTACTCAATAATATCATTCTCTGACGTATTCTTATCAACGTTATTAATAAACAAAGCTGTTTTAATGTCCGCAGCTTTAAACTTTTCATTGGGATTCGTTATCGCTTTACCCTTTACAGTACTAAAGCGATTTTTCAACCTCTTTCTTTGCGCTAAAATCCACTCCTCTTTAGGCTCCTCGTCCTTCCATTGTCCTACCGCACTCACCAAACTCGCAAACGTTTTATTTACCGCCGGCGGCGGCGTAAACGCAGCTTGATGTATCAAACCGAAATCGGGTCCTGTATTTAGCCTACTTCCAGATACTGGTTTGGACGGAGACTCGACGTTTGAAACCGAGGTACTATTTAATTTTAGAGCCTCCGTGTGCCGCCCGTCCTTATCTGATTGTGTCCGTGCGAGAGGGATACACTTTACAATAGCTTGATCGGTTGGCGTAATCTCAGCTGTGCGGTTTTGCGAAATAATGTGAGGTAGGCCCATAGGCCCACTGTCCAAATAGCTGTTAGAAATATTAACACCACCACCACCACGATTTTTATTTACGTACCAATCATGGTTATTTACCAGTGACGCTTGTTTTAAATTAATAAGGTCCATTTTAACCTCATTCAATGTTTCTTCTGTTACGTAAGTTTCCTTTATTGTTTTCAGGTCATTTTTAATTACAAGTATGTCCTTTAACAAACGGGTTGAATCAATATGATCAAACGTCAAGGGGGGTAACTTATGCAGCTCTCTAGCAACAAATATTGGCGTTTCCTCGGGATCTGTCACCTTGAAAACACTTATCACATCATAGAGATCTCGTTGTGTTCGCCTCCTCCGAGATATCTTCCGTTTCGTTGTCTTTATCGAATCAAACAATAAGCTCTTAGCACATTCGATGTCTTCCGCAGAAAAGGATGTAGAACACACCCGCAATATACTTTCTTCGTCCATAACATCCACTTTATTTTGTATGAAAGCCAGGACTTCGCAAATTACTATGTTGCAATTACTGCACTTAACAATATTAGACGTCATCATGAGTTGATGAGTCAGACTACTCGATACGCAATAACGCAACAAACACAACCGTCGCTGTTAGTGTCGCGCGCGAGACTTAACGACGATTAATGCGTCGTTAAAAAAAAGAAGCCTTTTTACCAAACGGCATCGTTCGGAATGATATTCAGCCGTAGCGTCTAATACAACATTTAATGAACTGGCAGGCCATTCATATAATAATATATGTCAAAAAATGACGTAATTCTATCACACATAGTAGTTTGCAAACAGACAAATGTTTATAAACAGTATTTAAGTTTAACCTATTTAATCTACCTAGTTTTGATGCGCAATTTTTTATTTTTTTAAATATAAATATATTCGGGACAATTCCACACCAATTACCTAGCCCCAAACTAGGATAGCCTGTACTATGGATACTAGATAACAGATAAACAAACATAGATACGAATATTGAAATCTATGACTCGGAAACAAACATTTCTGATTCGAACCCGCAACCGTTTGATTAAATTAATAATTCTACCAAACATAGTACTTAGGAAACAGACGAATACTTATAAGTTTGATTGAAAGGCTAAATATCATTCAGGCCGCTAGTTCAACGGCACCGTTTAGTAAATAGGCTAGGCAGTTAAATAAAAAGGCGGATTACGCTATCTGCCTGCTATATATATATTTGTTTCTTAACACACGTTACATACCATTATAGGCAAATCATGTGAAATGTCTGGCATTATCTTTTTACATGTGTGCGCCTTTTCATACCAACTTATTTTGCATGATATGTACTAGAGATGCGCCGAATATTCGTTAATTATTCGTATTCGGCATATTTGGCATGGTTTTATATGTTCGGTATTCGGCCGAATATTCGGTTGATGTGCCGAATATTAACCGAATAATAATCTTATGTAATTTTAAGGCCTGCCTACAGCTTGTATTGACTTTAAAATAATTATCATACATATCAAATATTAACCAATTAATTAATATTAAAGTACGAGCCGAAATAATTCGACTTAGTCATTTTTATTTGGAAAATAAAACCAACTAGTAATATCAGACAAACATGACATTATTTAACACTGATGTCACTTTTATGGTGACAATTAGAATAATAATTAACGAGTATTCAATCTCAGATAACATAATGAAATATAAAATAAATACCAATCAAATTGTAATTAATTATGCAAAATTGTTTTTATTAACTCCATCCCAGTAGCGTTTTGTTTTTGATAAGGTCGCAGGAGGTCGTACTGAGTCGTATTTGATCCCAGTTTACAAAGTTTGTGCATTAGTTTCGAACGATTGATTGGTACTCTAATCATATGAAAAACATTTATTTTAGACGAAATTGTAAAGAAATGATGATTGGGCATCTTAAAAAGATATCGGTTTTAAAATGCTTAGCGACGGCTATGCCGGGCGCTTCGCGGACCTGTACTGTACAAACGTGTTTAGTGCGGCAAAGCGCTCCTAAATGGAACCGAATAGTTCGGCCGAACATTCGGTTCGGTAACGCTGATCCGAACAATGTTCGTTATTCGGTTCGGTTTAGAAATCCATGTTCGGCGCATCTCTAATATGTACGTTAAATCAAATACTCTTTTCTTGCCGTCGCTAGACTTGAATATACATGTCTAGTAATATAAAATGACTAGTCAGTTATCATCATCTCATGTGTCTTGCGGCATTTTACCATAATGTGAATCTTACTATATTAAAATATATTCTAAGGATAAACCCTAACTGCTAAAACGTAAATGAAGCCAGCCACAAAGGCTTATATACCGATTTAAAAGACAACACAAATAACCGTTTCAAAAAACACACTGTAGTTTGGGATATAAATGACCCAAAATAACGCACGAACCAAAAACTTGTTTATGGGACCGTTTACCCTTAACCCTAAAGGGTGTAAGTGGTACCTTGTTGCCACCCTGTACGCCCGACTGGTTATATGAAGGATTATATATGAGAGCTAATAATATACATTATGCTTGCTTTAAAACGTAGTATATGGTTGAATGGATTAAAAACAAATGTTTGGTTTGTTTTCAAAGGTCTTGTTTTAAATATTTTATGGAAGTTTTAGCTATTTGGAAATGGTTTGATATTATCTTTTTCCATCAACATTCTTTCCACTTTTCTTAATAATTAAAATATTTAATAATGAATGTTGATAGTCAGGATCTGTTTGTGGCAACACACCAGATTTAACTTTGTTTATATTATTGTTGTTGTTTGTCATGCTTCTTCTTCATCATTATCGTTATATTCTTCTTCATACTAATACTTTATAAAAATGGCTATGTTGTGCAGTATCTTCTTCAGATAAGAGTGCTGGGTAGCGCTTGCAGGACTTCAAAGCAAAGTCTTGATTTTTCGCCTTAACCACCTTTCATGATTATCCCACAGTGTTGGTGCAGGATTTTGGCGTTTCATTAAAAAGTAGTTACTGTTTTTTAATGCATTTTAAGTTTTGTACAGAAAATAAAGCTCAGTCAATTTTGTCAGGATATGTCGTTTCCAAAAAAAAAAACGTAGCAATCCTGAAATTGACATGTTATCTCAACTAACAGTACCCGTGCCTTTGCACGTGTGGTCTAGGTTAAAAGTACTGTAAGTGCTATTCCAGGATCTAAAATACCAACATTTGATCAAAATTTCTTCAGCCGTCATAAAGATTTTTATCGATTGCTCGGCTTCTACTCATCTGATTGAGATAGCAATTACACCAGTTTTTAAGTCAAACCCTACGCTATGTGTACCTAACTGTGAAAACCACATCTCGTTAAATAAACGCCTAATCACTGTGGCTAAGATTATTTAGCCATTTCTAACAAACCAGGATTATTTACTCGCCGGTGAAGTTCCCTTACTGTATATGAACTGTGCAACTACTCATATCTCACTCAACTCACTCTGCACAACCCTTGCTCCATTACAATAAGGTGCAAATTACCCTGGCAGGGACGAAATATACTCGTTTTTCTCAGTCGGTTGATGTCGGAATTGCCGTCCTTTTGTCGTAAGTGACACTTTCTTGCATGGTTTAACTTCTGCTTGGACTGTGACCGCTGTGGGTCTTATATGGTGGGCTTGAAAGATTGAAGGATGATACTCCTCCTCTGGTGTTAATCTGTACTGGAAACTGCTAAGGCAAACAATAACAACCAAACCATAGTGACCGTTTCATTCCAAAAATTCAAATTTACGATCTGAATTTTTGTTTCACAAACAAACTTTCTATTGTTTGATCTATACTTAGTCTTATAACAAAGCAATAAGTACGAAAAAGTCTGTACAAAGAAGATAATTAAAAGAAATGCTATGGTACTTAAAATATGCTGCTGAACAAGAATATAACATATAAGAATCGTGTCTGTCTGTTTGTCTGTATGTTTGTTTGTTCGCGCAACACGTAAAAACTACTGGACCGATGAATATTTAACCGAATGACTCCGACTGGATTATTTTATTAACCCCCGAACAAAGAGACGGGTGTTATAAGTTTAGGGTGTATATCACTGCGTGCGTGTGTGTGTGTGTGTGTGTGTGTGTGTGTGTATTCAGTAACGCGTGCAACTTTAGATTAATATCTTTTTTGCATTAAAAGTGAAAGTAGCCTGTCCGGAGTCAGTTTGAGTTCTGGGACAGACAATGACACTCGGGAGCAAAAGACAGACAGCTATCATCATAATATAGTGCACGACCGGAAGGATATTCCAGAGGCGCACAGCTCGGGCAGTGCCCGTCGAGTCATAGACCTATACTGAAGTAGAACAATATTTTTCATTGTTTAGAAACTTATATTTACTACACGATACACGAGAGCACACATTAATACACTTACTGCCCGCCGGACACCGGGCTAGTTTGCGATACTGATTAGTCAAGTGCCTTTCACTGGCCTCGTGTACGAAAATATCTGAAGACACTAATGATTTCAAATGTATTCATACTATGTGACTTAAATGACTCGCAAATTGGCCCCGAGTACGGCGAACATAAAATAGCTCTCTTTTGTGATTCATTGTTTCAAAACCTTAATTACTTTTACTCATCAACATAGCAAAGCTCTCTCGATGGTGGCGCGAAAAGTATCATCCGATTTTCTTTATATTAATTAAAATAGGGAGATACTATTTGCGCCACCTTGTTCAAAGTTTGGCCCTTATGCACTATGGCCATTCAGATTTAGCAACGTAAAGCATTGCGTTACTATATCTTTAGGGAATTGTTCGTGAATTATCGTAATGATGTCACAGGCTTTTTTCAAAGTAATTGCTTGTGGCATAGCGAATGAGCGCCCTGCTTCTGTTTTTTTATATAATATAAAATAGAATTTGAAATGTATTTTGAGTTTGTGACTAGTTTATTAATGTGACCCAAAGAGACATAATTGAAACCAAAATCTTTTCCCATGGGCTACAACAAGGCTCGTGAAAGTTTAATGACATCTCTACAGGATTGTGTCAATAAACTTTATTATTTAATTTTCTTTCTCTAACTTATTTTGTGTACTTTTAGCATAGAACATCTAATCATATCCTCTAGCTTACAATTGCAGCACAGTCTTGCAGTTGCTTGCTTTTCGTAAATTGGGCCGGTGCCGGGGGCCAGTTACCATATAATTATGGTGTTACTAATAAAGCTTTATAAACCAATAGCTTGGCTTGGTCTCTCTTTTCTCCGTCACTAATAAACCACATGCATCCTATAAATTGGCTTCCATTTCAGACACTCTCTCAAAATACCTAAACATCGTATCGCGGGTAGATTCGCAGCTTAGTTTACAAAGCGGAGTTTCAAGTAGGTAATGACATTACAAAGTTCTTGACTGGGGCCAAGTGCAAGTGCAAGTCACAGGCGGTAGAGTAATGCACCAATTGTATTGGACGTGCCATTTAGATTGACTTGTGAACTCAAGTAAAAGCACAGAATAAATAATAGTACAATTTCACGTTGTACTGGCTGGCTGAAGCAGAAGCGTAGAAGCGCGCTACGCGACGATCAACGAGTGCTACGAAAATCGTCGATTTCCCGAATTGGTTCTGAATCGCGACTTGAAGCTTATGAATCAGGCTAATACAATGTTACTAAATATGGCCACACAATTTTATAGTTCATCCCGACATGCGAACTCTTTTCGTGTATTCTTTCGTCCAGGTCTGTTGACTGAACTAGTGAGACTGTTTACCCGACTGCGCGGAGGGTATTGTGTTTATCAGACTATGTATGTGTGTATGTATGTTCCTTTATAGACCAAACGCTTGGACCAATTTTGATGATTCTTACGTCAACCGATTTGTCTTATTCTTGCAAGTGGCACTATTAGGACATGACATCAATCAAAATTCAATATGGCGACAACCAGATTCAATATTGCAATAAATAAAAATAAAAAGAAAGTGGGGTATCATTGATTTGGTATTTAAAAATCTTCTTTAGGTTTCTCATATTTTTTTCGTATGACCTTTAATGATTTAAAGTTGGTTAGTAACAATATTCACATACATTTTTTTCGTATGACTTTAATGATTTAAAGTTGGTTAGTAACAATACTCACATACATTTTTTTCGTATGACTTTAATGATTTAAAGTTGGTTAGTAACAATACTCACATACATTTTTTTTGTATGACTTTAATGATTTAAAGTTGGTTAGTAACAATACTCACATACATTTTTTTCGTATGACCTTTAATGATTTAAAGTTGATTAGTAACAATACTCACATACATTTTTGCCTCTTTTTAGTTTTTTTTTTTCTTTCTTTTGGTCTCTTGACAACCTTGCAAGCGTCACTAGGCTAATTGCCAATGTGTGTCTGGTATCCTGATTTAGGTAATTCCCCGTCACAGTCCACATTACAACGAACACACATGAGGGACCCTGGATTTTGAAACAGTTAAGGTCGGGAAACCCTTTCTTAACAATTTTAAGAAACCGCGATGAGCTTATACCCAAAACGGAATTTTCGAACGCCACCGCGCCGCTAAGCAGCCGCACCAGCGGAACTTCCTCAAACTATTCAACTAAAAGGTATCCGTTATGAAAACATTCCCTTAGAAGAATTATTAAGTATTTAACTGGAGTATAAAATGCTTCTTGGATTTGTGCTGGAAATATTAGGCAATTAACGGACAATTTTCGTTAGCTTTTTCATGTCTCGTGCTCGTAGTCAGTGAATGGATGAGACTTTGATAAAATGAGAGGAGTTGATAATTGTTCAGTATTTTGACTAAGTTCAATTTTTGAAGCCTAAAATTATCCTAACTATAATTATATATATATATATATATATATATATATATGTGTTTGTTAGCATTCAGCTTCATAATTACTGAACGGATTATAATGATAAGTTTAGGTAAATGAATAATTCAGTGCCTCCAGTAAAAGAGGTAATAACTCAAAATCGACACTTTTCAAATGAGGCAAAAAACTAAACTTTTTTTTTGTTATTATTTCCAATACTACACCGAGAAGTCTGTGATAGACCATCTGTGATCGACTGGTACCTCGCTTGTCAAAATCAGATCAAGTTTTTAGTTTGAACATATAACCATTCCTTTACTTCGCCGTAGTAACCTAGCCTAAAATACTCTATACATGAAGATGAATCGATTGATACCTTGGTTGTCAAAATAGGACCAAGCATTTAGTTTAAGCACATCACCCTTCAATTGTTTCGCCGTAATCGGGTAAAAAATAGCTTATGACAATACCTGAAGGCGAATTGATTGACACCTTGCTTGTCAAAATCGGACCAACAGCTTGAACTATTACTTATTCTGTGCCAAAAGGGGTGACGCTATGGCGGAACATCCATATACAAACATTCAAAATGCATCAGATCCCTGTGTGGTGCAGATTACCTAGATAGTTGTAAACCACTGTTTGAAAAGCATAATATCCTACCTTTGCCTTGCTTGTACATTTTTGAGATTTGCCAGTTTGTCCATCAGCACCACACTTTGTTTGAGTTGCATAATGATGTTGTAAGCAGGAATAGTCGTCATAAATATAAATTATATGTTCCTAAGCAACGATTAAAACTTTATAAGGACAATGTGTACTGCATGGCCATCCGCATTTATAATAAAACTTTATAAAGACAATGTGTACTGCATGGCCATCCGCATTTATAATAAAACTTTATAAAGACAATGTGTACTGCATGGCCATCCGCATTTATAATAAAACTTTATAAAGACAATGTGTACTGCATGGCCATCCGCATTTATAATAAAACTTTATAAAGACAATGTGTACTGCATGGCCATCCGCATTTATAATAAATTGCCAGATAGTTTTAAAGAACTGTGTTTGTCAAGATCCAAATTTAAATTGTATAGATTTTTGATTGACAAATGTTACTATTTAATTGTAGACTTTTTGAAGGACAAACTGAAATGACTATTTAATTTAATTTTAGTTTAGTGATATTTTGACATAAATATTTAATATTATTTATTTTTGGCCCATTTCCATTGTAATAATATTATTTCCTAATTTTAATTTAAGTACATATTTGCACACCATTGTATAAGATGGTAGAATGTAATGAACAATTTTATAATAATTATTACCACCATAATGTAACAACATTCTTGTGAATAAATGTTTGATTAAATGATTACATACATAGACTGTTAAACTCATTACCCTACCCTTGCATCGCCGAAGTCGGGTAAAAAGTAATAGAATTTTTGAAATCATTCTAGTCGTTTTGGTCTCGGCCCACTCTAATGTAATCAGACGTCAGACTACAAATCCATAAATCTAATATTTTTGTTATTTTTAACCATTTCTAGGGCTATAAGTTCTCACCGCATTTCTCAGGCGAAGCGACTCAAATTACCTGAATGCATTTAAAGGCGGCGATATCTGCACTCTTGGCTGAGAGTGCCACGGAGAGTGAATTGAAGAGCGCCGCCAGCTTGAGGAACTAATTGCATTTACTTAATTTAAACTCTTGGACGGTGGTTTAACAATTAGTTCCGATAATGAAGATTTTTCAATTCGTCTTGGTGATGTATGAAAACAATTGATGAGAAAAATGTGATGCGTGAGAACAGAGGAGGGAGATTTGTTGAATGGCTTGCCCATACGAAATTATGTCGACTCATTTAACACCAAAACAAAGGGGCCTCTTACTCTCCCTCCTCCCTCTCTTCTCCACAGTACAATAAAAGTAACAACATAAGTGTGATTTTGTCCAAGAAGACGTTTCCGCAAATTGTCATATCATAAAAGACAAGTAATCCCCTAACTGCAAGCACTACGGTGATCCAATTAGAAGCAGGTGCGAAAAGTGGGGACAGTAAAAGCTCTTATTGTAAAATAAAAAAGGAGCTGGGAGGTGGAGGTAGGGTTAACAAAAAATAAAAAAGCAGCTGGAAGGTGGAGGTAGGGTTAACAACTAATAAAAAAGAAATAATTTTAAAACCATAAAAAATTGGTAGCTGTTTTTGTACTTGTTTTATTGACGGAGCAAACGCGAAGCGCGGTAAACCAAAATGAAAGCCTATATTTATATAGTATAGGCTAACCCTAGGAGAATATATCTTTCAGTCTTTTTGTTTGTTTGTTCGCGCATTGCGTAAAATATAATAGACCGATTGCGATTCTGTTTTCTCTGATATCCGCTTATGGGTTATATAAAAAAACTGATGTACTTGGTATCTCAATCAGATGAGTAAGTAGAATGCGAGCAATCGTTATAAAACCCATTTGACGTCTGGACAAAGTTTAATGATATTGGTATTTTTGATTCTGGAAGAACACAGAATCTTTATACAGAAAAAGTTCAATAAATAAATATATACAAGCTACATATATATATCGACATATCAACATATCAAATGACAGCAGTGGATATTACAGAACAGAGATAATGAATGAGTACGTCTTATTTCAATATGTGACTGTAGATGTGTAGATAAAAGAGAGTTCCCTAGATAAGAAGCTCAATGCTGTCTCCAGATAGAGGAGTATTTTCTTTAACAAGTCGAAATTAAAAATTAAGGAGAGGAAACTTGAAATTAGAAGTAGGAATTGGAAGTAGTTTGGTTCAGTGTCGACAATATTTATGCTTCAACGTTCAGGAAATGCAATAAGTCAGTTTCTAGAACGCGTTCCAGTTCACGCTGGTTGGTGCCAACTTTATAGTTGAGACTTTATTATCGTCAGACTCGTGCTGTTAAACTTTATAGTATTCTGCCTGAAATCGACTGTGGCACCTGTTTCCGTATTGGTTTACGTGACTGCAGAGGTGTTCCACCTTCTTGTTATATTTATCTTGAGGCTGGAATTTATAGTACTGTGACATAGATCTAATTGTAGGGGGGAACATACGGCACGTCAAAAAAACTTGAGTAGACAAAAATACAGACACATCACCCACACACCTACATTCCCACCGTCGTGCTTTATTGCATCAACAACAATGATAGAGAGACATACGCATTATATACTGTAGCGCAAATGAAAGTCACTGATAATACGTGCTACACAAACGCCACTCCAATTGTAACTATGACCAAAGAAGGTCAATTGTGTGCGTTGCACCTAATTTATGCGGTTACCTAATCTGCCCAATTTTATTTAAATTTATTAACTGCAATCCTACTCAACTACTTCTTTCTGGTCCCTAATTTATTTCTTGCTATAAGAAACAAAAAAAATATCGATCGGTAAATTTTGGATTTCATCTGCAGTCTTTAAGCATTCCTTTAACTTCTATACTTATAACAAGCAGTGCCCGCGGCTTTGCCCTCGCGGTTATTTCATTTAAAAGTAGCCCATACGTGTTATTCCAGAACCAAAAACTAAATTTCTTCAAAATTCGTTCAGCCATCAAATTGTTTTTTTTATCAATTGCTCGGCATCTAATCATCGTATTAGGATACAAAGTATTCCAGTTTTTACGTCAAACCCTAAGATATCCAACAATGAAAACCGCATCGCAATTGGTGTAGTAGTTTTTATGTTATGCTCATACAAACATACAGACAATCAGACAAATAGATAAACAGACATGATTAAAAAAAATGCTATTTTCTAGTTCGGTAGCTTATATTAAGTATCCAGCATGTCAGCCTTTAGAAGTCCACTGCTGAACATAGGCCTCCCCCAAAGAGCGCCATGACGAGCGGTCTTGTGCCACTTCCATCCACCGACTTCCGGCGATGGCTACAAGTCGTTGGTCCATCGTGTGGGGGGGGCCACACGATGTTTGTTCATGGTCGCCATTCAAGAACCTTTATTCCCAAGCGGTTGTCAGTTCTGCAAACTATATGACTGCCCATTGCCACTTCAACTTGCAAACTCTGAGAGCTATGTCGATAACTTTGGTTCTTCTACGGATTTCCTCATTTCGGATTCTATCACGTAGTGAAACAATGAGCATAGCAATCTCCATTGAACGATGTGCAACTCTGAGCTTGTGTATGAGACCAATAGTTAGCGACCACGTCTCAGTGCCGTATGTCATCACTGGCAACTCACACTGATTATAAACTTTCGTCTTGAGGCTCTGCGGTATCTGTGACAAGAAGATATGGCGTAATTTCCCAACCGCTGCCCATCCAAGTTGGATTCGTCGGTTGACCACTTTGTCGAAGTTGGATCTACCCAGATGGATCATCTGACCTAAGTAGACATAGTGATCAACAGCTTCGATAATATCGTTCCCAGCATAATTTCCAACATAATTCCCAATGATCAAGGACAAATGGGAGCTCGACAGTTGATAATTATAGCCTAGGACTTGATAGATGTGTACCTAACTATGTTGAATCTACTTGATTATACTAATAATATGATACATTTGTTTCAGGTGGATGCACACAGAACTGCAGTTCATAGAAATGTATAGAATAGATCTCCGCTTTCCCAGCTCATAGGATAGTGTAAACCTCAATTTATGTGAAAATTATAACATTATTACATGATATTTAATACTTACCTTGATGTAGTTTTGCTTATATTTGCATTGACCCCTCGTTGTTAGTAGAACTTCACATAATTAGGCTTTTTAAGAAAACTACTAGATTTCAAAACCAGTAGGTATTTTTCTATTTTAGGGTTAAAAACCTCCTCTAGCTATGAAATAGTTAGACAGGTTCTATGAAATACCACATACATACATGACATTAAACCTAACTTTCACAAAAATCAACACAATATCATGGCACGATAAAACATGAAACAAAGTGTACCCGGTGTTAGAACTAGAAGTTTCATAGTAACTATGCATTATCAATGATCTTCACTAACCAAACAACTAACACTAAATGCAATGAACGCACCGGGTGCTCTTCGGTTGACAAAAGCTCATTTCTACTGAATTCCTTGTGAATTCTGATTTTGAATTACCGGTTTTGTATTTCTTAGTAAATTGACAGTTTCCGTGCGGTTGAGTGCTCATCGCCTTGATGACGTCATTTCACATGCTCACTGGAGCTTAGTGAATTCGAATCGGTGGCAATGGATGGTCCAAGTGGCATTAACAGAACCGCAATTTAACTCTACGGAATCAGGCCCCAGCCCGTTGTTTAGTTCGTCCACTGTATCGCATTTGGTAAGGATTTGGAAGTGATTTTGGAGGTTTTAGATTTTGGCAGGACTTGGGCGAAGAGTAGAAAGATCTCATGAAACGAGACCTCTCCAGCTTTACTTTTGATTTTTTTGATATTCAATGAGCCTCTTACAATGCGGTGATCACTGTCACTGCCAGTCTTAACCCTGTTAATCACAAAGACATCATTGAATATATGGCTATTGATCGTCAAAATGAAATCTTTCTAGTGATTATGATCGCCGGGGTGCAGCCAAGTCCATTTCGTAGACGGGTGCTTCTTGAAAAATGAGTTCATCATAAAGAGTCCCTCCTTCTCCATGAAGTCAGCCAATCGCTGACCCCTTTGGTTCCACTGTCGAAATCCAAACTATCCCACTCTCAGTTCACCGCCATTTCTCATACCCAGCCGTACATTGAAGTTCCCCATCACCACTGTGAAGTGTGTTTTCGGGGCACGTATGCATTGAAAATGGCGTCATAGATAGCTTCCACTTCATCGTTCAGGTGTTTCGAGTGTGGAGCGTACACCTGTATTATCTTCAACGAATACCGTTCGGTAATTCTGAGTATAAATTATGTCACCCTGCTCGAAATGCTTTCGATCTTCTCAATGTTGTTGACGAGGGACTTGTGGACGAGAAACCCGACACCATGTTGGTACTGCTGATCGCCCTCCCGGTAATAGAGTAAGTTGCCGGAATTGAGGGTTATCGTATCCTCTCCTTCTCTTCGGACTTTTGATAACCCTTTAATAACCCAGCGCAACTTACTTACTACTTATTCCAGCTCTATCAACTTCTCATCGGTCCTCAAGGTGCGTGCGTTATAAGTTGCCAGGTCCAGAGATAGTGGGGGTTAGTAGCTGGATGTTTGCCGGGGATTCTTAGCAAAGGTTTAAGTATCCTAGACTTTTTTTTTTATTATCTTCCCTGTACAGACTGTTTCTTTCTTATTGCTTTATTATATAGATAGATAGATAGATAGATATAGATAAAGCAGTAAGTAAGAAAAGTCAAAGAAAATAACAAAAAAGGAAGAAACTAGGTGATTTAAAATAAGCTACTGAACATGAATATATCATTTTTTATGGTGTCGACTGTCTGTTAGTTCGCTCATCACAAAAAATCAGATCGAATGCGATGAAAATTAGCTGTGATTGTCAGACTGCCTGACAGGCATATGATATGAGTGTTCCTATAAGGTTTCCCTTTTTTTATTTGGACGTACGGAACCTTAGAACACAATCAAATTGAGGAAGTCGATGAAATTATTTATAGTCAGAAGTTCCTTTGCCCGCATATCGTAAGCGTACCTCAAACAAAATTTACAGGTCAATGTTGAATCAGTGAAAATTAAATCACTGAAATATTCATTTTTTTGCAGATGCGTCAAATGGATTGACATAGCTTCTACTTGCTTGACGAATAAAAATAAAGTCACACGGGAAATGGTTCTGCTGAATCCCATATAGATCTCCCTCATTGCTTCAATAAACTCTCGCGCTTACGTTTTAAAATCATAATTAATTTTCGTTAACAACACATTCGAAGGGTTTATTTAATTAATTATTCATAGGAAGGCCAACAGCTTAAGAATCCGTTACAAAGCTGAAATTAAAAAACCTTTGCTGTCCAGTCAAAGCCCAAGTCTGAGCGCCGGCGCCGTATGAAAGAATTCACCAAGTTCATAATACATTCCAGGCACATGGACAAGTTGTCTGTCATAATGTCTTACAATAGAGCGACAAAAGAAAAAAACCTTATCCTTCTTATTACAAGGATAAGGTTTTTTTATACCTATGGCTTTATTTATCAACATTACTGCAAAACTAAAATAATAAAACCTGTGTGGGTAGAAGGCACATTATATACACAGGGAGTAACTTAATAGCCTTATATGTATGCAGCAGGTTTAGTTTCGAGCAACCATTGCACATCATCATTAGCCTGCATCAGTCCACTGCTGGACATAGGCCTCTCCCAAAGGACGCAACTGAGCCCGATCTTCGGCTCTTCTTTTCAAACCGCCGCCCTCCAACCATCTTGCGTATGTCGTCGCTCCACCTAGCCGGAGGGCCTCCACCTCCACCTTTTTCTAACCATTGCACAGGTCAACGAATTACATTGTATTTAAAATTCCCACACAACTGTAAAATTTTAGAAATTTGCTAACACGTTGCACAAAAAAGGAGGTTGATACATACTGTTCCATTTGCTACCCTCGCTGGCACGCTGGTGGAAATATCTCATTGAGATTGAGCCCCCAAGGGTTCCTAACCAGAGACCGTTCAACAGTCCGAGAAAGCACATTGGGGGGAGGTGACTAGCCTCAGTCGCTACGGGTCGCGCAATGTCTGTGACTTTGTTACGCAAAGGCGAAGGGGCTGCTATTCCCGCAGCGCCAGAGATAAGGCAGAAGTACTGGTTCTTACTCCCCCCTACCCTTTGCTCCCTGAAAAATAGGGACAGAAAAAGTAAGGTAACAAATTAACAAAAAAAAAAAGGTAAATTCAACCAAAAGTACAGGGGGGGGGGGGTACTCTTATCCCCCTCCGTTTACATAAGCAGGTGTCACATATGTATAAAATTGCGGATTTTTAAGCTTTTATTAGTTGACTCAAAAATAAATATATCGTTTTAAAAAATACATTATATAAACTAGGCATTTCCGACGAGTTTCCCTCCCCCCTCACCCTACCTCCTCACCCTACCTACATTTATTTATATAAGTGACCTTCCACTTAAAAAAGTACACACGCGGCCCTGCACACTCTCCTAATAATTCTCTAAACATTTCGCTGTTTCTAATAAAAGTTTAAATAATAAAGCAGAGAATATTAATTGAAAACATACATAACTTTTCTTCTAAATTGCCCGCTATCCTTAAAAGTAACTAAGACCGTTACAGACTTATTAAGTCCTGTAACGCTCAGCTTCTCAGTTTCATTAAAAGCCTGTAACCGTGAAAAAGCCGTTCTATTTCTGGTCCATCAGACCTTTTTTTTTGCGCTCATACATTTTAGTGTATTTTCTATTGGAAAGAAATTAATCACTTCAGAGATCCAAATTTTTCCATTAGAAAATTATTATATAATATATATTTACGCAAAGCAGGCGTTAACTGCTATAAAAAAACCATAAAATACATTTTATTAAATAAAAGTTTCTTCAGCTGTTTATATAATTTTTTAAGACTATTTGTTTTTTTATCTTTGGGGAAAATACGAGCGGTAGCTTTGGTTACCGTTACACTATACAAAAAAAAACAATTCTACACGAGCGCTCGCTTTGAGCCTTAAACATTAATTATCATCAAAAAAAGTGTATGTCTAATATTAATTGAACAGATGTGGAACCAGCTGAATGGCTGGACCTATTTAAGATCCTGAAAAGTGTAAAGGTAATTTAAAACGTGCTTTTATAATTCCTGTAAACTGCCTTTCTTTCTTTATTAATATTAGTCAATATATACTTAAACAGCGTCAAAAAACAGAGAAATATTTTTAAATCTGATTTACAATGCTCGTTATGTCAATTTTACAAAATCAATCAAAATCAAGTTCAAGCACAATCTCTCTTGAAATATTCAAATGCTCATCGAACATCGTCGAGGACATCGGCTGATAGCAGGGCGACCGCGGATACGTAAAGTTACGTAAACGTTATCAATTTGATATTTAAAAACAATAAACCTCTAATTTAGTACCGCCAAACTGTCGCGTTTACCATTGACAAATGATTACGAAAAATCTTTTGGTGCAAAACTATTGAACGAATGATTTCCTACGAAATGACAGTTGTTACAAAAAAAAGAGTACCGCGAACGCTTTCGCGGCTTTGAAAACGATCGTAATGGTGATTATTGAAAACGGTGACTAATGAGCAACCTTTTATGCTACATACTAACAAGTTAATACTTTGAATATACAATACAATACAACAACACTTTATGCACACCAAGAAGAAGGTATAATAAAGGATAAACTCATGAAATAAAAGGTACAATGTTCGGCTTTATTGCACACATTGATTGTGATTTATATTCTTAGTTAGGTAATGTTTTCATTTTAGATTATGTTATTGGTTTTAGATTATGTTAAGTCTAAAACATAGACCCAGTTATTAAATGAAGTACCTAGTAGCATTAGTATCTACTACCTAAATTAAAAGTGATCGATTATCACTTTTCATTTAGGTAGTTGATACTTATCAATTTTAGTTCATCTACTTAGGTAAGTCGCGGCAAGAGCCTATTAAATTATTATTATATTTATTATTTGGGTCTGCAAGACCAGTGCATTTAGCCAGTGCCAAGTAAAAAGATATAGCAAATTGTATGTTTTTTTTCAACGGATATTCAAAATGTCTAGTATCAGTCAGTCAGTTAGTCAAAAGTCTAGTTATGTCACGATTCAGTAAAGTGGTGGAGCTTTACTGAAACTTTCTAGAGAATTGGCACGCTTGTATCATTTACCTACACTAGTGCACGTTCCGAATATCTTATTGTTAATATTCCACCATTATTACACATTAACACTCGAAGAAACACAAGTTTAAAAAATAATATAAAGCAAAACACCCGTTTCCATTTCGTTTCCCACTGAAAGTAGGTACTAATGATATAGACTTTAGACTTCTTGGTTATGGCCTTACTAATGGTAATCGTTCAATGGTTTGTGGTTTTAAAATGTCAAATTGAAAACGTTTCGTTTACTTTGCGTATCCGCTGTCGCCTGTCGCACTGCAGTTTGAGAAATAAAACAAAGCAAAACACCCGTTTCGATTTCGTTTCCCGCCGAAAGTTAGTACTAATATAGAGGTTTATGGTCCGCCGGAGCACTACACAGGGCGACTGCGGTTGAGCGATCGTAATGGTTTCATTTACGTTTAAGTTTACCATTGAATATTACTTTCGAATAAAAATTGATACCGCGGTGAGTAATCGTATTGTAATGGTTTATTGAAAAAATAGTTTTCAATCGTCTGTAGGGCGACCGCCGATACGCAAAGTAAACGCAAACGTTTTCAAATTGTCATTTTAAAACCATAAATCACTGTGTTAGTACTGACTATCGGCGGGAAATGAAATCGAAACGGGTATTTTGCTTAGTTTTATTTCTCAAAGTGGTGTTTCTTTGAGTGTTAATGTGTAATATCGGTGGAATATTTACCCATTAGGTATTCGCTAACGTGCAAGCGTGGGCAAATGTTACAAACACGGAAAAGTGCCATTTCGTGTTCTCTCCGGAACTCCCCAGGAAGTTTCAGTAAAGCTCTACCACTTTACTGAATTGTGACTTGACTAAACTTTTGAGTACCTGACTGACTGGGACTCAACATTTAGACTATCTGTTGAAAATAATATACAACTTGCAATGTCTTTACTTGACACTGACTAAATGCACTGGTCGTGCGGAACCAAATAAAAATAATTTTATTAGTGTAGTGTAGTAAACTGTCTTCGGTAGCAGCAAAGGAATTATTTACTCGCACAACCCTTGAAATAAACCCATGCTCAGTCTGTAATTATTTACTCGCACAACCCTTGAAATAAACCCATGTTCAGTCTGTAATTGGCTCTAAAATGTTTTTCAGTTAAAACGGGTTGCTTGTTTGTTTATTTGTTTGTCGTATGAGGTAGTGCTGACCTCTGGTGTCAGAGTTTGTCAAGCCGCCCGAGGGCCTCTGACATGGCTTAACGACTGCTATTAATCAACAACAGCCGGGACCGACTGCTTAACGTGCCCTCCGAAGCATGGAGCAATGGAAAAACGCACATAACTCAGAAAAGTTATTAGTGCGGAGCTTAGGTTTTGAACCCGGTATCGTTGGATTCTAAATTGCACTATAGAGCCGTTAGGCCACCATCGCTAGTTAAAACGGGTTGCTGAGGTCGTACAAGACAGACACGCCTCCTTTTTAGGAGTTGACGCTCCTCTTCTGTAGCTCCATGCCTTGAAAATAGGCTCTTGCCACCATTTACGTCGATAGATAAACTAAAAATGTTTGTTTTCAATCACTTTTCATTTAGGTAGTACCTACCTACTAGGTACTCTATATAATAACTGGGTATATGTTAAGACTTAAAATTATATAAATACAATAATATTATCATAATTACAAACCTTTACTTCGAATATAAATAACAATCCCTGTGTAAACTCAAGGTATTAACTTGATGGTAACTTGATGAAAGTACCCCTTTAAAAACATCCACAATACACCGAGGTTAACTGAAAGATAATGCTTGCTAGCATTAAGTTCGCCTATGTACCTATCTTATGTGTGCAATAAATAATTTTCTATCTATCTATCTATCTACGACATCCACGGGAGGATTTAGAGGGGTCTTATTCTAAGCCGAGACCACCATGGCCAATTTTTAGAAATTTTGAGTTGTGTAGGTATGGTACCTACACAATTCAAAATGTTCTCTGTTGTGTACAGTACATACAAATTTTAATCCAGCTTTTTTGGCGTGAAAACGACAATACAAACTAACCAACAAAAACAAACAAACAACAGAAAACGATTCACTTTTATATAATAGTGGGGATTGTCTAGGTTCGTTATAATAGACCTCGCGCGTACAAAATTTTTTGCAAACAATTTAGCGGTGGATAGTAGCGCCATCTAGTTATCTTATTGTAAAACTAACATTAATAACCAAGGTGCTCCATCAATCCCTACCTTGTAGGTAGAGGGCTGATTCCACTGGTAGAAACCTACGAGTAATAGTGAGAAATTTACTGCATTTTGAGTAGCTATTCTGCTCATCATGCCGAAGATCCTTATCAGGTTTTCACCAAATTTTTATGAGACTAACGTAAAGTTAGTACCTTTCAAATCAAGAAAAAAACATCGAAATCGAATTAAATATGGCGGAGATATTCAGAAGCCCCCTTTTTACCCTTTTTTGGGGGAATATATCGATATCAAAAATTCCCGACGACTAAAATTTAAAAAAAAAACGTTTAATCTGTATACCAAGAGGAGAACAGAGATCCGGACGGACATCCGGACATACGAAAGTATTTTGCCCAAGCTGAAACGGAGTGAATTCGCTCGCGCTTCGCGCTTGCTCGGCCAATTATAGTACATTATTAAGAGAGTATATTTTTACAGTATATATACCAATATTTTTACCAAACTAGAATAAATAAGCTTAGAAAGAAATGGTCCTTTACAGGTGATTTAAGGATACCGAATTGATAATTTGAACAGAGTCGACTATGATCACCCAGGTGATCATAGTGGAATAGACCCTTTCAGCGAATTCACGTTTGTGAAGTTAGGCTCTGTGAACGATTGCGCAGGTACTGCTGTGAGGATAAAACAGTATTAAGTAAGAGCAAGATAGAATAGAATGTAAAAAACGTACAAACGAGTGAACGAGGCAGATAGAATGCTGTCTTCACCTGCAACATTGGGATTGCGCCGTAGAAACGTAGACAGAGAAACCAAACGCAAACATCTTTCAGGCCGTAGACATGGCCTGAAAGATGTTTGCGTAGCGACTTGCAGACAGCAGCTGTCAGCTGCTATGAACTGTACAATTATGAACAATTATGAACTGTACATAAAAAAGCAGCGAAAACCCCTTTAAACGGCTGTATCTCAATGCGTTTTTCGTCGATGGTCGCGGAAGCAGCTTCCGAGACACAAACTTCCGTTGCGACTACTGTTCATGTATTTTTATCTTGTAAAATTGAGCGTAGTTAAACAGAAAGCGACCATCGAAGAAAAACGCATTTTGAGTTACAGCCGTTTAAAGGGGTTTTCGCTGCTTTTTTATGTACAGTTCATAATTGATTTAAATGTTATACTTATATCAAAGGACACTTCAAAGGCTTCAAAATGGAATATTTATAACAAAAAATTGATTAGTTTTGTTAATAAACTTTTGAGTTAAACTCGTAGTTGTTTTCTGCTTTTTGCAACAATTCATCATATAGTTTTTTGCAGAATGCATCCATAGAAATGATCTCCTTCAGCTTATTGAGGTTTGGACAACAACTGAAAGATATGCAAAGCCAAATCAATGGTGTTATTCTGCAAGTTGTAATAACCATATAAAATAAACCTAGAACGACTCTAGGGAGTGTTATTTATTTATTTAATTAATTACACGGCCTTGCCCAATTATTATAATTAATTACATTACAAAAATATTAAATTAAATAAAAATAAGAAACTATGAGTTCTTTCCATAACGCCCTACCCCTGTGTGATGCTACACGAGATCAAAACATGGATCTTATAAAAAAAATTAAAAAAATACGCCAAAAATATTTTTGCAAAAATAAAATCTGGGAACTATTCCATTATAAATAAAATTTGCAGAAGCCAGACCAACTGCGATAGTAGGAATTCTGCTTACCACAATTTCCTCTTTTATGGATATTTTGCTAGACCATCCCCTAAAATGGTCGGCTTTAACACAAAAAAGGGGTGATAACGGCAAGTGGTCTTAATGGACAATTTAATATCTTGACCTCAGAATGTGCTTTGAAGAAACCTGTCTTTGGAATAAGTAAAGTAATTAAAACCTTATGTCATAGGTATTATAACTCATATTCTCAAAAAACAGGGTTGGTCGCTTTCTGCTTAACTATGCTCAATTATAAAAACAAAGAAATTGAATATTTGCTATATAGACGTGTTTTAATTAAAATAAACAGATTTAACATTTAGGTACATGATAAATCTATTTATAAGACTGCGCAAAAAAGGAGTGTAATGTTTTTAGAGTTTATTTATGTACGCTACAGCTCGTACCCTGGACGAAAATGAAAGTACTAGGTAATTTTTGTTACCAGTTGGTGACAATAATTAACTCCGTACAACTATATCACTCTGATCTGACCCTACCGTTAGCATCCTCTAAATAGTTGTAGTCTTGCGCCGCAACAAATAAAAAGCAAGAATAGTTTTTCTCCAGCGTAATCTCCGTCTTGTACTATTATTTACTCAGCGTCTCCGTTACCGATAATGCACCAAAAGCAAAAGTCAACCTGTGGCAGGAGACTAACTCTCTTTATACCTTCGTTCCACCGGAAGTAATGCTTTCACCCGGCCACAAGCTGCTACCTTGGCTGAAGTGGAAGTCTCTAAATAGGCTACGCAATCAGGTTGGCAGATGCAAAGATAGCTTGTGTACGGTTTTCACGCTCGTCAACATAACCCAACTGGGTTATGTTGACGAGCGTGAAAACCTGTGCAATTGCGTCACCTGTGCAATTGCGGCAGTTAAGTGAGCCATTCATACCATGGCTCACTTAACTGAATGCCCTGTTCTCATGAGGACCTATACAAGGCTAGCGATTCCGCAATACGGGTGGCGGAGTTCTGGTCAAGTAAAATTTAAATAGATTAGTCATCGACTCGCAAAGTATCACTCTCTTATTTCATCTTATTTATACTTATCTTGTTCACTACAAGATGTATGCCTCTCCTAATGGATGTCACTGAGTTTGGTTAACTCTCTGTATTCAGTTTTACTTTTCGCAGAATGTGGCCACAGGACGTCCTACACTACGATTGCTTAGACGTGGTCTCTATCGTGAACTGCGATTTAAGACGGTAACATTTTTGAATCGATTTTGAAATCAGTCTGTGCTGACAACATTGTACCTTTTCCAAACAAAAAATGGAAGGTACCCACCCATAAGAGGAACATGATTTGACTTGCTGAGAAAATAAGTCATAACAAGTTTGTCTCGTGAGGGTAGACAGACAAGAAAGCGCGGAAAAGGGGAAAAAAGTGTTTTAGCAGCGCTGATGGCCAGCCAGTTGTGACCAGGAATGTAGAATGTACACCTGGTGCTAAGGAGATATAACCTTAAAACCACACAAGACTTACGGAAGAGAAGGCTGGTGTTAGACTCCTATCGAGTATGGCGAGGGTCGAGCAGGGAACCAGCGGTGAATTTGGTGAATCTGTTCCATATTATTAAACTAAAAGCGAATGCCAACAAACATTCTTGGAGGCACAGGTGGCTACGGTGGGACGGAAGTAATGCCACTGGGTAGAATACTGAAACTTTGGCCGAAGTGGAAGTCTCTGAATAGGTTACGCACTGAAGTTGGCAAATGCAGAGATGGCTTGTACAAGTGGGGCTACGCTGGTGAGCATGAAAACCTGTGCGATTGCGGCGCTATTGAGACCATGGCTCACTTCACTGAATATGCCTCATGTCCCAATACGTTTTCCCAAGAGGACATACACTAAGACTAGCGATTCCGCAATAAGGGTGTAAAAATTTAATAGATTTGTCATCGACTCGCAAAGTAAGTATCACTCTTATCTTATTTAATCATATTTCTACGTGTCCACTACTAGACGTATGCCTCTCCTAATGGATGCCACTGAGTTTAGTCAACTCTCTGTTTTCAGTTTTGCTTTTTGCAGGTCGTCACTTCACCTGGCTACAGGGCGTCGTACACTTCGATTGCTAAGACGTGGTCTCCACTCGAGAACTCGCTACCACAACCAGTATCGGAAGCTATTTCTTAACCATTAGATATTATTTTCTGATTTATCCTGGGTTGGCTACAACAGACATGAATATTATAATGAGTTTTTTTTTTATCTAAACACAAAATTATTGCTTCACTGCCATTTCTTCCTACAAACTTCAACGGCTTCTAGAAAACGAGCGGTTAAACTAATTTAATACAAAGTGAAATGACTTCTTAACTGGCGTTAAATTTTTCCTTTCAAAGAGTTGTTCTGAGGTTTTAATTAGAAAATTATCCGCTATTGGGAAGCTTCTAAAGGCTGTTTTTTTAGAGGTATAGAACTTTGAAATATAATAGAACAAAGATGTTTTTTTAAATTGACATGAAATTTACTGTATTCGAAAGAAAATCTTCGGGCATTATAATTTAAATATGACTTCTACATATGATCACCACGGCTGGCTCGGACGTAGTCCAATCAGGAGGTCCAATTTTCGATGACCTTTTCCAACATTTGTGGCCGTATATCGGCAATAACGCGGCGAATGTTGTCCTCCAAGTGGTCAATCGTTTCGGGCTTATCGGCGTAGGCTAGCGACTTCACCTATACCCACAGAAAATAGTCAAGCGGCGTTAAATCGCAGAATCTTGGAGGCCAATTCACGGGTCCGAAACGTGAAACTATGCGGTTACCAAACGTTTCCTTCAATAAATCAATTGTGGCACGAGCTGTATGACATGTTGCCCCGTCTTGTTGAAACCACAGCTCCTGCACATCATGATTGTTCAATTGATGAACGAAAAAGTCAGTAATCATGGCTCTATAGCGATCACCATTGACTGTGACGTTCTGGCCAGCATCGTTTTTAAAGAAGTACGGACCAATTATTCCACCAGCCCATAAAGCACACCAAACAGTCAGTTTTTCAGGATGTAACGGTGTCTCAACATAAGCTTGAGGATTATCATCACTCCAAATACGGCAGTTTTGTTTATTGACGTATCCATTTAACCAAAAGTCAACGCTAAACAAAATTCGCTTATGAAAATCGGGATCAACGGCAATTTGGTTTTGCGCCCATTCACCGAATCTACGCCTTGCTAGGTGATCGTGTGGCTTCAATTTCAAGCAAAATCTTCCATAAAGTGGATGGACACATTTCCAACTCCTGTGCACGATGGCGGATAGACTGATTCGGGTCTTCCTCTACGCTACGCTCTACAGCAGCAATGACTTCTTCTGTACGCACTGTACGAGGTCTCTGTGGATGCGTATTATCATTTAGAGTAAACATGGTCCGAAAACGTTCCATAGTTAATCGAATGAAATGCTCGGATGGACGATTATGTTGACCGTAAAATGGACGTAGTGCGCGATACGTATTGCGAACAAAACCATTACTTTCAAAATAAATTTGCACAATTTGGAAGCGTTGTTCAGGCGTCAGTCTATTCATGTTGAAATGCCAAACCAAACTAAACATAATTCACTTGATAGCTGACAAAATGGCCGCCAGTTAAAAACGTGTTGCCAACTTAAAGTTCTATACCTTTTATAAAAACCACCCGTTATCTACTTAACTTTTTTTTTATAACATTTTCACCTTTTGAAGTGGACGACCCCTAATTAGAAAGAAGATTTTTATTGTTCAATTTAGATAAAGTTCGGTAAAAGACGTGGTTCAGAAGGTTAAAGACTTCTCATAATAATTAACGGAGTAATATTCAGACTTGGTGAAAAGACGTTATGAAATTGTAATTACGGAGAAATGTACCTTCTCTCTGATTTGACAAACTTTCAAGCAGTTTTGTCGGTGAGGTTATTTATTTTTTGAAGCAAAAAGAAGCAAAGAAAAGGTTATAGTAGTCGTAGCGAGTCTTAGTGTTTGTGAAGTTAGGCTCTGTGAATGATTGCACAGCAGTGCGATTCCGTATTGTTGATCATGACGGTTTCAAGCCGTCAAATTCAATAATGCTTTGCGATAGAGTCGATTTTCCTATGAAAAAAGTGACAATCTGATTGAAGCCAAGTTCTGTAATTAGGCCACAGGTACTGCTGTGATAATATAACGGCATAAAGTAAGACCGAGATAGAGTAAGCGAAAAACGTAAGCGAGTGAACGAGGCAGTTATACAATGCTGACTTCAACATTGGGATTGCGCGTGAAAAATAGCAGCTTGCGCAGCGACTTGCAGTCAACTTCCGAGACACAAACTTAGGATCAAAGCAGACTTAACACCCCGGCAACGGATCGGCACCGGAACGCCTCGCTTACGGCTGGTTGATGGCTAGGCGTCCACCCGGCTAAAGCAGGGCGATGCTTCCCTTACGGCAAGACGGCCTGGTTGACGTCTAGACATGGTATATTCCCAGTTGTAACTTTAAAACTTTCGCGATTCGAACACATAGTTGAATATTTAAACGGGACTTAATCGCTGAAAACTTAATATTTATTTACCTCGACGTTTCGATCAAGTTGCATTGATCGTGGTCACGAGAAAACTGAAGTAGTGGGTGTCAGCGTCGAGAAGGGCGAGCGTTGTCTCCAACTACCCCCATTTGTTTTGTAAAAATTCAGAATTGTTACGACACACGACACTAACGACATCTGCAGATATCTTCTGACATAAACCGCGACGCGAACACTTGCTTATCACGGGATTGACTTGAAACCACCCTCTCGGTTGATATTGGGATACTTTTTAATTTCAACCGCTTCACGTACAATCCTGGAGTAGTAGTGACGTTCCGTGGAGAGGATCTTCGGGTCATGGAGTTCAATCCAGTGATTAGGGCCCAATTCGAGCAAATGCTTAGCAATTGCAGATTTATTTATCTGGCGGTTCTTTACAGCTGCAATGTGTTCTTTGACCCTTTTCGCTATAGTACGCTTGGTTTGTCCAATGTAGGAACTACTGCAGCTGCAATCTATCTTATATACGCCAGGAGTTTAAAAAGGTATGACATCTTTCGGTGTTCAAAACCAAAAACAAAACAAAACAAACAAACATTTTGTTTTTTTTTACATAACCAAATGCGGGTAGTTGGAGACAACGCTCGCCCTTCTCGACGCTGACACCCGCTACTTCAGTCTTCTCGTGACCACGATCAATGCAACTTGATCGAAACGTCTAGGTAAATAAATATTAAGTTTTCAGCGCTATTAAGTCCCGTTTAAATATTTAACTATGTATTCCCAGTAGTCCCACTATGGTTGTTCAATATGTTTTTTGTATATTTTTTCCCCAGAGTTTCCATTAACTGGACTACTGGAATTTTAATTCCCTAAAGTCCCATGTTTCTCACAAATGATGCACAGAAGCACAAACGTGTAATTTGGTAAAATAGGTAAATTTATATAATATATCCTCTTTTAATTATAGTCATTTCTTTGGTGTGATTTTAATTTATTTTTCAGGGTCCTTTATTTATGCCTATATATGTTTTATTAGTGCTAATTGAAAATAAATTATGCGTTCGCGCATTGTACATCTGATTAATATTCATTAATGTCAATTATTTTTTAACGTATTGTGACTAAATGAACACATTAAATGCAGAATCTGACTAAATCGGATTATGTCAATAACGGTCAAAATTGTGAGACGCTAAAATGATCATATTGATATGAAGTAAGTACCTTGATTTTAGATGTTTTTGGACTAAATGAACACCTTAGAAAATTACTTTGTATTATATTGCACTCTATGTAATAGGTAAAAGAGTGCATAGATAGTAAAAAATATGAATTGTACTGATTTTATTCCTACTGAAGAATGTTATAAGATTAAATTATTACAATGAAGGTAATATTCGAAAATTGCTATACTTAGAAGAGTACTAAAGATTGCCTTAAATGGTGTTGATCAGGTTAAATTAAAAATATTTGTTTAGTTTTTTTTTTAACTTATACTGTCTTTTCATTTTTTTGTGTACCTTATATTTACAACACTGGGCGTGGGTGAGCAGGCCACTAGGAGCAAGTGAAGCCCGCCAGCCGTAGCCGCGGCGACCGCGGGACGTAAGCGCGGTGACGGTGCGGTGACGGTGGGATAGGTTATGAGATCAAACTAAAAACTTGGTCTGATTTCGACAAACAAGGTATCAATCGATTCGTCTTATGTATAGAGTGTCATAGGATATTTTTTACCCGACTACGGTGAAGCATAGGAACGTATATAAGTTTATACAAAAAAAATGGCTCAATTTTGACAATCAAGGTATCAATCGATTACTCTTCATCGCAAGAGTGTCATATGCATTTTTTTACCCGACCGCAGTCGGGTTTTAGTTTTTTGAACTTGAGACCTCATATATTTTCAGTGCGGAATCTGCTTATCAGTCTGTTTTAAACAGGAGACATTTTTGACAGATGTGCTTCAACGTATTTTGAAGTATTTGTAGATAATAAATCTTGAAGTACATAATCAAAACATCAAATGACTGAAATAGCCTAACATTTACATAATGTTGTAAACAAGTATGTTTGTATCTTTGGTGCTTATGTCTTAACAAAATGTGTCCTAACTCAAGTGCCTTCCCATTTTGAACAGACTGTAGTTAGGATCTGTTTTTTTCCTTTTGATTATATCTATAGTACTAATATCACATTTTTATGTCTGTTATTAAGTGGTCAAAATAACAAGAGCTTAAAAGAACTGAATTTTAGTTACCTGTAATTTTAAAGTGATTCAGTTCTCTTAAAAAATAAGGATTACAAAGTATCTTAGAAAACAGCTCCTAACAGCATTTTTTACACAAGAAAAATAGCAACAATCCATGCAGGAACAGGAACCTCCTTAAAACTTTGATAACTAAATAGCCACATACGAGTACACTATACACACCCTCCCACCCCTACATACAGGGTAGTCGGTCGGCGACCGCGGAGATATAATTTAAGTTTAAAATTGGCAAGAGTTACAAAATCCGGGCTTTACTGTTGTGTACAGATGTTTGAACCAACTTGGTCGGGCTGTGGTGCAGTTTAATAAGCTTGTTGACTTTATTGTAGGTGATAAAAGGTCTTGCAGAAGTATTTAGTCTTGCTTTGTGAAGGAATTAATCATGTGAACAGAGATTAAATGTAGTTTAATTATGAATACATACATAATTTTAATTCATTTTGTGCTTCTTTGCATCCTTCGGCCACTGCTTCCCTAATAAATGTACTGTCTTGGTTAGGGCTAAAGCTTCGAGCTACTATTGCTAATGTATAGGTTTAGGCAATAGTGTATCAAGTATCAACCACATTTTATCCACTCACGCACGCACACGCAGTATGCTTCACTGGTTTGTTTGGCGGTGAAGACTGTCTTTTTTATAAACCTTCTTGGGTACTTACATTTGATGGAAATTGATGACTTTAAAATGCCATTAAATTATATTTTGATTTAGGAAAGCTTTTCTGCCATTGTTTAGATCTCTATTTTAACCAGACTTAAAAATAATCACTTCCACCATAATATCTTAGAATAATTAATGGTAGATACAAGCAAAAACACATTCAAAAAATCTTAAACACTAATACATACCTCCGTAATAGAATTCAACGGGTCGCGGAATGCATGGGCACATACTCAACACACCACAAACATGTAAGACAAGAGAACAAATGTTTATGCTCATCACACAGATGTTTTTCCTGGTCAGGGTTCGAACCTGGAACACTAAGCTCAATAGGCAGGGCACTCCTAAGTCCCAAATCTTAAGTCTTTTTCAATGAAAAGAAATCGATTGATACCTCGCTTGTCAAAATCGGACCATTGTCAAAAGGGGCGACCGCGACGCTGTGGTGGAACAGCCACATACATACATACATACATACATACATACATACATACATACATACATACATACATACATGCATACATACATACATACATACAAAGACTATTTAACTCATTAGCCTTCCTTTGCCATACTCGGTTTTACTGTACTCAGGTAAAAACTGACAAGTGCGAGTTGAACACGCGCGTAGAGGGTCCCGTAATGTGAATTTAATATTATCTCACAAGTTTTGGAGTTATGGAGAATGGTCGAAATTTGTCTATTTTCTTAAATAACTTTTACACTATTTATATTAAAATTATAAAAAATATGAGACCCTCGCAACATGCCCTTTCATATAATATATCACACGGTACATTTGCCTCCAAAAGTGACCACATTTAACATTTATTTATTTACGTTTCACACAGAGAACATAGAGATTCATATGTATACCAAATTTCATATTCATCGGTCCAGTAGATTCGGAGAAAATTGGCTATTTCAGACAGATGCACGAATGATCCTATAAGGGTTCCGTTTTTTTTTCATTCGGACTTGTGGAACCCTAAATACTCTACATTTTTATATTATTAAGAACAAGCAATATCAAAATCTTACATTCCACTGAAGAGGTGACAAATAAATACAATAGGTTTCTAGGGACTTTCATCTTTCGGCATTTAGTTCAAGGATTTAAGCACTCAAGGGTCATTCGTTTGTAGAAAAAAAACATATTCTGTTACAAAGCCTTACTCACGTGTAAGGTACCTCCGCATCCGTTTAGTCAAGTTCGACTCCAAACAATATCCTCAGCATGGTAACAAGCTAACACGCATATTTAAACGTGTAAGCGGAGCTGCGAAAAACTCAGGACGTCGTAACTCAGGAGATACATTTTTTTGAATGTGGCCAGAGCCGTTTTAGTATGCAGAGTTGAAGAAACTACCAAGCCGTTGTGTGCGTCTTAAATTCCATGATTGTAACACCGGCCATCCGAGCGATTAAAATTAGTGTTTGTTGTTAAAACGGCTCTATCAAATATTTCTTCGAATGTGACCCACATATAATGAGACCACAGAGTTGAAAAAACCTTTAATTTTTAATTTCTAAATCTTGCACATCTCATCGATAGCAAGCGTTTTGCTCCGATTCCAAGGAAGATTGTTGCTTAAGATAAACCCATTCGAACCAGGATTTTATCCATTCTGGTCACGTCAGGCCACAACAGACAAAATCTGAGAATACAAAATTACGAATCGACATCGAGAAAAAAACTCCTGACCTGCCCAAGGATCAAACATTAACGATTCAGCAGGTTTAAATAGAATCAAAAACGTGCCAACTCCTTCTCTCTGTCGGCCGGCGCTAGGTGTCATATTATATTAATGTGGAGCGTCTATTACAGAATTCCTCCTCCTAAAAGCGATATCAAGTTCCTGTAGTGTCACAGATTATGTTCTTGTTGCCACGTTCAAGTAACAGAGTAGGAGGTACTAAAAGGTCTTACCACTCATATCTAATATTAAATTTGGTTAGACCAATAATTGAGTTGACAGTTCGTGAAATATGAAGGTTGTTTTGCTAAAATGTTCTTACTTCCTCAATACTAAGCAATACTAATATAATGAGTCATGTTATGGTACATTTGAGACTATGTTGACTTTCGAGGCACCTATCTGTTTTCAATCAAAATATTCTAATATTGCTGTAGTTTTTTGTGGAAGCTCTAATGTTTTAATATTTTTTTAAGAAAGTATTTTGTTTTGGTTAGTTTTGTCCAATGATTACCTTTGGACGAAACAAAACTTAATTTATTTATTAAATCAATAAACTTAAAAAACTCTTTAGTGAGTAACAAAGTAAATTTTATCAATTTTTTTCTAGTAAATTCTATCACGGTCTCCACTCAAGAACACGTCTACCCCAGCGGTTATCAGTCCTTCGACAAATGTGACCAGTCCACTTCCACTTCAGCTTACAAATCCTGCGGGCTATGTCGACGAATTTGTTTTTTTGCCAGTTCACCTCTTTTCGATACCATCTTTCAGAGAAACTCAAAGCATAGCCCTTTCCATGACCTGCTGATCGAATTTAAATTGGTGGACTAATCGTACCGTGAGTGTCTACGACTTTGCTCCGTATGTCATAACAGGTAGGATGAATGGTTGAAGACTTTTGTGACTATAATTTGTGGTATTGGCAATGAGAAGACTCAAAGAAGTTTCCCAAATTGTGCTCAGCCTAGCTGCGGGACTCTCTCTCGAAGTTGTTTTTACCTAGTTGAAAAGTTCGCCCCATATAAACATACTCCTCAACAACTTTGAGAGCAGTTTTTAGTCCAGAGTATCAAACATATACTCCAATGCATTGTATGCAATGCAATATTGTAGTAATGGTAATATACTGTGTTGGCAGACGCTGTGGACCCGATGCTGAAACAGGAATAGGCACTGACGGCGCAGTTTATCTTTATTGAACACTAGCTGTACCCGCAGCTTTGCCCGCGTGGTTATTACTCTGGGATAAAATAAACCTACTCGTATGTGTGTTATTCCAGGACCTAAAATACGCTATTCTAAAGCAGGTTTTTTTCCGCCTTCAGTAAGTTTTTAGCTAAAAGGCTTCATATTTCAATCAGTGTGGTAGTTTTCACATGATGCCTGGACATACCGACAGACAGTCAACATTTTAAAAACGTTATTTCTTGTTTAGTTTCTTAATTTACCAGTTTTTTAATAATCTTCATCATACGGACTTTTTTTATTTGCTGCTTTATTGATAGTATAGATAGATAGATAAATAAAACATACTTACTTTATCTGGCGAAACCATGAACACTGCAACTCTAGTACCAACGCAGAATGACTAAAGCCTTCTCATTCGAAGTCCGCGACCCGTGAATTGCTCCGGCCCCGTTCTTCGCAAAGTGGTTGGTTCGCGTTCCCACGTTATTGTGCTGAAATATTCACGCGTTTTTTTTTTGAATTGTTTTATGCTGGATCGGGGTTGTAAAAGTTGGATAAAAAGTATTTAAATGGGAGCAACAATAGGTATCGTGGTCTGCTTGTAGCTTTTTTCGCTGCTGTTGTGTTGTGTACTTTGCTGGAGATAAATAAAAAACTCGCGCAAAGACATTCATTGACATTCATTGCTTGATTGTCGTTGCTGTCAGACCGAGGGGCTCTGACATGACATAACGACTGCTACCAATCAATAACAACCGATATCTACAGATTATCGTGCCTATAAGTTCATTATTAGTAAAATTAGAGTGATATGTGTGTATAGCTAAGGGAAAAATAAATTAAATGAAAATATAAATATAATGTAAGTCAATATAAATATAATGACCTACATTATTTTTTTGTTTAAATTACAAAAAAATATGTAGGTCATTTTTTATTTGGTTAGCTAGGCTCTGTGCCTTTGCCCTTTGTATTTTTCTTGACTAAGTGACGCGACGAGCAATCGCTCGCATCATGGTAAACGTCGCGCCAGCCCATAACAGTTGCAGTGTACCCAGAACTTTAGTTGCAATTTGCAAAATCTTGCGCGTCACTGCACTGCGCTCGTCACTCTGAGATATTGGGTTTTGTCTCATTGTCTTGTAATTTGTCTGCAAACATTGCCCTTTAACCGAAACAAAGAACTGCTTAAACACTATTGCTTGGTGGATGAATATCTGACAAGCTATCGAAAGCGAAACCCGCATTTCAATAGTACAAGTAACCTGAGCTATCCAACATCGAAACCCGCATTTCAATAGTACAAGTAACCTAAGCTATACACAGTGAAACCCGCATTTCAATAGAACAAGTAACCTGGGCGCTTATTCACTATGCCGCATGAAATTCCTTGCCAAAAACGTGTGACGTCAGTACGGTAATTGCCGTACGATTCCACGCAGATATCTTAACGCGGCGCGTAACGTGTCTTATTGGCAATAGAGAATAATGGCCCTGAGCTATCCAACAGCGAAACCCGCATTTCAACAGTACAAGTAACCAGAGCTATCCAAGAGCGAAACCCGCATTTCAATAGTACAAGTAACCTGAGCTATCCAACAGCGAAACCCGCATTTCAACAGTACAAGTAACCTGAGCTATCCAACAGCGAAACCCGCATTTCAATAGTACAAGTAACCTGAGCTATCCAACAGCGAAACCAGCATTTCAATAGTACAAGTAACCTGAGCTATCCAACAGCAAAACCCGCATTTCAATAGTACAAGTAACCTGAGCTATCCAACAGTGAAACCCGCATTTTAATAGTACAAGTAACCTGAGCTATCCAACAGCGAAACCCGTGTAACCTGAGTTATCCAACAGCAAAACCCGCATTCAATAGTACAAGTAACCTGAGCTATCCAACAGCGAAACCCGCATTCAATAGTACAAGTAACCTGAGCTGTCCAACAGTGAAACCCGTGTAACCTGAGTTATCCAACAGCAAAACCCGCATTAAATAGTACAAGTAACCTGAGCTATCCAACAGTGAAACCCTCATTTCAATAGTACAAGTAACCTGAGCTATCCAACAGCGAAACCCGTGTAACCTGAGTTATCCAACAGCAAAACCCGCATTCAATAGTACAAGTAACCTAAGCTATCCAACAGCGAAACCCGCAATTGAAACATAATTTATTATGATATATGCAATTTAACAAGTAATTAATTCAAATTGAAGAGAACGAAGCTGAATCATGATTATAAAAGTAAATTGATGGATTTTATTTATAAAAATGTCTTAGTTTTGTAGCTTTATCACAAGTGAATCAGGATGAGCTAAGTAATTTTGCCATTTATATTTATCACGAACTTGGCAACACAATATGGAATAATATGTCATACATACATATAATATTCTTAAAAAGTATTAAAGAAACTTATAAAAATAATTTGACAGGCTATTTTTCTGGTTTACAGCCATATACAAGCAGCTTACGAGACGGCGGGCTTATAATTATGTTGTACAATGCAAAATTGCATTCCTTTTGCAAAGTCAATTTACTTTGAAATATTCATTCCTGTTCTTCGTTCAAGTTAACGAACAACAAATTTCATGACTTTTGGGAACAATCAAAGAATGAACTGGAACACATTGAAGCTTCTGACTTTCTTATTTATTGAGTAAGCTTTTGGTGAAAAACATGAGTCGTATATTGTAGTGATTTTATCATGTTTGAATGTTTGAGAATTTAGGCAACGGGGCTGAGCAACAGTATTGTACTACTGGGTACCTACTGTTTCCCTCTCCCCCCTCCCTTTCCCCTTCTCCCCCATCCCTCCACCTCTTTCTCTTCTGTTCTCATTTTTGTCCTGTCCTTCGAAAGGAACGTCTTTATAATAAATACATATGAGATTAGGAGCCAAGTCAATATTATAAAACACTGTTAAACAATAAAATCATTATATAAAATTGCGTACAAAAACTCGTTAACTAAAAATATCATGTAATAAAAAGTATTATAACGGGCTATAAAAAACACTCACAAAAATATGTAAATATCCAAAACAATTTTTATTAAACAATGGTTTCAGCTATATTAATTATTTTCATCTATATTAATTATTTTCATCTATCCTAGTATTTTCATATAATATTTACAACAACAAATTATATTGAAATAATTTTAAATCTTTTAAAAAAAACATGTGAGCAAACGAGAACTAACGAGTGTAAACTAGTTACCTAAAAATATTCAACAAAATAATTTAATTCAGTATGTAACATTTCTATATTACTTTTGTAATATATAACTAAGATAAATTTATTTATTTTTAACAGCATGAGGTTTCCTCCAACGATGTGTAAATATTTAATTTAATTTCATATTTATATTAAGTGACAAAAAACATCAAAATTCAGTGCTTGCTATTTATAGAAAAATTGATTTATCATACCTATAGTTATGTAATTTATTCCTTACGTTATGATTTATTATGGTTCGACAACATATTGATACAACGTTTAAAAAAAACATAATTAGATATTATTAAAATAACCATGTCATGACATAATTCATAGTTCTCATTAGGTATCACCAACTATAGGTATGTACTCACCCATCACCAACTATATTACGATAGTAAAGAATTAATAGATTCTACACCACCAAACAAACGAGTGAAGCATAGCAAATGTCGGCTGTGTATGCGTGTGTGAGTGGTTAAATTGTGGTGTTTTGTGGTTGATACACATTTTCATCACAAAAGACTGCAATGTTTTGATTTTTCGTAAGAATTTTATAGAATTAACACGACTAACAAGGACTAGATATGCGATGCAATGTGGCGGCCGATATCGGCATCACATGGAGTAACGCATCACCTTGTGCTCACGAGCGAATCGTCATATCTTAAGGTGTTTCACTCTTGTCGGGGGTGTGGAATCCGTATTTTCTTAAACATTCTTTATTATTATAACTTTTAAACTTTTGAGATTCGAACTCATAGTTAAATATTTAAACGGGACTCTGGAATGTCTTCTCGTGACCACGATCAATGCAACTTGATCGAAACGTCGAGGTAAATAAAAATTAAGTTTTTCAGAGCGATTAAGTCCCGTTTAAATATATAACTATTCTTGATTATAGTCATCATGTTTCTAAAGAAGTTAATACCGGCGATATTCATTAATAAATTCATAACCCTGGGTTTCAAACTAATGAATCTTGTTCTCCAGGACATATTGCAGAAACATGACGACTCTAAGCATTCAAGCAGAATCTATATAATATCGCGTGTAGTAGCTCCTATTGTGGCAGGTCATTTACACTGGCGCGATGGCGTACGTGCCATTACAGACTAACGACTTCGGCTAATAATGGAGAACTGTAATAGGAAGTATCCATGACGTTTAATATGTATCCAAACTATGATTTAACGTACAAATAAAAAACTGAAAATGAAAGTCTATCTTTATGGGTAATACCGCAAATTTCAATTGATTATAACAGTTTATTAACATTAAGATATATCTATCTATTTATTAGGAATAAACATGAAGATTTTTTAGGACAACGGCAAAAAATAATGCCGATTTCATTTTTCTTGAAGTTATTATGTGTGTGATACACATAATAACTTCATGCTGAAATTGAGGCGTTCTTGACCAATTTTGTTTAACGCTTTTGACTTTGACTGCAGCATGATAAAATTAATGAAATCTTCATGAAGCGCCCACTGAAGTAGTTTTATTAAAAACTAGCTGTACCGGCAGCTTCACACGCGTGGCCTTTTCTCTAGGTTCAAAGTACCATAATGTGTTATTCAAGGAACAATATACCAACAAATGTTGGTATATTGGTCCTCAAATGAACAAAATTTCTTCACCCTTCAAAAATACTTTTATCAATTGCTCGGCTTCTAACTCACCGGATGAGATACCAATTACACCAGATTTAAATCAAACCATAAGCTATCTAACAATGACAACCGCATCGCAATCGGTCCAGTAGTTTTAACGTGATGCGTGAACAAACAAACATACAGACAAACAGAAAGAAAGACACGAAAACAAAAAAAAAGTTGTTCATTATCTTTTTTAAGCACCCAAGAGCATTTTTTCATTTGAATTCATCCCGCAGAAACCCATTACTTTTTCGGGATAAAACGTGTCCTCAATTTTAACCCATCATATATCTTACGACAGTTACAAGTTGCATCAAAACCCGTCCATTAGTTTCAATGTTCGAGATGTAAAGTGTCCTATGTCCTACCTCGTAGTATGAACTCAAATCATACCAAGTTTCATTTGAATTCATCCAGTAGTTCCGGTGGCGTGATGCTCGACTAATATACAGACTGACAAACATACAGACAATAATGAAAAAAAAAACATACAGTTTAGGCTTAATTATAGAATATAGAGTAACTACCAAAAAAAACACTATATCTTTAATGTACAGAATTTGGACCCTTATCCCACAGGAACCCTTTATTTTTTCAGGACATAATGTATCCATAATTTTCACCCATCTTATAAATTATGTCTGTGCCAAGTTGCATCAACATCCGTCGAATAGTTTCAGCGTGCTACGTGTTCTTTTATATAATTTTCCACTCCTATCCTGCAGGAACACTTAATTTTTCGGGATGAAAAGTATCCAACGTGTAGGACGTTGAACAAATTATATTGAAATAATCGAAGTATGAATTCAAATTATACCAAATATTATTGGAATTCATTAATCATTTTCGGCGTGGTGCGCTGCCAAGGTACAGACAGACAGACGGACAGACATACAGACAGACAAAAATTAAAGAAATACACTGTTGGCTTTAGTATTGAATATAGAACGGCCTCCAAAAAAAATTACTTAATAATTTACAGAATTTTGTACATTATCCCGCAGGAACACCTTATTTTTCGGGATAAAATGTCATGTTTGGGGATGTTGTAATGTGTGTAATGTTTTTTTGTTTCCTCAATTTTTACCCATTATATATACTGTGACTGTGCCAAGTTTCAACAAAATCCGTCTAGTAGTTTCAGCATGATACGTGTTCTTTTAAATAACTTTCAACGCCTATCCTGCTCGAACCCTTTAATTTTTCGGGATGAAAAGTATCCAATGTCCTACCTCGAAGTATGAACTCAAATCATACCAAATTTCATTTGAATTCATTGAGTATTTTCAGCGTGATGCACTTCCAAGGTACAGACAGACAGACGGACAGACAGACAGAGAGACAAAAATAAAAAATAAACTATTTTGGCTTTGGTATTAAACATAGACGGGCCCCAAAAGATAAGATAAGTTTGATATTGTTTGTTCTTTGTTTTGGTATACAATAAAGTATTTCGTATCGTATAGACGGGCCCCAATTTTTTTTACAAAATATCTTTAATTTACAGAATTTGGTACATTATCCCGCAGGAACTCTTTATTTTTTCGGGATAAAATGTATACTCAATTTTAACCCATCATATAAACTATGACTGTGCCAAGTTGCATCAAAATCCGTCCAGTAGTTTAAGAGTCGTAAGTGTTTTGAAATAACTTTCAACCCCTATCCTGCGGGAACCCTTTCATTTTTCGGGATGAAAAGTAACAGTTTTGGCTTCAGTATCGAATCTAGAGTAAGGTCCAAAAAAAAAAGAACTAAATATCTCCAATGTACAGAATTGGACCCATTACAGTTTTTTTTTTAATTTTAGTTTTATATATATATATATATATATATATATAGATGCCATAAGTTATTGAATATCCGTTATGCATAAAAAATAACGAATGGAAAAGATTTCACTTATTTCTTTAGTATACAGAGTCAAAATCTATAACATCTAATAATATTCCTTAGGCAGCCAAAAAATTATTCTTAGTTCAAGATGTTCGCATCGAAAACAAAACAGCTTTTTGTTTCAAGACTGTACTTAAGCTAAAAGCTTCATGTTACGTCTTATCTTAAGCGCTAACTTAGCGTAACTTACTTGCTACTTCACTCAAGGCACTTTATTTACAAAATATGTGTACCAGCACGTAGGTAGCCATTATCAGTCCAGTCCATCGCAACGAGCTCGAGCCTACGGACAAAAGATTTCAAATTATTATTGTATAGCAAATGTATGTATGTATTCTAGTTCAGTGTTTAGTCCTACAACTCTTTTCTCCCAATGGGACGAAACACTGAATGTGTGTCAAATGAGGTAGTGACGACGTTTGATGCCAGAATTTGTTAGGCCACGCAAAGGCCTCCGACGTGCTATCAAATTGTTATCAAATGAGACCGACGGCTCAACGTGCCCACCGAAGCTCTAAGCGATGGTAAAATGCGCACATAAATCTATATACCAATAATAAATCACTTTGTAACAAAAAATCTGTACAAAGAAGATAATTTAAGAGAAATTGGTCTAGGGGACTTAAGCTGTATACTGAGCAAGAATATGTACTTTTTTAAATCGTGTCTTGTCGTAAAAACTTCTAAACTGATTGCAATGCAGTTTTCATTATTGTATACCTTAGATTTCGACTTTAAAACTGGTGTACTAAGCCAGCAAATAATAAAAAACAAACGGCTGAAAGAAATTTGGTATTTTACTTTTGGCCTTAGAATAACACAAAGGTTACTTATATCCCAGAGAAATGACCATACGAGCAAAGCCGTGGGCACAGCTAGCTGGTACTAAATTGGTGTAAGCCGAGAATCTAACCAAGTGTCTTTGACCACGATTTCGTTTTCTATCAATCAATAACAACCTGGACAGTTCGAAGCACGGGGCGATGGAAATCCACATATACTTAGAAAAGTCATAGGTGCGAACTCGAGGATCCAACCCGGTATTGTTGGATTCCACAGCGCACAAGGTTACCACTTGGCTATCATCGCTCGATAGTAACGAAATTGGATTGTAAGAATTTTCATAAACAGCTAGTAGTAAAAGATACCAGCTTTTTATGAAACTCTCAATCTAGCCCCTTCACGGAAAAGTTACGCTAAGTTTGCGCTTAAGATCAGACGTAACATGAAGGATTTAGTTTAAATAGTCTCTAAGCTAAAACTTCCTGTTACTTCAATGAAAAATAGTCCACATAAATGCAAAAATACTTTGCGATATTACAGCAGTCATGTCTTTGTACCAATGGAATGCCTTTGTCATCTACAGGCGATCGATAAAGGTAGCGAAGACTTTCTCCTCTCAGCTTGTCATCTCTTCTTGTCTTGACAAGAAGGGATGAGATACCAGGGTGTGACAAACAGGAGAAACAAGTGGTTGGGCCGAAGCAAATCAGCCGTTCGGTTTTAGTTTATAAATTAGCTGCGTCTTGCGGTTCTACCATATTTTCTGGTATACCAGCTATAGTTTATCTGGAAAATGTTCTTTTAATCGTGGAAATTGATTTCAAAATATTATTTCTATTTATAAAAGTTTATACCTTTGAGTGGGTATTACAGAGGCCCAATTTGTCCATCCAAGGTACAAAATACTATAAGTACATAAATTTAAAAACATTATACTACACAAACCATATACTAACAAAAATAAATCAACATACAAATATACAAAATTCTCTACAAAATCTTTTTAATAGCTCTGCCCTGATCCGTGCTTTGGAGAGATCCGGTTACCAGCAGTTGAATAGCAGTCGTTAAACCACGTCAGAAGACATGGGCGGCCTGACAAACTCTAAACACTAGAGGTCGGCACTAAAACATTTGACATACATAAATTACAACACAGAGCACAGAGCACTCTGGGCACAGAGCATCGAAGTAGGATGCTATGGATCCAAAATCAGACAAGTTGCCGCAATGGCAAGGGCACATTAGGACAAACCTCGCACAAACTAGGGTTCAACATAGGTTTAACGAAGCCTCAACCGTAAGCCGTTAACCCCACCCCGCTCCGCCTACGTCAAATTTACCACAGAACCAGCAAGTCTCAGTTTCAAGCGCGTCTCCACCAAACTTTTCGAGTTCAACCAATTAAACCGCTCGACTATAGCACTGTCACGTTTTAGGAAATAGAAGAAAGTTTTCGAGTTTCAAGTGACTTATCTGGGAGTACAGAGTTGGTAATAAAATAAAGACGGATTTAAAGGGTTTCAATCTATTTCTGAATAAAAAATTTATTTTCTTACTTTAATTTAACATTAGTTTTATGGTACTAATCACTAACAATTTATAGGTATTTTATTACCCGATTGCTCAGAATTAAGGATATGTTTTTTGGATTTGTTTTGCGTTGTTTATGAGTATAAGTCAATTATCAAATGTTAATTAAATGGTAAAGTCAATAACGTCAATTTTCAAATATCAATCAGATTTCAAAATCAAATGACTACTACGTCACTTTTAAAGTGCCAAGTGTCAAAGTTTACTGCATTGATACGTCATACACGTCATGACACTTCACATTGAATATGACATACACAACCTAACCTGCCAAACCAATCCTGCAACCCAATTCTAGTAGGTTATATGAGTCACGTCAAAGTCAAATGTCTACAAGGTCACTTGTCTAATGTCAATCAAATATCATAGTCAAATGTCTACTACGTCAGTAGTCAAGTGACAAAGTTTGATATTGATACTACACGTCATACACGTCATCACACGTCACACTGTGTGCGTCACAATATTTTTACTTCACATACAACCTGCTCCAAAAGCAAGCGACACCGTCTGAAAAATGGATATCGGCCGGTAGGGATCAGTAGGGATAAAGGCAATTGAGCAAAATCGGGGGTCTTAAGTCTTCGCCCAGCAATTGAGTAGTTTCCATCTGACGAAGCTCAAGATCAATAATGGCACAACCGTCGTCTCTAAGCCGGAGATCCTTTCTGAGATTGAAGACTTCTATGGCCGATTTTTGTACGACTCGCATGTCGCATTCCCGCGTAATACTGTCCCGCCACAACTCTGAATAAATCCCGACGTCAGCCTAGACGAGAGTAAGATGGCACTCAAACAATTTAAGAACGGAAAGGCCACCGGTGAGGATGGCATAACTTTTGAGCTTTTGAAAGCAGGGGGAAACCCGTACTTTAGGACCTAAAGGGGTAATTTAGCACCTTTCTTAACAGTTGGAAAACCCCAGAGGCATGGAGCAGGAGTTTGGTAATAATCTTTTTTAAAAATCGGGATAAAACCCTTTAATCGAACTACCGACTTATTTCACTCTTGAGCAACGTCTATAAGTTGTTTTCAAGAGTCAACTCAAATCGTCTCGCAAGAAAACTTGACGAATTCCAGCCTCCTGATTAGGCCGGGTTTCACGGAAGATCTTAGCACCCACAGACCACATACACACAGTGAGGCAGGCAGGTTATACAGAAGTCTGAAGAGTATAACCAGCCCCCGTGTCTTTCTTTTGTGGTCTATGAGAAGGCCTTTGAACCTGGGTGGTTTTGGAGTCTTTGCAGCGTTATCAAGTGGACATTACAATAAGAAAACGTTTTTTAATTAATAATATGTTAGTGGGGAGGTAAGTATAATAGGACGTTTTGCTTGTAGGCCATACTTCCCAAGGACATTTTGCTCAACGGATTCCTGATATACCCAACATATCAGGAATTACGTCTAGAAAAAATGGCCGGTATGGCAATCATTTCCTGCCTTTTTTTTTAAAACATGCTTTTATTTTTCTCGGCGTCGTCTTGCTGAATTTCACTTTCCTTCCGTAAACCTTATCTTATGTTATTTAAATCAGGTCGGGCATCTGTTTGTTGTTAAAGGTAATATTGTATTTTATTTTTCCTTGTTGTTTCTGCTTTGGTTACAGGATATTATAAGATTTTCCGGATACATCTCCGAAATCATTCCATTCATAAATATTTACTATAGCGGAAAATAAACATCGGAAGGAAATCTAATTTAAGGATTAAAAAAAAAACAAACAAGTGCGAGTCGAGCACTCAGAGTAAGCGAAATGGATATAACTGGCAACCATAATTAATGCGTTGGCAACCCCTAAGTAAAGCGGCTAGCTCGACAACTCCTAGATACTTCTAAGACTAAACCGTTTTCTAAGTTTCTAAGTAAGTTTATTTGCGCACAAATTAATATAAAATGACATTTTGACTCTCAATAAAGTTGCATTGACCGTGACCGTGGTCACACAAAGACTGGAGAATGTGGGTAGCAGCGTCGTGAATGGCGGGTTTTTTTAATAATGTAGCTTCCTATAAGTGGAAGAATTTTTTAAATTGGTTTAATATTTTTTTGAGTTTATCCATGTGGCCGGAGCCCCCCGAGGGTGTCTACCAGCTCAAAGGGATTCCTTGCTTTACCTAGTTTTATGTGTTTATACCATTGAAATTATCATCGTCATCATCATCCGCCTATAGCTGTCCACTGCTGGACGTAGGCCTCTTCTTATGCACGCCACTGAGCTTGGTTTTCAGCTCTCCTCATCCATTTTCTTCCAGGCACTTTTCGTAGGTCATTACTCCACCTGGCCACAGGGCATCCTACACAACCTAAACGTAGTCTCCACTCGAGGACTCGTCTACCCCAACGGTTATCGGTTCTTCGGAAAATGTGACCAAACCACTTCCACTGCAGCTTGCTTATCCTTATGGCTTTGTTGGTCACCTTGGTTCTCTGTTAGATATCTTCATTAGGAATTATGTTCTTCAGAGAAACTCCAAGTATAACTCTCTCCATAGCTCGCTGAGCGACTTTAAATTTGTGGACTAGTTTCACCTTAAAACTATACATTTACATACATTTGGCCTTTACATTTTATTTGAACAGAATCTATTTTATTAATTTTAGAAGAAGCAATAAAACAACAAGAAATAGGCATAATCTTAAAAAAACTGTTCAGTGTTTAGCCAAGCGACGCAAGTATGTATCGCTCTCAAGCAACTATAGTGTTTAGCCAAGCGACGCAAGTATGTATCGCTCTCAAGCAACTATAGTGTTTAGCCAAGCGACGCAAGTATGTATCTCTCTCAAGCGACTATAGTGTTTAGCCAAGCGACGCAAGTATGTATCGCTCTCAAGCAACTATAGTGTTTAGCCAAGCGACGCAAGTATGTATCTCTCTCAAGCGACTATAGTGTTTAGCCAAGCGACGCAAGTATGTATCGCTCTCAAGCAACTATAGTGTTTAGCCAAGCGACGCAAGTATGTATCTCTCTCAAGCGACTATAGTGTTTAGCCAAGCGACGCAAGTATGTATCGCTCTCAAGTGACTATAGTGTTTAGCCAAGCGACGCAAGTATGTATCGCTCTCAAGCGACTATATATTTGTACCGCTTGGCTTTGATACATTTGGTCCATGGGGTCCCAGTATGAAACAATTTTTCAAGCAACTTTCTCCCCGCGTTATCGACGTCGCTGGTGACAAGAGGGCTGGCTCATTTCTCGCACAGAGAATAGCTATTGCTTTTGAACACCAATTATTTTTAGATTATTAGTTTAGTTTTTTGGTTTAGGTGTAGGTTTAATTGTTTATGTTGGTTTAGGTTTCTGCTTTTTTATATTTGAAATGTAAAATTATATGTTTAAAAAATGGCATTTTCTACATCTACAGCTACACTATCTAGGAAATATTTGATTGTTTGTATGTTTCTTTGTTTGTAATGGATGAGACGAGGTCAACCCTATTTCGTAATAATACTCATTTTATCTCTTAACTCTTTCATAATCCATTTCATTCCATTTGATAGTTAGTTATTATTAATTCAAAATTCAAATAACCTGTCATTACCATATTGATTGCATTAGCAAAACACGGAATTATACAAAACGACACGTTTTAAATATACGTAAATAAGTTTATTATATCTTTAAATATTTGATAATGATTGCATACGTGTTAATCCATATTTTTGGTATAAAATCTCTGTGACAATACTTCATAATAAATAATTTCCTGAACAATTTTGTATATATTGTGAAGTAAAATCGAGAGGATACTGAGTAACCAAGAGCAAGATCTTCAAGCCACTTCAGCTGCGAGCCTATTATCTTCTATGAAGAGGAAAGCTAAAAAGATGGCTCGCACCACTAAGTTTCCTCTGCACCTACTAAGTACAATTAAATTATTGTGAGCAACGAATCCCTTTGAGCTGGTAGACACCCTCGGGGGGCTCCGGCCACATGGATAAACTCAAAAAAATATTAAACCAATTTAAAAAATTCTTCCACTTATAGGAAGCTACATTATTAGCGTGTGACATGGGCTGCATACTATTTAAAAAATACATATAAAGATCCCTACGATAGTTGGAGTAATGTTATCCAAGGTGACAAATAATTTCATAAGTAAGGAACGGATTGACATGTTGCCATGGAAACGACATAAAAACATGTATGTCAAAAAGTATATGAGTACAGTTGTATTTGGTCAAAAAGCACCACAAGCGTTGTTCCCAGAGATTATGAATTACGCTTACTGGCTTTTTTTTAGATGTTACGACGGGTATAAAAATGCTAAAGGTAAGAAAATGGCGCGGTGTAAGCGCTACCCGTGCGAAGCCGGGGCGAGTCACTAGTACTCTATTAACTGCTAGTCATAATGTCACCAGTAGACCTTTTCATTTCCAATTGGGTTCCGGATACCCGCTTTCTGAATTCAAATGTTTCGTTCTGTGGAGTCTTCAACGGAAGTATTACATTTACGAACCGGATATTTGTTTAAAGTAATCACCGATTAATATATTTTTTGTAGTTATTAGATTGATAAACTATTTAACTACCTCATATTATTTAAATTACAACAAAATAATTAATTAATGAATTGCATGTTTTGTAGCTTCTCACAGACATTGACAAGGAAAAAAAAATTGTTTTGATGTATCCTATTTCTCTATTTGAAAACACCCACATTGACTGCAAACTCAATGGTATCAATACCAGGACTGGTAATCAATAAACTCACCAGCTACAGTCAGATTCTTGGTTTGCTTCACAACTGCAAACCTGGGGCCTTCAGTGGAGACCTCGCAGGTGAAGGAGACCCTGGTGTTGTAGGTCTGCGGAAGCTTCACGGTGACGGAACAACTATGCTGGTTGCAGGCGCCTGTGCCGCCTCCGCCCGTGGATCTGGTGAAGGTACGGGTGGGTGGCTGGGGGAGGGGAAATGGGGATTAGCTTCTTCGTTTTTTATTTTATACATTTGGTTCTAAAATTAATATTTCGGTAATAGGTAAACGGATGTAACAGCACGGTGTAGGTACATTAACTGACACCTTAATACTACCTAATAGGATTTCTGTGCTTCAAATCAAGTAACAGATTTTTCAACTATCCACCTACTTTTACTTATCCAGTTCTTATGAAACTTCACACTTATTCGTCTCCATAACTACAAAACATTATATCAAGCTTAGATCCTCAAATCCTAATGGTGTCAGGAATGACAATTGAGTATCAACTTACTTTAAATTACAGTTTTAGATATCAAGCAGAGAATATGTAATTGAACTCAGAATTCTAACTCCTCAGTCCTCAGTTTAATGTTTGTTGTTTGGTTTCTATTTTTAAGTCTACTCGAACTTGATAAGGCCAAAAGTGGATAAACATTAAACATAAACATTAATACAAAGTCTGCTCAAGGAAACATTAGGAGTTTTGGCCTGAAGAAGCTCTTAGTTGATTATGTGTGGCACTTTTATTAAATTCACTGGGGCTTTCTTAGAAGCTAAACGATAAATCCGTGCCACCAGTTCTTAAAACTTTCGACAGGCGCTAGAAAAACTTTCTTTCGCGGAGACTGTTTTTCGGGATCTCTATTTGAAGGGTTCAAGCGGAATCCTTACAGCTGTAGCAACACCTACGTGGTACTGCTCTATGTGCATCTGTCTGTCAGGTGCTATGCTTATAGTAATTTTAATCCAAAACATTTGTGGCCAATGAAAAATCGTTTTACAATAAGCTGTTTTCTTCTACGTATATAAAAGTAGTTTCTTTTATGTTACATAAACGGCGTTGTAATACTTTAGGAGGTACATTTTAAATCCATGAATCTGTAGTGGTTGAATGTAAATTGCCCACAGGGTAATAATTGACCGAGTGAGCGCGAAGTGCGAGCAAAGTATCTCCGTTTCAGCTGGGGCAAAAATGCTTTCGTATGTTTGGCTCTTCTCTACATACCGCATATCTCAATCGATCGGAACGAAACTTGGTATACAGGTTTTAAGATTTTTTTACATTTTATTATTCATCCGGGATTTTTGATTGGGCAAAAAGGGGCAAAAGAACACTACTGAATATCCCTGCCTTGTTAGATCTTATTTCGATGGGTCTTTTTTTATTTGAAAGGTAGTAACTTAAAATTAGTTTCATAAACATTTGGTGGAGATATCATGAGGATCTTTGGCGTGATGATCAGAATAGCTCAACAAAATGCCGTTAATTTGCTCACTTTTCGGTTTCTACCAGTGGAACCAGCCCTTTACCTACTAAGTAGCAATTGATATAGCACCTTATTTATCAATGCTAGTTTTATAATAATGTCATTGGATGGCGCTACTGTGCGCCGCTAGATTGTTAAAAAAAGTTTGTGATTGTGAGGTATACTGTTCACAGAACTACTAGTGTTAGTTTATTTTTTATTTTACCTACGGTTTTTGTAATAGCATAGTATGTACAAAAAATAATTGTTTTACAAATAGAGCTAATATTATGAAATTTTCTACTAAAAGTTATAATGAAAACATAAATTACGCGTTCTGCTGCCGTGACATGTAAACACATGGGACTCCACACATTTCCAACTTATTACGTTATGAGATCAATTAATTAATGTTATTCTGAGAGTAAGTTCCTTGCAGTTTATAGAAAACAACGCCATCTGTTATAATTCTGAGAACTTATTTATTATTATTTTGCCTTACTGTATCGAAAGTTATGTAACGGGGAGACGTCGCAAAAGAGATAAATAAAAGATACTACGAAGGAAACATAATACAAGTTTAATAATAATAAATTTAAGTAGGTATGTACAGCAGGTAGGTAATAGTAGATATGTGGTTAGTAGAAAGGAAGAGCAGAGCACGCGGTGGTTCACACACTAAATGAAATTCCAGCACTTTGTACAAAATCTACTGTCCTGGCCAGCGCCACGCAGTGCGCACTGCGCAGGGAATAGGCAGCGTTCGGTGTCTAGCAGACTCCAATAATAGTAGACTCCAGTCTCCTCCGCGATGACGTAGTTAGTAGAAGGAGGTAAGTACTAGGAACCCTGGAATGTCATAACAGATATGTTACCTACGTAATGACATATTAGCCTGGCTGCAACATCCGACGCGGCACGATACCGCTAAATACAGGAAGTAGAATTACGCAACGACAGATGAGGCAGTCCAGGCAAAATCAACATGCAGGCTGTGCAGTGAGAAAGGAGACAAAAGATACGCAGTTAAATTAATTTACCAATTTCCCAAAATAATATAGCCTTTAAATAATAAGTTAGGGTAGGTGCTACATTTCAATGATTCCTGATCATTGATCAGTTATGAAAACTTAGTATGCAAAATATAATATTAAGTAAAATGATAAGACTCAAATGAACAGTCAGTTGGCTTAATGTTAAGCGCAACTTAATAATTACAAACTTACAGATTTTGCTATAATCATTATACCTCGAGGGTAGATAAAAATCGTGATATGTATTTCTGGATACAATTATGTCTCACAACACTTACCCAGTCTGAGGTTATAGCACGCTCAACAACATTAGTTTACACACGTTATCACGCGTAAATCGTTAAAGGGCGAGATTTAATTTATAAAAAGTAATAAGATTTCGTGAACGAGTCTGACAAGCGGCACAATGTTTAGTGTATATATTCTGTGACAATGTCGATCACCGCCGGCGGCGTTCCCACTCCGCGCGATACAAGTTAGACTATTACTCGTAGTTGTTGTTCATTTCAGGTCCGCGGTCTCATAAGAGAGGTTCTTCATGTAGGAATATTTATATTTTATAATTTTAGTTATTAAGTATTTTATTTTTTATTTAAGTTAAGTTATTTTAAGTTGAACAAGTTATTTTTTGTTTATTTTGTAGGAACTTTAGTAAAAATAGAAGTAAGTACACCTTACTTATAGACACCCGTCACAGTAATGTGAGGATTTTGATGTCATTGCTCAAAAGCGGTGAAGGAAAACATCGTAATTTATTCGGCGGTGAGGACTGCGTCTTTTTTTAAACCCTCTTGGTCACGCTATAGAAAAATGTGTTAATTCATTAGAAACTAATTAAACCGACGGTCTTGCTACCTGCTTCTGTCGCTCGTCTCTGTCAACTGTCACTGCTGGTATAATGGAAGTCAGGTCAGAGCATCACCAACCTCTAACGGTATTTAGAGAAAAATGGCAATGGAGTTCACCAATGATTAAAATATTACATTAAAATATACCTAGTATAATAAAAAAGTGTTGAACATTACACTAGTTTTAATTTTACGTCAACACGTGTATTACTGAAGAAGAAGAAGAGAAGAAGAAGTTCAAAGACCAATAGTATTTAACATAGCTAGCGTACTTGGGAATAATGTAACTTCCTATTAGTGAAATAGTTTTCAGAATCACATCAGTGTTTTCGGAGATCAGCGGCAACAAACAAACTTACAAACTTTACTTCTTTATTATATTAGTGTAGATATACTATACTACGAGCAGTGCAGGGAAGTACCTTAAATATTCGAGAGCACATCAACTAAGCAAAGTAAGCTAAGGTCACTTCATACAAGAACACACCCAAGACTAAACATATATGACGAAGTTACTGAAAGAACATCTTAATGCCAACGTTTGACCTTCTATTCATTCGGTGAAAAGTGTTCATTTCTCGGTGGCATACAAACTTCGTTCTATTTAACGTCGTATCTAGGGCTCACTTGCGGTCAGGGACATGGTCACAGATTAAACAATAGTACTACGAGACGTGGTCACAAGCTTTTGTGGGGGCTGTGTCTCACGTAATTTTTAACGTTATTTCGAAAAAGTAGGATTAAATAAAGTATGAAATCAAAATAACACCAACTTTATGAATGCAAAAGCAAATAGGTTTAAAAAAAAAAGAAAAAGTCTACATGGCATACAAGCAAAGAAAATGGTGGATTTGTATTTTATGCGTGAGTGGAGAATTTTTAGTGTTTTGTATTTGATATACAATTATATAAAAAAAATGCTGTATTGTTTTTGATTTTCCGTGAGAAATTGACAGAATTAACACGACTAACAAGGTCGAGATCTTGCTGCGATGTGGCCGCCGAGCGGCATAACATGGTGTGTATATACGTGAGGCTTGTGCGTACGTGCGGATCGGAATATATCTTGGATGCTTCAATTTCGATTTGTCGGTGAGGAATCCGCCTTTTATTTAAAAATCTTGCTCATAGTATCTCCAAAGCACCTACAGAGTCAAAAAGGGATTTCCTTTTCCAGTGCGTGTGTAACCTTTTTTATAAGTTCCTAACCCTACTAGGTTTACAGGGCAGAGAAATGAGACAAATAGGTCAAATCAATGTAGTTTATTTTACTAGATCAAGGTACACGGTGAAACACAACCTTCCAAGTATGTATTACATATATTCCTTATAACCGGGGCCTGGTTACTGACTTATCAGATGATTGAGGTTATCCTGGCTCGGATTTTGGCTTGGGAGATTTCCCCCTTCAGGGAAGGTAGGGCCACTCAATAACCAAGACCCTGCTATAGGCTTACTAGCAAAATTTGGTTTTCCAGATGGGAATCAACCAATAATACAAACCAATTTTAATTCCTATAAATAGGGTCCGAAGGTAGGTCTGTAGAAAAACTGAATGCACATCCTTCGGACAGATTTATTGTTGGGCGCCTTAAATTTATACAAATATCACAATAGGGAGGAACGGGGCAGAGGGCTTCCGTCCGCTTAGGCTTGAAAAGTAAAGCCTGATCTTAGGGCGTGACCTCGAGAGCCTACCTACACATCTAACTTGCAATCAGAGTAAATTGTAGCTTGTGTAAATTTGGTTAGTAAATTTCCACAGAATAAATCAGGGATTGGACCGCACCAGCAGTCCACCAAATACCGTGATACAGGAGGGAAGAGAACGGCTATCAACAGGGAAACGTGGCGACCCTGTCCGTACGACCACCAGCGCCTCTCCTCACGGGGACCACGGAGACGAAGAGACGAATCAAAGTGAGGGGTCGGGAAGCACCGCTCGCTTCAGGCTCGGGCACGAACCGACCAGCCTTCCGGGGTCGGCTGGAATGAAGGGAAGATGGTACCCAATTAAACCACTTGGGTTCTCCAATTATAAAAAACCTATCAATGGACAGAGAAAATCGATTTAGACTCAACCTCAGTAACTAAGGGCTATCAGCCGAGGGTAATCTTGGTGTAATAGCGGTTAACTAACCCAATTCTGTTTTTTTTTGGGTGAATATTTTTGCTCCGGAACTACAGGCCTGGGTTACCCACCGGCAACAATTTAGATGGCAAATTGCAGACGTCCTATCGAAAAAAAGTGAACCAATGAACGCTTGAGTCGACACGTGGCCTACAATCGGTCTAGTTTTGTACGCCTACCTTGATGGCGTTCTCCCTTCGATTTCGATGACATGTAGTATGTAGTCCTTGAACTGGTCATCCACTGGTGATTACGGGGGAGGCAGGGCCACGCGAACGCCTGAGTAACTCGCCGCACTTGGTCTTAGTACCGAATAGTCTTCCAACGGGCAAAAAGAGCTTCGAAAATCGAAAATCCGCTATATATGGTTCCCCTTCCTAGTTTTTACCTCTCCCCACCGATTTTAGAGGACCACGAGGCGAAAGAAAAATTACCCGTGGGGAGTGCGACTCGACCTCTCTTAAAATCCACCCTTGTGATAAACGAGACGTTATTCAACGAACGGTTTCATTGTTACGGTATTTATTTAAAACTTTTATCCCCTAATGTTTAGGCCCTAAGCCGTACCACATTACCCCAATTCTCGGGAAGTTTGGTACGCCACCTACTCGTACTTTCAAGCTGAAATTACCTATGTATGTCAGTTTGACATTTGGCTCCTCCACCGCTTGCCAAGTGAAGAAGCTACTATAAAAAAAAAAGTCTACCGACCATGTAGCGAGGGCGACCCTTGCGCTAAAAACCAACGGTTACACTCAAAAAGAACAAAAGACTTTCCAAATTCGACCAATTTCCCAAAATTTTATCAAACAGTCAAAATGCGGTGAAGTTAAAATTTGCCAAAAATGTAAGGTAAAGTTTTAATTAAATGAACCCTACACGGGACGCCGCGGAGGTTATTGGGTTTGCTCGTGGACACCTGAAATAATATACGGAACTTCGCGCCTGACGTTTTTTAAGGGTAACGTGGATATTAGATTGTATTTTGTGTGACGAGCCTTTGATAGGTTTCAAGTTATATATCTATTCATTTTGACTAGGTATGTACAATCGTACGTCATTATTAGCTTTAATACGTTAAGGTGTCGGTAAGGGATAAATTGTCCATTAAAAATGTAATACCAAAATCATTTGTAATTGAAGATACATGATTGATTGTACATGAATTTTTCTTCGAAATGTTTAGTACATATTCTTGTGCTGGATTCCAACATTCTTCTTTGCGACAAAGCCTTAGGTTTTTTATCCAGTGACTAGCTTTAATAGAGTCACAAGGAAATCTGTAAAAATCATTTTATGGAAGAAGGGGAGGGAGGCCTTTGCCCTGCAGTGGGCCACGACATGCTCATAATAATAATAATAATTTTAACAAAGTTATAATAAAATCAAAAAACACGACTTCATTAAAAACCAACTGAAAAGATGGAAAAATAATAATAAGTAGAATTTTGATTAACGCAGCGACAAAAGATACTTATTCTAGTTTTGATTATTGTCCCCGTCTGCCGCAATGAAATTTCTAAATCTTTTGATCTCTTTTTTTTCTGTCGAGTAATTGTTTTTATAGACATTATTTTGATTTTTACCTTTATCAATAATTCACTTATCCTGTTTCCCGAGATAATGTAAGGATTCTAACGAAACCACACACATCTAAATCGGTCGAGGGTTTTAGAAGTTACTGTCGATTAAAGAAACTCACCCACATAAAAACATACATATTTTATAATATACATAAGCCCTGAAAACATAATACTCTTTTTTTGTGCAGTCGTGTAGTAAAAAAAAACAATATCAAACCATACCTAAGCAAAGTATAAAACTGGGATAATTTCATACACAGCTGGCAACACTCTGCCTGAACGTACTATTATTTATTCTGTGCCTGAACTAGGAGTGAGTAATTTGTTTTACTGTTTTTGTTATTTTAGACAATTTAGGCAACAAGATTAATGGCTTACCTGTGAAATGTCACACCAGAACTCTTATGCTGCCTTTCCGTTTTGTTGTGGAACGATTTATATATGTCATTTTAAATAAATAGAACGGGAGCTTATTACACTATCACCTGACTCGGAGCACTGACCGCGCTAAGTGTAAGAACAGCGCCATCTATGGCTAAATACTTAAACGAAGACACCTAAATCAATGTATAGCATACTACAATCCAAGTTAGTTCCCAAACTCGTCACCAGACGGCGCCTTTCGGGCGAATAAAAGCACTAAACCGGATGGCTGCGACCTCTTGTCTTCGGATTCCACATTGAAGACACCGACCTCATTGGAAATTAAATAGAAGTCTTACAGCCGCCGTCTCTAATTCAACCCAACCCGAAGCCCCCATCAGGATCTCTGGATAGGATCAACAGTAAGCATTTTGCAAACAAAATACAGCTGGGAACCTACCTAATTACTTACTATCGTAATCCGAATAATATCATAACATTTAGGTATATGTTGGAAAATATGCTTCAATTACTTATTATTTTGGAATAACGTTTGTATGGAGAATTCGTGTTGCACCGCCGCCGGCACCTTATGAGGTTTTATTACTGTTTGCACTGTTCACCCAGAAATGCGGCTTTGCTGTGGTTTATAGAACACATATCGTCATAAGCCTTAAAAATTGTCTAAGCTGTTTTTTAGTCTACTTTGAAAAGCAATTCTACATTTTCTTTGAATCTCTAATCAGAGAGAATTTAGGAGATAAGCGACGTCAAATTATCCATTCTCCATAATGTTGCCAATTTTCTGAAGGATATTATTAGCGTAGTACTGAAAAACACATAAACGGTATATCAGAAAGGTAAAATCTAATAAGATTTGGTCTGTAGCCAGCTTGATAGAGATAGATATCTATATTTATAATAAACCAATAAGAACGAAAAAGTCTGTACAATAAAGATAATTAAGAAGGATATGGTCTAGGGTACTTAAAATAGGCTACTGAACAATAATATAACATTTTTTAAATTCGTGTCTGTCTGTCTGTTTGTCTTTTGTCTATTTATCTGTTTGTCTGTATGTTTTTGGCGCATCACGTAAAAACTACTATGACGATTGTGATGTGGTTTTTACTGTTGGATAGTTCAGAGTTTGACTTATAAACTGGTCTACTTGGTACCAATCCGATAAGAAGAAGCCGAGCAATAGATAAAAACTTTTTGACGGCTGTTGGAATTTTGATCAAATATTGCTAAATTGGTATTTTTGGTCTTGGTAGTACTTCGAGTACTTTTAACTTAGAGAAATGAACACGCGAGCACAGCCGCGGGTACAGCTGGTAAATTACATAACTTTATTATATAGATCTAGGTTCGGCCTTTATTTTTGTCAAAACTACCACGTTATTCAAAGAAATTCTTATTCAGTATCTTATTTTATTCACTATATCTGTTGCCTTACTGTATCAGCTCTCCTCTCTCTTTCTGGGTATAAGTCCCACAAGGTGATAGGGTCAGCCTTCTGTTGCTTCTCTCTTGTATTACTCAGGCTCTACTATACTCGACATGTTTAATCTATGCAAGTTAAAATATTTAAACTAGGCAATTAATACATTGCATTGATCAGCAAGTTGAAATTGTCTGTCGCAAGCAAATATCTTTGATCCGCCATTCAATAAAAGGATAGCCTGTTTACTAGTGCAACTAACTGCCCGAATAATATTCAGCCGTAGCGTCTAATATAGCATTTAATGAAATGGCTGGCTGATTGCTTAGGCCATTCATACATATAGGGTGACCATATGACAAAAAAGACTTCAAATTCTATCAAACATAGTACTCGTAGTTTGCAAACAGATAAATGCTTGTAAACAGTTTTTATGTTTATTAACCTATTAAGTGTTTAAATGCAATTGTATCAAACATAGTAGTTTGGAAAAAGACGAATATTTAAGTTTCATTCAATGGCTGAATATCATTGAAGCCGCTAGTTGAACGATGCCTTAGGCTAGGCAAGTAGTTAAACGTTATCGATCCAAGCCATTTGCCTTAACTGCTTAATTACATGCTTAATTACATGGCTGAATATCATTCAGGCCGCTAGGTAAACAGCGTCGTTTAGTAAAAAGGCTAAGCAGTTAATTGTTATCTGCCTGTGATATATATATTTGTTTCTTGATACACGTAGCATACCGTTATAGGTAATTCATGTGAAATGTCTGGCAACATATTTTTGTTTGCTTGCTACTTCATACAACTTATTTTGCATGATATCAATACAAATATATAAAAGTGAAACGTTGTCTGTTTGTTTATTTGTTTCTTTATTTGTTTGTTTGGGGAGCTTTCACGCGATAACGGCTGGACGGATTTGATGAAATTCGGAATGGAGATAGTTTATTCCCCAGAATAAAACATAAGATACATTTTATCCTAGAAAATTGTAAGTTTCCACGGGAAAACTGGAGAATTTTGATTATTCGCTGTAAGGAACCGTTACCATGGAAACGAAATAACAAGTCTGTCATAAAACTTCCACAGCATTGGTGCTATACCTAATTTTGGATTGGTTTTTAATATCCTAGAAGAACATAGGATGCTCTTTTTCGCAATAAGCATTAGTCCGCACGGACGAAGTCGCGGGCGGGAAAGCTAGTGTATGATAAAAGATAAAATCAAATACTCGTTCCTTGTCATCATTGGACTTGAAAAAACATGTCTGGTAACAAATGACTTGTCACTTATCATTATCTAATCATTGCCATCTTGTCATTATTTTACCATAATGTGACTCATATTATATCAAAATTTATTCTAAGGATAAACCCTAACTGCTAAAACGTAAACAAAACCTAAGCTTATATACCTATTTAAAAGATAACACAAATAACCGTAAAAAAAAACAGAAGTTTGGGGTATAAATGAGCCAACATCTCGCATGAACCATAACTTGTTTATAGGACCGTGTACCCTTTACACTAAAGGGTGTAAGAGATACCTTGTTGCCTGTACGCCTCACTGGTTATATGAAAGGTTAAATATAAGAACTAATAATATACATTATGCTACCCTTAACACGTAGTTTAAAATCTTTTCAGACTGTTTTAGCTGTTTGGAAATGGCAGATATTATCTTTTTCCATCAACATTATTTCCGCCTGTCTTAATAATTAAAATATTTAATAATGGAGTTTGTTAGTCGGGATCTGTTTGTGGCAACACACTAGTTTTATGTTTTTTCATTTATATCTGTTGTTTGTCATGCTTCTTCTTCATAGTTATCGTTATATACTTCTTCTGACTAATACTTTATAAATTGTTGTGTTATCCAGTAACTTATTCAAATAAGAGTGCTGGGTAGTCCTGATTTTTCGTTATTATCCCACAAACACTTTGACTTTTCATTAAAAGTAGTTCTTTGTTATTTCTAAGTAATTTTATGTTCTGTACAGAAAATAAAACTCAGTCCAATTATGTCACGATTTGTTGTTTCCATAAAATGGAACGCTGCAAAACTGAAATTCATATATTATTATCTCAAATAACTGTACCCGCAGATTCGCACGCGTGGTCATTTGTCTAGGTTAAGAGTACTATATGTTCTATTTCAGGACCTTAAATACCCATATATATATACCATTTATCTCTCTTCAGTCGTCAAAAAGTTTTTTATCGATTCCTCGGCTTCTACTCGTCGGATTCAGATAATAATTACACCAATTTTTAAGTCAAATCTTATAAAAATAAAATCAAGACATAAATTCAAGTTAAATCTTATTAAGAGATATTTCCCTTATGTAAAGAAACAACAAGTCCTATATCAATAGTTTCCAAGATAAAGCACTTTATCTTTGACAGCTGTCATGTTAATTGAAGATCTCGATGAGATCTATCCTTTATGTGAAGAAACTACTACTTGTTTAGCATCAATAGTTGCCAAGATAAAGCCCTTTTAAGTTTAAAAGCTGTCATATGAAATGAAGATTTCGATGAAATCTATTCCCGATGAAAAAAAACTACCCGTCCTAGGATCAATAGTTTCCAGGTTAAAACCCTTTTAAGTTTGACGGCTGTCATATGAAATGAAGTTCTTGAGGAGATCTATCCCTTATGTAATGAAACGACTAGTCTATGATCAATAGTTTCCGAGATAAAGCCCTTTTAAGTTTGACATCTGTCATATGAAGAATACAAGGCACCAACGCTCTCAATTATTTTGACATTGAGAGCGTTGGTGTATAGTTGTTGGTAGTTGGAGCGTTTGTACGGCAACATTTTATGGAATATAACAACGCTCTCAATGCTTTTGATATTGAGAGCGTTGGTGCTATAGTTGTTGGTAGTTGGAGCGTTTGTACGGCAACATTTTATGGAATATAACAACGCTCTCAATGCTTTTGACATTGAGAGCGTTGGTGCTATAGTTGTTGGTAGTTGGAGCGTTTGTACGGGAACATTTTATGGAATATAACAACGCTCTCAATGCTTTTGACATTGAGAGCGTTGGTGCTATAGTTGTTGGTAGTTGGAGCGTTTGTACGGCAACATTTTATGGAATATAACAACGCTCTCAATGCTTTTGATATTGAGAGCGTTGGTGCTATAGTTGTTGGTAGTTGGAGCGTTTGTACGGCAACATTTTATGGAATATAACAACGCTCTCAATGCTTTTGACATTGAGAGCGTTGGTGCTATAGTTGTTGGTAGTTGGAGCGTTTGTACGGCAACATTTTATGGAATATAACAACGCTCTCAATGCTTTTGACATTGAGAGCGTTGGTGCTATAGTTGTTGGTAGTTGGAGCGTTTGTACGGCAACATTTTATGGAATATAACAACGCTCTCAATGCTTTTGACATTGAGAGCGTTGGTGCTATAGTTGTTGGTAGTTGGAGCGTTTGTACGACAACATTTTATGGAATATAACAACGCTCTCAATGCTTTTGACATTGAGAGCGTTGGTGCTATAGTTGTTGGTAGTTGGAGCGTTTGTACGGCAACATTTTATGGAATATAACAACGCTCTCAATTATTTTGACATTGAGAGCGTTGGTGCTATAGTTGTTGGTAGTTGGAGCGTTTGTACGGCAACATTTTATGGAATATAACAACGCTCTCAATGCTTTTGACATTGAGAGCGTTGGTGCTATAGTTGTTGGTAGTTGGAGCGTTTGTACGGCAACATTTTATGGAATATAACAACACTCTCAATGCTTTTGACATTGAGAGCGTTGGTGCTATAGTTGTTGGTAGTTGGAGCGTTTGTACGGCAACATTTTATGGAATATAACAACGCTCTCAATGCTTTTGACATTGAGAGCGTTGGTGCTGTAGTTGTTGGTAGTTGGAGCGTTTGTACGGCAACATTTTATGGAATATAACAACGCTCTCAATGCTTTTGACATTGAGAGCGTTGGTGCTATAGTTGTTGGTAGTTGGAGCGTTTGTACGGCAACATTTTATGGAATATAAAAACGCTCTCAATGCTTTTGACATTGAGAGAGTTGGTGCTATAGTTGTTGGTAGTTGGAGCGTTTGTACGGCAACATTTTCTGGAATAGAAAGTATTATATGTTGGTCTCATTATTGTATAGGACCTATTTACCAAGTTTCACTAAAATCGGATCGGCCGTTTTGGTGTGAAAGCTTCCCAAACAAAACAAATAAATATACAAACAAACAACGTTTCAATTTTATATATTGGTGTGGACGATGTTTATATTTACTTCTAATCACAAGTAATTTGAACCCTATTAGCATATGGGTAGGGTTTAATATGTAAGTACATGTTGTTTTCAAATGACTTACAAGTGAAGTGTCGTATGAAGATAATGGCAACGGAACGGTGTCACTTACTTAGTTAAACATTATGTACGAATGAAATACAACGCTGGCTCTCTGGATAATGAACGGTATGGAAATAAGCTATTCTTGTGCTGTTCAATTCAATAATTATTATTGGAGTTCCTTACCGGTTAAGTTCATTAAGAACAACGTAACGTATTCATTCAATAACACAAGTTATGAAGACAGCATGGGCCTATGCCATATCGATGAAGTAAAATATTTTATTGGTTTAGAAACGTATACTTACAAATTTAGAACATATTTAAATTTTCGATACTAAACTAATGCCCGCCGGATACGAATGAAGGGCCAGGTGACTGAACTGACTCTTCTTTCATCGAAGACTGACTCACTGAACTGACTTGCAAACTTTCCTCGTGTCCGTTGGACATTGAGTCATTTTTGTGCTTTATTGTTTCTTAACTATAATGAGTTTTACACATCGATATAGTAATACACGTATCTTACAGTTTGGGTTAAATCCTTCTTCTGGATATTGAAATAAAATTAAAATTTTAATTTGTGAATAGTATATTGACTCACACAAAATCAATAATCAATTTTTTTTTGTTCCTCAGCGCTTCAAGAGGGCTCGTTAAAGTTAAACGACTTTTCTACCGGATTCAAAATACGAATGAACCACCATTCGAAATGAACTGGCAAGAACCTTGGTGGCAGTTGTGTCAGTAAAGTGACCCAACTCAATTTAATTTTTTTAGGCTTCCGCAGTCACAAGGAACTCTTATAGTTTCTTCATGCACATCAGCCCGTCCTTCCATCTGTATGTCATAGCAATTATATTCAGGTTATTACACTATTCAAGGTTGAAATTAGGCACATTAGGATATTTATAACATCTACTTAGATATATAAAAATATTGAAATAAGAAACTTTTGGTGTCTCTCATACATGAAAACAAAAGAAGTTTTTTTTTATTGTGCCCTTTAAATGGGGTCTCATTAAATAGATTTTGAATTGCTTTCTTTGACTTGTTTTGTATTCCTACTAAGAGAGTAGCTGGCTGTCCATCTCACAGTTGCCTGTTTTTCGTATTAAGTAGTGCTGGCTTCTAGTATCAATATTTATCAGGCCGGTATCGAAGGCCAATTAAATACCAATTAGCTCTGTAAACCATAAGCTTGGCTTGATCCAAGTCTCTCTTTCTCCATTACTAATAAACCACGTGCATCACATAAATTGGCTCCCATTTCAGTCAGTCTCTCGAAATACCTAAACATCGTATCGTGGGTAGGTTCACAGCTCGGATTACAAAGCGGATTTTCAAGTAGGCAATGACATAACAAAGTTCTTGACTGGGGCCTTCAGTGCAAGTCACAGGCGGTAGAGAAATGCACCGATGTTAGATTGACTTGTGAACTTAAGTAAAAGGTTACCAGTTCAAAAGATGAAGCAGAAGCGCAGAAGCACGCTACGCGACGGTCTACGGGAGCTACAACAATCGTCGTCAATTTTCCGAGTTGGGCTCTTGAATCGTGACTTTGGGCTTAAGAATCAGCCTGATACAACATTACTCATCATCATCATCTGCCCGTGGCAGTCCACTGCTGGACATAGGCCTTCCCCAAAGCATGCTACTGAGGCCGATTTTCAGCTCGTCTCTTCCGACTTTGCGTATATCGTTATCTAGCTGGAGGGCGCCCTTCATTACATTTGCTGAGTCGCGGTCTCCACTCAAGAACACGACTACCCCAACGGTTATCAGTCCTTAGATAAATATGACCAGCCCACTACCACTTCAGCCTGTGCTTCAGCTACTTATCCTATAAGGGCATGTCGACATCTGCAGGAAGAACATCTATTTAATTAATAATGATCGTCTTTCCTCCACAATTTTATGAAACCGCGTTGAGCGTATACTCAAAACCGAATTTTCAAACGACACCCGCTAAGCAGCCGCACCAACGGAACTTCCTCAAAACTATTTAACTAAAAGTTAGGAACTCATTTTGGAAACGTTCCCTTAGAAGAATTATTAAGTACTTAACTGGAGTATGAAATTCTTCTTGGCTTTGTGCTGGAAATAATAGAAAATGTTCGAACATCTTTCATTAGCTTTTTCACGTTTCGTACTCAATTAATGCATGACACTTTGTTAAAATGAGAAGAAATTAGAGGAGTTGAAAATTGTTCAGTATTTTGGATAAGTTCAAATGACAAGTTCGAGTTTTTGATAAGTATGATTATGTACGAGTGTTTGATAGCATTCAGATCCATAATGGCTGAATACATTCAGATGACAGGCTTAGGTCCAGGAAAAATTCAATGAATATTTTCATTCTAAACACGCGGGTGAAGCCGAGGGATAGAGATAGGTATGTGACGATGTGAAACCTCTTTCATGGATTCTTAATTCTTTCATAATCCATTTCATTCCAATTGATAGTTTGTCATTATTAATTCTAAATTCAAATGACCTGTCATTGCTAGATTGTCATTGCTTTGGCTCATGTCCATGTTTTTACGAAATATCTCATAAAAAGTGGTAAATAAATTATTATTGTATCTATCTATATCTGGCAGTTTAAATTACTGCTTAAATACCACGTACCTAAAATAACGGCCAATAGAATGCCCACCAAAATGCTGATATCTAGCTTGGGGCGTGTTCGTGTTCAGTAAGGAAGGACCAGCTCGACTAGCAAAGCTGCAAGCGTTGCTGATAGGCCAGCTGTCTCTGTACATGGTCATCTTCTGTAACAACGTGTCCACGAAGGTGAAGCCGTTGTTTATGAAAATCTCCAAGTGCTCCTAATTGTTCCTGTACTTTTGTGTCAACTGAGGTTTGGTCCCTAGGCTAGTGGAACAAACCCAAACCCAAGGACCGCCTCGTGACACTGGCGTCCTCTACGTGTCCTTACCCTGCCCAGCTCTACCTACCTACCTACGAGTTCCAGTTTTTTTAAGTGTGAAATTAATTTGTTAATCTGTGTGCAATATTTTTAAGCAGTGATCCCACAACATTCTAAAAGGCTCTAGGCCATCTTAATTTAATTTTGGAAATATTTGGCAAACCCAGAACAGTTTTTATATACTAAAGTGTATTTTATAATTGCATCCCAGTCATTCATGTAAGTAAGACATTTCATTAGTACGTACTTTGTTCCGAATTTCACTATCGGCCTACCTAGTTCCGAATTACGCTAAACTTTGACGCGTTATTATGCGTGACGCATTAACGCGTAGTTGTATTAACGTTAATTTTTTTATATATTTTTAAAGCCTTACTATCGCACCTAACGTAACGTTACTTACAAAGTAAACACCTAATTTTATTCGCTGGTCTCATATTAATAAAAATGGACCCTGCGCATCTAAATAAACCAGAATTGATCTATGAATTAAAATGCCGAAATGCTGAAGTCTATACAACAGATACTGCAGAAAATTTACAATTAAGGTTATCGACCTTACTTGATAGCTCAAATACTCAGTATTTTCAAAGCCCGTATACATTTGAACAGGATATAGCTGAAATTCAAAAATGTCTAACCATTATTTCTGCACGTTTAATAGCTTACCTGTTACGAAAGGAGATGAATGCGTCCTATATTTTGCATGTAAGAAATAGATTAAATAACATGGATATTACCACCGAACTTACTATATTACAACTAGAAACATTTAAAAATGTTTCAGAAAGTTTACTAGATTTACAAAAACGTTTCGAAACATTAGAAAATCCAAGCTGCTCTTCTACAGAAAATACAAGATCATTTTCCAGAACTACAAACTCAATTACCATATTTTGACCTACTGATACAAAATATTTAGATCAACAGATTAACTAACGAAATTAAACGGTTTATTTACAAGTTGTCCCCATAGTTGTCCAAAAGATTTTATTGAAAAAGTTGAGGAATTCGCAATTGCTCGAAATATTTCACATACTGAACTTTACAACCACATATACGACATTCTTAAAAGAACTCTTTTAGATTGGTTTCGGGCTCGCAAACAAACAATCCCAGATTGGGAATCTTTTAAAATAACATTCCTAAAAGAATTTGAAATTACAGACTATGATTATAAACTGCTGAAACTCATAGATACTCGCAAACAAAAAACAAATGAGCGTGTGATTTGCTATTTCAACGAATTAGAATCATTATTTGCAAAATTACGTGAGCCTATTTCAGAAAAAGCCAAGATTGATATTCTTAGGCATAACTTGCGACCCGAATTTGGTCAAAGGCTATCACCAAACGATCTTGACTCGGTTGCAACATTACTTAAATCTTGCAAATGGTACGAAAGTTGCATTGAAATGTAAAACTCTGGTACTCCTTCCACATTACAAGACTTAACGAAGCCTTCGACTTCTAATACCCGCATTAATATACCACATTATCCGTACAATACCTTACAACAACCACTTGTGCGAACACACCCTTACCCTCAACCTTACCTTGTACATTCAATTGCTGCAGATTCTAAGAAACCTGCACTACCTATATTTTGCCCTCACTGTCGAAACGATAGCCATGCTTTATGTCAATGTCCCTACAGATATAAAGTTTGTTTTCGTTGCGGTAAAACAGACGTTATTTTTACCAATTACCTTGTATGTATACAAACTTCAAAAAACTAATTAGAGAGGAACTAGAAGCACAAAATTGTAATACTAATAATAACTTTGATCAAACTGATTGGAACAATTCCCTTAAAACTATTTCAATATTTTTCAAAACATACAACGTTTCTACACTCCTCTTTGATAATACATCGGACACCAAACGTCCATACCTTAGAGTAAATGTTGGAAATTTAAACCTAAACGGTTTACTGGATAGTGGCGGTGCCATTGCAATTTTAGGTAATAACTCACATAAATTATTACTTGAACATGGTTTGTAACGACAACGTGACCAAATTATCAAAGGTTCTGTTGCTAATGGTCAAACAATCAATTCAATTGGTACTATTAAGCTTCCAACTTTACTTAAAAATAAGTTTGCTATCATTACTGCCCATGTAATATCAGCTATTACTCAACCTTTCATATTAGGTATTGACTTCTGGAAAACTTTTAAGCTGGCTCCAGACATACTTAATACGGTCAGTATGCACAAGAGTTCAGATACTCCCATGTTTATCATCAATACTAACGATACTTACTTACAGTCTTATTACAGACTTCCAGACACGCAATTGATTCTTGCTAATGCCGTCGTAGAACAATTTCGTAATATTTCTACCGACGTACTTCCTTTAAGAAGAACAAACCTTATTGAACACTGTATTGATACAGGTGACCACCCACCAATTCGTCAACGATGCTATCGATTATCACCTGAAAAACAGAAAGCTCTTCAAGCAGAAGTTGATAAAATGCTAGAACTTGATGTTATAGAGCTTTGTGAAAGCCCATGACTATATCCTGTAATTATTACCCCTAAGAAAGATGGTACTTGGAGATTCTGCGTCGACAGTCGTAAGCCTAACGACATAACTAGAAAAGATGCTTAAAAATTACCATTCATATCAGACATTATAGATAAAGGAGGGATAGAGCTAGGTACATAATAAATACAAAAGTATGTATGAAAGCATGTGTTTTCCAAACGACTTAGCTCCGACCGACTTAACGCATTGTGCTAAAAATGTTTATATTATCATAGGTCTAGTTAAAGGAGAGAAGATACGGCACGGCACGCATATAATAATTATCACGTTAGTAAAAACTGGACTAGATACAATTACAGGCAAACACACCCACACAGCTACATTCCCACCGTACGTGCTTCGCCTCAATAACAAAGATAGAAAGACATACGCAGTCTGTAGCGCGAATGAGAGTAACTGCTTACACGTGCTAAACAAACGCCACTCCAATTGTGTCTAAGGCCATTAAAGGATAATTGTGTGTGTGTTGCACCTAATTTTTGCAATCCACGCTCGAGGAGCTTACCAGCTCCTAACCTAACCTAACCTTCCTACTTTTTATTAGAAGAATAGCATCTGTCATCATTGTACACGCGGTTGCGGTATTATCACGGAAAGATAATATTACTTTTCCTTTGGATAAAAGTCCAGCACGTTAGTGTTGATTTTTTGCTTTTAATATGTAGTCAGTTTCTGACCATTGTACAATATACAAGTGTCAGTATTATAATATAAATGCTCAAATTCTTGTTTTTTTTTTTAAATGTTTGCTTTTAAATTTTGATTTGATTTAGTAAGATTGAAGATTGATTGATTGTAAGATTGAGTAAGATTGATTTGATGCAGTTATTTTGATGTAGTATTATAGATATATGTTTTCTGACTCTTCATTATAATGTTCATTACCGCCCCCTGAGAGAGTCCTGTATCTACCTAGCTCTCGGCTCGGCTTCTTTAGCGCTCGGTTTTCTCACTTGTTTCGCTTATGGCCTTTCATTAGCGCTCGTTATAGAGTTTTGACGTGGGAATAATACTATGGCAGGCGAAAATGAGAAACAGAATTTTCGTGTCGAATAATATAAGACAAAAGAACTCCCAGACATTTCCGAATGAAGTCACTGGAGTTTAGAAAGTATCATTTATGGTAGGTACTCCGACTTAGTCTCATTATTATTAGTTTGTGGTTAGTTATCTATCTACACTTATCTATATCTATATCTATATATATCTATCTTATATTTATCTATACTAAAAATAAAGCATTAAGTAACAAAACGCCTGTAGAAAGAAGATAAAAAAAATATTACAAGGAAACTTTGAACTTTGAACTTGATCTGAACTTATTTTAATAAGTTCAGATCAAGTTTTTTTTATATGATGTCTTTCTGTGTGTTTGCCTGTTTGTATGCGTATCACGTATAAACTACTAAACCCATTGCAATTCGATTTTCATTGATAGATAGATTATTATTTAACTTAAAAACTGGTGTACTGGGTAACTAATTCCGAATATAGAAGCCGAGCAACCGATAAAAAAACTATTTTGCGACCGACTAACCTTCACACTGCTCTGTCACACATTGATGGCTGAACAAATTTTATGAAGTTTTTCATCAGTTACTTTTAACACAGAAAAAAGACCACGCAGGAACAGCCGCCGTCACAGTTAGATTATAATATAGTAGTTTTTTTTTTTATAGTTCGCGGAACCGACAACCGCTGGGGAATAGAGGTTCTCGAATGGCGACCACGAACAAGCAAGCGAAGTGTGTGGAGACCCCCCACACGATGGACCGACGACATTGTAGCCATCGCAGGAAGTCGGTGGATGGAGGTGGCACAACATCGCTCGTCATGGCGCTCTTTGGGGGAGGCCTATGTTCAGCAGTGGACTTCTAAAGGCTGACATGATGATGATGATGATATTTTTTTAGCTAAGGTTAACTCACCAAGAACAGACAATCAAACGAGTAAAATTATTATTATATACAAAAAACCCGACTGCGATAAAAAATAATCACACTCATATTATAAAGGTCAAAGTACAAACTTTGACCTTTATAATATGAGTGTGATTATTTTTTATCGCAGTCGGGTTTTTTGTATATAATAATAATTTTACTCGTTTGATTATTAAACATACACACATAAACACACCCTCACACACATACAAATGTGTGTGAGGGTGTGTTTATGTGTGTATGTTTCTTACTTCACTTTTAAACCGCTGAACAGATTTGGATGAAATATGATACGGGGGTAGCGTATAATCTCGATCGATTAACATTATTCATTTAACAAGCTACTTTTTATCCCGGAAATATGTATGGTTCCTGAGGGACGCGGGTAAGACCGCAGGGCGTAGCTAGTATTTATAATATGTATGGTTCCTGAGGGACGCGGGTAAGACCGCAGTGCGTAGCTAGTATTTATATTAAGTGAATGTTTAGTTTTACATACATATTTTACTTTACTGTTATATTAGTAATTGCAACATTTGACTAAATTATTTACATTAACTTGAATAAACTAAAATTCAAAATTTTGTAAAAAGATTAAATGAAAATTGCTACTGCATAAGTATAAGAATTATATATTTATGAAGTTGTCTTATAAATACCTGTATTTAGATACCTCAATCGATAGGTTTTGGTAATTTTATTTTCCATCGGAAATACAATATGGCAGCTGTAAGCTGCCATATTAGTTTTCTTGACACTTCATGTATCCTATAGCACTCTCGTGATCAAGGCGAATCCAATGATACCAGATTAATCAAACTCCATCAAGCCGTCAAGGATGTAGGATGTGCCTAAGAAAAGTACAAACAAACATACAAACAAACAAACAAACCTACATAAAACCCAAACACATAACCCTCTTCAGTCGGGTAAAAATAAATTTTGTTTTTACCCCAAGATTATTTTCTAATTGGTACGGTACGGTCTCACCCACCGCCAACTCGTTAGGTCGTTCTCAGTATGCGCACTTGTTACCGGCGTGGGCGGCTGCAGTTGTGGGCAATGTTAAGTAGCAATGTGGCAAGGCTCGTATAGAACCGATAACTATTGGGAAAGTAAGACCCAACAGCTAATGTTAAGGCTCTTGAATGGTGACCACGAAGCGGAAGATGGATCGAGGAAGACTTCTCTGGTTCTTTCGATGACCTGGTGGGAGTCGCGAAACTGCCAGTTACGGTGGCGGCTATGTGCAGCTGTGGACGTATTCGGCTGATAGGGATGATCAAGAAGGTTAAAAAATAGATGGAGTCCACCCAAGATATCCCAACCCGCTTGTACGCACAAGCCTCATAATTACACCATGTTATGCCGATTGGCCGCCACAGCATAGCAAGATCTCATCCTTGTTATTCGTGTTAATTATGTCAAGTAAGTACTCATGAAAAATCAAAAACAATGTAGTTTTTTGTTATGTAATGATGCACCAACCACAAATAGCCAACTCACACATAAGCAGCTGCAATTTGCTGCACTCTTTAAACCTTTTTGAATGTGAAATTATGTATTTATCTTCAAGACAACTTCCAACTGACGGAGTTTGATGATTTCTCGAAGGTGAATGACTTGATAATGATAATTACCGGGTACTTTTTAATAATTCGCATTAGAACTGTTACAAAATATTGAATGAAAAATGGAATAGTTCGAAACCAAACACAATGTTTTTTCATATTTCTTTAGTCTTTTAACCCTTGCTTGTTGAATTGTCGTATGAAATACTGCTGGCTGCAGGTGTCGGAGTTTGTGAGTCGAGAGCCTCTGACAGCTATTAACAACAGTCAATAACAGTCGGGGCCGAGAGCCTAACGTGCCCTCCGAAGCGCAGCAATGGAAATCCGCACATAGGTTAGAAAAGTCATTGGCCTGAAGGCCAGGACCAAACCAGGTATTGGATCGTTGGATTTAAACTTGCAATATACCACTAGCTAGTTATAGTCCACCGGAAGTTCAACACGAGTTGCATGCAGTGGCAACTCCCTCTATACTGTGTACTAACAGCAATGAATCGTTCGATTCTTTGTGGGCTTCTGAACTCTGAGACGTCTTTATAAGAGCAGTTAAAATACGCACTCAGTTGGTAGATACACCATCCCCACAAAAATTACCACCCTTTGTTCCCTACTTTCCTCTGAATGCATTACTTTAGTTAAAAACTTCTAATGTGCCCATTATAATTTCATTGAAATTAAATTGCTGATGATTTAGTTAGCAGGGGTTTAATATCAGGGGTAGTCAACATAATATTGCACTTTAACTATCCAAAAACTAAATGTACCTTATCTATTGAAAGGGGAGAATATACAGTGACTATGAGTTTGAAAAGGAAAGAGTTTCATGGTGCCGTTTCCTATTCAATTGTCAAAATTGAAATAATAATATAATACTGGTAAGTCTCTAATCAAATAAAAGTTGTAATTTACTAAACAATGACACGGTTCTTCATTTATTTTAAGAACTTCAATGGTGTGGAATGATATGCCTTCGTCAGTGTTTCCGCTAAATTATAACCCAGGTGTGTCCCAAATCAAGTCTAGAGTGACGAGGCAAGCGTGCTAAACCTTCGATCACATCATCGCTTTCCATCAAGTGAGATCGTGGTCAAACGATTGCCTAGTCACTACAAAAAAAAAAGAAAAAAGAAAAAAAAGAAGGCTGCATTGGATACAGACAGCGAGCGACCATTTGTTGTGGCGTAGTGAACCAATTTCATGAAAATTGGTTCAATCGTTTTTCAGTAAACCATAATTATTAGTTGTTGTTATGGTTAAAAAAACTTTTCTTAGATTTAACCGCTATCCACACCAAGCATGAACGCATGGATATAAATGAAAATCTAGGAAGAAATACACCTAACGTTTAAAATCGATATCGATCATTGATTATTGATATCGATCGATGATCGATGTCAAAACCTCTTTCATAATAATACTCATTTGATCTCTTAATTCTTTCATAATCCATTTCATTCCATTTAATAGTTTGTCATTATTAATTCTAAATTCAAATAACCTGTCATTCCCATATTGATTGGATTAGCAAAACTGAATTTTACGAAATAATGTTATAAAATACCAAAATAAGTTTATTACAACTGGACTTATTATGATAATATCTTCGTAAAATTCCGTTTTGCTAATCCAATCAATATGGGAATGACAGGTTATTTGAATTTAGAATTATTAATGACAAACTATCAATTGGAATGAAATGGATTATGAAATAATTAAGTGATCAAATGAGTATTATTATGAAAGAGGTTTGACATCGTCACAATGTTAGTTGCTACATCCCCTCCCCACAAAGTCGTGACATATGACGCGGCGTCTCGTTAGCAGCGGTTACGGGATTTTAACTTTCGTTCCTCGACGATAACAGGCAATTGCTCCTATTAAGGGAAGTTTGGACAAGGTAGGACTATTCGTAATTGTTCTATGCTCATCCTAAAATACGTTGATTATTAAAGCAAATGGAAATAGAAAACTTTGCTTGTTCGAATGTGCTTCTATTTTCTTTTATCTTGGAATTACTTAGACGCAATGATGTTATATATAAACTGAGGTAGATACGTTGTACTCCGCTCTGCATGGCAAAGCAAACACAAGCTAATTAGCCTGTGTCGACTTAGTCCCAAACAGCATCGACGCAACACGTAAATACACGCGACTTCCGAAACATGAAAAATTCATTAAAAATGCCATATTGTGTTTTTAGAAAGCGCATTACATACACTGGGACAACTGTGAAAGGCAGGAAGGATGTGTCTTTTCATTTTTAAGTACTGTTTACGGTATTGAAAATGGAACATAATAAAGAACAATGGCGAACTCCCATACATACGTTTATGTCAGTCAAATTCTCGGCGTCTTTAGACAAAAAATATCGCTAGTAATTCAGCATCATTTCCTGAAATTGTTAGTCTAAGTTTTGTTTTGGGGGAGGCCAGGTATAATTGTTATTAGGCTTCAAAGTTTTGTAGGTTATGTTACTGTTAATGACCTTTGAAACAAGTCTTAGAGATTTTAATTATTTTATCCGCTTAGTTAGGTAGGCAAGTAAGTACTTATGCGTGATAAATATAATGTTTCAAGATGATATTGTAGGTACCTAGACCTATTCAATTACCTATCCTAGTGTAACAAACTAGGCTTTTGAATAAGAATTATTTTTAATCTGTTACTGCCTGCCGAGATTACAAAACAATATATTTAGATATGTTGCTGCTGTTTCACTGTGCAGGGAAAAAGTTGTCCCATATTAGCACAAATGTTTTGCATCAATTCCTTACACAAACCTTTGTTTCTTTCGTATTTATTGTTCAATACTTTAACTAACACGCCCTATGTACTATTATTTCTTTCACGACCGGGATGACTGGTAGATAAAGCTGTTTAGCATTAAGTCCTTCCTTGTACCTACACTATTTTTGTGCAAAACAATTAAATAAATTAACACACCCTATTATAACAACAATTCTTTACACTTTCTCCATAAACTATAATGCATTGTATTCCCTTTGCTACGAGTATAATGTTTTGTGCAGAGGTTTTATATTGACGTACTATTTTGTCTATAGCACAGTCTATATTATTATTTTGTTTATCGCAAGGAGGTTGAATTACGCTTACTGTTAAAAAATTTAACGCCAGTAAGCTTAATTCAACCTCTTTTGGTTTAAAAAACCGGGTGGGAAGAAAGCGTAATTCAACCTCCTTTGGTTTAAAAAACTGGGTCGGAAGTATACTGTATTGACAATTTTGACGTCCAAACTAGAAATGCCATTGTATTATATTATTTTTTTCACCCGTTGGGCAGGCAACAAGGCCGGTTAAACATTGTAGGAAGGAAATTAAGATACAATTTCATGATTTTTTAAATTGATTTGTTAACCTGGGTTTTTCTAGCTTACAGGCAATGTTGAAAAAACGTAGAAAAATAATTACTTATGTTCTGTAGAAATGATATGTCAAGACACTGCAAGATTTATCGCATGCAATTCCGCCTATGTTCTTTCATTTACTCTTAATCAACTGATGCGATCCTGCCGCTTTGCCACTTACACGAACGAGACATGTAGTGGGTTACGTGTAAAAGCGATAGAGTGATCGCGATAATGGCGCATAGCGGTGTTATTTCGTATGATGCTATGGGATGTTGGGGCTTACCAACTGCTGACGATCGTAAGTCTGCGCTCCGACCCGTAAAGGCCAGGGCTGACGATCTTTAGTCAGGGAGTCTAGCGGAGTTGCAACCATAGTTGTATTGAATTAGGATAGAGTATTGTATTTGTAGTTTTTTTTTTAGCTTGAAACGAGCAATTTTATTGAATAATAAAGTGCTTCGGTCCTAATGTTTTTTTTTTGTGAGTTCAGGTTGTCATAGTGAGATCAAAGACCGCGCGTTTTTTTTTGTGTTGTTTTTAGTGATTTATAGCCTGTATTTTGTGTTATAACGTCTAATAATACTGTAAGGAAGATATTAAAATAATTTTGTGTTTAGTGTCCCGCGAGTGACGATTGTCACAAAGTGCTTAAAAGTGCCTTTCGTCACTTTTGGCGAGAAAATGTTAACGTGAGTATATTTTTGATAGTTTTTTTCGCATTTTTTTTATAAGTTCTTTATTGTTTTAGCTATAAAGTGGTGTATAACATTAGTTAATTTATACTATAAGAAATTCACAAAAAGAAGTGCCTAAAGTGTCCGGCGAACATACGGGTGTTCTCAGGGATATATAGAACTATTATTATGAGAGTATTTGTTTTTCAAAAAAATCGTTTTCGGCTTGAATAAACCCTTCTATCCATTTTACCCCAGTTTACTCTAGCTGCTAGCCGACGCACGTTACAGGCCATCATCGGCGGTGATTGGCGATCGGCCGCTCACTGTAACTGAAAACATAAGTTTATCTTGTTCTGACGACGTGGTTCTGTATAACTCTGTGATCTTTTAGCCTCTTCAGTGATGCAAATATAGTTGCTTAAGTTCTATGTAAGTAGCTATAGTACAATTTTACCGTGTTTTTAGTATTTTAAAATGGGTATGACGTCTCTGTTGGTAAAATCTCATTGCTTAAACGGGATTTTAGAGCAATCTATAGCCTTTTTGTTTGATTGTCTATTTTCTATTTACAAATATGGCAAAATAAAACTCTATATTTTTAATACGATAATTTCTTAAATAATTACTATGAAATGTTTCTTTTTTGTTTTTTTTTTGTTTTACCGAGTTATAAGTAATAGACAGAGAAAAGATTATAACACAGAATAATATTTTCATAAAGACCATAATATTTTTATAATGATTTTTATGATACATTTTGCTTGAACCTTTTAACAACAATACGACATTACCACAAATCACTCCTTTCTCTAAACACAAGATTGCGTTAAACGCCCCAATTTTAATTAACATCAGGAAAATGGTAAAATGAACGACCACCTGTAACCGCCCGGAGACATTGAAACAGCGACATTAATTAGCGACCGTCGCCTGTGTCCTTACTTCCCCTTTTAATATTTCTTCTTCTTCTTTTCGAGATCGTAGCGGAAAAATGTAATTATCAGTTTAATTTGCTAATTATTTCTCTTTGAGAGATTTTAATGTATCTTTAGACATATAATAAAGCAGTAAGTATCAAAAAGTCTGTACAAAGATAGGAATAAAATAAAATAGTAGACAGTTCGTAAAATAAGTTACCGAACATAGTTACCGTAAAAAAAGTGTTTGTTGTGTCTGTTTGTTTATGTTTGTTAATAACATGGGTACTTTTGATTCTGGAATTACAACACATAGGTTACTTATATCCCAGAAATAAAACGTGGGCATAACCTTGTTAAATATAAAGCAACTTCCTTCTCAGCTCTGATTAGACCGATTGTACGAGAGCATTTAATTTTTTAATTATTTATTATACAATTTTTATTACACAGTCAAAATAGTAGTTTGTAAAAAGATGAATTCCAAACCTCTAAATAGAAAAATAAGCAGTACTTCTTTCAAGTTGACGGCCGGTTGGTCTAGTAACCTTAGGAACGAAATCAAACGGTCGCGGGTTCGAATCCTGCAAGGTGCAATCATTTGTGTGATGAGCAGAAATGTTTGTTTCCGAGTCATGGATGTTGATATTCGTATTTATGTATGTTTATCCGTTATCTAGTGCCCATATTACGGGGTATCCTAGTTTGGGGCTAGGTAATTGGTGTGGAATTGTCCCGAAAATTATTATTATTATTATTCATTTATTTATCTTTTTATCTTAAATTTAATTTTTTTACAATATTTCTTTAAATAAAAGCAGATAAAAATATTATAAAAAACCTAAACCTAGGGTACCAACGGTAGCGGAGCAGGGCCCAAACTACCGGTGGCTAGGGCTGCAGAGTGAGGAACCTCCTGACTATACGCGCCGTGTCAAGGAGTACTGCCTTCTGCATCTGACCCTTAATCCAACCATCTAGCGAGAGCCTCTTAAGATGTAAGGCTGGTTCCTCCCTCTGTAGCCTCATAGTATGCGCGCATAACACTCTCATTTAACGGATGAGTCCATTTGCGCCGCACTGCGGCACCAGTAGCGGGGGCCGGGCGTGGAGCATGCTGCCCCACAGGCCCCAAGCGTGCTGGCACCGGTGGTCGCACACGGCGCGCAGGTCTTGGCGGCGACGGTGGCGACGGTGGCCCACCCTCATCGCTCGACGCGCTGGTGTCAGGAGGAGTAACGTACTCATCTCCCGAAGACGAGCTCGGAGACGACGGGGTGGACGGTGGTGGTGGACGTGCGTTACATGATTCCGCTGCTGTTGTTTTTGCCTTTAGTCTTGTGATCATTCGCTATTTATTGATTTTCTTCATTGAAATTTGTTGTCAGATAGTGACAACTGTCATATTTTGTATTTTGCATCATTTTCTATTAAATAAGATTTTAGTACACCAGTGTATCTTGAAACATGTTATAAAAAGTATATAGCTGCAATGGAATTTAATGATATTGTAAAAATATGTAAAATATGTATATAATGGAGATCACAAAGAAATAGGACGTGTTGACAGCGGTGCAGTTTTTTTTTTATTATTTATTATTATTATTAGTTCAACTTTATCAAGCGTCGTCGAGCGACATTTACGAACGTAGTCCAAGGGAAGGAAAATTAATAAACTGTATTCTACGCGGGTGAAGTCGTTGCAAAAAGCTAATGATCTGAATTGGTGTAAGGGTTGTTGAAATATTGGGTCAACAAGATATAGCCGAAAGTGACGAAAGAACGACGGCGAACAAAACCACAAACAGGCAAAAAATTATTAGTGAGAATAGTTACTAACCAACTTTAAATAGTTATAGATCCGAAATGGTAATTCGAAATGAAAAATAATATTTGAAACCTAAAGATGATTTTCAAATACCTATTTAATGATACCCCACTTTTTTGTGCTTTAACTACAAATTTACGGTTTTTGGATTTTCCTCTTTATTTGTTTTATAAGACCCGCGATTTCGCGAAAAAATCATCCAACTTACGTTCTTCTAGGATATTAAAAACCAATGCAAAAGTAGACTTAGACTTGTTTGGAATTTTTCGGGACAAAAGTATTCTATTTTTATTCTAGGTTATAAGCTATCTCCATTCCAAATTTAATTGAAATCCGTCCTGCGGTTATCGCGTGAAAGCTCCCCAAACACACAAACAAACAAATAAACAGACAAACAAACAACCAGACAACGTTTCACTTTTATATATTAGTATTCATGATTTTTGGTCCACGGAAGTACTGGATAGGTTTTGATTCCCCTGCGAATGTTGAAAATCCAGAAATATGTGGCATAAACAGCCGTATATTTTGATTGCGTTGACCTAGAAGTTTGTTTTTTCACAGCTCTAAGTAATTACAGATTTAAGTAAATTATATTAATTTCAACTTGATACCTCCACGCGTTCTTGAGAAAAGGGGTTTTGACAGACAGCCAGATGGACGGAAGAACAACAATGAGATCCAATTAGGGATCTTTTTTTTCCTTTTGAGGTATGGAACCATAAAAACCCGTAAAATCGTACTGTGTTGTAGAATAATGTAAAGTTGAATTATATTAATTTCATCATCATAATATAGGTACAGATTTTTCCGCCAACTGCTGGATACACAGATAAAAACTTCCTTCTTCGCTATTCATCCCGGTTTTAAGTCAATCTTGGGCCTAGTCTTTCGTGACACTTTTTCGATATCATTGACTCATCTAGCAATCAAGGTCTTACAAGGCTACACTGTCTTAATGATTAGCCAACATCCTCTTAGGGAACTACTCCACCCGCCGTCACCAAAGATCATTGTAGAACTGGTAGTAGAACTAATTTGAATAACCTATCTTCTCAAGCGTTATGATATTAATTTAGTTCATAATATTTCTGATATTTCTATCTTGTAAAAGTATCTGCCAATAATTTACGATTTTTTATATAAGTTGTACATACTCGTACCATGGCCAAGTCACATAGAAAATCTTTATATTCAGCTTTTCAACTCAGATTTTAGCCAAAATAGCTCATATAGTAGTTAATAGTAACGAGTATGTGAAAATAAGTATGTGAATAATAAAAAAAACGTATTGTAATACAGGATTTTTGTAGTCCTCTCACAGGCTAAATGCACATGAAGTCTTTAAAACCTATCGATACTATCTTACCCCATCCCTCGACAGCAATATTTTTCAGATTGACAGAGCTCTTTTCCTGGCTTACACCACGCGGAGTGGTGATAAATTTTCCAAACGTTCTCGAGAAGAAACAATGCTAGTAAAAGGCGCTTTTGACTTAAAACGCCAGTGATTTATTTATTGAATTTCGATTTTTGAGTAGAATTCTCAATAAGGCTTTAATATACATATATTTTAAATCGACTTCACAAAAGGAGACGGTTATATGTTCGGCTGTTTTTGTGTATGTCGTTCTATATCTCCGTTAACTGTGGACTGATTTTAAAAATTATTTGTTTGTTTGAAAGGGTATACTTTCAAGGTGGTCCCATATAAATTGTATCAAAATTGGTTCAGCAGTTTTTCGAGAATAAACAGTTTTGTTGAGTAAATCCATTCGATTTTGTGTTTATGTTGCCTTTATTTTGTGCCAAACCAATTTACATAGGTGTTTTTGTATTTAAAAGGGTACAATTTTTTTGTGGTTCCTTATAAATTTTATCAAAATTGATTTAGTGGTTTTATTAGAAAATCAATTTGTTTTATAGTTTATGTTCTCTAATATCTTGGGATTTCTGAACCGAATGAGATGATTGTTTTTACTTGAGTAAGAAGAACTAGTGGAACTAGTGTGTAGTTCTAGTGTGGAACTGTATAAATTTCATCAAAATTGGTTTAGTAGCTTTAAAAAAGCTTTAATTCACTGTATTCTAATGTTTAGGACTGGATTTCAAGTCAATTTTGAACAATTTAAGGACGTCCAAAGATGATTAAAAGAACTACACAATCTGATGATGGAATCCCTTCGAGTTTGGACTCATTTGGTTTGTCTTTATGAGATCATGTCTCGTTTTATGTGGTATCAAGGGTCTGATGATGGAGCCGGAAGGTAGTCACAGGAACTCAACAACAAAATGATGGAACCCATTCGAGTTTGGGCTCATTCCATTTGTCTTGATGAGTTCTCTAGTTTTATGTGGTATCCGGGGTCTGATGATGAATCCGGAAGGTAGTCACAGGTACTCAACAACAAAATGATGGAATCCCTTCGAGTTTGAGCTCATTCGGTTTGTCTTGATGAGTTATATGGTGTTATGTGGTATCCAGGGTCTGATGATGGAGCCGGACGGCAATAACAGGAACTCAACAACAAAATGATGGAACCCTTTCGAGTTTGGGCTCATTTGGTTTATCTTGATGAGTTCTCTGGTGTTATGTGGCTCTCAGGGTCTGATGATGGAGCCGGAAGGTAGTCACAGGAACGCAACAATAAAATTATGTTAAACGGTCAAAACTAATTCAGTTGTTATATATGTATGTTTTATTCACTAAATTGAGTTAGTGTCTACTACTTTCTTGGGCATATATTCTTTCCGATGATTGCATATGCCACTAAAAATCAAAAAATAAAATAAGACTCACACAAGCATATTTTGACTTTCACACGTTCACAAACCGATTGACACGAATACAACAATCTAGTAAATTATAAAAGTTTTTGTAGATAATTACTTTAAAAGCTTATTATTTTATTTAGCACATCAAGCCGTTTAAGACATTATCTTTTTGAATAAGCTCAACCATATTAATAATTATGGCTCGGCTTGGCACCGCCTTTAAAAAACTCTTTCTTATATTATGTTGTATTTATGCATTATTATTACGTTGGTAATTTCGAAAAAGTGATACTACTGGCTCAATTGTAATTATTTTATTCTTTTTAGTGGTTGTTTACAAAATAACATTTTTATTATGAGGTCGATTTAATTTTTTTGGAAAAATATTTTATATCATATATACATGTGTAGAGTATAAATGATGTAAGTATATTGAATGCTGTAATAATTATACCGATATGTTACAGCATATATCACCATTACTTCACACTAAGTGTATCCCTCGGTTCCACTCCAAATTTACCCGAATATTGTTAGATCCATTTCCCAGGTGAGTAATGTACGGCGTTTCTGCAGGCACGCTGCACATTCAATCGGACAGCTATCACGTTGCACTACTGTAGGTAACACCTGTCCGTGCAGCAAACCATCTGTCCGAATGGAGCGCTTGGACTTGTCTTCCCGTCCAAGCGCTCCATTCCATCCGCTTTATATATATATTTGTATACAAGAGAATCCAAAACAGCCTTTTTGTGGGGAGGGAAGATTTTGTGAATTTAACATTTTTAGAAATCGTGTCTGTCTGTTTGTCTGTACGTTTATTCGCGCATCGCGTAAAAACTACTAGACCGATTGATGTGGTTGAATAGCTTAAATTTTGACTTAAAAACTGGAGTACTTGGTATCTTAATCCGACGATTAGATGTCGAGCAACCGATAAAAAACTATTTGCCGTCTGAACGCATTTGTAAGAAATGTAGTAAATTGTACTTTATAGGCATTTTTGGTCCTGTATAACACGTATGGGCTTACTATACGTATACTTTTGATACTTTTGAATGAAAGGAACACGCGGGCAAAGCCGCGGGCTCTGGTCTGTGCGTTAAACAAACAGTACATAAGTTCAAAAATTAAAACCATACTATGGTCGGATAAAAAATAGCTTTTGACACTCTTGCGATGAAGACGAATCGTTTGATCCGATTGTCTGATTGTCCGATTTTGTCAAAATCTGACAAAGTTTTTGGTTTGAACACAACCCTGCAGAAGCTTCACAGTAGCTTGTAAAAAAATAGCCCATGACACTCTTTACCTGAAGACAAATCGATTGACACCTCGCTTTTTAAAATCGGACAAATAAAGGCGACGCTATGGTGGAACATCCACATATATATATATATATATATATATACATACATAAATACATACATACATACATACATCCATACATACATACATACATACATACATACATACACACATAGACTGTTAACTTCATTACCCTTCCCTTGCTTCGCCGTAGTCGGGTACAAAAGACAAAAGCTCTGACAAGAGCATCACAAAAAACCCTAGAATGATTTAGTGAAACCAATGACACCAGGCTTTTTTAAATTAATTAAAAAAACCTGGTGTCATGCACGTCATCTTGGACTAACGACTAGCTTCAGTTTGAATTAGGATATTCTCTACTTCTCTACCTAACCAATAGCTACCTACCTTGTATTACAGTAATTGGATTTTAGATGGATTCGCTCGTGAAAAATGGACGAAAAATAATATTCTGCGTTGTTTTAGAATAGATGAAAAATATTTAACCAGTTTTGGGTCCCAGACACATCAACATTAAAAGTCTATTTACATGGAGCAAACTTTTTGCCTCTTGAATAAATTTCAAACAATGCCATCGAAATATAGTCAAGTATTGGTAAAAACCTAGCAAATAATATAGCTAAGTATCCTATAAAATTATGTTTTCTATTTTTGTCTATTGATTGAAAGAAACAAAAATGTGTCAGGTGCAGAATGACTGTTCTAAGTTATGTGCGTTTTCCATCGCTCCGTACTTCGGAGGGCACGTTAAACTGTCGGTTCCGGCTGTTATTATTGAACAATAGCAGTCATTTAGGCATTCGGGCAGCTTGACAAACTCTGACACCAAAGGCTAGCACTATGTCATACGACAAACAAACAAACAAGTCTGCTGTCAATTGTTTTGATACTCTGCCCTCCAAGCTCCAACATAGCAATGGACACTAATCTACAATTCTGCAAGTTGATTCCTCTGGTTTTATAACACAACGGGGAGTGTCGTAATGTCCACAGGTGTCACAACATTTGAACATTACAAGGACTTGATGCCAAGTACCGTGAGTAATGTAACGAGCCTTGCGACAAATGGAAATGAGGACGTACAGCGCTTTATGGACAACAGGGACGCCTTTTTTTCCTGTATCCAGAAACACGAATTGTTTTGGTCAGGCACTTCTTGTTACATGTTTCGATAATTTTTTATGTTTCCTTGTACAACTATACTACTATTGGTCTTTTAATGAAATTAAATGAAATGGCTTATTTACCAGAGTGTTACTTCCAATTTCTAATTACTACACAATAATAATAATAATACAAACAAGAGTAAATTAAAACTAGGTAATTGCCACGTGGTATAACTGCCACGTACGGTGTAAGGGGCTTTGGTCCCAGTTTCTCACCGCGACAACCAGGGTGTAAGTAGAGCGGTACAGCGCAGTGCGCGTAGCGGCAGAGCGACTCCTAAGCAGTGCCTGCCAGCAGGGCGCGCGGCCTTCGGCGAACATGGCGCTGGCACTGCAGTAACGCAGCAGTCTGAACATTGCACGCCACACGTCGTTGTATTGCACTTACATGTTGCTCATAACCGCCTTATTATAATGAGTCCACAACTCCACCATGTAGACGCTGGTACAGTACCTGATGAACAGCTGAGTTTTTACCGCAGCGCTGCAATGGCTAAACCGTCTCCCCAGCATGTTACCACGCACAGCGAGGGCTCGTCTTTTCCTCTCGATTTCTGCGTGGTCAGACAGGTCAGCAGCTAATATGTGCCCCAGGTATCTAACTTTCTCCACATTTTCCAGCTCAGTATTGTTCAACTTGAGCGGAGGTAGATTCTGGTAACTATTCTGAGCACTAAAAACCATACATACAGATTTGCCGGCATTGTACTTCATATTGTGATCTTCGGCATAGCTTTCACACACTGCCAGGAGTCTGCGCATCGCTGCTACTGATAGTGCTAAAAGCACCATATCACCCGCATAACTTATATGGTTGGTTATGGTGCCATTGATCGAGCAGCCTACGCCTGTCTGGATGAGTTTGTCCGACAGCCCGTCCATATACAGGTTGAACAGGGCAGGGGACATGCTCCGCCCTTGTCTCACACCACACTCAAGTTTTGAAAATGCGGATACCTAGTTCTTCCAGCACACTCGATTACTCTGCTGCTGATACCAGGTTTTGAGTACCCTAACGATCTGAGCAGGAGCATTTCGATCATATAGTTTCTGCCATAGCAAATCATGGTCCACACGATCGAAGGCCTTGCTGTGGTCTAGGTAGCATGCTATGACCAAAGTATTTCTGTTCTTATAGTATCTTACGACCTGCTTGAGTAAGTAGATAGCCGTGTTAGTCGACGTGGCTTTTGAAGCCATATTGACAATCAGACGTTTCCATGAGAGGAGCGATATACTTATGAAGAATCTTCTCCAACAACCTGGCTATCATGTTAGCGAGAGAGATAGGGCGATAGTTATCAGCACTAAATATGCTTTTCCTTTGATTGTTACAAATAGTCTATAATCTTCGGTAAATTTATAATACCAGTGAATAGTACTGATAAAGCGTGGTACATACCTAAGCCTCCATATCGTATATGTTCAATGGTCAACCCATCCAATCCAGGCGATTTACCACCAGCTGTCTGTTTCACAACGTCCGATATGTCTGATATGGATATTATAATATCGTCATTCTGTTTAGAGTACGTTATCTCTGACGTGTCATGTTGACCTGTCGGTGCAGGTTGAGAAAATAAGTTATTAAATTTGTCAGCTATATCCCTATCGTTACTCAGATTATCACTGTGTGGCGGATAAATCACCGACGGCTTGACTATTTGATTAATACTGTGCCAGAATTTAGCATTTTTTTCGTGATTCATTTCCAGTGCAATCTCATCTATAACAATTTGGTCTTGGTTTCATAGGCAGTAACTGTAGACACGTGTAAATGTAGCACGGTGTTGTTTACGCTCTTCCACTACGAGCCTGCTGGTGGGGCAACCCGCTTGGTGCCAAAGAGCTAATGATCATCGCGAGGCGGCATATTTATCCGCTACATAATCATTCCATCCAAGAACTGTATTTTTGTAATAAGCAGGCATAATGCAAGCATATAATTCCAAAAAGAGCACTGTAGTCGCTAAGTGTATTTTAATACCACCCTCTGGACAAAGTCTTGATGCCAAACGACTTGTCGTGTTCCATCATGATGTTCAGGGAAGCTGAGTCTGGATGAGTTGTAGGATGCAGTTGTGTTGGAAGGGTAGACCGTGATCGGAATCGTGGTGTTTCTGCGTCGGAGGCCTTGCTTTGGAGGGTAGCGGGATCCGAAGCACGGTGTTCTCTGCTGGCCGACCGCAAGTTGTAGGGGGCCCAAGTAGTAGTTTACCCAGCTACGAAAGGCTGCCCCGCCGCCTGTGAAAAATACTGAAATGAACCATTGGGCCGGCTGGCGACCGGATGTGAGGAACTGATTTATTATTTCAGGGGGGTTCGGGCGTCCCCGCAGTCTCCGCGCAAGTTCTTCAATGGCGTAGTTATGCATTGACTTCCGTGGGTTAGCCATTCCGACATCTCGTTTGCTATTACTCGTCCAACCTATTCACAACTACTCATCATGAAAAAAGTCCAAAGAAGAAATAAGTTAAAATGGCAGATGCATGTCCTCACACTTAAAGTGGATCTTGCGAATATTCGCGGGATTCACTCCAATCTCCAACCGGTCCATTATCATCTGGAGACCTCTAAGCCCCACTTGTTCTTCTTGTCAGAGACGCAGATAAGATATCCAGCTGATACGGCATACTTGGATTACCCAGGCTATGTCTTGGAGCATCTATTTATCCCAAATGCCGGCGTTTGTGTATACAACCGTGATGACATTTGCTGTCTGCGTCTCTGAAATCTTGAGCAACCTAACTTCTCGGTGATTTGGGTGCTGGTGGACACGGGCATAGAGAAAATTATGTATGCTTGTGTGTACCACTCACACAGCGGAGATCGGAGGATGACTTTATTGGTAGACTATCTAGGTGAGCAAAGAAAACTTATGCCGCCCCTCACTGCCACCATTGCTGAAACCTGATGGATCACTAGCTTGCACTGCTGGAGACAAAGCGGATTTATTTGCTTCTCTTTTTGCAGAAGCCTCGTATCTAGATGCTTCTGGGAAGATACCTTCCTGCCTTCCTCATTGCGGGGTTTTTATGCCCGAAATTCGCATTCAGAAGGAGGTTCTCAGAACGCTTCGAGCTCTAAATGTGAACAAAGCCAGTGGTCCTGATCGTATTCCAACAATTGTGTTGAAAAACTGTGCGCCTGAATTATCTCCCATCTTAACGCGTTTGTACCGCCTCTCTTCACTCAGATAAAGTACCGAAAAGCTGGAAGCTTGCCAATGTACAACCAGTACCAAAAAAGGGTAGTCATGCTGATCCGTCCAATTATCGTCCCATCTCGATAACCTCCTTACTCTGTAAGTGTATGGAGCGTGTCATAAACGTTAGGCTATTGGCATACCTTGAGAACAATGATCTCCTCAGTGACCGGCAATACGGATTTCGCTGAAACCGGTCTACTGGGGATCTTCTCGCGTATGCCACTCACGTACTGAGCGAAGCCATAGAGATTCATGGTGAGGCGCCTTGACATCCCCTGATCCCCAGATCTCCCTTGACATATCGAAGGCATTTGATCGGGTCTGGCGCAATGGCCTTTTAAACAAGCTTCCCTCGTATGGTTTACCTGTTGGCGTATGCAATTGGATAGTTGATTTCTTGAGGGAACGATCTATTCAAGTAGTTTTAGAGGGCTGCTCGTCTGATCAAATGGCTATCAATGCCGGTGTACCTCAGGGATCGGTTTTCTCGGCTATACTGTTTTTACTGCACATTAATGATTTTCTGAAGCCCGGTACCTTTGGGTATGCTGATGACAGTACTGTAGTTGAGAGATACACTTCCAATGCTCAAGCCAGCTGTGACGCTATCCAGATTCAGAGAGAGGCTATGGTAGACCGTTTAAATTTAGCCTTAGAAGCCGTGTCCGATTGGGGCGATGCTAACTTGGTTAAGTTTAATGCTACTAAAACGCAGGCGTGTTTGTTTTCTGCTAAAAAAAGTTCTCTAAACCGATCTCCGTCTTCCCAAAGTGTAACAATACCAATAGGCGACCATCTGGAGCTTTTGGAGCTCACATCAAACCTGAATTTTAGGTCTTATATTGAATCCAAAGCCAAGCTGCAAAAAACTTGGTATTTTGTCTAAGGTTAGGCGGTACTTCACACCGGGACAGCTTTTGAATCTTTATCAAGCACAGGTCCGATCTTGTATGGAGTACTGCTGCCACCTCTGGGACGGTTCTGCCAAGTATCAGCTCGAGTCTTTGGATTCAATTGAGAGACGTGCTATCAGGCTCATTGGAGATAACACTCTGGTAAAGAGTAAGCTTCAAAGTCTGGCGCATCGACGTGAGGTAGCAAGCCTGGCGGTATTCTACAGATTGCACTATGGAAAGTGTGCACAAGAACTGCAAAATCTGATTCCCCCATCACCTTTCCATCACCGTACGACTAGATGATCAGCAAAGCGCCACCCTTTTATGGTTGAAATACTAACACAAGAACACACAAGAACGAAGTATTACGCATTATTATAAGAACTTCAAAGGAGTGGAATGCCCTGCCCTCGTCAGTGTTTCCGGTAAATTATAACCCCGGTGTGTTCAAGTCAAGAGTGAATAGGTATCTACTAGGCAAGCGTGCTACACCTTCGACCACATCATCGCTTTCCATCAGGTGAGATCGTAGTCAAACGATTGCCTAGACCGTAATAAAAAAAAAACTTGCTGTTGCTAAGCCTTACACCAATTGCAGTGCCACTCAGTTAATTTAAATATCTTGCGCGACACTGCACTGTGCTCGTCACGTCCTTGGTTTTTAAATCTAACAAGTATTTTTTTACAAAATTAAACAAAACATTGTCTTTTCCTTGACCACTTGAGCTATAAAAAATTATAATTTGGGGTTAGGCCCAAATCAATTGGCTACTGCATATATCTAGTTAAAGGCGGAAAGATATGGCACGCTTTAATATACTGTAATTTTAGATAACCGTCGTGCTTCATGTGCATCAACAACAAACAAAGAGAGAAATACACAGACTGTAGCAGGAATGAGAGTCACTGCTAACATTGCTACGCAAACACTCCGTTTATGACTAAGGCGACACAATACCAATTGTGTACGTTGCACCTAATTTTTGCAGTCCACGCCCGTGGAGCTAGTACCTAATCTTCCCACTTTTAATTAATTCTATGGGCTATCTAGATCACACTTGGACTGTTAATTCTCAAATCGTTACCAATCGACCTCATTCACAAATATGATACGATTTAATATAAAAGCCACCGGAACACTATCAAGAGGTTTATTATGTAAAGCGTTGGCACTACGCCAGCACAGTGCCTTGCTGCCAGTACTCGCTGCCAGTAGCGAGTATAAATTGCATCGCATTGTTAATAATTATCATAACGGTATTAGAAAAAATTAAGTGCTTTAGATTGTACTTTTTAGATTAAGTGTAATTGTTTTAGGGAACCAACCAGGATTGTTTGTTATTTACTGGCTTCTGCCATTTACTTGGATTTGGTTTTTGAAACTTGTAAATAGTGCTGGCCTCTGGTGTCAGAGTTGTCAGACCACCCAAGGGCCACTGAAATGGCTTAACGACTGCTATCTATACTTTTAATAAAGCAATAAGAACGAAAAAAAACTGTAAAAAGAAGATAATTAAGAAAAAATGCACTAGGTTACTTAAAATAAGCCACTGACCAAGAACGTTTAACATTTTTGAAAAAAAAACTGTTTGTTTGCCTGTTTGTCTGTATGTTTGTTCGCGCATCATGTTAAAACTACTAAACATATTGCGAAGTGGTTTTCATTGTTGGATAGCTTAGGGGTTAAGTTTAAAAAATGGGGTACTTGGTATTTTAATCCCATGAATAGATGTCGAAAAATCGATAAAAACTATTTGACGGCTGAATGAATTTTGAAAAAATATTTTATATTGTACTTTATATTTACTTTTGGTCCTGGAATAACACGTATGAGATACTTTAAAATGAAGTGACCACAGCTAATGCTGTTTAGCATTAAGTCGTTCCTTGTACACTATTTTTGTGCAAAACTAATAAATAACTGTACCCGCAGGCAAAGCCGCGGGTACAGCTAGTCAATCAATGAATGAATGAATTGAATTTGAATTTAACAGCCGGGACTTCTAACAGAGCCCTTCGAAGCACGGAGCGATGGAAAACCGCACATTACTTAGAAAAGTATTAAGTGCGGAGCCTAGGATAGAACCGAACTGAAGTTGCTTCTATGTCAGTATTCCACTCCGTTGCGTACAGTCCGCATACGGACATACATCGCAAACGTAGTGGACGCATTTTATGAAAGTGGTTTTTAATACTGTACCCGCGGCTTTGCACGCGTGGTCATTTCTCTATGTTAAAAGTACTCTATGTACTATTGCAAGACCTAAAATATCAATATACCAACATTAAATAAATATTCATTCAGACGTCAAAAAGTTTTTATCGATTGCTCGGCTTCTACTTATCGGATTGAGATACCATTCTCCAGTACCACCACCAGTTCACCAGTATTTAAGTCAAACCCAAAACTAACTAACAATGAAAACCACATCGCAATTGCTCTAGTAGTTTTTACGTGATGCGTGAACAAACATAGAGAAACAGACAAACAAACAGACAGCTCGAATTTAAAAAATGTTATATTCATGTTCAGTAGCTACACTAGTAGCACAAATTTCTACATCGATTGCGATGCGGTTTTCATTGATGGAAAGCTTATTTTTTTCTTTAACTACTTACTTGGTAACTCAATCAGATGACTAGAAGTCAAACTATGCACCGATGGCGTAAATATTCTACATTCTGCTTAGAATGCAGAGCCACGGACACCACGGCGGGTTAAGATGCATGTGGACTAAGCTTTGACTTGATTCACCGCCGATGATGACGGCGCAGGGAGCCGTTGAGAATGGGAGAAACAGACGTAAGTTATGTGAACTCTTCACAGCCTGGTTTTGGATGGTATACTAATGAATCGGCGTGATAGGGCTAAAAATCCGTTTTAATATGAAGTTGATACTCACAGTAAGCCTGCGTTCGTCTACTGCTGGACGTACCCCTCTCACAAAGCATGCCATTAGGCCCAATTTGCAACTCTTAGCATCCATTTGCTGCTAACAAAGATTTGCAGATTGTCGCTCCTTCTAGAGTCCTACGCTAAGTTTGACAATTCGAAAACATCTGTCCGGAAGGTTCTGCAGCTATTATGGACACCCCACCAGGTTGCTAATTTTTAAAGTTAATGGCCATACACTTGGGCACCACTATTGCGGCTTAATATTCAACTTCTTGGCTGTCTGTATGATAAATGTAAAAACCAAGCTCTCTGTTCCTTCTTTGTCCGCCATCCTAAAGAAGATTCTGTCGGTGTTTTCCTAGCTGTTCACTGCGTTCTGTACAGCCCACCTTTTTGACGAATTTAAATTTCTTGAACAAAATAAACCCTCCACAAACGCAAACAAGGCCCGATCTAAAGATAATGGATGCCATCCCGTCATGTCAATACAGTTTCAATTTGGACTAAATAAATGATTTAATTGTTGACATATCGATTGCTGACATTTAATTTGCTGACAAGGATCCCGGAAGCCCCGATATTGCTAACGATATATTATTAATGGAAATTGGCGTACCAATAATGCAGTTCCAACTCGATATTACTGACAGCTGTGTCAACAATATCCAATGGTCATTGTTATGGACACATTGGGTTGTATTCATGTGGAATATTAGAATAGTTTCACAATCATTTAATAAAATAACTATTGTAGTTTATTTATTTCTCTTGAGATGAGGTTTAAGTCCGGTGTGAGGGTGGGGTATTTCTACTGATAGAAATACATGAACGGTCAATGTATAATTTGTTAGAATCCAATATGGTCATACTGATCAGTAGAACTAATTGAACTTCTTTTGTCTATTTTATTCTATCGTAGAACCATTTAAGCAAACCCTTAGCTATCTATATGGTGGAATTTATAAGCTTTCGACCGAAGATTGATTTGCATATTTTCAACACAAGTAACAGAAGGGTTTTATTTGAAAAGCTCCTTTTTTTTGAAGTGAGATAAAAGTAAACATTTGATTACCTTCTTCAACTCGCATATTGAGAAATAAATTGTCTAGAATTTAAAAGCATAGTTTATCAACTTAATTATTGAAACTTTAGTCCTCAAGTCCCATGTCAAGTCCATAAAAGTAGTCCTTAAATGTTATTGATGTCCCGTGTTCTCGCTAATCCCGAGCCCGTAATTAACTAGATCATACTGCGGAGCGGGACCAACTCATTTAGCTTATAGATCAAACGGAATTGCTTCTGATGGCTGGTCACTGGGATGATGAAGTGTGAAATGGTCAAAGGAAGACTATCCCGTATACTCAAATACGGCAGCAATATGAAAGTTATTCTAAGTTTAGCGACATTAATATATTTATTGTTATAAACATAGAGAAATATGTAAAAGATTATTTTTCTTATAATGATAACATTGTCAGACTCATCACTAAACAGTGATCTCTAGAACAATTCTAAGATCCTACACATAAAATAGCATAGCGTTCTCGTCAAAGATTATTCACTCGTACCTTGTGTAAATCTTGCCTAATGTGCGAGGATCACGGGTATGTACATGGTTAGTGTCGAAAGGGTCATCCATCATCATGATCATGTCAGCCTTTAGAAGTCCGCTGCTGAACATAGGCCTCCCCCAAAGAGCGCCTTAACGAGCGATCTTGTGCCACCTCCATCCACCGACTTCCTGCGATGGCTACAATGTCGTCGGTCCATCGTGTAGGGGGTCACACTTCACTTGCTTGTTCATGGTCGCCATTCGAGAACCTTTATTCCCCAGCGGTTGTCGGTTCTGCAAACTATATGGCCTGCCCATTGCCACTTCAACTTCCAAACTCTGAGAACTATGTCGGTAACCTTCGTTCTTCTACGGATTTCCTCATTTCGGACCAATAGTTAGCGACCACGTCTCAGTGCCGTATGTCATCACTGGCAACACGCACTGATTATAAACTTTCGTCTTGAGACTCTGCGGTATCTGCGACGAGAAGATAGTCGTAATTTCCCGAACGCTGCCCATCCGGGGCTTGTATGGCATTAGAAATGTCATCATACATAGCCTCCACTTCATTGTCCGGGCGTTTCGAGTGTGGGCCCTTATTTGTCGGATTTTGACAAGAGAAGAATCAATCGATTTGTTTTCCAGGTATTGGCTATTTTTTTACCCGACTATGGTGAAGCAAAGAAAGGGTTATGTGTTTAAACGAAAAACTTGGTCCGATTATGACAAGCGAGGTATTAGTCAATTTGTCTTCATTTATAGAGTGTCATTAGCTATTTTTTAAACGACTAAGGCGAAGCAAAGGAATGCTGTGTATTGTATTGTGTTCAAACAAAAAACTAAGCACGATTTTACAAGCGAGGTCTCAGTCGATTTGTCTTCAACGCAAGAGTATTATAGGCTGTTTTTTAGCCGACCGTAGTCGGTTTTTAGTTTTCGAACTTATGTCTTGTTCAATAACTAAACACTTATGCCAAGCACGTTGACCCTACCGTTACTATTTCAGAACTCTTCTCGTTTTAGACGTTTTACGGTCATGAAATTCGAGAGGAAAGCTTCCGGACACTCGGGAATGATGACTTCAATTTATTGCACTCGTGAAGTATGGGGCTGTTTCAGGAACTTTCACTTTTTATGTGCTGTGAAAACGTTTTCTAGGCGGTGATTACTTAGGGCACGGGGGGTTGACAAGATATTTTTAAAGAGAAATGGGGAGAGGGATTACGACATAGGACTCATTAATGCTGGGGTCAAAAAAAATTAGTGTAAAGTGTCATTATTTTTACAACTTTGTAAATATTGTACCCAAAATTTTAAGATCATATCATTCTAGTCACGCTAAAAGCGCCTCCAAATCGATCCCTGTGTTTCTAAAAATTGTCCAGCACATATTAATATATATTTTTTTATATGTAATGTCTTACCACGGGATTGTGGTGCCTCATTAAAATTACAATCTAGCCTTAAGACTAATAAGTAATTTCACTTTAACCTAAGCTGCTAAGTAGAGTATAAACTAAGAATGTGTCCAATAACACTTTTCTTAATGTCACTATTTAAGGGGAAGTCACTTTGTTCTTGTGTTCATTTGATTTGCAATAATTGATACTACATTGTCACTATCATATCACTAAACTTACTCAAATGGTTTTGTCCGTTTGAGTCTTCCCTCGATGCCCGCGTTATCGAGGAGCTGGATAGCCTCGACGTTCACATGATGAAAAAGTCTTCGTTCGTGAGCTTCGGCAACCTTTTTAATAACCTTAGTAACGAGATCCACCTTCAGGTGTCAATGCAGGTCGTTACTTCTGATATACTACGGTGCATTAACGATGTCTCTGAGTACTTTGTTAATATTAATAATTATAAGTTTACTGACATAAAAATGTAACACAGAATAAAAATAAAAATGTAACACTGTGTTATATGTGTTATATATTATGCAGTTAGACGCTGTCTAGGTGCTGGCTCCTGTCACTGCGACATTGTAACCAATACAGGAGACCAACTCGCAAAAAATATTATGCAGTTAAAAATATTATGCAGTTAGACGCTGTCTAGCTGCTGGCTCCTGTCACTGCGACATTGTAACCAATACAGGAGACCAACTCGCAAAAAATATTATGCAGTTAAAAATATTATGCAGTTAGACGCTGTCTAGCTGCTGGCTCCTGTCACTGCGACATTGTAACCAATACAGTAGACCAACTCGCAAAATCGACGACAAATTGTCGTAGTACTTGTAAGTCGTTTGGTAGCGTGGGCACAGCGTGCTCAGGATCACAACGATTCGACAATCTCCGAGTGCTACGACAATCGTCGTTTGGTAGCGTGGGCACAGCGTGCTCAGGATCACAACGATTCGACGATCTCCGAGTGCTACGACAATCGTCGTTTGGTAGCGTGGGCACAGCGTGCTCAGGATCACAACGATTCGACGATCTCCGAGTGCTACGACAATCGTCGTTTGGTAGCGTGGGCACAGCGTGCTCAGGATCACAACGATTCGACGATCTCCGAGTGCTACGACAATCGTCGTTTTGTATCGTCAATTTTGCAAGTTCCCATCTCAGGGCAAAATACTGAAACATCGGCACAAAAAAATAATTATTTATCCATTGCGTAATTATAATATTTGCTAAGAGCTAGCTATTATATTGTGAGCATGTTAATAATGTTGTAGGTACATAATGTTTGCACTCTTTCTAGTCCTTTAATTATTCTTTACTTACTAGCTTTCCCGTCCGCGACTTCGTACCAATATATAAAAGTGAAACGTCTGTTTGTTCGTTTGTTTGGGGGGCTTTCACGCGATAACGGCTGGACGGATTTTAATGAAATTTGGAATGGAGTCAGCTTATAACCTATAATAAAACATAGGATACATTTTATCCTAGAAAATTGGAAGTTTTCACGGGAAAACTGGAAAATGTTGATTACTCGCTGTAAAGAACGGTTGCCATGTTAACGAAATAACAAAAGTCTGTCAAATACTTCAAGAGCATTGGTGCTATACCTACTTTTACATTGGTTTTTAATATCCTAGAGGAACATAGGATGCTTTTTTTCGCGATATGCTATAGTCCACGCGCAGGAAGTCGCGGGCGGGAAGTTAGTAATTAATATGTTTACAAATATTTATGTTATGTAGCTTGGAGATATATTCACTTTTCATAAATCATTTTGCCTGTCCATTTAACAAGTAAAATTAATAATACATGTAATCTTTAGCAATAATAGCGATACTTCGGATTTCCATAAGCTACGTATTTAAATTTTCAGAGACATTTATCTTAACCAGGATACAAAGGAGTCTTTTCGAGTCATTTATTGCAATAATTTGATGATACTCGTAGTATATGCCACCGTAAAAAAAAAACAGATAACTGCTCTAATATTTCCAATGCAACGTTATTTCAAGCATCGAATCTCGTCAGGTGCTTTGTCGCTTTACAAGTCAAACGAGAGTTTGAGTGATTTTCATCACTATTAGAATCATAGCGAGCGCTTGCTCAGAGCCAGTTTTTTATATAGTGTAACGGTAACCAGAGCTACTACGTTAACAACATTATGTTTATTTCTAAGATTTATAGAAGGCATTGGTAATCCATCATCTGAATAGTTATCCAATTAATTTGCTTGACAGCTCTTTTTTGTATCTACTATTGATTGAACCAATAACGTTTATTAAATAACGAGTTTTGCTTGCGGCGTTGCCCGCGTGGTAATTTTTCTATGATTTATGGATCCTGTGATATTCCAGAACCAAAAGTAGCCAATTGATCAAACTTCGTTCAGTTTTTATAGATTGTTCGAATTATACTCATCAGATTGAGAGACCAAGTGCACCAGTTTTTAAGTCAAACCCTAAGCTTTCCAACAGTGAAAACCACATCACAATCGGTCCAGTACTATTTACGTGATGCACGAACAAACATACAGACAAACAGGCAAATAGACAAAAAAATACAAAAATGGTATATTCTTATTCAGTAGCTTATTTAAAGTACCCTAGACATATATTTTTAATTATCTACTTTGTACCGACTTTTTCGTTCTTATTGCTTTATTATAAGTATAGATAGCAGTCGTTAAGCCATTTCAGAGGTCATTAGGCGGTCTAGCACTATAACTAGTTACCAGTTAAATTGACATATACAATTTGTTATTTTAACCTCCAAGCGGTTCAGCGCCACTCAGTGGCAATTTTTTTAACCGCCCGAGTTTTTCAGCGCCACTGGGTGGCAATTAATTTATAAGGCGTCAAGTGGTTTCGTATAAAAATTCTTATAAAATCGATTGTTGCTCTTATCGATAAAAAAACTTCGGTTATTAGCGTGTCAACAGTTCAAACTAAAGGTACACTTAAAAGATCTACTCCAATTTTTATGTTGATAGATTAGCTAAAATCATAAAAAAAGTTTTAAAAAAAGACGGCATTTTCAAACAAAATTGAAATAATTTTAAAAAGATTTTATTAGGGTGTTTTTGTGTGTATGTAACATAGTGTTTTATTTTACCTTTTGTTGATACGTCTGTTAGCTAAAGTAATGTAAAAAAAAAACTTAGCGTACATAAACTACCTAAGACCGAAAATTGCGGACATAGCCATACGGCGCCGGTTATTGGTAAATTTGCAAAGTAATCGATTTAATGTTTTCACAGTACCCAAGATTTCACTTGATAAAATAGAGTGACATTATGTTACACTTATAATATTCTTTCTTTGTATAACCTCTTAGGCCGAGAAAATAATAACATTTTTAGACGTTATTCGTTTAACATGAATGATATTTGTGCTTAATTGTGTAAGATCCAATTTCGATACAGTCATTGTGAAATCGTCTAATAATTATAAAATATATTTGTAACTGAGTCAATACGTTCATAATCCAGAAGTATCTATAACAAAGGCAAGACGGATTTGGAAATTGTTATTCTGAATTTTGGTAATTGAAATTGCGATATGCCTAGATAAAGTACAACATCTAACAAGAAAAGAGTATTTTGAAAGTACGCTTCTGCGATGTAGGTAGTTGTACTTAGTCTTTAAAGTTTTCAAGCAAGGAAAGAAGGAGACAATCACTAAGGCCCATTATGTATACTTTCATGCTCCTAATAGGCAGTGTTTTATAATTTAAAATCATCATGGCCTAAATCATGCAATTAGGGGGATTCAGCAATGTTCCGTCGCACTAACATATCTTTTCCATGTTATCCACGCACGTTATGGACGCATCATGTTCACATGTTTACTAAATAATCAAGACTTCCAAAAATCTTCTTGGTATAATCTTCAGAAGACCCCTCTTCGGAGATGAATCATAAATTATTACATATGTAAGCATATCCCGGCGGGACGGGTGGGTAACGAACCGTGTTGTCAACGTTTTGGCTCAATGAAGATGTGGGGAAAAAATGGATGTGTTGTCCTGAATTGGGGATATTGACGTTCATTGCGAAATAAAGGCCTTACCAATAGAACGCCAATGAATGGGCGCAAATAAGTGATGGTGATCGTGATTTTCAGATTTTTTAAGATAGGGTCCCCTTAAGCAGTCATTTGCCTAGTGGTTAAAAACTAGCCTTTAACGAATAAAAAAAGTATGTGTAGCCTCAAGATATAGAAAAACTTTTTGACTTTTCTTTGAGAGTTCCAGCAAAAACTGGAACTGTTAAAATGATAACAAACTAATATCTTATTTCGTATTCGAATTCCCACTTCCCACGCAACTTGTGACCTGATTGAAATACACTTTTACCCTTGGACGTCTTACTATTAGAAGGTTCTTTTACACCATCATTAAATACTGTTTTTTGTACTATCAACTAGGTAAAACAATCTGATACGAGCTTTTCTTTCAACAATTTCCATAAGTTTCCTGTAATAATAAATGCATTAATCGAGTCATATAACTTTACATTGTAATCTTTGCATGTGGTCGCCTAGCGGTAAATGTTTCTTTGCTATCCAATGGCAACGGGTTCTATTCTCGGCAAATCGACCTTGACCAATGAAACATAAGTATTATTTGTGGTCCTCCTACGCAAGAATCCACCTGGGGAGGTACCACACCTTTGTCAGACATTCAGCCAAGCAGTACTCTGTAAACATATTTGTATTTCTATTTTTTATTATTCTTTTATTAGTTTTAGGCATATTCGTCCCACTGCAGGGCAAAGGCCTCCTTTCCCTCCTTCCATTCCTCACGGTTGAGAGCTTTTGTGGTCCAATTGTGACAATAGGAATCAAGCTCGTCCCGCCATCTCCTTTTGGGCCTGCCGCGACGTCTTCTGATATTCTGTTGCATCCACAATGTTGTGGTTTTTGTCCAGAGATTGTCCGACATGCGATAGATGTGTCCAGCCCAGTTTCATTTCAGGCTGGCGGCTTTCTGACCAACGCCCGCGATTTGTTTGCGTGTTTGATTTGGAGCGCAGTATTGTGTTTCTAATACGGTCCGATAGTCTGACTCCCAGAATACTGCGCTCCATGGCTTGCTGGCATACTCAGAGTTTGGACTTTTGCTGAATTGTTAGCGACCAAGTTTGTGCACCGTAGGTGAGGATGGGGAGAACACATGGAGTGTCCATGAGCCTTTTCTTGAGTGTTAGTGGTAACTCACCTTTCATTAGTTCTTTCATCGACCAATAGCTCTTCCAGGCGTTTTCAGTGCGTCTAGCAACTTCCATGTCTTGTCGCGCCTGAAAAGAGACTATTTGGCCGAGGTACAGGTATTCTTAGACATACGCAATCTCGACCCTCTCAATGTCGATCCTATATTCTGTGCCGTTTGACATGAGCTTGGTCTTCGACATATTCATGCTAGTATGTTGTATGCCTTGATTGTGGAGAGCTTGAAAAATGGAACTGTGGTTGAGGCTGTCAAAAGCTTTGGAGTAATCTATGAAGGCTAAGTACAAAGGGATATTAAACTCTTGGTGTTTTTCAATTAATTGATTTAAGGAATGAGGTGTTCGGTTTTCGAGAGACCGCGTCTGAAGCCTGCCTGTTCAGCAGGTTGGTGCAAATCAAGCTGTCCTGAAATGCAACTTTCGATTACTTTTATGAAAGCTTTGTAAAGATGTCAAACAAGGCTGATAGGTCGGTAGTTGTTTATCTCGTTCTTGTCTCCTTTCTTGTGTAGCAAAATGATGTTGGAGTGGCAACATTTTTTGGGTAACTTACCAGTTTTTAAGATACCATTGTACAATTATTTTAATTGGGCAATCAAAAAAAACTGAAGGGCAATGTTTTCAGCGAATTTACTGGCCAATGCGACTTAAAAACCAAAGTCTCAGGATGACGAGCGAAGCGCAAGACTTTGTAACTAAAGTAAGTTCTGGGTGACACTGCAACTGCTATGAGAAGGTGTGACTCTTACCATCAGGCAAGCAACCTGGACGCCTCGTCAGTCAATCAAAGAAAAAAAAAATTGAGTGGATTTTCCATCGCTCCGTAGTTCGGGAGTTGCGTAAAGCAGTCGGTTCTGGTTGCATCATCTGGATACCAGGCGTTAATCCACGTCAGAGGCCCGTGGGTGACCTGACCAACTATTACTACAGTGGCAAAATGTTTTAGCGTAAATAGGCAACATTACAACAGTTTTACATGTCAAAATCTTATATGTCTCCTAAATAAGCATAAAAAATTAAAATAAATAGACCCATTCAATAAATTTGGCCAACCATTTGAGTTTGAAAATGAAATTTCCCTTCCATGTGCCGACTCAAGAGTTGAATCTCGCATTGGAAAAGAAAATAACCTTCTCACTTTACTGGTGCTTCGGAAATACTGAATACCTAGTTCAATAGGAGAGCACCAAGAAACTGCAGGGATGTAATAGTGTGTCATTACTTTATTTTATTAATTATAATGTAAGTTTACAGATTTTTTTATAATACATTAAAACTTACATTTCAAACTTATAAATGCCAATGAAATGTCCCACAATAAAAAAACTGGGATTAAATACTAAAAATACAATGACAAATAAGAAACCAGGCTGGACCAGTCCCCACAAGCAGAGTATGACTTATGCGTCAGCCATCACCCCCACAACTCATGGTTACCTCATTAGAAATTCATAACAACATTGTAATAATATTATGTCACCATATCTTTTTACACGACTGCCCAAAAAAGGAGTGTAATGTATTTAGGATTCATGTATATTTGTTTATTTGTAAATATGTGAGATTTTTATTCCACCATAACTTTTAAATGCCTGAACAGATTTAGACGTATGGGATATCGTTAGAATCCTTACATTCCTCCAAACATAGCCAAACATTATATATTTTTGCAAATATTCTATATGGCGACAGTATGGCTCCATTATCAAATGCAAACAAATTTACTTCGAATATAACAATATGGGTAACAAATTGAAGACCTTGATAAGCACATTCCAATAGTTTATAATTTATTGGCATAAATACAATAAAGCATATCTCTTATACTTGTGGGTTCTTTTTTGGTAGGGTAGGTGTACTTTTTTTAGCTTTGAGCTAGTTATTTCATTCGCAGTTCCTAGACGAGCGTCTCTCTAGACTTTTTATCAAAGACAGCGAGCGTTCACCACTTTGCCTAAGTGACCATGCAATGTAAACATCCACCGTCTCAATTTCTTTTTACAAAATTAAATTAACGTTACTTCTTTGTGAAAGACGAAGCCACGCAAAAATAAAATCGCTTTTTACGCTAATTTTAATACAAAAAAGATAAAAGAACATTTCACGAGTAATTATTTTAATAAACATTTCATAATTCAAGTTTTTCCTGTCTTAATGTTGAGCATCTTTTTCATTGATGTACTTTTTGTTAGAATTCTTTGGTTTGAAGCTTCTCGACTCGTCTCTCTCGAAAGGTTAGGCTTCGTTCATACTTCCCATTTTTAACAAAATACGCGATATTTTATTATATTATTTAAATTTAATTTTTACCTTGAACTTGTGTACTTTGAAAATTGTTTTATAATTTTGTCATAATAATTAGTGGTTAGTGATTCTGACCGAGCGAGCGCGAAGCGCGGGCGAAGTATCTTCGTTTTAGCTTGGGCTAAAATGCTTTCGCATGTCGAGCTGTTCGGCTTTTATCCTTTACATGTCATATTTCTCAACCGATTCTCCTGAAATTTTGTTTGTAGCTGGTTTGATAATATATTTTTTGTCAATTCAGTTTTTCCAAATTTTTGAGCTACAACCACGACACGGAAAAAATATATTATATTCTCTACATGACTAGGGTAAAAAAGGCAGCAAAAAGTCATTTATGCCCAACAAAAAAAAACCACTCAGCGGAATTCGAACCCGCGACCACCGGCTTTAAATTCCAGGTCGCTAACTGTTCGGCCTACCGGACGTTTTAAGTATATATGTGCGGTGAACATTTATTCAGTTTTAAGCTATGCAAAGACAGATTTGCGAGGCTTTTAACTCACAGAGCCACTAGTGTAATTAATAAGTAACTTATGGTTTAGGGCCTTGTCAAACAGAGAAGAAAGTAAACTCGTACGATACTCGTACTTATCGTATCTAGGTTTGATACTTGCCAAAAGTACTGAAAACGGCGAAGATTTTGAAAGCCCTCTTGAAAATACCAGAGAAGTGATAGCAGAGCGATAATATGTGGACCTTGCGATCCAACATCACCTGGTTCGACCCTCGGCTAATGACTTTTAATATGTTTTGTGCATATATTCCATCGCTCCTGCATCGGAGTTGGTCCTGGATGCCAAACATTGATCACAGTCGTTTAGCCACATTTGAAGCCCTAAGGTTGCCTGAAGTACACTGACACAATACATATACATACGATATTACTGTATATGCTCCCTACGAACGCCTTATTCAATTTAGTTTCCGTCATAATACGTATACAGTGTAATTCTATTTGAGTATTTCATAATACGTATATAGTGTAATTCTATTTGAGTATTTCAAATACACTATTATATTTACATATGCCATGAACAATAAATTATCAAATAAAACTTTTAAATAATGATCATTTTCTAGACTCGAGGCTGTGAATTATTGGGTGCGAAAAATCTCACACCAATCCTTCCGAAATCATTGTGAAAACGATCCTGCGTCTGAAACTGAGACGTTACGAGATTGACCGTCCCTTTTTTATTTTATCTGGCACAAAAGGAAGCCGGGGGTAAGCCGTCGCGGAGTCGCTCTTGGCGACGCGGAGTCACGGCCATGGCTTGGTTTACCCGAGTGAAGGATTTTCATGTAAATTGGCATAAGTTACTGTTAGTGTTTTTGGCACACTAACAAAAACACTAACACATAATTTACTTAGCACATTATTTTATGTATCGTCAATAGATTATGCAGCGCACATTTTGATACCTTGGGTTATATTATTACAATTTCCGTAGAAATCACATTTTTTTTTTGAAAAATAATTATTATCTCACGCAACTAATAATGTAGCTTTCTATAGGTGAAAGATTAGTATATTTTGTCTGTTTGTATGTAAGGGATAAACTCACCCAAGGTAAAAACGAACAAAATAAAAAATATGTAGCTTACTTCCGCCAAAATTGTTAGTCAGACAAATGATAAATGGTGAAAATAAACAAAAGTAAAACCCCACGCTAAACAAACCCTACCCAAATTGAATAATGAATTGAATAAATGAAATGAAAGCCCAAGTATCGTAACACCTATATATTTATATACATATATTATAAATACACAACAAAACACAAATACCTCAATCCAAATACCAAACGTCTGACATCAATACGACACGTGTTTCGCATAAAATCTCAAACTTGCTTAGGAAAAACAACGTTCATGTAGCGTTTCTAACTAATAACAATCTGCGTCATCTTTGTAATGGTAAACCACAAAAAGTCCGGTGTTTACAAGTTGGTTTGTGATTAGTGTAACGGGGTGTATGTGAGTCAGACTGGCCGCAAATTTGAAACTAGGTTTAAAGAACATAAGGCCGCGTATAGGAATAGTCATCCAGAGCAGTCCCATTTCGCTAAACATTTAATTGAATCCGGTCACTCTCTGCAGAGTGATAATACGTATAATGTTTTACACGTTTGTGATAAGGGTTTCCGTTTGTGTGTATTGGAACAATTAGAAATTTTAAGACATAAAAATAATAGGTTTACATTGTTGAACGACCAAACCAACTTAGTTTCATCACCTTTGTTGCGTATTTTCACTGGAAATGCGTCACAAGTAACAGGCGGCGATGACGTAATCGTAAATGTGGTGCAATAGTGGCGCGACCTTGTGAAATCATTCCGGCTCAGACTGGTTCGCGTCGATGCAGTAGTGCAGACGCACTGGCTCAGGTGCGTTGCCTATATAAGGGAATTTTTCACCATTGCTTAGTCACTCCCAGTCGACGGAGTAGGGGTAACTTTGGTTACCCTGAATGTCAAAGTTACCCAAGATGACTGTATATTAAAGACAGCGTGCAGCTAGCATCTGCGCTCGCGTGGATGATGCTAAAAATTAGTATTCTATTTGGTATTGCACAACATAAAGTACCTATATACCTTCAACAAATATCATCAAAATACGTTCAGCGGTTTCAGTGCCGAGTGTTGACAAACTTACATACACAAACTTTTGCATTTATTATATTAGTAGGAAAGGGTTTTAATATAAAATAACTCTTTAATAACATGGATTTATTATTCAAGTTATATTATGATGGTGACATCAACAACCACCCACTGTTCCTGCACCTGAATTTGCATCTCCTTCAACCGCAAACATGCCTTTTCGTTACTGTCTTTGGCTTTGGTTTGGTACATTAAGAATTTTCACCACTCCTCATCAGAGTTCTGAAAGATTTGATGAACACTCAGCTCAGTAGCTTATCTTATATGCCTTTGAGGCGATCTACGATTGCGCACAGGCACTGAGGATCCTTCCGTTGGAGGTTGTTGTACCTACCCTTCCGTTGCAGGTTTTTGTTTGTGGATGCCTTTCCGTTGCAGATTTTTGTTTGTAGCTGCCCTTCCGTTGCAGGTTGTTTTGGTCCTTCAGAGGAGGTTTGGATGTCTGACGCAGAGTCAGGACAACGGAACGGTCCCAGGTGTTTCAACTCTTCTGTGGCTATGGAAGAAATAAAGTGGTCATTTTTCTTCTTGGCAATCAAGAACACATACCTAATTAGCTTATCAAATTCAATAGTTTGAAAATAAAGTCTATGGATTGATGTAGGTTTTTGAATTGAATTTAGCCATTGTAAATGGAGGTTACACGTTCTTAGTTTCTTGCAAATGCCTACTACAAATCTGAAGATTGTTTGTCTGTTTTAACCTCAACTAATCCACAGATTGCCATTACATCCATATATCACATTTCCATGGTCTAAAATTGTTATTAAACATGCTTCAACCAACTCTGATATTAAGAATAATCTAGACACATATGTACCATTTCACTGTTCTTCAGTTTTCGCCACACCGCTGGCATCACTGTTTAGTAAATTTGTGAGATTTCCCCATTACTGAAAGATACTTGCTCTACCCCTTGCATCACACATTGTTAAGGTTTCCATGCCTAAAATGAGAACAAAGTTATTGAATAATTGTATAGGCCATTATGTAGTCTAGGATAAGGTCTACAAGTAGAAACTTTAATAATCACTTATTTGCATAAATAAATTATATGAGATATTTAACTTACTTGCTCAAAGTTCCCATCATATCAAATTGTGCTAGACTTGTCCGCCGCATTGAAGTTGAAGCCAATAAGATAGATTTATTATAAACGACGTTCTATTATTTAACGTACGATTATAAACGAAAACAATTACTATGTACTACAAAAATAAGTTATTTCAAGATGAAATACCAAGAGTAACGACAAATTACATTTTATTATATTGTCAACAACGAGACCAAAGAGTATATAAATACTACGTAAGAAACGAGACGACAACGCTACCACAGACTACGACTTCAATCAAATATCAAACACGAAACCATCTAAATTAGATTGTCAATGTTTACTATGCAACCTATTCATTACCACATTGCTTTTCAACGTGGCCGTATTATCTAAATGCCAACCTAACAAAAAAAACAGACATAGAACGTAACGGAATTTTCATATGAAAGAGTAAAAATTTACTCAATTTTTTGCGAGTACACGTCGTCGAGAGAGTACTCGCGGTTTTCACGTATACTTTTTGTTTGACGTTTACTCAACCAACGCTGTTGCCGCGTAAGGGGGTTACAACTGCGAAACTCACACTAGGCCTACCGCTAACCGCTCCCGCTGCACGCACCGCGTTTACAGTGATAGAAGCAGAAAGTCGTGTCACGAGGCGGTCCCAGGGTTTGGGTTGCTCCCACTAGCCCAGGACCCAAACCTCAGTGACACAGAATTACAGGAACTATTGGAAGCACAGGAACCTCTTACGTAGGTAGGTATTATCGTTTATATATTTACAAGTGTAATTCAACTGGTTATAAACTTATTTATGTATTTTATATCATATTTCCCTTTTGCTCCAAAATCAATGTAAATAATGACAGGATATTTTATATTTAGAATGAATAATGCCCAACTATCAAAATGAAAAGAAATGGATTATGAAAGAATTAAGAGATCAAAAGAGTATTATTATGAAAGAGGTTTGGACCTCGTCACAGTCCTAAATGTCGCTGTAGTGATGACGACATGCCGCGATTCACAAAATCAAAGTAGCTATCATTAGTTTTAGGGTTCCGTTGGTTTCGTCCGTGCGTCCACGCCGGTGTACCACTACATATTCACTTCATAGGTTAGGAGGTACAAAACAAAATACCTACTTCAAATGTAGAATTCAACATCTAAAGATCAGTTATTTTTTCAGGGGGTACCTTCTCGTTGGAACCGTAGTGCATACCGTTACTTGCGTATACCTTACCTCAGTGGAATTAATACTTTTGAGTGCTACCCCTCTTTTTGAAGATCGCTGAAAGGTATTTTAATATTAAGTTGGTAGTGTTTGATTCTAACATATTTTATCGCCCGTATCGTTTGCTAGATATCACAAAATTGCTAACAATGTGACCTGTAATTTGCAGTTACTGCACTTGCTACCACAGAATAAATACCTCTGCTATACACCTCTGTTATATTATGCCTAAGCACTTTGATTCATATCAAAAGGTAACTCCATGATCTGAAAAACAGTCAAAGCCAAGCAAATATTAAATAAACAACCTATCATTCAACAAACAGAGCAGACCTGACGAATCCTAACTCGAATAAACTGTTAAATCGATTTAACTTCAATCCTACTGGCGCAGGATCATTGGGAACCGGCGCCGGGGAAATCTGTAATCGGGTTTGTCTATTACGCCTTTATCCGGACAGATCCGGGCATCCCGCGTTTTTATCTTCGACTCGTGGTGAACCGCTGACACGTATAGAAAGAATTTGCTTGGCAGTATGTGACCAGAGATCGTGTTTTATTTTGAAACTAGTTGTGCCCGCGGTTTGGCATATCTGTTTTTTCTGGGTTAAAAGTATCGATGTGTTATTCCAGGACCAAAAGTACCTCTTAAGTACAGTAAACTCATGACATCAGAATTTGTTTAGCCATCAAATAGTATTATCGATTGCTCGGCTTCAATCTATAGGATTGATTTACAAAGTTCATCAGATTTTTATTCAATTTCTAAGCTATCATTTTTTTTGTTATTAAAGCTTTATTACGGGTACAGATAACGAAGCTGTTGACTTACTTTTGTGTCTATATCCTAATTATAAACAGCTGATTATGACATCTGCAATAGTTCTTATTACACGATTGCCCATAAAAGGAGTGTAATGTTTTTAGGATTCATGTATGTTTGTATGTATGTGAGTTTCTTGATTCCACCATAGCTCTTATATGCCTGAACAGATTTAGGCATATGGGGTTTATTTTTAGAATCCTTACGTCCCCCCGAGTGACATAGGTAAACTTTTTAATTGAAAAAATCTATATGGCTGCAGCATGTCACCATTTTCAATTGCAAAAAAAAAATATTTGAATTTTACAATATGGGTATCAAATGGAAGGCAATAAGCACATTCCAACTGTATATAATTTATTGACATCATTTCTTTTTTGGCGGCAGGCGTATTTTTTTAGGTATTAAGCTAGTTATTTTTGGTTGCCTAAAATGCCCACACATGGTAAGATCACATTTAAAAATATCTGCACAGAAACACACAAGAAATAATAGTACTAACGACAGAAGGTAATTTGGCAAAGGAATAGATGGACCAAAACACAGGGCTTAAATCTGTTACCTCTGGAATTCCATTCCACCGCTCTCAGTTCAAATTTCCATTTTGTAAAATAATTTATTTATTGTTTGTAGATTCCTAGGGGTTCTCATAATTTACGATTTACGACACAAATAAAGTCAAAGTCAAAGTATTTTATTGTAAATAGGCAAAAATAATAGCACTTTTACAAGTCAAAATTAACATCTCATGGACAAAGAGATATACATAAAATATTATAAAAAGATCAAAACAATCCAAATTTAAATAAACTAAGTATTCTTTGAGTTTGAAAAGGAAATTTCCCTTTCATGTGCCAACAGAGTTAAATCTCACACTGGAAAAGGAAATACCCTTCTGACTCTCCCGGTGCTTCGGAAATACGCCCGTTAGAGAAGAGAGCATCAAGAAACTCTCTTTTTTCCATATTTGTTCATTCTTTATATTTTTTTCAAATGTCACAATTATAACAAAACATGTAAACTACAAATATAAAAGGTAAAAGTGACAATGAGATATCCCACAAACATACTCATAACATAACATAAAGGTTAGTACTCCCAATTTAAAGCTGAAAATGCATTGCGCGATTACTCATGTAACTTTTTTTTTTAATAAATCTACCTACTAGCACCCGTGTATTTACCCGTGTTTATATTGATCATCAATGTGAATTGATGACGATAAAAAGTACAAATAACCATCGTTCGTAATATTGCTTACCCGTGAAGTGCCATGACGTCCTCTAAAAAAGGTAAGCACGACTCATCAGGTGCCTGTTGTTTATTCTGAATAACTTGAATAACTTCTTCTAGAGAGCGTGCTTAGCGTGTTGCCCAACAGTGAGATTGGCTTGAAATGCTTGATCCCAAATTTGTCTAGCCTTGAGTACACACCCCGCAAGTACAATGTTATGGCAACGACCAGGACAGCTACCCATATGTAACTGTTATTTTTCCAGTGGCCAATTTTTCAATCATAACAAAGACATCAGTATAACGACAATAAATGAAAAAACAAACTTTTTTGCTTTTTAAATACGCCATTTAAAAAGGGACTAAAAATTGCTATCTAGAGTTTTTTTTACAGTATAATCACTCAGGCTGTTTTGTATGATTACAAACAGATGGGCAACTCTAAGAAAACGTCTATAATATTATTATTGTATTGCCAATTTATTTGAACATTATGGCAACCTTCTTTATGACAGCTGTTAACTGGTATTGGTCAGGGGGTATGGTCTCTGCAGGAGCAATGAAGTCAGGTGCAGCTGCTTTTCCTCCCACAATGCAATTCGGGCATCTCTGGCCATTTCTGAGAGGGCAGTTGTTTTTTAAGATTACGTCTTTTTAGACGGGTGGTGGATGGTTCTAATGTGTGGGAAAGAGGGGGCCTCGTATCATTCTCCTGCTTAAATTTTTCCACTGCGCATGCAATCGCTTATCGAAAAGATGGTGTTTTCTTGAATCACAGATGATGGAAGTCGTTTTGACTCTAGTAATATTATGTCAGCAAGTACGTATAAATAGCTTACATTAGAAAAATATTTCCAGTATCTGTACTTATAATAAAACAATACATACGAAAAAGCCTGTACATAAAAGATAATAAAAAAAAAAGTGTAGCTTACTTAAAATACGAGTTAGCTACTAAAAAAGAATAAAACGTTTTTTCAAATCGTGTTTGTCTGTTTGTTTGTCTGTATGTTTGTTCACGCATCACGTAAGTAAAATTTAAGGTTTTTATTTATTTGTAGGAAAACTAAAGCTTTGCATTAAAAAGTGTCTAGCCATTTTCTCAATCATAATAAGCTCTTTCTCTTGGTATATCTTTGATATCAGTTAGTGACGGGGTCTCTTTCCAATCAATGTTCTAAGCATAAAGTAGTGTTACCTTTGATTTTATTTTCTATCGAGTGAATTTACACTAATCATGTTTCTGTGTTTACAAAGTACGAGATAATAAGTAAAATTTTGATGTGATACAAATTTCGTAGTTCTGGGTTAATTATGAACAAGATACAGAAGTTCAAAATTGATTGATAATTGCTAAAAGTGCTAAAACCGGGCCTTAATACTACGGTATTGGACCGATTGCGACGCGGTTTTCACTGTTAGACATCTTAGTGTTTGACTTAAAAACCAGGGTACTAGATATCTCAATCCGAAGAGTAGAAGCCGAGCAATCGATAAAAAACTTTTTGACGGCTGAAGGATTTGATCAAATGTTGGTATATTGGTATTTTCCCACGCGTGGGAAGCCAAGGATACAACTAGTTTTATTATATATAGCTATTAATAAAACTAAAGAGGTTTTAACAAACTAGTAAATTTTAGTGGTCATATTTGTCGAAGGACGGACAACCGCTGGAGTAAACGAGTCCTTGAATGAGCAGAGACCGCGACTTGGCAAACGTAGTGAAGGACGCCCTTCGGCCAGGTGGAGTGACAAACTGCTAAAGACAGTCGACAGGATCTGGATGAAAACCGCCGAAGACCGTGCTCTGTGGTGCTGATTATAATGAAGACAATTTGTTTTTCCTCATCTTACTGCCGTACCTGTAGATGTCAATTAACTTTTAACTAGCATTTAATCGTTATTTTGTATGAATTTTGACATCCGACATGCTAATTAGAGTTAATAATTATTATGAACTCATCAAATGAATTATTCATTTATTGACTTCGTCCATACCAATATAATAAAAGTGAAACGTTGTCTGTTTGTTTGGGGAGCTTTCACGCGATAACGGCTCGACGGATTTTAATGAAATTTGGAATGGACATAGCTTATATCCTGAAATAAAACATGTGATACTTTATATCCCGAAAAATTGTAACTTTCCACGGGAAAACTGGGAAATGTTGATTTCTCGCTGTAAGGAACGAAATAACAGTCTTTTAATAAACATCAAGACCGTTGGTCCTACACCCACGTTTGCATTGGGTTTTTATTTCCTAGAAGAACATAGGATGTTTTTTTTCGCAATTAACTAAAGTCCGCGCGGAAAAAGTCGCGGGCGGGATAGCTAATAATTAAAAAGTTGAAGGTTTATTGATGTACACAGAAAAGTCAGAAAAAAAAGTTCAAATTGCTTTCTTTTTCTTGCAAACGCGAGGCTAAAGTAAAACTTGAGTTACTGCCATTAATTTTACGTCACGTCCGAGCCGAGCGAATAATGATCGGAAACGTTGACATAAATCGATTCCGGAATGAAAAATATGGGTTTTTCGTGGACACAGCGGTGGAGTGAACAAACGTTATAATATCGGAGACTGGCCTGGATAAGGATTTCAAGTTGTTTAACAAAAATATTGTTTTCCGGAAGCCGATCATAGACACTTTGTGTTCTTAGGACCAAAGTGGATGGTAACATCGGCTTGTAAAATATTCCGACTTATGTGCACGTGTTTTCCTTTCGCTCGAGAACAAATCGTTTTTTCATATGATAGCTCGATTACGCTTTTTATCAGGATGTACTGGGAAAAAATTATCGTCTGGAAATTAATGCATTACAAAACGACGTATATCAACATTATCTTATATTCGTCCACTGCTTGAAATTTTCCTCTGCCACTTCAGTTTGCTAAAAAAACAATGTTTGCTCAGTACCTAAGTCAGGAATCAATTGCCTTAACCTTCGTTGTTAAAATGATTGCCTTTGCTAATTATCTCGGGATGCGTGTTTGGTTTTTATTTTACAGTAGACAAACATAATTACAGTTTTTGTGCGTCTGTCTGTCTGTTACGACCCTTCTACTCAGGAACGCGTAAAGGTATCAATTTGAAATTGATAAAAATAAATCAACACTAAAAAAAAACTTCTAAGACAACGGAATCAAAAGATACGACCGTTTACTCTTATGCCGTATATTTTGAAAGTCGCAATGGAATCAGAACCTGTAGGGTACTACTTCCCGCTGACTTAAAATCGTAAAATTTGGCAAGAAGCAATGTATTATATATTAGCACAAGTAATGGGAAACATCCGAAACCCATAAATTTGTAGTTATACCACTTACATATATATAAGACATTTGCAGATTTATTTCCGTTAATTTCATATATATACATATTTTGGATTTAATAAATAGACCGCTTCTTATGGCGATGTATGGGGACAACAGTTTTCTAACGGCAAAGTTAAGTTGGTGCGGAACCCTGGGGTGCTCGAGTCTGACTCCCACTTGGCCGGTTATTTTATATGTGCTAAGGACCCCTGAGAGTAGTTTATACCCATTTTTGAAACCATAAAATTCCTGTGTTGTGTTACTCCCATGGTGCTCAAAATTCTGGCACTTGTTTCAGGCACGTTTGCGATATTTATGATGACTGGTCTAATTACTTAACTAAATAATTACATGACACGCAACGACCAACCGAAAAACAAACGACATATTTGATTGATTTTTGTGCTGGTACTGATATTTTTTCTTTATTTTACCGTTTAAGAGTTGCGCTTTATCTTAACGTTTTCAATACCTAACTTTTATGTACGCATGAAGTTACAAATATATTCTACTTTTACCATAGATCTAGCTGTGACCTCACGATACAGGTTACAGTTACAGCTACAGGTACAGGTTTATTCCTAGTGTGGGGAACATTGTTTCAACGGAGGTACAATTTTGCACTATAAGCACTTTTGTTTTAACTCAATAAATGATTTATTATTATTATTAATTATTATAAATTTATTAATCTAATTAAATTTGAGATGATAAGGTGGGATGATAAGGCTCCTCGGGCGTGCTTCGCATAAATTAGGTGCAATGCACACAATTTGCCTTCTTTGGCCTTATAGTCACGCTGCAAACACGTACTACACGTTATTTGTATAGCACGTGCTTTGACTCATGCGCGCTACAGTCTGCGTATGTCTGTCTATCTTTGTGTTCAAACACATGAAGCGCGAACGATGAAAATGTAGCTATGCGCGTGGGTTTGCTTGTAGTTGTATCTGGTCCAGTTTTTGTACACGTGGTATTAAAGCGTGCCGTATCTTCTTTCCTTTAACTAGATCTATGACATTTACTCATAATTAAATTAGCTAGACCGCAACAAAGGTTATATTTTAATCCAAGAATACAGCCGCAGACGTTACTCAAATATTTTGTAAGAGAACTTTGCGGTTCAGATTTAATCGATCGTGACTGGAATGCCCAGGTTAGAGATGGGGCATGATAGTCATCGGGTAGCTCACAAAATTAACTGTGGATACAATTTTGCAAATGTTATCGCATTTTTTTTATAAGCCTTTTATATCTATAAAACAGTACAGGAGTTCCAAAAAAGCAGGCACCGTACTGCAAGGCCTGCGCAGACTACGGACGTTTTGTATGCGCCAGGTGGCCAGAAGATTCTATGTGGGAGCCGAAAACTAAAAAAAAAGTACTCAGTGCCAAACTCAAGAGTGACGCAAAGCAATGGCGGCAGCGAAGTGTTTGTGAGCGCATAGTGGATAATTATCCATTCGTGTTGTTTTGAGGTGATACCATTGAAAGTTATCTACTAGTACCTAGGAACTACTGTTATGAAACTTAAATGGAGCTGGGCAGGACACAACATGGCCAGACGAAGTTACGATAGGCGGAGTAAAGCTCTAACTTAGTTGTGACTAAGTTAGAGATTAGGGGAAGCGAAGTGTTACGCAAGTTAGTGTTAGTGTTAGCCGCAAGATAGGCTGACGATATTTTAAAGATTGCGGGTCAAACCTGGATCCAATTGGCACAGGACCGAAGCGAATGCCATGTTAGAGAGGCCTATACCCAGCAGTAGGAAGATAAAGGCTGTGGGTGATGATGATGATGATGACTATGCTCAGTAAATAACCACTATTATTTGGTCAAAGGGTTTATAAGATGGTTAAGATGTTTATAACATAAACACCAAAACAAAAATGATTTATTAATAAAAAAACTAAACCATTTTTGATGAAATCGTTATGAGATAACGATGAAAATTACCCTTTTCAATCAAACAAGAATCACTCAAATCGGCTCAGAAATCTTGCATCCGCACGAACGAGTCGATATTATATCGGCCTGAAAACCGAGTTATTTTGCAACAATTGTGGCCAGCTGGGCGCTAGCACTTATTCTCCCACACTATTAAACCAATTTTGATTAAAAAAGAGGAGTCAAAATCGGAGTCTGTTCTGTTCAAATAAAATAAAACATAAGGTATAAAAGTTTAAAATCTAAAACAGAAGTTTGGTAAAAAAAATAGCCTATGACACTCTTGCAAAGAAGACGAATCGATTGATGCCTCGTTTGTCAAAATAGGACCAAGTTTTTTTTACTTACTAAGCAACCGTTTGACCACGATCTCACCTGATGGAAAGCAATGATGTATCCAAAGGTGTAGCACGCTTGCCTAGTAGATACCTATTCACTCTTGACTTGAACACACCTGGGTTATATTATACCGGAAACACTGACGAGGGCACTCCTTTGCAGTTCATATAATAAATGAAGCAGCGTACCGCTTTGTTATTGTGCGAGGTACTTCAACCACACAAGAGTGGCGCCACCTTTGTCAAAAGTTCAGTCGTACAGTGATGAAAAGGTGATAGGGGAAACAGATTGTGCAGTTCTTGTGCAGATTGCACTATGGAGTGCAATCTGTAGAATACCGACAGGCTTGCGACCTCATGTCGATGCGCTAGACTTTGAAGCTTACTTTTTACCAAAGTTTCATCCCCAATGAGGCTCATAGCACGTCTAGCATTTGAATCCAAAGCCTGGAGCTGATAATTGGCAGAACCGTCCCAGAGGTGGCAGCAGTACTCCATACAAGATTGGACCTGTGCTTGATTTATCAAGTACAGGTCCAATCTTGCTTTTGAAACTTTAGATTCAAAAGCTGTCCCGGTGTGAATGACCGCATAAGGCGCCTAAACTTAGACAAAACACCAAGTTGCTTTGCAGCTACTTTGGCTTTGGATTCTATGTAGGATCCAAAATTCAGGTACGATGTGAGTTCGACACCCAGAAGCTCCAGAAGGTCGCCTTAATTAGTATTGTTAACTAAGGAAAGACGGAGATCGGTTAAGAGCGGGACGGAGGAGAGTCGTAATATCTGATAGATTGGATTGAACATCTCTATTATCTATATTGTTTCTTTCTTTAATTTCTTTCGTCTGTTTCTTTTGTTTTAATTTATTATAGACGAAGTTATATAAGCTCGAGTTTATAAATTTTTTTCACAATCCAATAAATAAATTTAGTTCAGATCTGAATAAAATTTAATACGATTAATAATTATTTGTTTTATTAATTATTTTTCTATGATTTTATTGATTATGAGACCAATATTAATTATAATTTTAGTTTGAACACATAACCCTACCTTTGCTTCGCAGTAGTAAGGTAAAAAAAGGCCTATGACACTACCTATATACCTGAAAACGATTCGAAAATTCGTTTGTCAAAATTGGACCAATAGTGGTGACGCTATGGTGGAGTATCCACTTACCCATTTACCTAAATACATACATACATAAAAAAGTACTCTGTTGGGTAAACTCACCATATTGTAAAAATAGTTACCGAATTCCTCGTCTCTACACTGAACCTTGTACTATTATTTATTCTGTGACTGAACATGGTCGATGAAAACTTTGTGATGAGTGCTTGCGGGTCAACCTAATAGGATTTATTGGTTTTGGTCCCAACGCAGTTTTAACTGTATTGTTTTTGCAGATTACGAATTAATAATATCAAATTAACGTTCTACGTTTCTATCGTTCTTTAGAGTGGAAAAGGTACTTTAATGTAAATAAGGAATTTCGGGAGAAAACTAAATCACGTCGTAGTTTTGCTTTGAATTATTTTCTCAAAGTGTTTCTTCGAGTGTTGATATGTAATATTGGTGGAATATTTACCATTTGGAGAGTGTGCACAAGAACTGCAGAATCTGATTTCCTTATAACCTCCATCACCGTACGACTAGACGATCGGCAATGCGCCACCCTATCTTGAAATAGCTCGGATGAGAACTATGCGTTACGCTTCTTCATTTATCATAGATAGATAGATAGATAGATAAACGCTTTATTGCACACCATATAAATCATACACAAATATAAACATTTAACTTAAATAGAGTACAATGGGCGGTCTTATCGCTTAAAGCAATTTCTTCCAGGCAACCGCTGAATGGAGAGGAATACATTTAATTGTCATGGACGGTGGTGCTCAATAATAAACAAAAATAAATTAATCTAAAAGGTACAAGAACTTAACAACTAATCTAGTTCTAAATTAAACAACAACTACACATATACAAATATATTAAAATACAATCATATCTACATAGACTTAATATTATATATATAATATTAAGTTATATATATATATATATATATATATATATATACATATATATACAAACAAAGTAAATGAACACAATAACTTAATTTATTCCAATTTGCGATAAGTAAAATATTTGTATACGTTCCTTAAATACGTTTAATGATGGAGACTGACGTATCAGGACTGGTAGACTGTTCCATAGTCTGACAGCTTGTACAGCAAACGATGCATAATAGAATGTTGTAACGTGCGAGGGTATTTTCAACTGTAGATTCTCTGAAGACCACAACGACGGTCTGAGTGTAGAAAATGGAAGCATTCTTTCAGGTATGGAGTCCCCTCCATAGGATTGAAATGTATACTATAAAGTGGGAAAAGAATGTGAGTATTCCGAAGTAGTCGAATAGGAAGCCACTTGAGCTTATGTCGAAAGTTGGAAACATGGTCATATTTGCGTAATCCAAATATGAGCCTGATACAAAAGTTTTGGAGACGCTCAAGTTTATTTAGCTGATCCTCCCTTCCTTAGGTCTAGGTAACAGGCGACAGCATAGTCAAGGATTGGAAGCAGAAGAGATTGTGCAAGCGCAACTTTGGTAGCCGTTGGAAGGAAGTTCTGAAGACGCTTTAAGGCACCAGGAGAAGCAAAAAGTTTGCGACTAATTGCCTCAAGTTGGGGGCCCCACGGCAACGTCAACGTCTGATCCATGATCACTCCAAGATTTCTTACGACCTTGTTAAAGGGTATTGCAATTCCTTCAAAAGTTATTGTTGGAAGGCTAGTCCAATCAATCCTGGATAACATACGGGAGCTGCCTATTACAATTACCTGTATTTTATTTGGGTTAACTAACTGTTTTATCATAAGAAAAGGAGGAACTGCAAAGGAGTGGAATGATCTGCTCTCGTCAGTGTTTCCGATAAAATATAATCCAGATGTGTTCAAGTCAAGAGTGAATAAGTATCTACTAGGCAAGCGTGCTACACTTTCGACCGAATCATCGCTTTCCATCAGGTGAGATCGTGGTCAAACGATTTACATTTAAAACGATTACAAGCTTACTTTAAAAAAAAAAACAGGAAAAGATGTTATTTGTTAACGTGCCCGAATGTAGCCAAATGATACAAACTCAAAAAAACGTGTCATTTCGTGTTTTCTCCGAAACTCCCTAGGAAGTTTCAGTAAAGTTCCACAACTTTACTGAATTGTGACTTTAACTGTGATTTGACTTGAGTTTTGACTAGCTGACTTACTGGGACGTGACATCTTGACTATTTAGTGAAAAAACATACAACTTGTTATAAATATCTCATTACTGGCTAAATGCACTAGTTGTCAACCAAAATAATAAAGGCAAATAAAACGAACGTATGGGCTCTTACAGACAAACGACACGTTGCCAAAGAAACTGTTACTGCAACTGTTGACACATGTAAGCAGCGAACATGATTAACCGGTGACAAGGTGGTTACAACTTAGAAGTTATAGACAAATGACATGTTCCGATGACAGAGTTATAACTGCAGACTTCGTCCACGCGTTGTAACCTTATACCTAAACGCGACAATGAGTCAGCAAAAGCTGTTGATCCATCGCTCGGCACCGGTTGGAGTTTCCCAATCGTCGGCACTGCGCTGTTCGTCTGAAAGAGCTCTTATAATAATATTATGACAATCCGTAACAAAACCTTTCACCGCGGTGGCTCAATCAGCTTGAGTTTGTGCTTTGCAACTTAGAGATCTTGTTAGATGTTTTATAAGTACACCTAACTTAGAACGACTGAGATAACTTTCAAAGTTGATTTTCTAGTTTTCTTAATATTGAGCATTTTCAATTACAGCGGGAAATGGCGGTTACTGAAAGATTATGGGATACATTTATAATTGTACTTTGTAAAACTATTATGGACTAATTGTAACTAAATTCCCGCAAAAACTAGGGTTTTCCCTGATTAAAATTGGTTTACATGATATTATTTTAGTTCCCACACAGACCATTTTATCTAACGAATTTTATTCAAATTCATTCAGTCGTTCATCATCATCGTGCATCACGGGAAATAAGACTCGAAGATTTTTCCCGCTTTTTCCGACTAATATATATTTATTTAGTGATGCTACTAAAAATTTACGGTTTTCTGATTTATCACTTTACTTGTGATATAAGACATTGCTTCTTGCCAAATTTCATGATTGTATGTCAACGGGAAGTATCCTACAGGATTTCATGATTGTATGTCAACGGGAAGTACCCTACAGGATTTCATGATTGTATGTCAACGGGAAGTACCTTACAGGATTTCATGATTGTATGTCAACGGGAAGTACCCTACAGGATTTCATGATTGTATGTCAACGGGAAGTACCCTACAGGATTTCATGATTGTATGTCAACGGGAAGTACCCTACAGGATTTGATTCCTTTGCGAAAGTCAAAATATGCAGCATAAACTAACTAGCTTTTGATTGCGTTTTCTTAGTAGTTTGTTGTTTTTCACACCTCTAAGGGATTGCAGACCTGAGTAGTTGATATTAATTTCAACTTGATACCTCTACGCGTTTCTGAGGAAAAGGGTCTTGACAGACAGAAGCACAACAAAGTGATCTTATAAGGGTTCCTTTTTTCAAATAGGTATTAACTAAATTTATGTAACTTTAAAGGTGAGGTTTACTTTCAGTGTATACAGGAGTATTGGTAATTCGACGTATTTGCAATAATTTTAACCCTATATGCATTTTTTCAAAAGTGAACCATTTTTCAGTTGACTCTTATCGGTCCAAATTTAAATATGCGAGACGAAAAACGAAATTATTTCAATATTTGGCTTGCAGACTATTTTAAAAACATAAACAATTCATAACAAATTGGAACTTATTACAAAGAAACTGAAAAAAAAAGAACACAAAGGAAGTAGGCGGAAATTCGTAGTCGAACTAAACTTAAAATCGCTGTTTGAATATCATGTAAATAGGATAAGAGGTATCAGGTTAAGAGAGGAAAAAAAAAGTTTTCAAACTTCTTTTTTCAAAAACTTTTCATGCGTGCATTAGTTTTGTTTTACAAATTGACGCCGTGTTTTTTGAAGTAAATACACTCATGATTGTAGTTGAATTTTTCATTTGAATTGAAATATGGAAGAGCGTGATCAAAATGAACAGCGTATGTTTCAAAATGACACAAATGAAGAATACGCCGTTATTGTGTTTTGTTACGGCTTTTGCAAAGGTAACAGTGAAGCTGCTCGTCAAGATTATTCGCGTCGGTTTCCTTATCGCCGGTTTCCCCATGTATCAGTTTTTAATGGAGTGTATAGGCGAATCCGAGAAACTGGTAGTGTTCAGAGACGACAAATTAATGCCGGAATATCTTCTTCGTAATTAACACCCAGTCTATGGTGTTAATTACGAAGAAGATATTCTGCAAGAATTTATCGATGAACCAACAACTTCGACAAACACCACACGACTGTAAAACAATGGAAAGCGTGGTCTACAGTGCATAATGCAGGATTATATCCTTACCATTATACTCCTGTGCAAGTTATTCACGAAGAAGACCCTGAAAGAATAGTTGCTTTCTGTAGATTCATGTTAAATTCGGATAAATTAGAAGACGCGTCTTAAAAAAAACTATTAACCGACGATTCCAAATTCGATCAAGATGGGATGGGATTCGATCTAACTACCACAATGAACATTATTGGAGTGAGAAAGTGCACAAAAATCCTAATAAAAAGAGGTAAAAGGGTCGCAACGCCATTTTTTGGTCAATGTGTGGATGGGAATAATTGACGATAATTTAATCGGACCACATTTTTACCGAGCAAATGCTGCAGATTACGAAAAAATATTGACTAATGAAATGTTTGACCTCCTCGAATACGTGCCTTTGGCTAGAAGGCAAGACATTATATACCAGCAAAACGGATGTCCTGCACACATTGGTGTCAATGTTAGGCGATGGCTCGATAGCTATTTTCCTAATCGTCGATAGGGCGAGGAGGACCCATTCCGTGGTCTGCGAGGAGTCCGGACCTAACGCCGGTTGATTTCTGTCTGGGGTCATATGAAATCCCTAGTTTACGACGTTTCGCCTGTGTCATCCACGGACGAACTCAAAATAAGAATTATAAACGCAGCAAATGCGATGCGGAATGATTTGACTACTTTGGTAGGTTAGGTCACAACTCCGAATAATAATGCGACTTTGCGTACGCAACAGGGGAAGAACTTTAATTAGGCTAAATTACAAAATGTCTTAATTGTTTCTTATTATTAATTGTTTATTGTTATTACTACTAAACTGTTACTGATTCTAAATTTTATTTTAAATTTTTATTTTTGTTTTATTTACATATTATCGTTTTTTTTTGTTTTGAAGGGTCCTTATTGGAAAAAAAAACAAAAAATATTGAAATAATATCGTTTTTCGTCTCACATTTTTAAAGTTGGACCGATAGTTGTTGTTTTAACATAGATAAATAACCAGTGTATAATCATTTTTATAAATCAGAAGAAAAAAATTGATTTAAATTGATACTCTTGTTATAAATATATATAATGTATTTTTACTTATTTTAAAATAGCAAAAAAAACATGATAACTCAAAATGGTTCACTTATGCATAATGCATATGGGGGTATAATAATCGAAAATAGTCACCGCATCACCTCCTAACGGGAATACGTCGAATTACCAATAATCCTTTATAGTTCTTAGGGTTCCGTACTTCAAAAGGAAAGAAGCAGCAAATATAGATTAGAAAACTAAATCTAAAAATAACGTTGTTTTTTTTTTCATATAATGCGTTGTTATCGAGTTGTGAGCCCAAAAGTTTCAGCTTGTTGTTTGTCGTATGAAGTAGTGCTGATCTCTGGTGTCAGTCTGTCAGGCCGCCCGAATAGCTGGATACTGAGTGTCCAAAGTTTGCATGGAAGAGGTGACAAGACCATTCATTATAAAACCAATATTGTTATGTCTTCGTACCCTGTACAATATAGATTTTTGTTTCGTATCGTAAAAGTCATATAATGGAGAATTAAGCAACATAATATTTTCACTTTCATCTTATATATAAATAATCTGTAAATAATGTTTAGAAAATAAAGAGTAAAATTGAGTTTTTCGGTAATGAAGCTACTCGAAGGATAAGGGGAGCCAGCGAATGCTGTGATTTCCCCCCTCATTATGTTTTCGAGAAAAAATAAAGCAATTTCACACACCAGTGAGAAAAAAACCTCTTCGGCGGAAGTTTTATTTTCGGATATAAATGAACAATATTGAGAGCTTGTCGGTAAAAGAGATAGCTCCTTTGGGTACTATAATGGATCATAAAAACAATTTTCTATGAACTGGCAACTTTGTTCGAAGTAGAAATGAGCATGAAATGAAAATTTATTGCGGTAATTGTGAACAAATAGATCATGATGAATAGCATTAGGTATAACTTTAGTGTTGTACATATCATAAATATGTCCACGGCGCACATAATGGAAAATATGTCCATTAGTACACAAAATAAATAAATATATATAATTCTAATTTACAAATAATTCCATGACACATAATTCCATACGCATTATAATAGGTTTTCAGTTTTTCCTTGACAAAGTTGCTGCTCTCAGGGTCGGGAACTCCTCAATGGTTAAAAGCATAGGCACAAAATGTTGTAGGATACGCATTTCATTCTAAGTTTCACCATGACACTGCATAAAAGCTTTTTTGTTTGTTACTTAATTGAGTTATTTTGTTCTAGACTTATCTTTGCCTTTACAAAGGTAAAAAGAAAACTTGGCCATTATATGAATGTTTACAGCCTTTCCTATACCTAATGCTACTTAATTTATGACCCATCATTAAACTTTTCTGGAAGAGTCTTCAGGAATACTCTTCTAGGCAAGCATAGTCCACCCCAAAGTCACCCATCGTCGACTTGAAATCAAAAACAATTAAGGAAAAAATTGTATAAATAATCGTAGTTTACGAATTTTATTGTTTAGAACAATTACATTTAGCAATACCGAGTCTTCGCTGTGCTGGAGGGATCAATTAGGTAAAACTGCAGACAAAGGCTTGCCTATGTATCACACACAAACTATACTTTACGTGAAACGGGGAATGTAGTAGGTACATAGATCTTCACTTAAAATCGCGATTTGTTCATCTAAGGAGTGTCTGAGGATTCACTGCCTGAGGCAAGTTAATCTTTATAATAATATTAGCTGTGCCCGCGACTTTACCCGCGTGCTCATTTCATTTAAAAGAAGCCCACACGTGTTATTCCAGGACAAAAAGTATCTATAAAGTACATTTCTTCAAAATACCTTCAGCCGTCAGAAAGATTTTCATCGGTTGTTCGGCTTCTATTCATCAGATTGAGATACCAAGTACCGTAGTTTTTAAGTCTAACTTTAAGCTATCCAACAGTGAAAACTGCATAGCAAATGGTCCAGTAGTTTTTTCGTATTACGCGAACAAACATACAGTCAAAGAAACAGACAAACAGACAGAAATGATTTAAAAAATGTTATATTCTTGTTCAGAAGCTTATTTTAAATACCCTTCATGTTTTTTTTTATTATATTCTTTGTACAGACTTTTTTGTACTAACTGCTTTATTATAAGTACTAGCTGATGCCCGCGGCTTCGCACGCGTGTTCATTTCTGTAGGTTAAAAGTACCCTTTTGCTATTCCAGGACCTAATATACCAATATACTAACAATTTATCAAAATTCGTTCAGCTGTCAAAAATATTTTTTATCGATTGCTCGGTTTCTGCTCTTCAGAAGTACCCCAGTTTTTAAGTCAAAACATAAGCTATCCAACAATGAAAATCGTATTGCAATCGGTCCAGTAGTTTTTACCTGATGCAGACAGACAGATAAACAGATACACAGACTAACAGACAAACAGACAAACAAACAAACAAACAGACAAACAGACAAACAGACAAACAGACAAACAGACAAACAGACAAACAGACAAACAGACAAACAGACAAACAGACAAACAGACAAACAGACAAACAGACAAACAGACAAACAGACAAACAGACAGACACGAATTTAAAAAAAAGTTTTCTGTAGCTTAGAATATTTATTTACAAACAACAACAGGACTTTAAAAAAAACAATGACTATACTAACCTAAAACAAAGTAATACTAAAACAAGTCTAACAATCCGCTGCCAGTGGGCAACGTTCCCAAAATGCTGGCAGCATTGCCACGTTGTATGGCAAGGCTTAGTCTTTGGGCAAAGTAAAGGCCATCATTTTGGTCACGTGACCAGTCAACCAGACGCCTCGATAGATCTTTGTATATTTGATGAGCTCCTGGTCCCCACGGCCCTAGTGTCTCTACCCCAAAAGGCTCAAATATATATCCACTGTCGAGGGAGGATATTTGCACCTTTTGAGGCTCTCAGCTGATTCAGCCGCCGCTCCAGCCGTATTTTGAGTTCCTTGAAGATGAGACAGCGCAAGGGTGTCTACACAAGTAGCGTCCCACATCAACTCACACTCACTCAGTTTCTCACTTCCAAGGAATAAGAGTCATTTCGTTAGGTCTTTTACCATCGTCGCCGTAAGAGGCCATTAGGTTCTAAAATAGCAGCACAGTTGGCGGTGATATCACTCCAGCCTTAATGATACGGATGATATCATTAAGGCTGGAGTAGCGAGGAATTCTTCCAGCGCTTCTGCAACAGGATAAGCCGTGGTGACCAAGCCGGTAAATAGCAGAGCCACACTGGCAGCGGTGAGGAGCACAGCACGATGCTCCCAAGCAGAGTGACGCTGCAATGCGAAAAGCTGACGAATCTAACAAAGTTCCAGTGTTTGGCGACGGGAGAGCCTGCAGCCACAAACCCGATTCCCACTCACCCACGGCAAGCAGACGGGCTTGATCTACGGAGCTTACGTACGTGTTAATTAGACGTTTCAGTACTAGCTCGCAGAGCGGCCCGTCCCATAGCTTCTGCAATGAGAGGATTTTGGGGAACTCATAGTTTGGGCAGGCTAACAACCATGCGTTTTTGGCCTCGTCCAATAAGCTGATATCAATATTGTCCACTGAGGCCGCAAGAATTTTTGTAGTTAAATTTAGAGGACTATGGACCGAGGACAAGAACGCGGGGAGAGCCTCACCAGAAATTAATCTGATGCCCAGACCCCCCAATCGCACTGAAAGTGAAGCCTGTAACCACTCTCGTTCTTCAAAATTTTAGTTTAAAATCGTAGCCAAAGTGTTTCTTACGATGTTATCTAAACTCTTAAGGAGTTCTGTGTGCTTCCAGAGTTGACAACATCGTATAGTATATGTAAATTTTGGAACAAAGAGACAAAATTGGATTATGGTAAAAGCCACGTGGACATTAATTTTGCATAAACGGTCAGAAAATTCCAAAAAAAATTGTCTTCAAAGAATTTGGGGAAGGATTCGTCTAGAATTGGGGAACCCAATAAACGGAGCGAATATTTTTCAATGAATTTTTTAATAACCAATTCTTTTTCGGGGTATGCTCCGAAACATAAAGTTCGCATTTGGAGAAATTTAGTTTAAGGCCAATGGTGCGAAACTCGCCGATTAATACGGAAAGATCGTCAAAGACTGTATTTACGTCACCAACCGAAGTCCCATCATCCAAGTACCAAACTTTAAGCTTGGATTTAAGATGTTGGACGATGGGGTGGATGGCTAGGCTAAATACAGCGGATAAAATTTCGTTGTCGTAGTAAGTTAATATAAAAGAAGAACCGTAACATTGCCAAAAAAAATATTATGAATTTGGAATTTTGTCTTTCCCTTGCGTTAAGGGGCTCCCCTATCCACGGATTTTAAGGCGTTCTTTACAGCCATCTTCAGCAACACCTCTCCACAATTTTGAGTTAAAAAAGTTCGAACGGAATGGACGGCAGCTTCACAGCCAGCGCGCGAGCCAAAACCTAACTGCAGAGGCTGGAAAAGATTTGCCAACTGAGACGCTATTTTTCTGCAGCAAATGTTGGCTGCGAGGCGACGGTATGTAGTACCAACAGCTATTGGTCTGATGCCACCATCCTTTTTTTTCAGTAGCTTATTTTATGTACCCTAGACCATTACTTTTTTAATTATCTTCTTTGTACAGACTTTTTCGTTCCTATTGCCTTATTAGTATAGATACAAGAAGATATATTGTAGAATAGAACATTATATTTTTTTATATTTTGGGAAAATATACTAATGTGCCTTTTTAGGTTTCCAACTATATAATTTTTACGATAACATTTCAATAACCGCCGATTAACCTAAAAATAACGGGTTTTTTTAAAGTACCCACTCATATTTTTTTTAAGTGATCACGTGATTGTGAGTACAACACTCACAATGACGTGATTACTTAATAAAAATACTAAAGATGTGACACTCTAAAAAATCACAAAATCGTGTAATGCTCGGTGGTACTTTAGAATAATTATCACGTTGTCACAAATAAGTTTATTCTATTTTGGAGTCCGATGGATAATTGATATTGTATTATAATAGCCAGGCCGTTTATGATCAGTTTTTTTAGATGGGGCAGCTTGATCACCGATAGGATAACTATATAACAATAAAAAATAAAACGCCCTTTTGTGCTTGCCTATAAAATAAAGACTTAAAATTCCTAAAACTTCACTTGTAAAAGGGCAATGTACTCGTATCAACTGAGCTAGGTACCAGGTCACCATAAATTGCAAGCAGGCGACATAACCGTTTCTTCACTGACTTCCCGCAGCCGCTGTTAACTTTTATTACAATACTGTTTTGTTTGTTTGTTTAATTACATTAAATTCATTTTAATTAAATTACAATAATTGCCTTTAAGTTCTGTGTTACTGGTTATACAGTACCAAACATTAACCGAACTAAAAAAATAAAGTTAGCAAGTGATCCCTTTAAGAAGAACTTTAGGGACAGTGATATCGCATTTTTTATCCGAATTGGCACTCATTAGGGTGATGTAAGTTTTACTTTTGATTTCGTATTTCACGCAACCCTACTAATATTTTAAATGTGAAAGTTTGTGAGTGAGCGAGTGAATGTGTATGTGTTTCTCCGATCTCCACGCTGAAACGGCTCAACGGATTTTGATAAAATGTAGTATGTAGTTACTTTAGGTCCTGGAGTAACATATAGGATACTTTCCATTATCATCATCATCCACGGAAAGCAGTGTAATAGCGGAGCGTAGCTAGAATCTAAATAAAATAGCTAAGGTTCAAACCACATTTTGAAGTGTCAAATACTTTTTTCGCACGTTAACGGAAAAATCCATTATCGATGAACAATGTAAACCAATTAGTGTTTAAAAACTCTGTAGGGTCTTACCATATTGAGTTGGCGTAGCGATTTAAAGATACTCATACGAGTAACTAAAAGTCATGCGAGTGCGAGATATTTCTTATCTCATACACTAGCCCTTTGAGTTGGAATAAACGCCAAATTCTCTTAAATTATTGAATGAAAGTGGTCCAAATTGAGGAATAAAAATTTGCAATCTGAATCAATTAATGGTGGCTCCAGACTATCAACCAACCCTCCAACTCCAAATGTTCGGCCAAACATCGAAGCGATAGGTGCGGCCGCGCTGATTCGAATCAGCTTCTAAAATTATTATATTCAAACCAACATACGACTTAAAATGTAAAAAATAACAACATGCGTCAACGTAGTGATGCTAAATACAACCTAAGTTTTGCATAGGTACATTTTGAATAAGCCGCAAAAAAACGCATGACCATCGAAGTCAAAGTATTTGATTGTAAATAGGCAAAATAATAGCACTTTTACAAATCAAAATTAACATTTCATGAACAAGAGCATATATAATATAACATCAAATCAATAAAATTTTGGTAAACTAAGTATGCTTTGAGTTTGGAATTATCACTCATGGTCCATCTGTTAATGTATGGAAAGCCGGTTCTAACGATTTTTTTTCTTCAAACTCTTTTGATTTGCTTTCGATTTACAGCTGCCACTCCGATCACGGGCCAGCTCGGCCGAATTATTTCAAATGTTCACGACCCAACATACCACATAATATCGAAGGTTGGAAGATCAGTTGAGTGGTTTGAAGATAGTCTGGAGCCACCATATGCTCAACTCTCGGTAACATTACAATAACATTCGTATTTCGAGCAATGTTTGACGTTGTTTTTCATGGTATTGCAGATCAGAACTGAAAGAATACATTTTGTTAGAGAATTAGGCCTCTGATTTTGTTTGTCCGATTTGCCATCGCTCCTTGCTTTGGATAGCATACATCAAATCACGTCTGTGGCCCTTGCGCGGGGCCTGACAAACTCTGGCACAGAGATGCCTCCTACTTACATACATACCATTATTGTTATTCTACGAAATCAAAGAACGTGTCTCCTCATATTTGAAAGTGCACTGTAACTGAAATTACTAAATCTGATGATTGAAACTGAACGGCACTGCCAAAGGCACTGCAGTTATTTTTGACACGGATTAACCAGCGAGCGGACATCTCGTCTCGTGCATCTGCTGTTGTGACTGATAATTTTTATCAGCATTTTTTTCTTCTAGTTGGCAGTACAAAAGTTCAAGTTTTTACTTCTCATCCAATATGGTCTCATCCTAAAAGGAAAACGTTTAAAATGTCCTTACTGGTCCGCATGTTTATAATTAGTATGCCGGGCCACGGCGCGGCCGCGGGACATAAGTGCTATCGATATAAGGAACCGTAGTTGGAGTTTTATTTGTGCAAACATATTGGAACGGTGGTAATTTCGGGACTAGTATTATTAACTTTAAGCAGTATTTAGTTGATGATATAGTGTTTTTCATTCAAACACAATAATACCTACTCTTTATTCTTTTGAAAATATAGTAGCGTTCGCCCGCGACGTCGTTCGCGTGGTCTACAGTTTATCGCGAATAAAAGCATCCTATGTTCTTCTAGAATATTAAAAACCAATGCAAAAGTAGGTATAACACCAACGCTCTTGATGTTTTTTGACAGACTTGTTATTTCGTTTCCATGGCAACCGTTTCTTACAGCGAGTAATCAACATTTTTCAGTTTTCTCGTGGAAACTTACCATTTTCCGGGATAAAAAGTATCCTTTGTTTTATTCCAGGGTATAAGCTATCTCCATTCCAAATTTTATCTAAATCCGTTCAGCCGTTATTACCAAACAAACAAACAAACAAACAACGTTTCACTTTTATATATTGGTGTATATGTAGATATTTTTCTTTACTAAACTAACAAGCCACTATTTTAATATGTTGTTATTCCACCCACACAGCTGCAAATCAATTCAAAAATTTCTAATTCGCCAAATAACTCAAGTATTCCGAGTCATTCTTAATTATTTAATTTTTGCAATGATAAAAAATAAAAACAAAATGAAAAATATATAAGTAAACAAGAGTAACCTAATCAATACAATTATATTAATAACTAGCTGATGCCCGCGGCTTCGCACGCGTGTTCATTTTAAGATATAGCCTATGAAGCTCACAAATAACGGGGCTTTCTATTGGTAAAAGAATTTTCTAAATCAGATCCAGAGATTACCCCCTACTACTTCACAAACTTTACCTCATTATAATATTATTATATTAATATATATTGTTATATATTAGTATATTAATGATTTAATATGTGTAGTTTGCGTCTCGATACGGTTTCATAAATAAATGTTTTGTCGGAGTTATTGCTTAAGAAAGCAGGGGTGGAATTTATATCTTCGGTTTTGGTCGAGTACACTTAGTTACATTAAAGTTAGGTTAGGTTTGTAGGTACAGCCTCTAAATATATATAGTAGAGAAAAAATGCGAGGAAAAAAACTGCGATAGCTTATAGTTAGGTATAGCAGATAATAATAGTCGCAGGTTTGAATCATGCTCGTCAAAAGGTCAAAACGTTTAACTTTTTCAAAATATGTTAGCGTTAGTACCTAAACCTTTGAATGTTTTAAATTAATTATCTATTAAAATCATAGAATGAGTAAGTACCATAGTTTATCATCTACTTGCTACATAAGGCTCTAAGCGAGCGCAAGCGCAGAACCAGTTTTTTGTACAGTGTAACTGTAACTAGGGCTACCGCTAGTATTGGATTATTACCGAAATCCCCACCAGAACGTCCCCACCAGTGGGGATTTCGGGAAAAAGCTAAAAAAGTTTTCCCGAAATCCCCACCAGTATTAAGCCTTTAATCAAATACATTTAATTTAAACAATTATTTTTGTATTTGTTATATCATTCAATTCACAAATTCAAAGTAAGTAAAGTATAAAACAAATAGATTTTTTAATAAAACTACTGAACCATTTTGATAAAGTTTGGGATTAAAGGACAACACAGAAAGTTTATCCGTTTGAATAAAAAAACAACCATCGAAATTGGTTTACAAATCTTAGAGATATACACAAAAACAAGGCAATATAAACACAAAAACGAATGGATTTACTCAAAACCTATTTTTTCTCGAAAAACTGCTGAACCAATTTCGATACAATTTATATGGTGCCACTTGGAGAGCCAAAAACAATAATATTTCAAAAAAGTCCGCAATTGACGGAGACATCGACAGACATACATAAAAAAAAACATACATACATTCGAAAATATAACCTCCTCCTTTTCTGATTTAGCTTTAAAAGTGGCATTATACACATTCTCAGGTATGAAGTTTAAATTATAATAAAACTGTATAGTGATCTAATTCAAAGCTAGATTGTTATACCAATATATGATCAAACGAACTTCTCAAGTGAAGTTCGATCGATATAATATGAGTGGTTTCATTTGAAAATATAAATCACCCAACCCACCCGACACCATATTATCCCACGCCGCCAAATCGAAAGTGAAGCACTAAATACGCCCATCCGCTCGTGTGCCCAAGCCACACGTAAACGGCCGATCGGCGGCCTCATCGCAGCAAGATCTCGACTTTGTTAGTCAAGTTAAATCTGTCAAGTTTTCACGAAAAGTCAAAAAAAATACAATGCATTATTTTGTAATGAAACTGTGTATATACTTACTACATAACAAGATCGCTCGTCATGGCGCTCTTTGCTGGTTATGATGATTTACTACATAATACCACAAATTATCCACTCACGCACACATATGTAGCCGTCATTTGCTATGCTTCACTCGTTTGATAGGCAGTGTGAATTCTGTATTTTTTTAAACCTTCTTGTATGTTATGGGTATAAAAAGTTTTGTTTAATAGGTACCTTTAGGTATTGTGGTAACATGGATGTAAAAAAAGCCGACCAAGTGCGTGTGCGATACACATAAACTTAGGGTTCCGTAGAAAGGACTCTAATCTACCCAACTCTGGAATCCGCATTGCAATCGGTCCATTCGTTTTTACGTGATACGTCAACAAAGTTATTGTTACTGTTGGATTATGTCTCTCATCATGGAATTTGTTCAGAGTTGACGCGGACATAAATGCGTTATTCTTGGTCAGATAAATCAAGTATTTGATTTTGTTTTTTTTTACATAAATCGCCTTCAGACCTTTTTTAATAAGTAAAAACGTTTTAATCGGCTCTAAATAATTCATTTTTCTTTTGTCGGTAATAACCAAAATATTAACAACAAAGACGCCGTGTACACAAAACAGTAGAGCAAGTGACTTATCACCAGAGTAACTAGAGTGGCTATAAGGTTTATAAGCCGTATATTTGTTATATGTTGCTGTGATGCAGCTAGCAACCATTTCATGTTTCATTTTTGACTCATTTTTGAAAATAGTGTTGTGACAGTTAGATACTCTGAAAATAAATCGATATTGTTTGAAGATTAATCTGTTATCGATTTAAACAGAATTGTCGAGTGTAAACCTTGTGTTAGTGTCACCGAACCATATTAGTATGTAAATTATGTAATAACAAGGATATTAAATTAAACTTTATCTCGGAAACTATTGATCCTAGACCAGAAGTTTCTGTACATAAGAGATAGATCTCATCGAGATCATCATTTCATATGACAGCTGTCAAACTTAAAAGGGCTTTATCTTGGACCCTATTGATCCTAGACTAGAAGTTTCTTTACAGAAGTGTTCGACATCTTCGTTTTGGATGATAGCTGTCAAACTAAAAATGACTATAACTCGAAAACTATTGATCCTAGGCTAGTAGTTTCTTGACAGAAGTGATAAATCTCATTTGAGATCTTCCTTCCATATGACAGCTGTCAAACTAAAAAGGGCTTTATTTTGGAAACTATTGATCCTAGACTAGTAGTTTCTTTACAGAAGTGATAGATCTAATCGAGATCTTTATTTCATATGACAGCTGTCAAACTTAAAATAGTTTTATTTCAGAAACTATTGATCCTAGACTAGTACTACCGTGTATAGGCAATACACTGTAACTCAAGTTACAGTGTTTTGGCTTAACAGGGCCCAATCGTTTTCTTTTGATCTGTTCTATGCTTCTGTGAACAAATTTTTCTTCTAACCTATACCTACACTTATATAATACGATTTAAAAACACGGTATTCTACAAAGCTTAACGGTTTATAATTCCAAAACACGGCAATGAAACATACCGTGTATTGCCAGAACAAAACAACGCGCGCAAAAATTATACAGTGTCATAGGAATCAACATTTCCAGGCACGCGCGCTGCAGTCGCCAATCGGCAGCCCGCATTTGGCGGGAACTCAGCTAGATTAGGGGTATGCGCGTATGCGGGCGCGCGGGTCATAATTCGAAGTAAAAGCATAAATAATACACTTTTAGTAAGAGAGAACGCGCCACGCTTGCGACAGTGCGGCAGGCAGCGGTCGTCCGTACCGATCACTTAGCGCTAATTAAATATTTTTATTATTTTTATATGTAAAATGCGTGGATTTCGTAAAAATCTCTTGCTAAATTTGTCTCACAATAACGTGCAACACCATAGCAATTTTTCGTCTGCAACTATGGCATCCGAGTTGAGCACAAACTTACCAAAAATTACGACAAACACATCCTGAATATCCTAGTGCGAACGAACCATACGATGAATTTATGTCGGATCAATTTTTTTACTCGCTCATCAGCCCATTAACATCCCTCAGTGAATCTTAAATAAATGACTGCATTTTAGAAAACTTGGTAGAAGATGTTAGTTAGGTACACTGAATTGCTACCAGCAGCTGAATCAAATAATCTGGAAGAAACAGCCCAGAACCTTCATGCGCCCAACATGGTCAGTTCACCATGAGTTGATTATCATCCAGCGACTTCCTCGACCTCCCATGAAACTTTGATCAATTCCACTCTTTTTCTTTTTCAAAACCTTCTTTAGTGAGCCCGTGAGCCGATACCGTTGCACAAAGTTAGTGTAACAGATGTGACTGGGTGTAATTAATCTCCGCCTACGTCAAGCTCCTGTCGCTCCCATTCACGACGGTCAGCTCCTACAACCTCCGAGGCTAACATCCACGGAAGATACCGTCCTTTTATCTTAAAAGAAAAAATCGGAAGATCTCATGAAGTTCTCACTAAAATTTATCTACCGACATTACTTTGAAAATGTCTTTGAAATTCGTCAAAGTTTACTACCACTAACTTGTCAAAGTAGCAACTCGTACTGCTGAAATACAAACAATACTCGAAAACTTTATTTCGAATTCGAATACTACCATTTGATAAAACCCGTCCTACCAATTTTAGTTCCTACAAGTTTCCGCAAGAGGAGCGTAAATGTATGGAACTAGGCGAAACTACATTTCGTTTTCAAAAACTATAAAAACTTGTACTAGGGGTACAGATAGGGAATTATTAAGCTCCTTTATGCCAGCTATATAACACATACACCGATGGCTTTGTATTGAAATTAACTATCCTATGATATGTAAATAATACTATAAAAACACTTACATCAAATAGAAATCATGAAGAATCTTTTTTGTTTTGATTATCTTGACACCATCACTGTCACATATGCACTCACTATATCACTTTGACACATTTTTTTCACAAAACTAACACCTATGGCCAGATATATATTCTAGCAATAATCACTATCACTTTCAACATTTTCTATGCAGTATTTGCTGAAAAACTAGCATTTGAAAACAAAAGAATTCGCGTAACGATCCGAGCCCGCGCTCAGCAACGACTGACCGTGTGACCTTGACAGGAATATAACAAAATTCGTCCATCAGGTATAAAATGCTTGTATTTTCCACGGGTCGTTTATATTCTACTTTACATTTGTAGTAAATAACTTCTTCGGACATAATACACATGTATTTTCAATGGTCACTTATATTCTACTTTACAGTTGACTTGTCCGTTCCGATGCTCAACAAGAATTGAATAAACTACCTCCTCACAATCTTTTACCCTACAAGAAAAAATGGCGCCATTGTCGTGAGACTAAGTTTAATGTAGAATCATGGTACGGGCAATCGTTGCCAGGTGGCGCCACCTTCATGTGACGTTCCGGTAGTCATGCTTTTTAAATATTCCTGAAGTATTAGTCAAATTGAATTCGAAATCTACTGCAAAACCCCTTCAATTTAAACATAAAATTGGTAATCATGACAGACAAACAAACTGTAGGTAGGTAAACGTACGACGTGACTTGCGTAACCTTGTATTTTTTGTTCCAGGTATTCGATGGGTGATGACGCGATTAGAGAAAAAAAGTTTATGCGTTGAATAAACGATTGTCCGCTAAATACACGCTGTAACTACGGAAACGATTTCCCCCGGCGTCCGATACACGCTGTAACTACAGAAACGATTTTTATTTTTTTATATTTTTGATATTATTCTTGGTTTTAGACTTTGGTTTTTTGATAGGTATCGGTTATTTTAGTCTAAGAAAATGTACTGACGGAACTTAGGTACCTACTTAGAAAATAAAATGTATTTATCATCAATAAATAGCTTTTATATAGATTTTAGATGGAGAAAATTGGTAATTGGTAGTTGAAGCAAGCTAGCTTATTCTACCTATTTTTGTAAAACCTAAGTAAATGTACCTACCTACCTACTAACAGATTTTGACTTACGCTTACTGGAATAGAACATAGGTACCTGCCAATAAAATGACATTGCATTTACCTAACAATTAGAGATGGCCGTTTTAAAAAAACGCTGTTGGGCATCGATGCCAGTGAATCGATGGCATCGATGCTGATATAATGAAAAACGGATGCTCTCAACATCCGATTCTGAGATACGTGAACACAGAACATTACAGATGCCACCGAGCGCACAGCGCCGACTAACTGCTCGCTCGCTCTCGGTCGCACCCGTGGCTGTGCAAGCAAGACGACCGACGAGAACAACAACGTACTTTTATACCTAGATTGAGCCGGTGCGCGCGAGTGCTTGGTTCCGGAATACAAAGGGTAATTAATAATAATTATCATAAAATAATGAACGCTTTTCTAACTATTGTTAGAAACGCGTTTATGACAGATATCTGAGGGCCATTGTAGGAAAATACACTCACTCCATCGAACGACTTATTTCTTTTCTGAGAGCTGATTAGGAGATGGCTCTAAATATAGCTGTAGTATTTATTATTAGCCCTTGGGTGGACGAATTAAGTCACATTTATTCCCGCCCTATGATTGGTAGGTATAAACTCTAATAAATAAGATGATAAATCCATAATCATGCAGACAGTACCTATAAACAATTCGAGTTTAATTAATTAAATTGGATCTAGGGGTTATTTAGGGAATTAATGAATCTGTAGCCCTTTAGGTTGCATGAGTGTAAAATATCATTGCTCGTGACGTCACCTATTTTGAAACCACTCCTTACAATTACTGCGACAAATTCCCACAACCATGGGATTTCGCATCTGGTTAGAAAGTTAAGGAACAGGACCTTTGTGATTGTCTATTTGTTTTCAAGCGTCCTTTTTATGACCAAGTAACGGATCATTTGTAAAATATACGCATTACGCACGCATTCATTTGTTTAAACCAGTTATAGATTTTGATCAAGACGAGACGCCAAAGAGCAGTATATCCTTTTTGGGACCACTTTGATAAAAAATACGTTTCTATTGGAATTTGTAAATATTGCAGTGTATAAGTTATAAGTCGACGACGAGAAACTTAAGGTTTCCGACGGGATGGTGGTTTCGCCATTCTAAAATATACCCGACTTTGAAATATACCTTACAAGGTGTAATATTGTAATAAACTCTCTGCCCTGTGAACGGATATTCTCCAAAGCCGGGTATATTGTCAATGAACGAAGGACGCTCCTTTACAACTCCAAATCAAACAACTCATATATTTGAAAACTTTTTCAAATTTTTTGAAAAAAATATATTCACTTTTATTCTCATTTCATCTTGAATCAACTGGAACAGAACTAAATATGTTTTTGGTCGTAACTATAAACAAAACTCTAGGTAAATAGTAACTTCAAAATGTTATTGTTACGAGCTGGGGTTCGGATAAAATTAATGTACGCTAATAACACCAAAAATTAACACCTTTATTCGAAAAACCACAAAAAGAAATTAATCCAACAAATAACGCTCAAACACTCTTTAACTTGACTGTACACTCTTATCAATTATCACTGAATACTTGCTTCGAATCGCTATGATCGTTTCGTTTCGTCAGCCAAATCAGTAATGTCCCAGGCAGTCGATGCGAGCTCTATTTATATCGCGACGGGCGTTTCGAGAAGGTACTCGTTACTACTCGTATGTACTAACAGTAGTCGGTAGGTATTTGAACTTTCAAGGTCGGCGGCGCCTTTGAGTTGCCGCGCCGCGCCGCGCCTGTAGGTACTTAAGGCCGGCGGCACCTTTGATGTCGCCGCGCCCGTAGGTATATACTACCGCGCACTCTGGAAACTTTTGTAGGTACCTACGCTAGACTAGTGTGTTCCAGAATGTTCCTTTAAATGTAGGTATTGCGTCATTTTAGTACCTACTGTTTTTCTAAGAATCGACCGGCGTAACACTACCCCCTCCTAAGACATGCTCGTCCCGAGCAGTGTTAGTCCCGTAATATTGGGCCAGTCGATCAACATGAACAATTTTAGGAGCACTCCTCTGCCCTTTTTGAATCCGGTAAGTGACGTCGTTTATCTTGGTCACAACGCGGTATGGTCCGTCCCATTTCGCCTGCAACTTTGGGGACTTCCCTTTGCTGCGCACTGGATTATGTAACCAAACAAGTGAATCTTCGTCAAATCCCAGATTATTCAATTTCCGGTCGTATCGGGTCTTCATCTTTTCAGACATTTGTTGTCCCGATTCTCTGACTTGTTGATAAAATTCATCCATCTTACAGCGCAAGTCATTTGCGTAATCTGTAACGCTGCGTGGAGAATCCGGTGGAATGCCAGTTATCAGGTCTGCAGGCAACCGCAATTCTCTTCCGAAATTCGCGAAGGCAGGAGTGACTGTTGTACTCTCATGAACTGCACTTCGGTATGACAAAAGAAACGGCTGGATGTGCTTGTCCCAATCCCTTTGCCTGGTTTCCACCACTTTTGCTAGATATCTCTCCAAGGTCTGGTTGAATCGTTCTACCATTCCATCAGATTGTGGGTGATAGGAAGTTGTTCTGGTTTTATGTGCACCCATTACTCGGCAGGTCTCCTGGAACACTTGTGACTCAAAATTCCGCCCTTGATCGCTGTGAATTTCAAGGGGTACTCCAAAACGACAGAAGACTTCGTGAACCAATTTATCTGCCACTGTAGTAGCTTCTTGGTTTGGAATGGCGAATACCTCCGGCCACTTAGTGAAGTAATCCATGACGACCATGAAATATTTGTTCCCACTGTCAGTCACAGGGAACGGTCCCGCAATGTCAAGCGCTATTCGTTCCCATGGAGCCCCGACGTTATACAGCTTTAATGCCCCTCTGCTGCGTGTGTAGGGTCCTTTTACAGCTGCACAACTAGTGCATTTGCGGCACCAATTTTCCACATCATCTCGACAATGGATCCAGTAGAATCGCTCACGTATCTTTAACAGGGTCCTTTTGATGCCCATGTGACCTCCTGAACATCCATCATGGTAGAGTTGCAGAACATCAGGTACCTTGGCTTTAGGGACAACCATTTGTAAATGACAGTGATCTCCTCTAGCATTTTCCCATTTGCGGCACAGTACCCCATCGTGGATAGCCAAACTGTCCCACTGTGCCCAGTAACTTTTTGTTGATGTGCTCATTCTCGCAACATCACTCCATTTAGGTTTAGGTGCACTGGCTTTAACCCACTCAAGAATTGGCCTGATGTCTGCATCCTCTTGTTGTGCAAGCTGCAAGGCTTTCTTCCACTCATCGCTAAGGTCCGTTCTCAGCATTCTGACAGGTACCGCTTCTTTGGCCTCTTGCCTCACACAATGCTTGCAACTCTCTGAGCAAGGTCTCCTTGACAAGGCGTCCGCGTTACCGTGAGATCTGCCACTGCGATGCTCAGTTTCGAAGTCAAACTCTTGCAGCTGTTCAATCCATCTTGCCACTTGTCCTTCAGGGTTCTTGAACTGGAGCAGCCATTTCAATGCAGCATGATCGGTTCGCAGATGAAATTTGCGTCCCAGCAGATATTTAATAAAATGCTGCAGTGTTTTTACCACAGCGAGTAACTCCCTTCTTGTGACGCAGTAGTTACGTTCCGGCTTGGACAAGGATTTGCTGAAGTAAGCAATTACAACTTCCTGGTCTCCTTTTCGTTGAGATAACACACCGCCAATACCAGTATTACTCGCATCTGTATCTACGATGAATCCATTCTCGGTGTCAGGATAGCCAAGAATTGGTGTATCGCACAGACGTTTCTTTAATTCTTGAAAAGCGGTGTCACAGCTCTCATCCCAACAGAAGGACCGCTTCTCCTCAGTGAGTTTGTGCAAAGGCTTAGCAACATCAGCGAAGTTCTTCACAAACCGTCGGTAATAAGAACACAAGCCCAAAAATGCTCTGACCTCTGTTTTGTCTTTCGGAGCTGGCCACTCCTTGACCGCGATGATCTTCTCTGGGTCAGTTTGCACCCCTTCTTGTGAAACCACGTGCCCCAAAAAGTTCACTTGCCTTCTGAAAAAGGAGCACTTTTTCGGACTCAACTTCAGATTAGCAGCCCGAATTTTTGCCATCACACGTTCCAGGTTTCGAAGGTGGTCTTCAAACGTGCGCCCCACGATGATGATGTCATCCAAATAAACGAGACATGCGTCTCCAATCAACCCTGTGAGTACCAGCTCCATCAACCTTTCAAAAGTTGCAGGAGCATTGCACAATCCAAATGGCATTACATTAAATTGCCATAGACCCTTCCCCGTAGAAAACGCTGTTTTCTCTTTGTCCTTTGGGTCTATCTCCACTTGCCAGTAGCCACTCTTCAGGTCCAGCGTTGTAAACCATTTCATCCCCGTCAGCGTATCCAGGGTGTCGTCGATCCTTGGTAGGGGATAACTGTCCTTCTTGGTGACATCGTTGAGCCGACGATAATCCACACAGAAACGTAAACTGCCATCCTTCTTTTTGACCAGCACCACAGGAGCGCACCACGGACTGGATGAAGGTTCTATTATGCCGTCCTTCACCATCCCGTCAATCATGGTTTCCACCTCCTTTTCTCTTGCAACTGGCAGCCTCCTTGGTCTTTGACGGATCGGTAACTCGTTCCCTGTGTTTATCTTGTGCCGAACTAATCCCGTCTTCCCAATGTCAGCATCATTTGAAGAAAAGATGTCCGTGTACCGAAGTAACATCTTCAAAGCCTTCGCAACTTCCTCTTTGGAAAGATCCTTTTGGCAATCTTCCAAAAGTTCCGACACATTAAATCCGCCATTATCTTTAACGCAACTGGATGATTCTTGGCACTGTCGCATCCAATCTACTTCCTCGCAGGTACCCATCCACGTCCCTTTGCTAATGACACGTACTTCATTAGTTGGGTTCAATACGCGCACTGCTGAAATGTTGGTGGCCCTCACCAAAGTCCGTGCCACCACCCAAGGTTGCTCATTTTCCGATTTTTCTAGTAGTACGCATCGATGTTTTTGCGTAGGATCACGTGGCAGACTCACTGGCACAATGGTTTCAGACCTGGGAGCAAGGACTATTTTCTTAAGGCAGTAGATCTTTCCCGATGTTCCTCCTTCCATGAAGATTTCCTCGCTGCCGCATTTCAAAATTCCTTGCTTCACGTCGATTTCACAATGATGTTCTCTCATGAAATCCAAGCCAAGAATGCAATCATCGACTATGTCGGCCACGATGACTTTATGTCGGAAAATCCTTTCACCTAGTTTCATCTCCACCTGCTTTTCGCCTTGGACGGGTATGTGCTGACCAGTAGCTGTTAGTAGTCTAATTGGCTTGCAGTTCCCGTAGAAGTCCCCAAGAACACTATTTCTAAGCTTGGAACTGATCACGGTTCGAGAAGCACCCGTGTCTAAAGTCAGTTTACATGGTATCCCGTTGACTTCACCCTTGATGATCAGGCTGTTCCCGTCGTGAGCTTGCGAGATTGAAATTCTGGGGGCTTTCTCAATACCAGCCAGCACCCGCCCCACGGTCCTGGCGTTTACTCGTTTCCCTGGGTCTGTTCAGTGGCGTTGCTGACCACCCGCACTTGCTGAGGCCGATCTTCCCTGCCAACAACTCGTCTCGGGCAGTTGAATCTCAGGTGGCCCTTCTCTCCACACTTGTAGCATCTGGGACTAAACTTAGGGCGAGTGTCACGGGGAGGAGATGCCATAACTTCCCTGATGCGGTAAGCTCGAGGATCTTGTCGGACGGCCTCCACCTCCAAAGCATGGGCCACGGCATCCTTAAGGGATTCGTGATGCCCAAGCCTTACAGCAGACCTCACTTCCATGTCGCGTATTCCATCGATAAAGGCTTGGATCAAAACCCCGTCGATGAGTGCAGGAGAGGACTGGTACGCTTTTCGAACCAGCTTTTCAATTTCGAGAGCCCACTGTTGTAGGTTCTCACTATTCCGCTGAGCCCTGTCCTTTAACTGAGCACAAAACACGTGCTCCAGGTGTGCATCACCGTAGCGAGATTCCAATGCTTCAAGCAGCTGTTCGTAGGTGATATCCTTTCCAAGGGCCTCGAGTACAGTAAGGGCCTGGTCACGAAGGCCCAGTGTGAGTGCAGTCATGGCCTGCGCTTTACTCCATCCGTTCGCCTTGACAACGGCCTCTAACTGGATCTTATAGGCCGACCACGAAGAGCTTCCATCAAACGGCGGCACTTTGAAACCTCGCGCCGAAGACGCAGTAACAACAGGAGCTGGAATTCCGCTTCCAGATTTCAGTATCCCCAAAGCTTTCTTCATGTCTACAATCTGGGCTTCAGTTTCAGAGATACGGCTTTCAGTTCCAAAGATGCGGCTTTCAGTTTCGGAGAAGCGTTTTTCATGAAGATGTACCTGCTCTTTTACATCTTTGAGTTCCTGACCAAAAGTTGCATGCAGGTCTTTTATGAGGAGAGTCTGTTCTTCCTGTCGGCGAGTCTGCTCCTCTTTGTCACGAAGCAACTGCTCCTCTAGCTGACGAGCTTGCTCCTCTTGTCTGCGAGTCTGCTCTTCTTGTCTGCGAGTCTGCTCCTCTTGTCTGCGAGTCTGCTCCTCTTGTCTGCGAGTCTGCTCCTCTCTGTCGCACTGCAACTGCTCTTCAAGTCGTCGGGCTTGCTCCTCCTGCTTGCGAGCCTGCTCCTGGAGCAATGCCATTAAGCCCGAAAGGTCAAATGAAGACGGGGCTACAGGAGACGGAAAATCTTCAGATGGACCGGTGGATGGTCCGGCGGCCGCGGCGGCGTCCAATTCCGTGGTTGGTTGACTCTCACCACCACCAGGCGCTCATAATGGCGAACCAAACCGTCTTTCGTCCACCTCCCTCTCTCGTTGGCTTCTCGTTCTCATGCGGTCTGTCTCCTGCTTTGGTGTAGCTGGCATTATTTTATCCTCGCTTCTGACACCAAATTGTTACGAGCTGGGGTTCGGATAAAATTAATGTACGCTAATAACACCAAAAATTAACACCTTTATTCGAAAAACCACAAAAAGAAATTAATCCAACAAATAACGCTCAAACACTCTTTAACTTGACTGTACACTCTTATCAATTATCACTGAATACTTGCTTCGAATCGCTATGATCGTTTCGTTTCGTCAGCCAAATCAGTAATGTCCCAGGCAGTCGATGCGAGCTCTATTTATATCGCGACGGGCGTTTCGAGAAGGTACTCGTTACTACTCGTATGTACTAACAGTAGTCGGTAGGTATTTGAACTTTCAAGGTCGGCGGCGCCTTTGAGTTGCCGCGCCGCGCCGCGCCTGTAGGTACTTAAGGCCGGTGGCACCTTTGATGTCGCCGCGCCCGTAGGTATATACTACCGCGCACTCTGGAAACTTTTGTAGGTACCTACGCTAGACTAGTGTGTTCCAGAATGTTCCTTTAAATGTAGGTATTGCGTCATTTTAGTACCTACTGTTTTTCTAAGAATCGACCGGCGTAACATTATTAACAGGCACCATCCTTTTACAAATGCTCCGATGCGCGAGCCTCGGCCAGTCGGTAAGTTTATCAGGTCTCGGCCGGCATCGGTTGGTGTATGAGAAATAACGATGCGCATCGATGCCAAAAAATAACGATAACGCACATCTCTACTAACATTAGCTTTTATTTATACCTACTTGTGTTTGAAAATTCATATAGATCATTCCGTCATATTACGGACAAGAGGTAATATATTTCCCACTTGAGATAAATAAAGGAAAACAATCTACTACTGAATTCTTCGAAAGCTCTACTACGTAATGGGGAGAAAGGGAATATGATACCCACACAAAAAAAACGAAGGGAAATAATCTAGACGATTTCTCTTGGAAACAGAATATCTAACTTTTATTTATACCTACTTGAGTTTGGAAGTCCCTACAGCTTATTCCGCCATAACAGGTAGGTATATTTATCACTGGGAAGAGGAATGTCATTTTATCAGCCTATAGTATGTATGGATTTATACCTAGGAATATTTTCTACCAAATGCCTTCCAAAGTAAAAAGTCATTCTAATGAAATTGAGGTGGTCTCAACTGACTCCAATTACATTTTATCAGCCTCTATTACAAGAAACGGCTGAACCGCGTTTGATTTCTTTCATAGCATACAGTATGTACTACTAATTTGATACTTACTAATCATAAATATGATACTTACTGATGACGATAGCATGTAGTTCACCTGATGGTAAGCGTTGTGCCTGCCTGGCATTCCTAATGATATACTTATGAAACTCACTGATGAAAGTAAGCACCATAACTACAACTAGTCTTCATAACTACAAATTTTAGAATAAGATTCCCATTTCACAGTACATATGATGGAAAATTCCGACATATTTTCACGATGACGTCATACTGACATGCGATTGACTACAGTACTGTGCAGTTTAGTTTCAATGTGCGGAGTCCGTTGACAACACAATTCAAGGTCAAGATGAGTATCATTTTTTTCCAGCTGATTACTATTATTTCTGTTCTACTGTTAGGTGTACAAATGCAAAGCTTTTAGGAATTTACAGAAGTAAATTTTTGAATGAAAAGCTTTGTAATGACAAATGTCGTAAAACTAAGGCTATTTGGCCTCCCGTGTGGATTACCCCAGCCCGGTATGTAATATTAATAGGGCAATGAAGTAAATGTTAGACTTTGTATACAAATAAAATATTTAATAAACATTTTCTCCAGCAGAGTTTTGGCACGAGACAACATAAATCTTTTTAAAGACGTAATCAAACTGGATCTTCCAATTCATCAAAGAAAGGCAGAGATCAGTAGTCGAGATTGATCTGCATTTTACGATGATTGATTCAAGCCCAGTATTGTTTTAATCGTATCGTATCTGTTAACAATGGTATGGGTATTTTATTTGTGAACAAGACATAACCGAAAGTGCAAAAAAACCGACTGCAGCCGGTTTTTTGAGAACTAGCTTTATTCGGAGGCAAAAATTTAAGTGAAAATGATTGCTAACCAACTTTAAATCATTATAGATCCTAAATGGTAATTTGAAATGATAAGAGAAACCTAAAGAAGATTTTTTAAGTACTTCTATGATCCCACTTAACATAGATCGTCAACTTTAAGTTTTTTCTTTTTCGCCATTGCGTCTGGTTGTTCGCCATATAAAATGTTCATTACTGTCATGTCGTTAGTGACACTCGCAAGATTAAGATAAATCGATTGTCGTAAGAACCATCAAAATCGGTCCACACATTTGACTCTAGAGTGTCACAAAAGAACAGACATACATACATACATACATACATACATACATACATAGGCTGATAAACAAATTACTCTCCACGCAGTCAGGTAAAAATGTGGTATATGTCCCGTTTAAATGATTAAGTATTACTTTGTGAGAGTCGCGGGGAAATGTTTTACCTGACTTGGCGGACGGTACTGTGTTTAGCATTACCCTCCTTGCAGTCGGGTAAAAACTGTGTGACATATGTGTGCACAAATATTAGACTTTACAACAAGTGCATAAAACAAGACATTGAATCCGAGACATTCACCTCCCTAACCGTAATGATATATATTCTTGGGAAATTTTATGTTAATTCTGTAATTATTATCCTTATAATTTGATCATTTTCTTCCATTTGTAAAAAGTAATCATTAAAAATAAACATTAATTGTTTAAATTTCATTCGCAAGGTACGCTATTTACTACCTTGCCTATTTGCACGAACTAGTGTGCGTAAGGGAAACTTCCTTCCTGTCCGTAGTATTGATACTGTTAATACGCTGACGTATCGTTCAATTTATCCGAGCAATTAAATAAATCTTTCAATCCGGGTATCTCTCGTTCTTTTGTTATTCATGAATTTCGTTTGTTTTCCTAACGAACTTCCTTATATATAGCGGGAGGGGGCAGATGGGGATGGGTGCTGTGACATCGGGGACACGTAGAGATGGTACACTTGAGAGGTTAGTTTATGTGTATTAAATCAAATTTGTTATTTTATCACTCTGAATTATTATTATTATTATTATTACTATTATAAACTGCTACTTATCAGAAATCATTAAAAAATATGTGTTAAAAATAATCCATAATTGAAATATTAAAATTTTCAAACAAAATACAACAAATAATGAAACAAAAGTAAGTGACCAAAAGATTCATTCATGCAGCTTACCATCTACGTGTTCTACTCGTACGAAACGGAACGGCAACGTCGCGTCAGTTGCCGCCCGCGTCGCCGTTGCCAGGGCGCGGGCGCGGGGGCGCGGCGCGCGTCCCTTCGCGCGTGCTCTACGAAGCGCCAGGATTCGCGGCGGGCGCGATCCTTTGACGCGAAATCAAACGACACAAACAAAAGGTGCTAGTTGTAGGTAGTTTTATAACAGAACGAGTTTGAAAGTTTAAAAATTCACATCACTTCACTTCACATACCTATTAATCCAACTAAAAGTCTTATTAAATTAAAAAAAAAAAAAAAAAAAAAAAAAAAAAAACAATGTGACCACCGCCACTTCGGACGCAAAGGTCTAATTGGCGCTTAATATTCGCCCTCACTTTTGTTACAACATGTCCAGCCGAAGTCATTGCCCTCAGTTTCTCAAACGCGTTAGTTATTCGAAGACGTAGTTCTTCCACCGAGTCAATATTTTCTTCCGCATACACTTCGTCTTTCACAAAGCCCCACAAAAAAAAAAACAAGAGGCGTGAGGTCAGGTGATCTTGCTGGCCACCTATGAGGTTCATATCTTCATATCCACTGCGCACCAAACATTTCATTTAGCCGCTGCCTGGCCGTTGTTACTGAATGTGCAGGTGCGCCGTCTAATTGGTACCACATTCGTCGGTATTGGTGGACAGTCAGATTTTCTGTGTACTCTGATACCGTGACGTCCAGAAGATTTACAAATCTTTCCCCGTTTAAAGTACCATTAATAAATACTGGCCCGATTATGTCGTCGCCATGGATGCCATCCCAAACATTTACAGAAAATCTGTATTGATGGGCCAACTCCCGCCAAACGCGCGGATTCTGGCGGGCCCAGTGATGCATGTTGTGTTGATTCCACATGCCATTTCTGGTAAATGTGCTTTCGTCAGTCCAGCAAACATGGGAAAGAAAGTCATTGTCCTGTTCAATTTTGTTTAATAACCACCGACAATAATGGACTCTAATAGGTCTATCACTTGATAATAGTGCATTCACCTTTCTAAATTTGAACGGATGCCATTTTTCGCGCTTTAATATCCTGTGAATGGACGTGTTATGTACATGAAAATGCCGAGCGGCCTGGCGGGTGCTAGCTTTGGGTCGGTCTTCAAAGTACTGTAGTACATTTTCATTTAATATTCTCCGAGTTGGATTTTCACGAACTATTGGAGGTCGATCTGGGCGTTGAGACCTGGGATCCACTGGTCGGTTTTCGCGGATACGTTGCAAAGCTCCGACAATAGTTCGAGAATTTGTGGGGCATTGTCTCGTCTCGCCATATCTTTCGCGATACGTGCTTATCGCAAGGGCGGCATTTAGATTGCATTCCCCGTAAATAAGTATCAATCAGCATATTCGGCCGCAGTGTAATTAGGATGATAATCAGACATAACAAAATAACGCACAATAAAAAGTTAGGCACACAAACAAAAGCGTATTTATCGCAGTACCTATTTAAACCTAATTGCTTTCTAAAAAAAAATATTATCAAACTAAACTGGTGTCAGATAATTAAGTAAGCGTATAAAAAAAAACTCATATTAAAAGTTTATGAGTGACAATTATGTGTCAAGGTTACTACAGCACTGTTTGCATTGCCACAGAATAAATAATAGTGGCATTGCTGAACTGGACTGACTGGCTACAAAGAAAGGCGCCGCCACTCGCCGCCGCGCCCGGCTGACAAAGGCTGTAGCTATCCCTCTCTTTCAAAAACACCGCGCTACACCGACAGACGCGCGGCGGCGGCGCTTGAGATTACCGCGAATTTTACCGACAAAATGCAACATCGCATTTTCTAGTGTTTTGTTCTAACAGTATTTCTTTTTCGTTCTAATTTCATTAAAACAATGTTATGATCGGTGACCCCGGCAGATGACCGCTGCGCTAAGCTGTTTACGTACAGGTTGCTCCAAAATGATATTTTAGAAAATTCTTACTAATTCGATAAATATTACGTTTAATTAAATAGAATATATATCTAAAATCTGAAAACGTGAAACCAGATACGTGTGTCAATTTAATATCGCCATAACAGCCACACGCTGTAGAAGGTCTCCTCAACTAACCATTTTTTCAGCTCCACGCAAAATTTATTGAAGAGGAGGTCCACTATACGACCAGGTCAAGAATTGTATATATGGGGAGCCATATATACACAGTTCTTTCGGAACACTTGTAGGTGAGGTACAGGCATTTTAAGACGGATATGTGTGATTTTTCTTTTATTAACAATCTCATGGAGGTCAAAAAGTGAGATATTGCTTCTAACAAACTTGGCAACTAAGTACTTTACTATAAGATAAAATTAAACACCCACTGATTCACTGACTCATTGACATCTTTGTTCTCCTAGAAAGAGTGCCGGTAGATTAAAATAATATTCTACAAAGTTGAAGAGGAGAACAAGTCGAGTATGAGAAAAGTCTGACATCATCAAATAGTGGGATCCAAGATAGAGCACCCCTACGGATCTCAGAAACTACAAGAGATACAGGGTTCGTCCTGGAACTAAAATAGGTCAAGACCCTGAGCCATTTCAGGATTTCAAAAAACAAAATGGCCGCCGTGCAAAAAAAAACTCGGTACAAAAATTTTGCTTTAGTACTGTTTGTATTGAATTTGAAAACTTATCTTGCAATTTTAATAGGATTTTTGCAGTTTTGTGTACTTTTGGCTTATGGAAGTAGGAACCTAAGATATTTACCAGTGACCTGCATTGCAATCGGTCCCGTAGTTCTTACGTGATGTGCGAGTTGGACAGACGGACAAACATTTAAAAAATGTTATATTCTTGTTCAGTATAACGCTTATTTTAATTATCCTAGCTAGAACATATATTTTTTAAAGTATCTTCTTTGCACAGGCAGTTTGTAACTCACTGCTTTATTAAAAATATAGATTTACGTCACAATTAATAACATATGCACCAATGTCTGCCCATACAATTGCAGAGCAGAACTTTGATTTAAAAGTTTTAAATTACAATGTATTGCTAATATATACTAAAAGAATGTCTGGTCAGAGAGATTCGGTTTATAAGTCTCATAATATACCCTTGATTGTACTATAAGCAGTCTTAATATCTACAAAAATACCATACGAACCAAACGAACGGTAATGCTGGTTTAGTTATTTAATTGACAAATACTCAAAACGTTAATAAATTGCAGGCCCATTGCCATATGACCGGGTCGCTTTCTCCGTTTTGACTCATAAATGCAATTATGGGCTTACTGGTACCACTGGCCCAATTTTTTGGTAGTTATATAAAGCAAATCAAGATTATTCGCCAAAACATATAACATTAATTTACACGATGCACGTACTAATCAAAATGTAAATGCATCACACAAGTATATATAATATATATATATTTAGACAAAATACCGATCTTAGTTTAAGTACTCACATTTGTAAATTGATACATGTATGCTCTGCATCCCACACTAGAACAAAACCTGTGTTGTGGGATAAATGGAAGAATTATTTTAATATATTATAATAATTCTAAGGAAATGTCTTACCTACGTACCTTCAAATGTCCCTTTCATGTTTGGCCAGCCCTATCAAAATATTACAGGCATTTTTCGCATATTTTTATTTATTATTTTATAATTAACACAGAATTGGTATGACCTCAAAATTAAACATATCGATACATTTAGGCTCAAAGGGCGTAATCACCAAAACACGTCTTTTCAGGAGAGCAATAAAACGAAGAACAATAAATATATTATAACATAACTTTTTTGTGCTTGTAACTATAAAAGAAATATCTATGACAAAAGATGTTTGAATTTTGAGATAAAGAACAATGTAGAAAAATATTTCAAGTAGATCTAATGAATACAGAAATAGAGTTCCTATACGTCCTAAAAATAAATGAAATATGTCGGTTACACCCCAATAAAAAGCTCCTGTACAATATCAACTAATGATTTGTAATGTAAGTGACAATCATCTTTGTATATTACTATCTTTTATTCGATGTAAGTGACAAATTGTTAAGGAGTTTTCTGTGGAATAAGCAGTGTAACCAAAAGTTGTCATATTTAATAACAATGGTTTCTTATTATTTACTAATTACCTTACATAATTCAAAGCATCTGGCTTTGAATTTTGACGAGCAGCTCATTTTCTTGTAAGCAAGTGCTAAGCCTACTGATAACAAGTGCAGTGCAGTTATTTAAAATGTTTTCAAGTATCTATAGTAACTTTACACCAAGTTTAGTGTTTAATATTATAGTAAAATGGTCATCGAAGTTTAACCATAAACCCGATAAGCCCCCATTAACGCCACAAGCGCTTGCTCTCTTGAACTTCTATTACTACCTTACATTGGCGGGTTGGTGCATCTTGGTGATCGCAGTAGTTGGTGATAAGATAATACGCAACAAAATGCTACTGCCCATTTCCTGAATTTCCTCGGCTGGTTCTCACAGCACTCTCACGATGAGTAGTGGTGGTGATAATTAGTCATGATACAAATTAGTTTATTACTTTTCTTGGATGTAAAAAAAAATTATCTGCCTACCAACTTTCATGTACTCATATATAGGTACTTATAACAAATAGGTACTAAAACTTGAAAGTATAATCACAGAAAAATAAGGTATTATAAAAAATAGCCAAAATATTAATTGATATTGTTTTTATTTAGATCCAGGAACAGAAATAAACTAATTTGTATCATTACTAATTCAACGTTGCCACTAAGACCTGCAAGAAGATACTTAGGAAGGCTCATTTTGATCACGTAGATCAAATTGGGGCCAAACTGGCTTCATACCCCGTGAAAACAAAGCTTTTTGGTCCCTGGCCAAGTCGGTTGAAGTGAACTTCTGCCGCCTCTCACTGCCACCATTGCTGAAATCTTATGGATCACTGGCTCACACTGCTGGAGAGAAAGCGAATTTATTTTCTTCTCTTTTTACAGAAGCTTCGCATCTAGACGCTTCCAGCAAGATACCTTCCTGCCTTCCTCATTGCGGGGTTTTAATGCCCGAATTATGCATTCGCCAGAAGGATGTTCTCAGAATGCTTAGATCTCTAGATGTGAACAAAGCCAGTGGTCCTGATGGCATTCCAGCGATTGTGTTGAAAAACTGTGTGCCCGAATTGTCTCCCATCTTAACGCGTTTGTACCTCCTCTTTCTTCACTCAGTTAAAGTTCCGAAGAGCTGGAAGCTTGCCAATGTACAACCAGTACCAAAAAAGGGTAGTCATGCTGATCCGGCCAATTATTGTCCCATCTCGATAACCTCCTTACTCTGAAAGTGTATGGAGCGTATCATAAACATTAGGCTCTTAGCATACCTTGAGGATAATGATCTCCTCAGTGACCGGCAATACGGATTTTGCTGAAACTGGTCTACTGGGGACCTTCTCGCGTTTGCCACCCACGTACTGAGCGAAGCCATCGAGATGCATGGTGAGGCGCTTGCCGTCTCCCTTGACATATCGAAGGCATTTGATCGGGTCTGGCATGATGGCATTTTAAACAAGCTTCGCTCATATGGTTTACCTGTTAGATAGTTGATTTCTTGAGGGAACGATGTATTCGAGTAGTTTTAGAGGGCTGCTTATCTGATCAAAAGTGTATCAATGCCGTTGTACCTCAGGGATCGGTTTTCTCGGCTACACTGTTTTACATCCGTTTTTTGTATAAGCACTTTGACCTCATAAAGGTATCGTAGGTAATAAAGTTACTAAGTCAGTCTTTCGATCTGATCAATTGTTGTGTATAGATCACATCATAATAATATGAGGTCTGGTATTTTGGATCTTATGCTATGCGTCATACGATAAAAGACAGGGCCTATCCTGTCCTAAAGACATTTCTTACTGTCCTTGCTCGTAGCCCACTCTCATGTTTCCCAATAATCATTTCTATCTCTCTCAGAACAAACACATCGCTTGTATTAGAAAGAGAAAAAGATATTTTTGAAAGCCAGAATACAAGGTAATATAGTGCTTGAAAGAAGGTAATAAACAATGTTTTTTTTATCATTACGCCTACATAATGAAGTTGATTGATTAGTTGGGTTGATTAAGTCGCATAATACCATAAACATTTTGAATTCAAGGTACAATGTTATTGTGAAATCTAGTACAATAGGACGTATAAGTTAAATTATTAACTATTCAAAAACTTCTGGGAGCATAATCACCAAACTATATAAAGCCTTGGGTTGATTGCTTCGCTAAAAATGTTCCAAAAGGGTGTATTAGATAATTTGTTAATATTTTAATTTATATTGGGACGTAAGCACCAATCTTGATAAAATCTCGGGTTGTATAAGTCAAGTATGAAAGAAATTCAAGAATGGCAGAGGCGTAATCACCAAATTTGATAGATCATGGGATATACAACCAATTTTTAAATCTTATTTACCTTTTACGACCTTTGCTGTAATGAAAAATTAAATATTACTCATATAAGGCCCAAATTTTCAAAATAACGTGTTTAGCGATCCAAAACTTGTGGGCTGTATACACCACTTTTTTGCAAGTATTGATATTTTAAATATACAGTTCGAAAGTGGAAGAAAAACTGAATATGACTGCATTAAAATCTCACATTTGCCATATTGGTGGTTACGCCCTTTGAGCCTAAAGGTCAAAGGGCGTAACCACCAATCGATATTATCTCGTTTTTATGAACACAGAAACATAATAAGTATCACTCCAAAGAAAAAAAAACTAAACACTACTTTATGATTAGAACATTAATTGGAAAGAGATCCCGGCACTAAGTGATATCAAAAAATGAGAGAGCTTATTATTATTGCAAAAATGATTCGACATCTTTTCGTTATAATCTTTAGTTTTCCTACAAATATATAATAACCCTAAATTTTACGCACGTCACGCTGGAAGTTGCGCAGTTAGGTTGCCTTACTCTGAAACGAGAAAAGATGAGAAAAGATTTTGAGCGCGTGTGGTGTGGCTACCTCCTTTCTATAAAAAAAAGATCAAACACAAAAAAAACTTTGATTAGAGATCATAATAAAATTGTTTATCTGTCTGGTGACTGCTGATAGTCTTATATATATGTCTGGTGACTGCTGATAGTCTTATATATATGTCTGGTGACTGCTGATAGTCTTATATATATGTCTGGTGACTGCTGATAGTCTTATATATATGATGATAAAATTCACTGCACTTTTGAATGTCACTATGATTTTCTTGTAACATAGATTTTAACTACCCTGGGTTCCAAGCATTTTTGCAGGTGGGTTGTAATGATTCACAAATGAAAATTCTAAAACGTAGCGTGTATGTTAAATTATTGAACTACCCACATTACAAAAATTAATGTCTTTATCTAAGTAAAAGACTGACATTGTCAACCAACTAAAAGTAACAAGGATTTACCCTGAATTTCAGTCGTTTGCCTTCTCAGATGGTTTTATTAGTGTTCTTAGTGAAAGATTTACACGTTTGTAAATGTACGCCGTATTATGTTGTTTAATGTCGATTAATAATAATACGGAAATTAGTAAATTTCAGTTGTTAATTGGTTGTCTCACAACGGATCTTGACATTCACAATGAACAGGATTTGATAGAAAAGCATCATCATCGGGTGCCTTCTTCAAATTGAAATTTAGAAGTCAGGTTGGACGAGTAAGCAACAAAGGTTAAGAGATACGCCACGATGCTAATAAATAAAGCAAAATGTTTAGTGGGTGAACTCGAATTAATAAATGATTTCTGAATGATAAAATGGTTTATTAACGTATTAAAAGCTTCAACGTTTTGCGGTGTTCTGTGCTGAAAGCTTCAGCGCTTTTCGATGTACTGCTGAAGGCTTCAATGCTTTGCGGTGTTTTTTGCTGAAAACTTCAACGCTTTGCTATGTACTGCTAAAAGCTCCAACGCTTTGCGGTGTTCTTTGCTGAAAACTTCAAGGCTTTGCAGAGTTCTGTGCTGAAAACTGCAACGGTTTGCAATGTACTACTGAAAGCTTCAACGCTTTGCAGTGTTCTGTGCTGAAAGCTTCAACGCTTTGTGATGTACTGCTGAAAGCATCAACGCGCTGCAGTGTATTGTGCTAAAAGCTTCAACGTTTCGCAATGTTCTTTGCTGAAGGTTTCAACGCTTATCCATGTACTGTGCTAAAAGTTTGAACGTTTTGCGATGTTCTGCTGAAAGTTTCAACGCTTTGCGATGTGTTGATGAAATCTTCTACGCTTAGCGGTGTACTGCTGAAAGCTGCTGCGCTTTGTGGTGAGGATGAGCTGAGATTGAGCTAAAATCTGTAATGAACTTTTAAAACTGTTGAATGCTTCACGCTCTTGTACTTATTTGTGTTCTAAGCTGTTAGTAACGCCTTGCGTGTTTAGACTGAATGTGATGTTAAAAAGCAACGCGAGACATTCTTGAATGCAGAATGGCCGTGTTGGAGTTTAGAATGAATACGAATGTATCTATTCATTCTACACTTCATTAATTTCGGTGGTTAATTAATTTATTCGAAATTGACCACCACGCAAACGTCATAGATAGCACAAGTTGTAGATCGTAGAAAGATTATACCAATAGAATTGCTATGAGCGCATAGGTATGGGATAGTATTAGTTTATGACGTTGCGTAAAGAGTTGATAGGGGAAATATTTTACCCATATTAATGGGTAAAATATTAATATATTAAAGCTACCATCACCAGCCATAGTTTGATAACCAATGTGACCTGACATAGTAAAAACAAGTACAAACATCGCCATCCTTCACCTTAGTTAAGGAAATAAAAGAACTTTAATAAATGTAGCGATGTGCGTTTTAAAATATATAATATTGCATCCGTTCGACACCATAGTCGGCCCCTCACTAGGGCATGCAAAACTGAATGGTTTCCGATTCCGAAACTTGAGATCCGACTCCCTATACTGGACACCTAATTCCGAAACTATCATCTTCTTAATGGTTTTTGATTACTAGGAAAATCAAGATTTCTACGAACAAACAAGTTGTGATCTATCAGGCTTTTTATCAATATAAGAATGCCAAGGACGATGTGTGGATTTTCTTCTTTTCACAAGTTGAAACGAAACTTAAGTTTATAGATAGATTGAACTGGGCCATATTAATTCTTATTATTATTTTTATCTAGCCTAGGATTGCAGCGCTTTATTTTATCGCAACAAGAAAATGTAACAAAATGGGTTTATTTTTTAGTTCACTTCTTTGTATCCATAGTAAATTTAAAGTGACGTCATATAGCCTAAAACCAGCGGACGATGAAGATGCTTGCAACGATACCTACTACTTATCATAATTTGATACATTTGTCAAATTATGTTAAGTAGTTTAGAAATTATGACGGAACAGATAAAAATACATACAAATTTACCTACATAGATGCCGGTTTAAATCATAACCCTCCTTTTTGATTAGCCGTAGTCGGGTAAAATAAAATAATATTCCGAAGATGCTACAACCACTTCAATTTGGTGGTGACGGATATATTTGTAAATAATGAAAATATAAATAACAAAAAACACGCCTGCCCTGCCAAAAAAGAGCTTTTGCCAATAAATTATATACTGTTGGAATGTGCTTATCAAGGCCTTCAATTTAATACCCATATTGTAAAATGTGATGAACAAAAATATTTTTCGAATTTGAAAATTGAACCATACTTCCACCACATCGAATGTTTTCAAAAATATATATAGCTTATGTTACTCGGGGGAATGTAAGGATTCTAACGATACCTCAGACGTCTAAATCTGTTCAGGCATTTAAAAGTTATGGTGGAATAAAGAAACAGATATCCATACAAGCAATACATGAATGCTAAAAACATTACGATCCTTTTTTGGGCAGTCGTGAAAAATAAAGGGCGCTCATATTAATACAAGACGTGTTTTCCAATGTTTTTTTTTGCTGCCGATGCACATACAAACGTCAAACTTGGTGTGATTAAAGAGAAACCCCCGACTTTAGCCAGCCGTTTGGCCGGTTGTAATTTTCGATTTTCATTTGGGCATTATTTAAACATACCAGTTTTTTCAATTCACTCATTTAATTGTACTAGTTTGCTCAATCGCGATTGATTTATTTTCTTTTGGAGTCTGAAAAGTACAAATTAAAAATTGAGGTACAAATTGTATCATATTTTGTTTATGATTACATACATACATACTCGTATTACATACAATACAATCATGTTAATATGCACATGATTGTACTATTTATGTAATACATATGTATGGGTCAGATATACGACGAACACATTTGAGGATATCATTGTCATCGAGTCTTCATTATGAACAACTTGGAACAACTTTTACTATGAGATCAATAAATCGCGAAAAATTTAAGTAGTTCCATACATTTCAATGAACGTGAATGGCATTTTTATGGATCAGCTGCGTATGTATGGTTCTCGTTCGTATGCATTGGCTTTCGATAGCGAAGGGATTCAAAATGTTTTCATCCATCTACAGATAAATATTTATTTATGGGTAAACTTAACTTCTTGAGCACTGGTATCCCTAACTCGATGGAAACCCAAATAATTTATGGAGACACATCAAAATATGGCACTTACATTGTAAGCTAGGACTATCTTTTCTAGTCGGGTAATACGAGAAATAAAACTGCAAAATTAGCTTATATTTTAGTTAGGGTCTGATAAGAACGTGTGAAAATAACTAATAACAAAAGATACGAACGTTTTATATCGCAAATACTTCAACAAACTTAAGAAAACATGCTTACTTACCGATAAAAGGTTATGGCTTCATTTTACTGCTCAGGTCAGTTTGTACAAAATATTAAACAACAACGCCCCATAATACAGCTAGTATGAATTATCTGTTTCACTTAGAAATACACACAATTGTGAAATATGCCTCACAAATTCAGTTAATAATTTGCTATCAATTTACCGCAAGCTGACATTAGTTTGTTTATGTTGCGAAAAGGATAAAAAATATGCATATTCGTCTCGCTCAATCTTACTGTTTTTATGGTATATGTGTCCTTCTCATTATTATTGCTATTCAATAACAAGTCTATAGTAGGCACATACTCGCGTCTACGTTGTAGATAGTCGGTGGCATAAGACAAGAGTAAGGATGTCAGTTGTCAGTGTCAAAGTTGTATCTGTCATCAGTGCGTTTGGTCGAGGTTCACTCACTTGTTATCGGGACAGCGGCCAGTGCCGGGTGTTCGCACTGATTGATAAAAAACAACATGGCTGACACCAACAAAGAACCCATGAATCCGTTAAAATCTTCGACATATATATTTATTTTATTAATTTATAGCAAGTAGAAAATAACATTCCGAACTACTAGCAAAAAACTCTATCTTATTATACTCCTATCTAAAAGTACAAAATAATATGTAACTTGGCATTTGTATGTCTGAAGTTTAAAACCACCATAAAGTTATATTAGCGCGACGTCTCCAAGAGTACAATTTGTTAATAATGACGTTATAAAATGTGCTATCACGACACTGAGAGACTGAATATATAATAGTTGTTCTATGACGCTGGTGTGGCCATAGTTACAGAGGTAATGTAGATTTATTTTAAAAGTAACTGAACCAATGAGGTCTCAAATTTAATTGGACGCATTTACCTTTCATTTGTTTAATTATATTTATATTTGTAGAACGATAGTTAGATAGTGATAATATCGGTTGATGCTATTTCATAAGTATGTAAGCTCGACTAATACCATGAAAACTGAACATTGGGTATAAGCTCAAAGCTAATGTATTTAATTGATTTATTTACTTCAAATAGTAGCGGGCGTTAAAACTATATCTTAAAAAAACAACTAGCAGTTGATTTAGGGGCTCCAAGACGCATCATAGCACGAGGACGGGTCAATGCACCGTGACCTTACACCTCGTCTACAATGCTGCACAAAGTTTGCGCTACCAACGGTTGTACACTGCGTGCCATAAAACATATGCACAAATGTGGCAAAATAATTAAAAAACAGGTAATTTCGCAGTCTTGTTGGGTACAATGTTTCTGTTGCTAAATAATGTCTGCCAATGTGTATAGACATTAAGATGGTAGCTATAACAAAAAACCTCTATAAAAAACAAAGTTTTTTAATTTGGCATTCAGAATGTTGACTTAAAATGGTATCAACACTATACAAATACACTTTATTGCACGTCAAAAAATGAAACACGCAAGAATACAATTATATTAATTAAAGAGTACAATTGGCGGTCTTATCGCTAAAGAGCAATCTCTTGAAAACCTTAGGATGGAAAGGATCTGGCATCGACTTTTTCTCAATTTTTTTTTTCTAATATTATGTTTTTTTTACTATCCTTTGCTTACGAGTTCTACATAAAGTGAGAGTTTTGGTTGGGGATTTCAAGAACATTTTCTCCACTGAACTTTTATTTTCGCCATACATTGTACGATGCATGACCTCTGAATAAACAATGTGAGAAAATAATAAAATTGGATTATTTATGCTCTTTTTTTAACATTATCTACAGAGAAATTTATTTTGTAACACATTTAGAATACAAATGAAGAGCTAATCTAAAAATAAAAATATTTTTTGTTTATTATTTAAAAAGACAGATTCTATCTGAGATTTCTTATTTTATTTTTTAGCTAGTGATGTGCGGATAATGAAATCAAATTATCATGTATGTCTTATAAGCGACACATTGAAACTATGAGCGATATCACTGCCAGAGCTGAATTAGGAGGGCAAACTTAAACTATGATCGATATCACTGCTGGAGCTGAATCAGGAGGGCAAACTTAAACTATGACTGCTATCACTGCTCGAGCTGAATCAAGAAGACAAACTTAAACTATGAGCGATATCACTTCTGGAGCTGAATCAGGAGGGCAAACTTAAACTATGACTGCTATCACTGCTGGAGCTGAATCAAGAAGGCAAACTTAAACTATGAGCGATGTCACTGCTGGAGCTGAATCAGGAGGGCAAACTTAAAGTATGAGCGATATCACTGCTGGAGCCGAATCAGGAGGGCAAACTTAAACTATGAGCGATATCACTGCTGGAGCTGAATCAGGAGGGCAAACTTAAACTATGACTGCTATCACTGCTGGAGCTGAACCAAGAAGGCAAACTTAAACTATGAGCGATATCACTGCTGGAGCTGAATCAGGAGGGCAAACTTAAACTATGAGCGATATCACTGCAGGAGCTGAATCAGGAGGGCAAACTTAAACTATGACTGCTGTCACTGCTGGAGCTGAATCAAGAAGGCAAACTTAAACTATGAGCGATATCACTTTTGGAGCTGAATCAGGAGGGCAAACTTAAACTATGATAGCTATCACTGCTGGAGCTGAATCAGGAGGGCAAACTTAAACTATGAGCGATATCACTGCTGGAGCTGAATCAGGAAGGCAAACTTAAACTATGACTGCTATCACTGCTGGAGCTGAACCAAGAAGGCAAACTTAAACTATGAGCGATATCACTGCTGGAGCTGAATCAGGAGGGCAAACTTAAACTATGAGCGACATCACTGCTGGAGCTGAATCAAGAAGGCAAACTTAAACTATGAGCGATATCACTGCTGGAGCCGAATCAGGAGGGCAAACTTAAACTATGAGCGATATCACTGCTGGAGCTGAATCAGGAGGGCAAACTTAAACTATGACTGCTATCACTGCTGGAGCTGAACCAAGAAGGCAAACTTAAACTATGAGCGATATCACTGCTGGAGCTGAATCAGGAGGGCAAACTTAAACTATGAGCGATATCACTGCAGGAGCTGAATCAGGAGGGCAAACTTAAACTATGACTGCTGTCACTGCTGGAGCTGAATCAAGAAGGCAAACTTAAACTATGAGCGATATCACTTTTGGAGCTGAATCAGGAGGGCAAACTTAAACTATGACAGCTATCACTGCTGGAGCTGAATCAGGAGGGCAAACTTAAACTATGAGCGATATCACTGCTGGAGCTGAATCAGGAGGGCAAACTTAAACTATGAGTGATATCACTGCTGGACCTGAATCAAGAAGGCAAACTTAAACTATGAGCGATATCACTGCTGGAGCTGAATCAGGAGGGCAAACTTAAACTATAAGCGATATCACTGCTGGAGCTGAATCAGGAGGGCAAACTTAAACTATGACTGCTATCACTGCTGGAGCTGAATCAAGAAGGCAAACTTAAAGTATGAGCGATATCACTGCTGGAGCTGAATCAAGAAGGCAAACTTAAACTATGATCGATGTCACTGCTGGAGCTGAATCAGGAGGGCAAACTTAATCATTCTACGGATATTGTAGAAGTAGTCTCTGACGTAGACTAGCTAGTTGTATAATAAACGCGACGGCACTTTGACACTGAAGTCTACACTACAATGTCTTGTGGTGAATGTCTTTTCCTGTTTAGTTATTTCAGGCATACATTTTGATTTAATGTTCGTTTGTTTCTACGAAACATTGAATGTATTTTTTTAAATATTGTATGCATGTCTGTTTGTCTGTCTGTTCGCGCATCACGTTAAAACTACTGGACCGAATGCGATGCGGTTTCCATTGTAGGATAGCTTAGATTTTGATTTAAAAATTGTAGTACTTGGTATCTCAATCCGATGACTACACACTCATCAAAGATAAAAAACTATTTGAAGTCTGATCGAAGTATTATGAATACTTTTGTCTATTGGAACTCTTGGTTTTAGAATAACACATAGGATCCGTATACGGCCATGGGCACAGCTTGTAATATAAGTAAACCAAATCAGATTCCCCGCGACAAGTGAAGACAAACATTTGCTCCATTGATTCAACCTCAAAAAAAAAACATTGTAAGATGGACAAGGTACAAAATATTATATATACCCCAATTTCACATCATGCACAAAATTACTACAAAGTCCAGTCACACAATTTCTACAGTCCGTCAGTTTGACTAACATAAAATCTGCAAGTTTAAAATAGAAATACAACCACCTGCACAAAAAAAAACGAACACTTAAATTTTTTTTAAGTAGTCACACCTGCATTGTTTAGCTTAAAGTAAAATAAAAAAATTACATAGAGTTTTTAGAGTATAAATACGTTGTTATTATATAGCGCGGGAGAGACCAACCGATAGTTACGGGTGGTGTAATATTTTTGTAGAAACTACTCCGGGGCGGTCGCAGACGGGCAATGTTGATATTGCTTTCTTTTTTTATATATTTTTGAAAATGTCTCTATTGTATTGTATACTAGCTGTACCCGAGACTTCGATGCGTGAACAAACGAGTTACCGAGATGCGTGAACAAACATACAGACAAACAGACAAGCAGACACACGCGAATTTAAAAAATGTTAACGGCTGCATTTTTATGAAGAGCATCCGCACTGTCCTTTATCTTACCGACTTATATTTTTAAGAGTTTTCTCTTCGCCACTCTTCATATATGCTTTTTGCAAGTGAAACATTTTTCATGTCTTTACATTCAAAATTAATGTAAAACCAAGCAATACACGAGTACGAACAGTTTTAGGACAGTTTTAATTTCATAACATCCCCTGCGCGATGTACAGTTATGTTCTTGTTTACTAGCTTATTTTAAGTAATCTAGACCATTTATTTTTAAATTATCTTCTTTAAACAGGCTTTTTCGTTCTTATTACTTAATTATAAATATAGATTTATCTTATTCCTTTTGAAACTTTATAAAATATTAGCTGTGCTCGTGTCTTTTCCTGCGTGGACATTTTCTTGGGATAAGTGTATCTATAAAGTACAAAATACCGAACTTCGTCAATATTCGTTCAGCTGTCAAATCGTTTGTTATCCATTGCTCGGTTTCTTCTCATCGGTTTGAGAAACAAGGTACACAAGATTTAAAGTCAAAACCTGACACCATATAAAGAAACCGGTATCCCATTAGTAGCTAAGTAAGTAAAATATTGTATTTGTTCCATAAATGGTGTAATGAAGTGTTTATTATTATTATAACTTTGGTGTTGTTTTATGCTCAAGTTTTATTCATTTTATGAACGGAAAGTGTGCTGGCAAAAGCTCACTTAAATAGATCCCTGTCATTCTAAAACCGTTTAGCAGTCTATCTCAGGCTGAAATGGCCGAAACTTAAAAAATAAGAAGAACTCACTGCAGAAATCCAAGATTTTAATTAACGCTTACCAACTCTCAACTCAACTCTCTTATATTGATAGAACGTTACTTTAATTCGACACTTAAGGCAGTAAATCTGCGCAAATACTTATTATCAATTGCTCAGCTCCTAACTCACCGGATTGAGATACCAATTACACCAGATTTAAATCAAACCCTAAGCTATCTAACAATGAAAACCGCATTGCAATCGGTTCAGTAGTTTTTACGTGATGCGTGAACAAACAAACATACAGGCAAACAGAAAGAAAGAAAAGATTAACAAAAAAAAGAAGTTCAATACCTTCTTTAAGCACCCAAGAGCATTTTTTTCGTTTGAATTCATTTAGTAGTTTGGGTGCGATGCGCGGTCAAGATACGGACAAACAGACAGACAAAATTAAAAAATAAAACAGTTTGGGTTCAGTATCGAATATAGAGAACCATCCAAAAAATATTTTTATTACTTAACTATTAACATAACTTTGGACCCATATCCCGCAGAAACCCTTTACTTTTTCGAGATAAAACGTGTCCTCAATTTTAACCCATCATATAACTTAAGACAGTGCCAAGTTGCATCAAAACCCGTCCATTACTTTCAGCGTGGTACGTGTTCTTTTAAATAAGTTTCAACCCCTAAAGAATAACCCATAATTTTTTCGATATGTAAAGTATTCTATGTCCTACCTCGTAATACGAACTCAAATCATACCAAGTTTCTTTTGAATTCATCCAGTAGTTCCGGCGGCGTGATGCGCGGCTAAGATACAGACTGACAGAGATACAAACAGAAATGAAAAAACATACAATTTAGGCTTTATAATCGAATATAGAGTAATTTCCAAAAAAAAAAACACTGTATCTTTAATATACAGAATTTGCCCCCATATCCCACAGGAACCCTTTATTTTTTTGGGACAAAATGTATCCATAATTTTCACCTATCTTATAAACTACGTCTGTGCCAAGTTGCATCAACATCCGTCCAATAGTTTCAGCGTGCTAAGTTTTCTTTTAAATAATTTTCCACCCCTACCCTGCAGGAACACTTAATTTTTTCGGGATGAAAAGTATCCAATGTACTACCACGAAGTGTGAACTCAAATCATACCAAATTTCTTTTGAATTCATTAAGTATTTTCGGCGTGGTGCGCTGCCAAGGTACAGACAGACAGAAAAAAAAAAAAACAGTGTTAGCTTTAGTATTGAATATAGAACGGCCTCCAAAAAAAAAACATAATATCTTCAATTTACAGAATTTTGGACATTATCCCGAAGGAACACTTTATAGTTCGGGATAAAAAGTATCCTCAATTTTTACCCATTATATAAACTATGACTGTGCCAAGTTTCAACAAAATCCGTCAAGTAGTTTCAGCGTGATACGTGTTCTTTTAAATTACTTTCAACTCCTACCCTGCAGGAACCCTTTAATTTTTCGGGATGAAAATTATCCTATGTCCTACCTCGTAGTATGAACTCAAATCATACCAAATTTCATTTAAATTCATTCAGTAGTTTCGGCGTGATGCCTAGTTAAGATACAGACAGACAGACAGACAGAAATGAAAAAAAATACAGTTTTGGCTTCAGTATCGAATCTAGAGTAAGGTCGATTTTTTTTTTCAAAATATCTTCAATGTACAGAATTGGACCCGTTACAGTTTTAGTATAAGTATATATATATATATATATATATATTATGAAAGATTAGTTTGTTTGATTAAAGTTTCATCAAATGTCAATAGATGGCTCTTTGCATTTGCATAGGCAACGCATAGGTAATATTAATTAAAAGTATTTTAGCAAACATAGTATTTACGAAATACAAGATATCAAACGAATGGTATCTAAATACAAGATTCAAAATGCATTTCATAAAAAGTATTTAGATATAACATGGAATTACATATTTTGTATCTTGTATCTGTATTGAATTACCTACTTGTATCGTACATAAGTTTTATCTCTGTTATTTCCTGTGTGTTAAGTGGCGTATTTGCGGTATATTCCCAACTGACCCATAACGTCCCCATCAATGGGGCAGATAGGAATTTAAATTAAAACCTGCCCCATTGGCGTGAACACTAGCTTCGTGTTGTTTTAGCCTTGAAAACCTATCTACAATATATCAATATTTGATTTGTTCAAATTAGTTGGCCATTTATTTCTCATGGGGACGTTACTGCGGCAGTTGAGAATATATCATATTTTCAAGCGTATTGCTGGACGTTCAGAGATCACTTGTTCACAGAACTTCAAAAAATGCAAGAAAGAATCTCATTTGTTTCCAACCGTCAAAAAGTTCTGATCGTCTTTGGTCGGTATTACAGTGACGTGTAGCTTTTTAGATTGACAATAACTACATCTCGCCCCCGGACTGCACCAGCCAGACTTGTACTGACCACACGTACAAACAATAGACAAGGTTAACGGCTGGTTAAAACAAGTCCCAATGTCATGATGCTATAATACCAAGTGGCATTATTACCGCAATAAGAACATAAGAAGGAAGAAAATGGGAAGGATCTTTACCTAGTAGTGGGAAACATAGAATAAAAAAAAATGTTTTCTTTGTCTGGAGCTAATCCTGGATGTCAATTCAAGCCACGCTTACCTTATAAATGCATTGTCATCGAAACTGAACCAACATGTAAAAATTCAACTCCGTAGGATAAAAATCCTTAGTTCATTAGAATCACTACTTCTTGGTAGGAATAACTATCTCATGGTGGTTATTCTAATTCAGTTTGCAAGATTTGACCTAAACAAACATTGCAAGTAAAATAAAAGCTTTTAAAAAAGCGGGCTTTAGCTGAGCGTAGTGCTGCTGCTACGTGGATTTTATTTTATCAGAATTTCAGACACCATTATTCTATGAACCAAGTTTTTAAACACATTCTTCTAAAAGAGAACTTTCACGCTTAAATGTGCGCAAAACGACCAGTTACTCCAAACATGCACTCTGTTCTATGCCCCAGTACTAAATAATGCACTCTGTAGCGGAAAAGCAGCGCAATATATCGCCCAAGTGCCGGAAGTGACGGCAGGGCCGCCAACACGCAATCCGCAGTTTGCGGCTTTTTTGCTCCTTAATTCACTATTTGGGTAATTTTCCTCCGATATACCGGCTGTGGGCTTACAGGTTATGTGTAAATAATACAAGTAACATAATTGTGCCTGCAGGTTTGTCGGACGAGGTAATAGTGGTGGCCTTTGGAGTCAGAGCTTGTCAGGCCTCTGTTATGGCTTAACGACTGCTATTAAATAACAACAACCGGGACCGCTAGCTTCGAAACGAGCGGGAACAGATAGGATTGTTGGATTCTAATGCGCGTTAATATATACTCGTAGCTCGGCCATCTTTTTGCTGCATTTGAATAGCCAAGCTTTTTTTTGTTACAGTCTATGCAGTCGTTTGACCACGATCTCACCTAATGTAAAGCGTTGATGTGGCCGAAGGTGTAGCACGCCTGCCTAGTAGATACATATTAAATCTTGTCTTGAACACACCTGGGTAATATTTTACCGGAAACAATGACCTGGGAAGAGCATTGCACTCCTTTGCAGTTCTTATAATAAATGAAGAAACGTAACGCTTCGTTCTCGGCGAGGTATTTCAACCATAAAAAAGGTGGCGCTTTGACAATCGTCTAGTCGTACGGTGATGGAAAGGTAATGGGGGATCAGATAGTGCAGTTCTTGTGCACACTCTCCATAGTGTAATCTGTAGAATACTGACAGGCTTGTGACTTCACGTCGATGCACCACTTTGAAGCATACTCTTTACCAGAGTGTCATCCCCAATGAGCCTGATAGCACGTATTTCAATTGAATCCAAAGCTTCGAGCTGATACTTGGCAGAACTGTCCGTAATGTGGCAGCAATGCTCCATACAAGATTGGACCTGTGCTTGATAAATATTCAAAAGCTGTCCCGGTATGAAGTACCGTCTGACCATAGACAAAATACCAAGTTTCTTTGCAGATACCTTGGCTTTGCATTCAATGTCAGGCCAAAAATTCTGGTTCAATGTGATTTTGACACCAAATAGTCCAGAGTATCGCCTATTGGTATTCTTACACTACGGAAAGACGGAGATTGGTTTAGAGGACTCTATTTAGCAGAGAACAAACACGCCTGAGTTTTAGTAGCATTAAACTTAACCAGGCTAGCATCGCCCCAATCGGATATGGCTTTTGAGGCTAAATTCAAACTGTCTACCATAGAGCCAAAGTCAAGTCAAGTTATGTTGCTCCCAACATTGTTGCTCTACGAGTATAATGCAGTAGCGTTTTGAGTAGCTGTACAATTGCGGCAATTACTTGCCCGTTTACCATTTAATTATTAGTAGACATCGGAATACCTGCATTCGCATATTTCCATATGCAGAAGCATATATCGTTTTTTTTTGCATATTTTAGTAATTTCTTACCGATTGTTCTTATTCTGGCAGCGAGGCGACATGAAGCATACGTGTACTAGGCAGAGCCAGTAATAGATTAGGTCAAACACTGCCTCAAGAGGTATTTCCTGACATGGCGCCTTGTTTCAAATTTTGTCCAATTACCTCAGTTAACTATTATTTATTCTGTGCCTCAATTGACGTGGAGAGATCAATTTCGGCATATTAATTAATATTAGGTTACAAACATCACAAGTTTGCCCTGGAAAATATTAAAAAATACCTGGTTGTGTATTGTCAGAAGAATAATTATGTCTAAATTCAAATAGTTTATATGATACTGATTGATATTGTAACCAAAAATAAACCAGAAACTAAATTAAAATCGGCATTTTGATAGTGCATATTTTGTGCATATTTGACCAATTTTTATGGCAAATTTTCATGCATATTATGTTATTTTACTGTGCATATAATCAAATGTCCAGTTATTAGCAACTGTACCGGAGATTCAACTCCCATACCAAAATGTTTTTCAAAACACGACATGGCATTCCTTTTTTTGCTCCCCAAATTGGAGTTCGATTTGTTGGCCTTCACACTGATCTCTGAAGAGTTTTAATGTATTTGTTTACATTCCAAATGCTGGGTTATATTTATATCTACGTACCATTAGTAGTATATAAAACCTTTTACCTTACCATTATATTTCTACCATGATAGGGAGAAACACAGAAGTATTACAGGAGGTTGTTTATGCTGGAGATGCTGTTATTGGTTTATTGTAGGTGTGCGTGGGTTTCTCTGTGAATTTGATGAAACGGTAATGATGATTGAAATTTTTAGTTCTGTTTCAAAATTAAATATCAAGTTTGCCAAGTCAAAAAATAGACTCTAAAGTCGAAGACAGACGAAGGCAGGTGTGGCCGCAACAAAAGATCAATATGGGGAATATCATAAGAGGAAACTCGAACGACTCATCCAGAACTTTCTCAGCTCAAAAGAAAATGCATAGGTGCGAGCTATTTTTGACGTGAAATGGTCGAAAACCTCCTTGTAAATAAATATTTTAGGAAAAAATCTTCTAACTTTAATTTGTGAAATTTAATTTAACTAGCTTACCTGCCCACGACTTCGTCCACGCGGACTAGTTTATCGCGAAAAAAACATGCTACTTACGTTCTTCTAGGATATTAAAAACCAATGCAAAAGTAGACTTAGACATCTTGGTTATGGCCTTTGTGGCTTGTAGTTGATAGAGCATCAACTACTTAATCTGTGGCACCAACGCTCTTGAGTATTTTTGACAGACTTGTTATTTCGTTTCCATGGCAACCGTCCCTTACAGCGAGTATTCAACATGTTCCAGCTTTCCCGTGGAAACTTTCACTGAATTCGTGGAATTTTCCGCGATATAAAGTATTCCATGTTTTATTCTAGGGTATAAACTATCTCCATTGCAAATTACATTAAAATCCGTCCAGCTGTTATCGCGTGAAAGCTCCCCAAACAAACAAACAAACAGATAACGTTTCACTTTTTTATATTGGTATGGATTTCTTTGACAAACCGAATAACACGAACAAACGTCTAGTGACGCTGCTGCATTCTATGCCTACACTCGAACTGTGTGTATGCTACTGTGTGTGTATACTGTGTGTTAAACTGCACCTCTCATGATTATAAAAATATCTTCCAAAACACTTAAGTAATTTACCGTACAAGAGATTTTGTAATGAATTGGAGAAATGGTTGACTGAAGAAAGCTTTTATTCAATTACAGATTACTATAAAAAGTTGTTTGTCTGTCTCTTGTTTGTTTCGTACATGGGTGCCTTCTAATTTAAGCATGTTGTGTTGTTTTGATTAGTAACATTTTCAGTGTTGACGTACCTTTTAATAGATTATTAATTGCATGATATGTTAAACAAACATTTTTTTAACGAATTTGAATACCTGATTTAACTGGTAGAATGTGTGTCTCAGTGAACAGAAATAATTATGTTAACACCTGTAATCTTTAGATGTTCTGCAAATAAATAAATGAATGTAGGAATGAATGAATAGGGTTTCACAATAGGTCCATGCCTTTGGGAGCTACGATTCTCACTCCTCCCGTCCCCCCTTCAAGCCTCGTCCATTATAGATATGAACCATTTCGTTCAAATCAGCTTTTAAACATTAAAAACCTTCTCCAACTCCATTATAGCTAAGAACCATCTCGATCAGATCAGTTTACGAACAGAAAATAACCGCATCAAAATCGGTCCATTCGTTTGCCACAGACACACACACACACATACGCATACACACACACACATACGCATACACACACACACACACACACACACACACACACACGCACGCACGCACACAGTAAGTGATACACAGCCTATACTTATAACACCCGTCTCTTTGTTTGGCAAAAAAGGATCATCATCAGCTGGAAAGCCTTAGTTTATAGGCTCCCCCATAAAAGAGAGGTTTGCCATAACCCCCACGCGGCAGCGGCTTTGTAACCGCAGTAGATGTTGACACTTCCACATGAACATGCTGCTCCTCATTTCCTAAAAAGGGATACATAACAGATAAATAAATATCACAATTAATTGCTTCTCTAAATGATCTCTCTCCATCCGTAACACATTAAGAGCTAATTTAAAACGTCCGAAGAGAAGTTGAAATAACATAAGTAAAGCAAGAACGTTATTATCTAATTGCGCCCGAGTGACAGCTAAAGTGATATAATAAAAGTACAAATGAAGTTGAGAGCTGCTGGACGGCTCCACTTGGGTCCAACTTGGATTTGGTCCCGGAAGAGAGCTTCCTAAATTGTTTGTTGGAATTATAAAAAGCTTATTTTACATGTTTGCATTGTTGTGGAAAATGTTGATTTTGCTAATTTATAGGATCCATTCCAAATGAAAAAAAAACCTTACAAGATCACTCATGTGTCTGTCTGTCTGTCCGTCTGTCACAGCCTATTCGCTCTGAATCTACTGGAACGATTATGTTGAAATATGGTACACATATAAATTTCTGTGAACCAGGCTTGGCTCTCATATATATATTTAAATAAGAAAAAATAAATGAAAATTGACATACCGCCTTTATCCCCGAAACCACTGAGTTTATAGTTACAGATTATAATTCTTTACTTCTTTACAGGAAAACCTATTAACATTCTATGGTCTTCAAATCACCATGGCGAATCTCTCAATATTATAGGATAATTTTTTGATGACCGGTTGGTCTCGTGGCTAGTGTGATCCTAGGTACGTAATCAAGCGGTTGCGGGTTCGAATCCTAAAAGGTGCAATCATTTGTGTGATGAGCAGAAATGTTTGTTTCCGAGTCATGGATGTTATAATATTCGTATATATGTATGTTTATCCGTTATCTAGTATCCATAGCACAGGGTATCCTAGTTTGGGGCTAGTTAATTGGTGTGGAATTGTCCCGAATATATTATTATTATTATTATTATTATTATTATAATACAGGGGGAATTTTTGTATTCATCGCGTGGAGAGGGTTCTGTACGATGAACTGTATATTCATCGTACAGAACCCTCTCCACGCGAGTTCAACTCGCACTTGTCCGCTTTATTTAACAAAGCTACACCTTCAACGATGTGCTCAATTGCATATCCGGACTAATATTACAAAAGCGAAATTAACCGTCTCTCTGTCTGTTTCAGACCTTCTAACGACTATAAAAGGCTGAAGCGATCGGGATGAAATTTGGTATGGGCACAGTGTGAATCCTGAAGAACGACATGGGATACTTTTTGTCTAGGTAAACCGTAGTGTACCTGGGCGCTTATTCACTATGTCGCATGAAATTCGTGTGACGTCAGTACGGCAATTGCCGTACGATTCCACGCAGATATCTTAACGCGGCGCGTAACGTGTCTTAGTGGCAATAGAGAATAATGGCCCTGGAAGAAGCCGCCTAGAAAAGCTAGTTTTATATAATTACATACCTATTTTAAGTGTACGTCGAATAAGACAAGCTTTACCATAAAAGTGGTACTCAATGAGTACCTACTCATACATATATTTTATCAAATACAATCTTTGAAATGTGAACCAGTATGATAATAATCAGTTCAAAAATATTTGGGTACTAGCTTTCCTGTCCGCGACTTCGCCCGCCGGCTTCTGTTTGTCACGGAAAAAAGCATTCTATGTTCTTCTAGGACATTTGTCGCGAGGCGGTCCCAGGGTTTGGGCTTGCTCCACCAGCCCAGGGACCAAGCCTCAGTGGACAACAGAATTACAGGAACAACAGGTGCATAGACTTTTTCGTGGTGCTACAATATGGATGAAAACGACCACTTACGAAGGTATTATTTTATGTATTTTAAAAGAGTCCAGTTGTAATAATCTTATTATTGGTATTTTATAACAATTTCGGGTTTGCTAAAAATCCATATATTGGAATGACAGGTTATTTGTATCTTGAATGAATAATGAACTATCAAAATGAAAAGAAATGGATTATGAAAGAATTTAGATATCAAAAGAGTATTATTATGAAAGAGGTTTGGACCTCGTCACACATTGAAAACCAATGCAAAAGAAAGTATAGCACCAATGCTCTTGATGTAATTTATCATACTTTTTTTTTCCATGGCAACCGTTTCTTACAGCAAGTAATCAACATTTTTCCAGTTTTCCAGTGGAATTTCACAATTCTATTGAATAAAAAAAACTTCATTTTTTTTTAATTATTGCGTGAAAGCTCCCCAAAAAAAAAACAAACATCGTTTTACTTTTATAATTATATTTGTATAAATGTAGACTAAATTATTATGTAACTTTTATTATTTTAATCATATATGTACAGGGCAAATTGAAAAATATTTAACAGTGGATAAGCCACTGTTAACTATTTCTAAATTTTCCCTGTACATAGGAATAATATTTTAGGTACTCAGTTTCAAGGGCATAGTTAATCTATAAATCTAGACCAACAGGGCATGAGACCCGACATTTGTGAAGTCAAGCTCATTCCAGTGCGTTCTTGGGCTCACGACGTTAGATGTTAATTATTTATTAAATAATTTTCGTCGATTATAGACTAGGTTCGGCAAGAACATACGATGAAGCAGTAGATCAACTCTGTTGATTGTAATGATATAAATGCAATCATGTTTATTCTGATTTAAAAAGGAGTAGCCATTTTTGCCAAGATTTGAAATACATTTACTGTTAGAAGATGTAACTAATTAGACTAAAAATAAGAAAAATTGCAAAACAACTGCTTCAAGCTATTATTTGCAAGTGTTAAATACTTATATATTTTGCAATTAAAATATTCTTTTCAGATATTCTGAAGTCACATTGTATGCAGCATAGACATCGAGTGATTGCTGTCGTGCTTCACGTCACCGGTACACGTTATGAATCGAAAAACCAAAGAAAAACGTAATAGATTTATAATAGTGGCACTTCCAAAGGCATTAAATATATTGTGATACTGTTGATTAGCAATATTAGGTTTCTGAATATTTGGACTACAGCGAGCGGTCTTTGACTTGACTTGGTAGCGCTCACACCGCGTCATCTTTCTTACTTTTAGCATACACGTCGTAAATACTAAAAATAGGAAAACGTCCGTAAATGTAATTTAAAATCTTTAGCAGTAACGCAACTCCAAGGAGGTTGAATCACGCTTACTATGAGGAATGCTCGCTTCGGAACGGCTGCTGTACAGCCCATGTTACTCGCTAGCTTTCTGTAGGTGAAAGTTATTTTTTAAATCGATTCAGTATATTTTGAGTTTATCTACACTAATATTATTAAGAGGAAAGATTTGATTGTTTGTATGTTTAAATGTTTGTCACACCGTGTGAGCTCTACCCGTGCATATCCATGGCTCAAGTCACTAGTGCTGTTTTAAAGAGTGGTTATTTTTCGTTTCCACGGCAACGTCATTCCTTGTTGTATATATAGGCAAATTTTGATTCCTTTGGTTACAATGTTGTGTTTTACGAAGGAAACTAAAATTTTGTATAAAATAAAATACAACCGTTGTTACTCGTTGATAATGTAGCTTTTTATAGGTGAAAGAATTTTTCAAATCGGTTGAGTATTTTGTAAGTTTATTCATTACAAACAAACAAACATACAAATATCTTAACATAACAAACATCCAAACAATAAAATCTTTCCTCTTTATAATATTAGTGTAGATGTATTTACTTATTGCCTGAAAACCACCGTCCCTGTTACCTCTGCTATTTTTTCTCATGCACGTTTGTCTGAAGAGATTGCTCAGAGCGTTAAGACCACCCACTTACTATTGAGCTAATTTTTAGTTGTAAGATTTTTATTTGTGTGGTGTTTAATAAAGAGTTATCTATTTATCTATCTATAAATAAACTGAAGTTCATAACTTCATTTCGAGAAATCTACAACGTACATGTTCGAAGCCTAGAAGCAATAGGCATATTCTCTGAGCATAGCCCAACGTCGCCCGCATGGGCGCAAAACTTCAAAAATGTTGAAACCTAATTTCGACTTATATTCTCCTGAATCTAGCCGTTTATTCCAACAATATCTGGGCAAGGATTATCAAAAATATTTGATAATTACCATCACTTGATAGTTCTAAGTGGAACCCACCCAGTCAGCACACTCGGGCACTAGAGCAAAAGTCGTGTAGAACTAAAAGCGTGTCCCGTCCCGGCAGGCGTGCAATGGTTGAAAAGCAACCCTTGTAATGGATACTTATCTTTATCCTTTTCTTTGAGGTAATTGGATAGAAACGTAGAAGTAGTTTTTTCTATTTTTTGACACATATTTTTATGGAGTGTCATTTCATGAAACAAAACTTGAATCTATGTTGATAGTAGATTCTACAGAACACTAAAAAGGTGTTGCCACCATCACATTTATAAGCCAGGATTTAATAATCAAACTGTTTTCTGATTCAGAATTCCATTTTGTAACTACCAAAATTAACATACCTGCTGGACGCTCATGATAGAAATAGAAGTGAATTTTCATGAACATAGCAAAAACCTGCCAACATTCACTCAAAATAATAGCGTATATTCAAGTAAAAAATTATCTCTAACGATGTAACTGTCGGTACGAAACTACTACAAAGGTAGCCGCTATATATCAGGAACAGTGCCCTAATTACCTACTAGATGTGAGAGAACAACAACACAATATCTCGGTACAATTAGACAAAAAATTAATGACAGCGACGCCATATGTGGCGTAGCGTGCGCTCAAATATGATTTAGTGAATTCATAGCATTTAGCAATACAACGGCGGAAATTATAAATTTAATATACTCGTACTATGTTGTAGCAATGCATACCCCAATTACCCATATGCTTATGCAGCTAAGGCTTGATGATTGCAATCCTTTCGTAAAAGTGATCATCGAATTAGGATGCCTTCGTAGAACCGTGCTCAGTGAACTGTTATTACGAAAACAAGTTCTTTCGAAAGTTTTTTATTTAGATGAAACCTTCTCTGATATTACATTCAACTTTGTAAGTAGTGTTTGTTTTATTCGTTATTTGTTTGAATTGTCCATGTATGCGTAGTTTTGTTTAGTTTTCTGGGCATAAATGTTATTTATTTATTTAACTTTTTTTCTTTTACAATGGTTCAGCATTTGATTCTAACAGCAAAAACTAGAGCGTGAATGGTGCTTACTATGCAAGGGCATAGCAAGCGAGGCACCTATTTTATACATGAGGACTCAAAACAGATAGACCTACATTTTCAATTTGACTCCACGACTCGCATCTATTATCGCAATAATAACATAGATGATCTACGTCTCCGAGGCAAGTGCGAGGCAATTTCAATTCCACTCTCTCCCACCGCGAGTGTCAGTCCCGTGATAACTGCAGCAAATAGATGAGAAGCCCAAGGTGTGATAGGTGAACGTAGATAGATAGATAGATAGATAATACTTTATTGCACCTAAAATATATTATTACATATAAAATATTTCTTTAAAATAAGTACAATAAGTAGTAAGGGTCGGATTCGGGGGTGACTTTGATATTGAAAGAATAAAGAACGCAAGGTTACATACTTAACTTACATATTTTGTACCTTTTAACTATCGCCAATTTCAGCTTTAAAGATCAAAACCATTCGAAATAGTTTAGTTTTGTTAGTTATGTGGTCCACAAATAAAAGGTCACTCAGCGAGCTACAGAGAGAGCTACGTTTGAGTTTATCTGAAAGACAAGATTCGTAATGAAGATATTTGATTGAGAACCAAGGTAACCGAAATAGCTCTAAGGTTAAGCAAGCTAAAGTGGCAGTGTGCTGGTCACATTTCTCAAAGTACCGATAATCGTTGAGGTAGGCGAGTTCTCAAGTAGAGACCAATTTAGGCAAACGTAGTTTAGGACACCCTGTGGCCAGGTGGAGTGACGACTTGCGAAAATTAGCTGGAAGAAAATTGATGAGGAGAGCTGAAGACCGAGCTCAGTGGTGTGCATTAGGAGAGGCCTACGCCCAGCAGTGGACCTCACCATCAGCCTATAATAATGTAATGTAATGTAGTTACTACATTACCTACCTCACCATCAGCCTATAATATCTGTCCACTGCTGGGCGTAGGCCTCTAATAATGAACACCACTGAGCTCGGTCTTCATCACTCCTCTTCAATTTTCTTCCAGCTACTTTGAAGTGCTACCGATAAGTAACACACGAAAAAAGTGTCCTCCCTTTAATAAACACAATAATAATAGTGCTATTGCACACATTATTAATAATAAAAAAAAACTTATTAGCCTAAACAAAAGCTAATAAGTAACGTAATGAGAAAAGATTAAGGGAAAAAATAACAGCCCTTTAGTAAGTCACGCATGGCTTTTCTTAATGTCTCTAGCTGAAGCTTCATCTTCTTGTCCCTTTGACTATATAGTCAATGACTTGTTCAAAGTTCCCAATATAAAGAAACGATTTTAATACGCCTGTCTTTCTTTGATGTTTGTGTAGAATGACAATTGGTTCTCTCGATTAATTAAAGTTTAGGTTGAATTGGCCCTCTGTGCCCCTTCATAGTTACGTCCACTCTCTAAAATGAAAGAGCGATGTGTTCTCGCAGAAAATCCAGCTATTGTTGAGGCGTAATGGAAATATAAAGGAGTATAGTTATATATTTAAACGGGACTTAATCGCGCTGAAAACTTAATTTTTATTTACCTCGACGTTTCGATCAAGTTGCATTGATCGTGGTCACGAGAAGACTGAAGTAGCGGATGTCAGCGTCGAGAAGGGCGAGCGTTGTTGGTTCGATAACCGCAAGACCTTACCTACTATTCCTACGTCACGTTCACATCTAATAGAAATGAACTTTTCTTGTTCATTACTGTTCTTTATTTTCTCTCTTTTCAACTATTCAAATGCAGATGGCTCGTTTACTCATTCATGTGGTTGCACCGAACGCGGCTCACTACAGAAGTGGAGCATGACTTGCTCACCTTTTTTTATATATCTTGTAGTTTTCCAACGTAGGTATAATCCAGAATATGTTTTATAAATTCTTATAGGTAACCTCATGAGGCTTCCTAAACATATTTGTTCAAACACTAAAACCCGACTGGGATCGTATAAAAAATAGCCTATGACACTCTTGCGATGAAAACAAATCGATTGATATCTCGTTTGTTAAATCGGCGAATCAAACCCTTCCTTTGATTCGCCGTTGTGGGGAAACAAATCATAAGTTCCCAACATAAACCGGCATGAGTACGACATGAGCATTTGACATGATGTTCGTCTTAACCCATTTGACCCATGTTCATTTTAAGACCCACTTATTTTTTTTACTTTTTCTATAAATACTAATAAATTATTAATCATCTATTACATGGTTAACTAGAAAATTTACTTTGAAAAATTGGAAATGTGTGGTTTTGAACTGGATCTCGTAATTGTAAAGGTTTTTTTTTAAACGTAGCAATGATTTTTACTTGTCTTGGTTGGATGGGAAATATTACTATTTAAAAACATCTGGAACTGCTAAACGATATAATTTATAAAATAAATTATCAATTTTGAACTCGAGTTTTTTTTATTTTAACCATTGCCATAATTCAATGTTTTGACACACAAATAGTTTTTATTTGCAGTTTTAGACGGTTAACACTACGCTTTTGATAAATCTGGAACCATCAGACGACGTAATTTAACCTCACCTACGAGAAAAAATACATATCAAGTTTCAGTGGAAATGTAGGGTTTTGTTCACCACCTCCTCAACTAATAAAAGAAGACAACACTTCGTCCTTTCCTCGTATATTGCATTGATTACCGAATTAAAATTACATCTACTATTCTTGAAATTCGAGGGGAAAAGGATAATATGTAATATTAAATAAATAAATATAAATATATTCGGGACAATTCCACACCAATTACCTAGCTAGGATACCCTGTACTATGGGTACTAGATAACGGATAAACATATATATATACAACATACAACATATATATATATATATATATATATATATATATATATATACGAATATTTAACTTCCGTGACTCGGAAACAAACATTTCTGCTCATCACACAAATGATTGCACCTTGCAAGATTTGAACCCGCGACCGTTTGATTACGTACCTAGAATCACTAGCCATGAGACCAATCGGTCGACAAATTATAATCGGTGAAAACAAAAAAAAACGATAAATTTAATCGGTGAAATTAAATCGGTGGTGGTATTATTTATCGGTGATATTGTTAGCTTATTATCAAAATCCCCGCGGTGGAGACGACCTGGTGGGGATTAATAATCGTTAATGAAGTGGTACATGGGCCTGTCATAATAATATCAAACATAAAAGATTTTCCATTAACTATTAGGACTCGTCTCCACAAAGCTATTTTAATGCAGCCAGAATTGCCGCAAAAGATTCGCTTGAGGAATTTGACCCTAAATACTGAAGATGTTTTAATATATAACTAAAATATCATGTCAAGATAATGAAAATGTTTTGTAGTAGTTTTTATGTTACCCACAATTTTTTTATATAAAATAACTATTTACTAATTTAGTAGTTTTTTTTTGTATGACTAACACAAATTTATTTTTTGTAATCACTTGTTTCACCTCTACACTGGATCGATTACCCGCTCAAGTTAGTCGCGCTTCGATGGTTACCTGTTTTATTCCGCTCGAGTGTGTCGGTAAAAAACAAAGGGCCGCTCAAGAGAGTCGGTAACCGGACACCCATCTGGCCCTGCAGAACTTACGTAAACAAACAGTTTTCAGTGGCCATCCACTTGTGAAACCTCAGATAAAAACAAAGGACTGTGTCCGTAAAACAGATTAATATTAATTATTAGAATTTATTTTTGTCGATGCCGCATCAGCATATTTATAAAAACACGCGGGAAGTAGAAAAAAAACGAAATGTATGGATTTGATATTTTCAATATTTGTTTGTACGAAATTTGCAGCGACGACCTATGGTTTTTTATCTGCATTTAAGACCGCTACAGATGTACCTTTCCAACAAATAAAAAACGAAATAGTCAAGGTTTTTTTTTAATAATCGACTAAAATCATTCTAATCTCGACTAAATACGCGCAAAAATCATGCGTGATGTTTAAAAATTGTTTATGGAAAATCTAGAGCATAAAGGTGAAATATAAAGTTAATTTTGTGTTGCGTCATGTTATTACTTGTAACCTAGATTAAATGAAGAAGCCTAAATTCGAAAACTTTTAAATCAATCGAAAACATGTTCGTCTCGCAACTAGAGAAGCACGGCGTGCTTCTCGGGCTTTAATTATTTTGCAACTAAAGAAGTTTTATTCACACGAATGATTTAATCGATAGTAGTTGAAACAACAATAATTTTAATTTTAACACTTGTTATCCCATGAACTTAAGGCATATTTGCAGAATTTAAAAATATTTCAAAGTTAATAAAATAACTTTTTTTTTATTGTGGAGTGAATCTGTTTCTTAGATTATGGCATTTTATTGCGTTGCTACATGATATTACTACATAGTGCCGTAGATTTAATTAAAGGCCCTTAATACGATACAATTTAAATAAATCATAAAATGTACAAATTTGGTGCAAATGCTTCGATCGAAGCACAACACACTCGAGGAAAACAAAAGTAGTAACCATACTAATAGTAAACTTGACTCCCTCGAAAGTTTTTTTTTTTACCGACATACGTGAGTGGTTACAAAAATTATTTCACGGCTAGAGCTTATAATTCGACCAGGTGAAGGCTTCCAGATTGTAGTTTTTTGGGAAATTCTGATACTGGCAAGTCGTTTCTCTCCTGATGAGAGGCAACGAGCTCCGAGTGTTTACTGGCCGTATGAAATTGACAACGCTAGCCTCTGTTTTCAGAGTTTGTCAAGCCGTCCGAAAGACTCATTAACGAGTGCTATTAATCACTAACAGCCAGGACTTACAACTAAATGTGCTCTTCTAAGCAAGGAGCGACAGAAAACCGCAAATAACTTGGAAAAAACGTTGTAGCGGCCGATAATCGTACTATTAGAATTTTTTGATGATATTCACTGACACAAACGCAGTGCTAGTTATTCAAATAAAATTGATATTGTCTTCATTGAAAATGAATACCATTCAGGCTGCAAGGTCACCAACATTTAGCATATAGTTAAACCACAGTTAACTTAAATATGCAGGCCAATTCCAAGTTAACTACGGTATAGCTAAGATTGTTTAGGTCTACGGAATGTGAGAATAAACTATTATAACGTTTATTTACTTAACAAGATGAAAAATGTTAAAAATGCAGTTAAATAAAACTAGAACTAGTCTATCAAGCCGTTGCCAGTGGGCAACGTTCCCAAAATACTGGCAGCCTCAGACTAAATATTACTAAAGTATAGACCGCGGCTATAGCCCCTCCGCTTCGGTGCGATTTGTAGGCTGTTGTGCTATAGCTACTGACATCGATGTATAGATCACGAGTAGGAATGTCTGCAAGCCGTAGACAGAGAAAACAATAGACCATATCACATTTCCATCTCTTTTACTCCGCAGCGAAACTAAAATCCTATCCTAATGTAAAAATAGCATGCGTGAAAGAAAAAGGTTTATAGGTAGGTATTTACTTTATTTGTTGGTTTATACTCTTTTTTGTCTTTGTCTTTGTTACTGGTTGACTCCAAGCTGTATTGACAGTGTGGTGTCAAACATTCCCGTACGTTAGTGATTTTCGTATTATTCTGAAAAAATATCATTTCAAATAAAATTTAGTTGTGTGCAAGTGTGCAACTGTAATTTTACGAAATAATATGTTATAAAATATGTACCTAAATAAGTTTGTTACATCTGGAGTCCTTTAAATATATATTATATTACTTTCGTTCGTGGTTGTTTAGATCCATATTGTAGAAGCACGAAAAGTCTGTGATAATAACAATACTAGAGCCCCAAGGGTACACTCTTACCAAATATATTAAATTGGGAGAAGACTGAATAGAATAGTCGAGTGCAAGATCTCTGTTTCTGTAGTCCACTGAGGTTTGGTCCCTGGGCTAGTGGAACGAACCCTAAGACCGCCTCGTGACAATGTAATGTTACATTTTAGTTTCCGTGTGTTTCCTAGTTTCGTTTAGACAAGTTTTTACCGCACATTTCACCATCTTTTCGACAAAAAACGAAAATATTTCGAACTGACACACTGCTTGAACGCCGATCGAGGACTGTTTGTGCTTGCCGGTTGATAGGGACGATGTTCTGACCTGTGCCTACTGTTCGCACCCGAGTAAACACGCTCCATAGTAATGTATCCTCCTAGGCTTTGTTTTAGATTTTTTTGTTTTAGATTTGGAGCAGATTGTTTTGTTGGTGAAATCCAGCCGCAGTTAAAAAGTGAAACAAATGATATGAAATAAAATTAGACTTGCTATCGCCTTAAAAAAACATCCCAAATATCCTCCCTTAAATATCCTGGAAAACCAGCCAATTTTGTCTGATACCACACTATTCATAAATCAGCAAAATTAACAAATCCCGTCCCTTCCCGGACTTGTCCCGGCACAGGACGGGCAGGACAGGTATGGATGGCACGACGTCGGGCCGAGCCCGGACCGCGCTATCAATCACTGGACGTGGACGGATTTGGTTGCCGATGAAATTGGTAACACTTTCTTGTTAGGGAGAAAAGTTATGATTTCTTCTTAGAAATGTCCGTATCAGATAGGTAGATTTCTAAGAAGAAATCTTACCTTTTCTCCCTGATATAATCATGATAATTGTAACGCCCGACGTGTAAGAATGTTATTATAGGTACGTAGGTACGTAACTTACAGTTTAGACGGTTGGTCTAGTAGCTAGAACTAGGTACGAAATCAAACGGTCGCAGGTTCGAATCCTGCTAGGTGCAATAATTTGTGTGATGAGCAGAAATGTTTGTTTCCGAGTCATGGATGTGATATTGGTATCTATGTAGGTTTATCCATTATCTAGTGCCCATAGTAAAGGGTATCCTAGTTTGGGGCTAGGTAATTGGTGTGGAGTCCCGAATATATTTATATATATTTATATAAACTTACAGATATTCAATAAATAAATGTCAATCAACTAAGGGAACAATAGGAAATGGAAGAGCTTTTCACTGAGCCAAACATAATTGGAGAAACGAAGGCACAAAAGGCTTCGATGTCTCGTACACGTCGCTCGAATGGGAGATGATCGTGCCGTGAAGCGAGCGTATCTCGGACGCCTGGTCGGACGTCCCAGGTACCGCTGGTCAGATGAGGTAGAGAAGGATCTGCGTGAACCCCAGCTGCCTGATTGGCAATGATGAAATAATGATTTACTATTATTACTTCTGTAATAATAGTAAATTAAGTAAACATAGGATGAGACCATATTCAAATTCGTTCCAATTTTTTGCTTGTGAAAATTATTCGATACTAACTCTCCCGCCCGCGACTTCGTCCGCTCGGACTACTGAATATCGCGAAAAAAAACATCCTATGTTCTTCTAGGATCTAATAACTAATGCAATAGTAGGTATAGCACAAATGCTCTTGATGTTTTTTGACAGACTTGTTATTTCATTTGTGTGGCAACCGTTCCTTGCAGCGAGTAATCAACATTTCCCGTGGAACTTACAATTTTTCGGGATTAAAATCATCCTATGTTTTATTCTAGGGTATTTGCTATCTCCATTCCAAATTTCATCAAAATCCGTCCAGCCGTTATAGCGTGAAAGCTCACCAAACAAACAAACAGACAACGTTTCACTTTTATATATTGGTTTGCATTATTTGGTATGTGGCTAGAGTGGACAAGCACGCTTGCCACTACCTATCAAAGATCTGCGCAGACGACTGAAATCTTTCCGCGAAAGATTTCTGATATATCTCTCAAACCACAGTTTGAGCTGTAAATATCAAACATTTCAGAAATGAAACCAACCATTAACCATCTCTAAACAAGGCATTCTAGTCACGGACAATGCTAAATCCAAACCGCAAAGTTCGGTTACTAAATGTCCTTAGCACTAAGTAACGGCTGCGGCCTTATTGTGAACTGCGATAAAAATAAACTTTGTTGAGGCCCTTGAGCTGAACTTAATCATAGGTAAAAGTAAGCACCTTTCGTGACGTCGTGCGAAAATGTAATGAAAAACATCATAGATGACACGTGAAAGGTCTATCAATGCAGGTAAATCAATTCCGCCTAATTCTACTATTAGTTTTATTAAAGAAAATAAATGAATGAAAAAATGAAAATATATCGCAAAAAAACACATATTCAGATCTTTTTACATCTTCAGTGCATCTACATATTGCAGAAATTTTTAATCTTAAAGTTTTCTGTTTATCTGTCGATTTCCTCACTTGGCAAAGCCTGTATCGAGGAAACCAGTATTCTTGAAAAGGTTTTACATTAAGATGCTCAGCGAACATAAAAAGGCTCCAAACCTTTTTATAAAATAAGGAAAATTCAAACAATAATTAAATATGAATAAAGGTATAAATAAATGATAATAATACCTAATGATAATATATTAAAACTAAATATATATATATATATATATATTATTTATTTTAATAAAAAACTTTGTTCGAATCCAATATGTCATAGTGAGAAGTAGAACTACATAATTAGATTATTTAGTCCATTTAGGTCCAATATAACAAAATCATAATGTTGATAAGCATCCTGTACACAGTTTTAGTTCTGTAACAAAAAACTCAACTTTTCACCTATAAGTCGAATTTACACACAATAATTTATATCATATGAAAAAACATAGATCTCGAGCTAGAAAGGAAAATAAGCACACATAGGTCACAATATTTTAAAAGACAATGTTGCCATCCACTTTGGTCCTAACAACACAAAGTTTCTTTGATCGGCTTCCGGAAAACAATACTTTTTATTAAATAACTTGAAATTCTTATCCCGGCCGGTCCCCGATACTTTTATGTTTGTCTACTCCACTGTGCCACGAGTCACCCATATTTTTTATTCGGGATTTTCGGGAATCTATATATTATTATTCTATGTCAACGTTTCCGATCATTATTCGCTCGGCACGGACGTGAGATAAATTAAATGGCAGTAACTCAAGTTTTTAGTTAGAATGCGTGACCTGAAAGAAGTCCAGCGGCTATAAGTGAAAGCTTTGAGCGCAGATGTTTATTTTTTCGACTTTGCAAAGAAAAAGCGCCATTACTATGAAATTTCATTCGTGGAAAGGAAAAATCCTTGTCATGCCTATTGTCTGCCGTGTCTGTAGACATTAACTAACCCAAATTAACATTAACAATTAACGCTACAGAGCACGGTCTTCAGCGTTTCTTATCCTGATCCTGTCGTCCGCCTTTCGCAGTTTGTCATTCCACCTGGCCGTTGGGCGTCCTTCACTACGTTTGTCACACAAGGACTCGTCTTCTCCAGTGGTTGTAGTTACCTAAGTCCATTGACAATGTCACCAGCACAATGCTGAATAAAACTTTAACATATATTAAATATTAAGTGCTTTTTGAGCAAGAGTAACTTAAAGTTACTTACTCGTACTAAAGAAACAAACAAACAGTATTGCCATTTCATTTCCATGGAAGAGACTCGGCGTAGAGAGAACGCGACGTCTGTACACGGCTGTACGATAAAAACGTCACGAACGTACAGAGATCCGATTTTTCCGTGACATGGCATGCCGGTATCAATTCGCCGATACATCCCTGCCTAGTTTGCTTTTTACGAGACTACGAAAAAGGAGGGTTATGATTTTAGTAGAGTATGCGTAAGTTTGTCTGTAACAGCGCCTAAACTACATCACCTGATAAGGTATCATTTGAATTCGTCTCGATTGTTTTTTGTATTTTTTTATTATTATTAGCCATTTTCGTCCCACTGCAGGACAAAGGCCTCCCTTCCCTCCTTTTCCTCATGGTTGAGAGCTTTTGTGGTCCAATTGTGACAGTAGGAATCAAGCTCGTCCCGCCATGCCCTTTTGGGTTTGCCACGATGTCTTCTGATATTCTGTGGCATCCACAATGTTGTGGTTTTTTGCCCAGAGATTGTCCGACATGCGACAGATGTGTCCAGCCCAGTTCCATTTCAGGCTAGCGGCTTTCTGTCCAACGTCCGTGATTTGTGTTTTGGAGTACAGTATTGTGTTTTGTTTGTATTGTGTAGTACTGTGTTTTGACAATATTGTGTTTTGACATAGGCTAGTTTAACTTAATAACTTTTAAAGGCCATTTTAGTTCAATAATCGTAACTTAAGCCATGCTGGTAAAAATTTAAGAAGAATTAAACAGCCAAGTGCGAATCGGACTCGCACACCGAAGGTTCCGTACAAACTTGTAGGTATGTAAATAGTTCAACCATCACGAGAATCGAGACTCGAAGTTTTTGTTTTTTTTTACCCGAATTCAGCAAAGGATGGCAAATGTGTTTAACAGTCTATGTATGTATGTATCTATGTATGTGGTTACATGGATGTTCCACCATAGCATCACTCCTATTGGTCTGATTTTGACAAACGAGGTGCCAATCGATTTGTCTTCAGGTACAGAGTGTCATAGGCTATTTTTTACCTGACCGTAGTCAGGTTTTAGTTTTTGAATTTATATCTTGTTTGTTCATGTAAATACAAATTAACAGTATTCGGTTTTTTTTCTTTTCTTGTGCAATACTGCTTCTTAAAAAAATTCATAATTCTAGGTCAAAGTGAAGTACCCTATAGGCCATGTTTTTTGATTGCGTTAACTTAGAAGTTTTTTTTTTACAGCTCCAAGTTTTTTTACAGAAGTTTTTTTTTATAGCTCTAATATAGAATACTGAAGTCTGTGCAGACTTAAGTATTTTATATTAGTTTCAACTTATTACAGATGAACAGATGCACAACAAAACTTTGTTTCAAACAAACAAAAAAGGACCTCTATAGGATCAATATCCTATTTTCCTTTTGATGTATGGAACCATATTTTTTTATTTTTTTTATTACCGAAGGCCCCACTGAGATATGTTGTGGGGATTTAAGGAATAATATTTTAAAAATATATAATACAAGGGGCAACAAAGTATCAATATTTTCAACATATCATATGCTATTTCAAAATTTTCATTACAATGAGTCGGGTTTTGTGTCTTAGACGTTTTAGTTAGAACCAAGCAGAAAAAGCCAAGAAAATAATAAAGACGTTTGTTTAGAGTTGCCCTTCTGTTTGTAACCATATAGAGCTAGAGTGATTAACATGTAAAAAAATGGCACAAACGAGTAGCTATCTTTATTCGCTATTTAAATAGCGTATTCATTTTTTTACCGTTTTTGTTGTTTGGTTTATCGTCGTTGTATTGATGTATTTGTTGCGATTGAAAAATTGCTCGTTGCGAAAATCGGATAACGAGAATTGAGGCACTGGTAACAGGTGGAACTGGTATAGCAAATAAGTCATTATTGATGAGTTTTTAGAAGTTTATATGATATACGGAAAATTTATGTTCTCGTCGTTTTAAATTAATAGTTTTGGGAATTTTGTCGTTAAAGGAAGTACAGTTATATCCCCATACAACTGTATTTCCCTTGACGACAAAATTCCACATACGAGTATCAAAGGATTGCGAATATACCGAACAAGTTGGCTTGATCAGTTAAAGTGCGGTGCGCGACAGCGACGGACGTTGTTTAGTTTTTTGTTCAGTGATCATGTTATTCGGTAGGTAATTATTAGTAAGATTTTTGTGAATTTTTAACATCCACCAGCTTTTTCTACTCCATGCTTTTTTAACGATTTTGTTATTACGTACGCATAACATGTATTGGTAATTAACACAGAGGAAATAAAAAGTCGCTGCTGCCGGTAGAACAGAAAAATTATGATTCTCTAGGAGTAGAATTAGGGTACTTGATTAATTCAATGGTACCTAGTTACAATCTTTAAAGTTGCCTAATGAAACCTCTGGATTTGTGATGTGATATAACATAGAAACTATCCAGTGTTATCGGCAAAACGATAAAATATAAAAAGCACCTACTTACATGTTGAATAATTAATTCCAACTAAAAAGTAAGGGTTTACACCTTGAAATTATCCCGAAAATATGTGTAATACATGAAAATGACACGGTATCTTTCAGTCACATGAAAATTCTCCCAAATAACGTCAGAGCTGTAATAAATTTAGATTAACGACTCCACGAGCACGTCCCAATGATATATTACTTCATACACGTGTACAACCACATAATGTAGTATGTGGATACCTACTTCTTACTAGTAGGCACTTTCTTGCTGAGACCGATTTAACAAAACCTGGTCATATTTGCTTAAGTTATGAAATAGAATCTCACAGTAAGCTACCTTCTCAGTTAGACCTAATACTGATTACTGAAATACGAGATTTGAATTATTATTTGTATTACCTGATATAATAAAAAATAATATATTTCCGAATATTGAGGGTATTGCTTGCCAAGGCAGGACCGAAATGTATTTATATAATTACTATCAAAAAATATTTAAATAGGTATTATATTTCATCAACATCATCATCAGCCCGTGCTCGTGCCAGTGCAATCAGGTATGCTATTTACTCAGGCTTAAATAATTATCCAAGACAGGGATTTAGTTTACAATCCAGGTGTCTAGATTATATATTAATGTACTGTTACGTTTAATAAAAAGTTTAAGGTTAAATTACATACATTAATTTTAAAAAGTGATGCGAGGTCTGTTCAAATTTATGGTACAACTTGCTGTCCCCGCGGCTTTGCCCGCGTGGTCACTTTATTTAAAAGTAGCTTATACGAGTTATTCCAGGATAAAAAGTACAACATACTACATTTCTACAAAATTCATTCGTTCGTCAAGATTTTTATCGATTGCTTCGCATCTAATCATCGGATTAAGGTTCCAAATACCCCAGTTCTTAAGTCAATACCTAAGCTATGCAACAGTGAAAACCAAATTAAATACGGTCCAGGTGTTTTTACGGGATGCTTGAACAAACATAAAGACAAACAGACACAAACAAACAAATAAACAAACAGAAAGACAAATTAAAAAAAATACTTTTCTTGTTCAGAACTGAAAATAAAGGTATAGCGTACTCTAAATAAGATATTGTTCAGTAGCTTGTTTAAAGTACGCTATACCTTTGTTTAAATTATCTTCTTTGTACAGACTATTTAAAAAAAATAAAAAAATGCATTACATTTTATTATTATTTTAACATAAATGATAGTCAGTTATGTTTTTACCCGCCTTTAATTATATCATAATTATTATTATTACCAGTTATTTTTAATTATAGCGTCGCCCCTATTGGCCCGATTTTGACAAGCGAACAAAAAGGTGATTTTGCCCATCACCTTTCCATCACCGTAGGTACGACTAGACGGTCGGCAAAGCGCCACCCTTTTATGGTTGAAATATCTCGCACAAGAACGAAGCGTTACGCTTCTTCATTTATTATAAGAACTGCAAAGGAGTGGAATGCCCTGCCCTCGTCAGTGTTTCCGGTAAAATATAACCCTGGTGTGTACAAGTCAAGAGTGAATAGGTATCTACTAGGCAAGCGTGCTATACCTTCGACCACATCATCGCTTTACATCAGGTGAGATCGTGGTCAAACGATTGCCTAGACAGTAATAAAAAAAACAAATAAAAAAAACTAGGTGTCATTCGTCTTCATGTATAAAGTGTCATAGACTATTTTTTCTATCCGACTATGGCAATACAACTGAAGGGTTATGTTTGTTTGGTCTGATTTTGACAAGCGAGGTGTCAATCGATTCGTCTTCATCGCAAGAGTGTCATAGGCTATTTTGTACCCGTCCGTAGTCGGGTTTTAGTTTTTGAACTTATGTTTTGTTATAATAACTAGCTGTGGCCGCAGCTTTGCCCGCGTGGCCATTTCTCTGGGTTATGAGTTACCTATGGTTCTCTGAGTTACCTATGTGTTATTCTAGGACCAAAAATAACCGTAAAGTAGAAAACAAAATAAAACGTGGTGCCGTCAAATAGATTTTCATCTTTTGCTTTCTGCTCATTGGATTGAGATATTAAGTTCTTGAGTTTTAATTCAAGCTCTAGGTTACTCGTCAGTGAAAACCGCATCGCAATCGGTTTAGGAGTTTTTACGTCATACGCAAATAAACACACAAACAAACAGACATCGGTCACCATTTGAAAAATTGTTATATTCTTACCACAACAAAACAAGAATATACCATTTCTTTTTAATTATCTTCAGTGTACAGACTTTTTGTAATATACTTCATTATTATAAGTATCTATTGATAGATAGATAATATTACTATTTTTACATGTAATTGCTCGTTACCTACATAGTAAACAAGGGCCCATAACTAAAGAAGTAGCTAGGTATTCTATACCGCATAGTCACAGTACGCATAGTTACTATCAAAGTATATTATCAACAACATCAACTCAAAAAAGGACCACAAAGAATTATACATAAATTATCTCACATAAAGCTTACCGCAACATATCTGTAGGTACGTAGGTAGTTACGTTGCTCATGTTTTTCTCCCGTAGACGCAGCACGTAAATTACGTGAACACGTGAGAAGCGTCCTAGCATATCTTGGTGGTTAGGTTTAGTGGGATCGTAGAAGAGATGTTAGGACTGTACTGAGTTGTTTTGGGCGGGACACTATGAATAATAAGGCAGAAGATAAAAAATTAAACATATTCATACGTCAGTACCTAGTTAACTGAACGAAGCGAAGTCTTCTAGTCGGACATATCAGTGCTTGTCTATACTTCTATACTAATATCATGTGTAAGGCCCTTCGCACATGGAGCTACTCAAAAAGAACTAGTCACAAACTTAAATTACTAACGAGTTGCCTGAGCGTCACAGCCCATACATGTTCTATGGAGGTTCGCACACGACGCGACTAGTTACTAACTGGTCAGTAACGCGTTAGCAACCGATCACGCGCGACGCGTCGTACCGGTCTCCACGCTACTGGTTTCCCAAGTTTATTTGTTTTTTGTGATAAAAATGAACGAGCAAACATTAAATATTCAATTTGTGAAGGAGGTGGAAAAATACCCATGCTTATATAATTATAAAATAACAGAATATTCACGAAAGGATGTAACAGAAAGAGCTTGGAGTGCAGTGGGAAAAGTCTTTAATTTGACAGGTGAGTACATACTTTTTATTATTTATTACAAAATATATTTCCATTGCCACGGTAATGCGGCATGTGGTGTAATAAAATAGTTTGCTAAATAATCTCTGAGATTATAAGCTGAAGACAGTGGAGTTACTTGAAGATTTTGTGGTGCTGGTATTGATTCTGGAGTGAAGTCAATTGTTACAAATTGTTGTGGATTGTACTGAACACCTTCTCTGCTTCGTACATAATTGTGCAATATACACGCAGATTTTACAATATTTGTAACTTTTTGCGGGTCACGACAACGTATGGGTCTATCTAGAACGCCAAATTTCTCAGCCATCATACCAAATGTACATTCAACAGTCTTTCTTCCTCGACTCAGCCTATAATTAAACACTCTTTTTATATTATTTAAAGTTCGTTTTGGATATGGTCTCATCAAATAGCGTAATAATGGAAACCTACGAAATAATATGGAAAGTCTTTGTCGTCGTTAGGTAATCTTGAAGGCGCGGGAATATTAGCAGCGTTTTCTAGCCAATGTTTAATAGCTGAAGCACGAAATATTCCACCATCACTATTTCTCCCAGCGTAGCCACATTCAATTAACGTAAATAGCCCGTCAGCATCACTACATGCCATCAAGACGACAGAATGAAATGATTTGTATTTAAAATTACTTGATCCTGAATTAGGGAATTTCTCTATTCGAATATGCTTCCCATCTAAAGAGCCGATGCAGTTAGGTAAATTCCACAACAGACGATAGCGCTCTGATATATTTTTCCATTGGGCTACATTCGGGATTGGCATATAAATATCCTTTAGAACATCCCAAATAATAACTGTAGTTTCAGCGATTATCTGTCCCACTGTATTGTTTCCTCTAGCAAAATAGTATCCGATATTCACAAACGAATCGTCACTTGCCAAGTACCTATAAAAAAGAATAAATTTATTAATTTTGTTTCAGCAATCCAATCTAAAGAAAAATTTAAAAATTTGCGTGCGGTTTTTGTCCGGCACACAAAACCAGCTCCTAGTGGATCTTCTTCAAAAAATAAGAAACCATATTATTTATCCGATGCGATGCAGTTTACAATCCCATACATAAAAACTCTGAACAATACCATATCAGGGAGTCTTCCTCAAGAAGCAGTTAATGAAGTGATGGAGCAAGAAGATAACGAAGAAGCAAATGAGTCGCAATCCATATTACAATGTAACATCCCATCACCATCGCAAAGCATTCCATCATCATCTGAAAACATCCCATCACCATTGCAAAGCATTCCATCATCATCTGAAAACATCCATGTCATGCCCTCTAATTGCATCTTCTCCTATATCCCATCAACCAATCTCTCCCATGTCATGCCCTTCATCTAAACCAACTGCTTCCAGTACCAACATCCACTCTAAGCGTCGTAAAGGAAAATCATTTGCAACTGTCGATGATGGTATCATGGACTATTTCGGAACCAGAAAGGCAAAAATTGAAAAAAAAACTGAAGACATAGAGGATCCTAAACGAATGTTTTTACTAAGCTTACTACCAGACATAAAAGCAATGTCCGATAGTCAGACGAGAACCTTTAAGCGAAGAGTGCTGGCTTTAGTGGATGAAATTTTAGAAGAATCTCCGAAATCTTTGACACCGCCACATCAAGTCGCAGCCTATAATGCTGAAAAACAAGGCGCTTTTCTTTCAACGCAAGAGCTGCCGGTATCAAATGAACAGCAAGCCACACCAGCATACAATAATCACATTTTGTCATACTATGAATCAGTACCATTTCTAATTAATACGAACAGTGATTCTGGTACAATTATAGAACAGAATTAAAAGTGCATTTACGAATAAAATACTATTTTGTGACTAAGCTGTGATTGTTAGAAGACTGTTTAATTACGCTAGTACCTAATAATAAATAAATAAAAAATTCATCTTACCTTAAAGTTATTAAAATTCTTTCTTCTCCGCTTACACACTCCCTCATGTTAGTATTTTTTTTTACAAATAAAAGGAGATACTAACTGCACCAAATTTAAATAGCTATCTTTGGATATTCTGTAGAATCCCAATTTTTTTTTATCTGTTTCACGCAGCTCTCGTGCTGCAACTGATAATCTGCAGTTTACATTATTTCGAATATACGGATGAACCCAAAACCTGCGAATATTCCTTCGACGTCTTTTATAATAATAGTATAATACAATATCGTCGTCGTCCTCGCTCGATCCAGTTGACATGTTTACCACTTGTTAACCGTGTGCTTTTGTAAACAGAAATAACAGAAGTGACTGAAACCTTACAACTTGAGTAGCGTCGTGTGCGAGATACAATTTGTAACTGGTTTGTAATCGTAATTACTGATTAGTTCAGTCATTTTTGAGTAGCTCCATGTGCTAATATTAAACAGAGGTAAATTTTGTGAGTTTGTGAGGTTGTAGGGGGTAATCTCTGGATCTACTAAACCGATTTTGAAAATTCTTTTACCAATATAAAGCCACGTTATTTGTGAGTGTCATAGGCTATATATTAAAATGACCACTTGTGCAAAGCCGCGGGCATCAGCTAGTATAATATATTAGTTCGAAAAGTACCATAGATTTATGAAAATGGTAGATCTATCTATCTACCTATATTCTATTTCTACACCTATAAAAATAACTGTTTTTTTTTTAATCGATTGCTCTGCTTCTTCTCATCTGATTGAAATACAAAGTACATCAGATTTTAAGGCGAAACCTAAGCTATTCATCAGTAAAAATCTGCATTTCAATCGATCTAATAGTTTTTAAGTGATGCACTAACTGACAGATACACATACAGAAAAACAGACAGACACCATTAAAACTAGTGGCCCTGTGAGCTGTAGGCCTCGCGCATATAAACTTTTTTGCAAACCATCTAGCAGTGCACGGTAGTGCCATCTAGTTGCTTCATTGTAATACTAAAATTAATAACCAAGGTACTCCATCAATCCCTACCTAGTAGGTAAAGTGGCTGATTCCACTGGTAGAAACCTAAAAGTGAGAAATTTACTGCATTTTGAGGAGCTATTCTGCTCATCATGCCAAAGATCCTCATCAAATGATCACAAAGTTTTCATGAAACCAATTTAAAGTTAATACCTTTTATATAAAAAAGAACCATCGAAATCGGATTTAAAAAGGTGGACCCTATCAAAAATCCCCAATGACAAAAAATAACTAAAGATTTGTTAAACCTTTATACCAAGTTTCGCCTAGATTGGTTGGCATTGCGGCGCTTAAGCGCCCGCCCGACCACCCGGTGACGCTGTAGAGGTCAGTTATAGACCAACAGCATATATACATCCTAAAAAAAAAAAGTTGTAGAGGAGAACAGAAATCCGGACATACAAAAGCATTTTTGCTCAAGCTGAGTCGGAGATGCTTTGCTCGCGTTTCGCGCTCGAATGAATTGTTCGGTAGCTTATTTTAATTAGGTACCCTAGATCAACTTTTTTAATTATCTTAATTGTACAGACTTTTTGGTTTCTTACTGCTGTATTGTATACTAGCTTACCCGCCCGCGACTTCGTCCGCGCGGACTACTGTTTATCGCGAAAAAAAGCATCCTTTGTTCTTCTATGATATTAAAAACCAATGCGAACCACGCGATAACGACTGGACGGATTTTTATGAAATTTGGAATGGAGATAGCGTTTACCCTGGAATAAAACAAAGAATACTTTTTATGCCGGAAAATCGTAAGTTCCCACGGGAAAATATTGATTACTCACTGTAAGGAACGGTTTCCATGGATAAGAAAAAACAAGTCTGTCAAAAAAATCAAGACCGTTGATGCTATATCTACTTTTACATTGGTTTTTAATATCCTAGAAGATCATGGGATGCTTTTTTTCGCTATAAACTGTAGTCCACGCGGACAAAGTCGCGGGTGGGAAAGCTAGTATTCCATAAAATATGTCAATCTCCAGCGTCGAAATACGAGGCAGATTAATAAAGATTACCGTTAAACAAATACCTACCATGAACGCTTCTTATTTCTCCTTCGCTGTAGACAGGTGTGTATATGACGTATAGATGTCGCGCTCAAATCGGTCGTCATTACGCAGAAGGCTTAGCTCGTGAATTTTAACAGGGTTTAGTTTGATGCCCGTTTGGTGCTGTTTAGTGATTGTGCTTCTATATCCGTAAAGCTTCTACATCAGAAAACTCTTATTTACGTATTTCTAATAATTATTAGGACCTTAGAGCTCTCTAAGGGAAAAAGAGTACTAAGAATCACATTTGAGTCATTACATTTTTTACAGGAGTCTCCTTCATGACCGAGTTTCCGCAATACTTTGCAAAATACAGCTCACGTATATCAAGAAGAAGAGCTGACGGAACAACACAGAGAAAACCTGGAATACTGCCAATGAGCTATGACCTGAACAAGGACAGAGGCAAGAAAAATAAATGTTAAAACATATGGACGAGCCAACACAAAAGTGACACATGTGTTGACCAAGTTGACCAACAAAAAAGGAAAGGGCACATCCTGAGCCACCAAATAAAAATGAAGCAAAGTTTTAACTAATTGGTAAACGGAGCAGGGGAAGACAGCAGAAGAGATGGAAAGGATGACCAAAACTCTCAGTGGGTTCCGCTGCACTGGAGGAGACTTGCCCGAGACAGGAAATGATGGTAATATCTAGTGGCATTATGAATTTAGAGATATTATTTTTAACAATAACCAGATAAAACTCAGTTATAGATTTTAGAATAAAAGAAAAGGTTAATTGTTTGTTTGTTTGTCGTAATAGGTGGTGCTAGCTTCTGGTCAGGCTTTATACCAGCCGGGATTGGCAGGTTAGCGTGCCTTCTTCGGAATGATGAAAAACCGCACATAACTCAGAAAGGTCCTTAGTGTGGAGCCTAGGACCGAAGGCGGTATCGTTGGATTCAAGATAGCACTATTGAACCGTTAGGTTAGAAGAAGATGTAAGAAACGCGCTCGATTAACCACTGGCCACATACAAACGCAGAACAAACCGAAAGATTACTCTCTACTCCGGTTGGTATTTACAATTGATGTAAATTGATCCGAGCATTCCAAATCTGGAAATGTTACAATGGAATTACAATGGGATTAAGTGAAATTTGTATGGCGGTGGGTTTAAATGTATATTTATTGGATGACTGGGATCAATAGTAGGTACCTTAGGACGAGATGAGTTTACCTACAAGCAGACGCTGAGCGAAATTACGTGCATAGTATAATTTGAAGGATTATAACGAATTATAATGTCCTTTTGTCCCCCTGCCCTGTCCGTTTATGGACAAACTATAATAAAAAGTTCCATATTTCCCCCATTTACTGATGAGGGGAAATTATACATATCCAACTCTCGCACAACCAATCGTTTTATGAAATGAACAACAAAATATCTTCGTAAATAAGACGAATGACGCGGGTTTGCCCACGTGGCGATATTAGCATAAATGTGCAGTGTCCTTCCTCGTGAGGGACACTTATTTCCTTATCAAATGTCATCAAGATTTATTCAGCCGTGAAATACAAAAAGAGAAAGGGTGGTACTATTATTTTATAACGGGTACCACAGGCCAAATCAGGTGAAATTGAAAAAAAAAACGATAATCACACTAATATTATAAGTGTACTTTGAAAAAAAAACGAGAGATAATCACACTAATATTATAAGTGCTAAAGTACACTTATAATATTAGTGTGATTATCTCTCGTTTGTTTTCAATTTCACCTGATTTGGCCTGTGGTACCCGTTATAAAATAATAGTACCACCCTTTCTTAACCTTTAAGTGATGTGAAGATCATATAAGGGAGTTCAGGGAATGGGCAGCAATACACATACAATACACAGGGATAATACACAGGACCATTGTCCTGTGTATTATCCCCACCGTACTCACCCACCGTGTGTGTGTGTGTGTGTATGTGTGTGTGTATATATATGTGTGTGTGTGTGTGTGTGTGTGTGTGTGTGTGTGTGTGTGTGTGTGTGTGTGTGTGTGTATTATGTCACGAGACGACTGCCAAGCGCGGAGATTACCTTCGTAAGGCTTTCCGCCCAGACCGCCTTATTCATTGCTTTGGTAATTGTAATCGTTTAGCCGTCAATGCACTATCCGTGCTCCTCATATGGTCTCACAATGACAAGGACGGGCAGTATACTGGTAACGCTATCGCTATAGCTTTGAGTTAGGCGGTATTGTCACAGATCTGCCGCGCATGTACTTAGAACAAGTCCCCAAGTCTACTAGAATAATTGTTCATAGATTTTCAACCAGTGTGTCCTACGGTTATGGCATATGGAGCCGAATCGAGTCGTGGTCGTGGATACTCACGGTACGACTAGTCCACCAATTTAAGGTCGCTCAGCGGGCTATGGAAAGGGCTTTGCTTGTAGTTTCTCTGAAAGACCATATCCGGAATGAGGTGATCCGGCAGAGAACCAAAGTTGTCAACGTAGTCTTTTCCTTTTTTGTTCTCTTACTCCTGTAAGCTGAAGTGGCAGTGGGCTGGTCATATCTATCGAAGAACTGATAACCGTTGGGGTAGAAGTGTTCTTGAGTGAAGACCGTGGCTCGATAAACGTAGTGTAGGGCGCCCTCCAGCTAGGTGGAGCAATGAAACACGCAAACTGGCTGGCAGCAGTTGGAAGAGAAGAGCCGAAGATCAGGCTCAGTGGCATGCTTTGGGAGAGGCGCTGATGATGATGATTTATTTATTTTATTGGAAGACCAACAACATTTAAATACAGACTAGCATAATAGTAATAACTGGATGCCATTTACAGGCCTTCACGGATAGTAATGATGATGATGATCTCGTTTCATTTTGGGGTACTAAAAGCTAAAGAAGTAGATACTGGAAAAATAAATCTATTAAAATAAATTACGGTGTCAAAAGGATATCATAATTTAATTAACTTAACAACCTAATATTTAGCTTAGTTTAATTTAATCGTGTAATATCATAATCTGATTAAATAAAATAAAGAAATAAAAAAGTGCATGTTAATAGGCTTTTTAAGTCCTTTGTCATCGTATTTTGAGCTACCCTGAAAGTTTCAGCCCGGTAGCTAATCGGGAAGTGCTCGAAATATGAGTTGCATGGTTTCAGACAGCCAGAAATGCACAGATAGATACAAACATACAAGTAAAGTTACATAAAACCTTTTAAAATAAGAGCTCATCAAATACTTACCTTCGTTTTATAAATCGACAAATTAGTTCAAACTACGAAGACAATGAGCGCGCGTAAAATACTGTTTGGCTGAGCTCGGGTGCGGTCACGGGCGGCGCGAACAAATGCCACCAATATTTTTAAAGAAATAGGAGACAACTTGCACGATCGAGCGAGCTTCACCCCGTGCCGTCTTACCGTTAATAGATAAATTCATAGAAAATCACTAAGTAACCCTCAGAAATGGGAGTGCCTGGTCTGAAATATACTACGTGCATAGTGCATACTAACCATTTATATTGTGTGTTCTACCATGGTTTATTATCCTCTTTGTACCTATCAAAGATTTATAATTACGCTTACTGACGTTTTTCTAAGGCACCTACCTCGCTACATACGCTTCATTTGCCGGTAATCGGCTCCTAATCAACCAAATAGCGATGGTGAACGGTAAACAGACAAGAGGTAGAGATCGTCTAGTCTAGTCTAATAGCCGTTCCAGGCGTCCATCATGGTTGACACGATTCAGTACCTACTTCGGATATCGACCAATAGATGTTCTAACCCTCATCACAGAATTAATAATAGTACTGTGTACCCTCATGTCCCTTTGACCGTGTCAGCTATGTCAGAGCGTCTACTAACATAATGTAATACTAACATATTGAAAAACTGTACGCCGCATCGCCGCGAACCATCGTTTTCATCATCCTCTTCGTCGGCATTGCGCATTTTCCGTTTCAGGGAGCAGAAGACTTATTTATTGAACAGAACGTCTTGCTTTTCTTGCGTGGTTGTTGTCTACTACTGCTTAAAAATGAATATCATTACGTTTTTAAAATATGTTTGGTAAACAAAATGGTGGAATAAAGCGGAACGTTTTATTTTGCAATTCTCTTTAGAAAATATTCGTGAACTATTCGGAAACGGCCGGAACATATACAAAAACATACATACATAACTGCTGTTGTTGTCAATTGTTTGCCAAAAAAATGAGCTTATTTTTATGATTGCTTCCATATTCAAAAAAAAATATTTATAGTACTAGTAAGTAAATCCAACGTGATTATTAATAAGGTGCATACCTTCAACTTCCTGCTTGTACGTCGTACTTGTACTCGTATGTATGTATCGATGTATCCATGTATTTTGTCCTGGAATCTTGCATTTCAAATTTCGAGCAATTTCCTATTAGCTATCCGGCTGAAACTTTCAGGGTAGCTTACAAACCGATGACAAAGCTAAAAAAAAGAAAAGAAAAACAACACAGAAAAAAACCGTAAAAAGTGAAATGGAAACATAAGAAAAAAAACCGGAAATACATAACAAGTGAAAATGAAACAAAAAAATGAAAAATAAACATTAATTAAAATAAATAATAGTTTAAAAACACTAAAAACACGCTTTATATAGAAAACCAAATAAAAAAATAGAAAATACATTTTAATAGTGTAAATAAGAAAAAAATGTATTACATAAAAAAAAGTGGGGTGCATGGTTCAATAGTTATAAATATTTCATTGACAGATATGAGAAGAAGGATTATCATTTCGATAATATTGTAAAAAGCACCCCACGCTTATTTAAATAAAACATTTTTTTCTTATTTACACTATTCAAATTTATTTTCTATTTTTTAGTTTGGTGTTTTCTAGTTTTTTTAAACTATTATTTATTTTCTAGTTTTAAGTTTTTTTTTTTTCGATTTTTTGCATTATCATCGGTCTTTGACAGGTGTGCAAAATTTGAATGAAATCTGACCGTTTAAAGAGGATCAAAATAGCGTCCAAAGAAGTCGGTTACAAACATACAAACATACAAACATACAAGTGAAGCTAATATAAAGCATATAAAAAGGTTGTAAACGCTTTTATTTAAAAATACTTTTAAATTATTCTTATTTAGGGTATTTTTTTCTGTTTCTTATTTCGTGTCGCTGTTTTAAGCATAAAGACTATTTCATTTTCGATGTTTCCGAAGCCATTACCGTTATTCAAAATCAAATAAAATAAGACAAAAAAATTTGAACGAGTGTGGGAGTTTGCAAAGAAACTAGTACATTTAAAAATGGGAAATCTGAATAAAAGCAGTTTGCGCAGCGACTTGCAGACAATTTCCGAGCCAAGCCAGCTAAACTGCTATTAAGACTATTAGGCGAGGCTCGTGTCATCTGTATTGTAGCGTGCTGTTTTGGATAACAACAGCAATACTATGCTACAAAGAATGCTAAATTGGGAATAGAAAATACATTAGTAATAGAGAATCGTAGCAAAACAAACAATACAATAATAGTAAAATCAACATCACCAATACTCCTCTAGGTTCTAAGCGCAGTACGATTCAGTGATTGTAAATACTGCGTGAAATTGAAGGAGCCGAATCGAACTCGGAACGTCACGGATCCTGCTCTGACCTGTCCCGGCGGCACGTGCCAGATCAATGTCCATAATATGTAGGCTGCAGTAATAGCATATTTTTTTCTGCTTAATTACCCAACTACGGCAAATAAAGGGACTGGTAATGAATTAAACAGCCTATGTATGTGGAAGTTCCACCATAGCATCGCCCCTATTGATCCGATTTTGACAAGCGAGGCAAAGAGTATTATACAAATACTACGTAAGAGTATTACGTAGTATTTTTACTTATCATATTTTTAGTTTTTGTACTTATTTATTGTTACTTACTACTTTATTATAAGTATATAAATATATATGTTAGAGATTATAATTAATACGAATGTACGTTATTTATTTCAGTGGTTAATACAAAAACTAACTGGAACACCACGTTAACGTCATAATTATACAACTCAAGTTGTAGATAGTCGGTGGCAAAAATCCAGGGGCGCGTTCACGTACTACGTTCGAGGACGCACGGATCATCCGCGCGATCACTCGAAATCGTTCACGGCGTCGTCGAGCGTTCGCCTGAGTTATCCGAATAATAGTAGGGGAGGGGAGGAATAGTATGAAACTGACACTTGACAGTTGTCAGTTCTATGTAGACGTCCAAAGTCGTTCACTAACTCCGGATGATCGAGCGATAATCGCACGGATGATTCGAGCGTAGTAAGTGAACGCAGCCTAGAGTAAGGCTGTCAGTGGTTAGTGTCAAACTTGTATCTGTCAGTAGTGCGTTTTTATCGAAAAGGTTAACTTTTTTGTTGAGTTTTTTCAATGTATTCATGCCGTCATGTTGTAAATTTTTATTTTTTCTTCATATTTGTGCTTTTTCGAGGGTTGATGAGTAACATTGGTGAAATATTAATCATTGGGTGCATGATAACGTGCACGAGTGTGGGAAAAGGATAAAAAAATAAAAACGTGACTATTTGTGATATTTTCAAAACTCTCCAGGAAGTTTCAGTAAAACGTCCACCATTTTACTGATTCGTGACTGTGACAATTATTGACTATGACTTGACAATACTTACAATAAACTAAACTTGACATTGGCGAAATTGCTAGTAGGCCAGTGCCTCCGCAGAAGCCATTATAATAAAAAAAGAAGAAGAAGAAGAACTTTTTTGTTGTCGAGACAGCGCCTGCGCCAAGTGTGTGCACTCATTGATACCAAAACAACATGGCGGACACCAACGACGAGCCCGTGGATTCTAATTCGTTCAATTCCGCGACAGCAGGGGTGTGATGTTTTCGAAAAAACATCCTACGTGACTTCCGCGAAACCAGCTGCTCAATATCAAGGATATTTTACGCGAGGACCGTGTTTCTGTCAGTGGTGAATGTCACTTGAAGTTCTGCCTATTTACATGGGAGTCATTTTCAATGTTTATTGTGGTATCAGGAATTTTTGGACGTGACTTATCATGAAAGTTTTGGAGCCTACCTTCATTTTAGGTTGTAAATTCTCAACTAAAATTACAGGTCTTTTTTATGTTACACTTTGGTGTAATGATGCAATGACCATTGCCAATTACCAGCTTATTTGTGAAACGAGGATTTGTTTTGCGTTTATTGTGCGTATGCTGTGGTCTTGCGGCGGTTTTCGGCACATTGTGCAACTGTTCCAATCCTGTTTTATTGCACGCTTTCCTTCCCACTACATGGATTGTTCTGAGTACAGAATGCTTGTGCATTGCTTTGAGTCCATGTCGAGCGTCCTGCGTCACCATGGTTAACCACGGATAGCAACTAAGACAATGTGATTTTATTATAGACGGGGTTTTTTGTACAGAATGGCGAAAAAAACTCTATGGGGCCAGTAGTACTAGTAGTGCAAAACCAATGGTCATATTCATAAAACTAATAGGGCGTTTTCCCATAGCTTTAGGCCGCGCCGATGGCACGGCAACGGTGATGGTACGGCGACAACAATGGAACATAATATCATAAAAGTTATGAAGTCTACTATCTACTGGCTGGGTGCCGTGCTAGCGGATTTTTGTCAGGCACGTGGTCAATAGTGGAAAAACGCCTAAATTTCTCTTTCAAACAACCTTCACCACGAATTATTTAATTCCATTCAAACAATCTGCTTGTCTTATATTCTAAGTCCAACACACAGAATCCCTTCTTTATCTCCTTCATCTTTCCAAAGCAGGTGTTTGTTCGCCGCAAACAAGTCGGACGCATCGAGTCGAGCGAGGGTCCGCTAAGGAAATTTCATAAAGCACGCAAACAATACGCGTTGAACATAGTCGCAACATTTCACAAGAATTTGATTTTGACGGATCAGTGCGTAAGACGAAGTAGGTGTAGAATGATGATTTTACAAGAGAACATTGAAAAGAACACTGAGTATTTTTTGTATTGAGTTGTGAACATGGAACTAAAAAAAAAAAAAAAAAAACAATAAAATTATTTTAAGCGCACCTCTTTAACTTTTACAGTCATTGTCGGATGGCTCTGTTAATAAATCGCGAAAAACAATTCGTCATAAATTTGTTGTAATCCTATGGAAAAAAATATTAAAGCCACAGAAGTCCCTCAGGAGTCTTGCACGTCATTCAGAAAACAATTGTGCTTTTTACCCGACTGTGCGGAAGGTAATGTATTTATCATAATACTAAGGGCCGTATTAATAAACCGACCTCAACTCTGAGAGCGCTATTGAGAGCGATCTCAAGATGCTAATCTAATTAATAAACATATCTTAAGCTGTTGATTGAGATGCCGTAATCAGCTGTTGTGTTGTGTTTAATAATAAATCAATCTCGACTCTCAAGAGCGCACTTGCGATGTGCTTTGAGATGCAGAATTTTGAGTGCGGTCGATCCGTGACTTGAGAGCGTGATTGCCAGTTGCTAGAATCAAGTATTTCAAAAATATTATGTCAGAATTTGATAATTATAATTATATTAACCATCATTATAAGAATATTTTTATATTCCTCTGGAAATAAACAAATTTATTTGGCATGATTGCGAAAAGATCCGAAGATTTGGTAGATATCAGAACCTGGAGTGCGATTTTTGAATATCACCGAGTGATTAAATATCAGCGAAATGATAAAAAGTCACCGATTTCCCAAAAGTCGTATTTTTTAATTTCACTGGGTGAGAAAAAATATCATACGTATGATTTCGTTTACGAGTGCGTTTTAAAATCACCCGGTGATAGTTTTGACATTTCGTTCATAGTTTCATAAATTAACCTACTTTTCGTGTGTTGTTTTTCCTAAAATACGAACAACGAATGAGATAATACAGGTATGATATTAAAAAATACCACTTTTGCGAAAAGCTGATTTCGAAATCACCGGTGACACTCAAAAATCGCACCCCTGAAGTCTAAAAAGATCCGAAATCGTTACCAAAGGATACGCGCTGGAAATACTGCATGGCTAATCAACGATTTTTTATTTTCATAAATTATAGTTGATTGATGAATTGCGTTAAGTTCTTTAATAGATAGTGTAACTTTGAAAATATAGACAAAAATTATGGCTTACATCCTGTATACAAAAAAAAACTAAAGTAAGGTTATGATAATTAGGTAGAAAATAAACATTACGTTTAAAATAATCGCATTTAATTTAATTCAACTACATCGAAGTAATAAATTTTAACCTTACGTTATATTTGAGCAAAAACCGAACTTTCACTAAAGAAAATAAATCGTTCATTCGTAGTTCATTCAATCTTGATCTCAAGTTCTGGTTTGTTACGTAGCATCTTGAGATGCGGCTCTTGAAAGCGACATGATCTGAGATGCTCTTGAAATGTCTTTATTAATCAGCGACGATCTTAAGATGCTGATCACAACTTGAGAGCGTATCAGTTGATATTGCACTTGAGAGCTCAACCAAGAGCGATTTATTAATACAGGCCATAGTCTGTGCATAACAGGAAACAAAATTTAATATGGAAACCAAATTGTGAAAATAAGTTTTGTTCGCAGCCGAGCTTATTAGCACATTTGATTATGTCTGGTTTAAGTTTTTCTTTTCTTCTTTTTGAACACTTACCTCGTTTTTTTTTAATCCAGACCTTGTTGATACATAAATGAATTATACATATCTAATTGTTCCTCATTATTAACTTTCGTTTCCTTTTGTAAAACTTTGTACTTACTTACTACCTATCAGTTTAAAAACATCCTCCATAAGTTCATCAAAGTAACATACAAACGGCATTTCTTTCAAAACTTACTTATAGGTTACGTTTCATCACTCACACATACACACTATGAAATCTCCGATCTCTATTACAACAGACTAATTTCAGCCACAGAAAAAAACCCAGACATAAGCAATGACATTTATTATCTAATCTCGGGATCGCGATAAGAACTGGAGTAGATGAAACGGGAGTGGTAGTGGATGAAACTGGATGCCGGGGATGCTGTGCCGCAGTCAAGCCCAGACGCTCAGAGGCTGCGCACTGCGTCTGTTGCCCACTTTCGCGATCGGATGGATATCTGTGATACGTTCGTGATAAGTGCTAACATGGAAATCAGATTCTGAGTGAAATAATTATGTCGTGTATAGCAATTGTGTTGTTCAATTTGATAATTCAATATGACTGTGCCTATAGTTTTCGGACTTTTCACTGGTGAGTTTAAGTTATTATCTCATTGAAAATTTCGCAAAAGTTTATTTTGCTTCGTAAGTTTTTGAGGGTTGTAGAGTGGTTCACCGCTTTTTGGTTGGTTTAGAATTATTATATTCTACTGAAATCACTGAAATAAAGAAAACTTTATCTATAATAGAATTTGTTGTGTAATATGCGTATAATAAAATTTAAAAAAAGTACATGATTATCGAGTGGCGCTATTTCTAACATTGCGCAGTACTGAGCGCATACATGCGCGTGCGCGCGTGGCAAGCAACTGGTATTTCAATTGATATAATTATGTATGCATACATTTTTTATTTATTTTTTATAATTTAGCTAACTTGAGATGATATTATTTTATATTTTTATATAATATGTATAGATACAAAGTACACCAAAAAAAGCTAAACTATCTAACAGTGAAAACCGCATCGGAATCTGTCTAGTAGTCTGTAAGAGACACAATTTTATTTTGTTTTAATCTTGTTCAGTATCTTATTTTACGCACCCTGTGTTTTTTTGTTATCTTCTTTGAACAGCTATTTTGTTAGTTTCTGCTTAGTTTATGGTTCGGTTATCACTAATGATAATCATTAAGTATCTCTACAGACAATTTAGTATAAGTATCTATTTTTAGTGAATTTGCGTTGCTTCGAAACTTCTCTTTTTGAAATAGCATAACTTTCTTTTGAGTTGTCGATATTTTAAAAACAATGCCTACTTCATTACCCACTAATGAGTAAGTAGAAGTAAAAAGATTTCTGGTTTTTGTATGGCTTTCTCGTCAACCAAAAGGTCTAGATCGATTTTGATGAAGATGTGTACATACCTTACCTACCTAGACAGGTACTTTAAAGCAATGAGACAAACTTAGGAAACACAATTTGTATCACGGTAAATGGTAAAATCTAATAGAATTAACCGATTTGATCCTCCCCTTGCAGCCGCCTAGTTGCCTGTTCTATTGTAGGATAAAATGATTAAGTCTATCCCAAATCCTGCTAGAAACGGGAAATTTCGAAAAATAATGGGAAAGTTAAATTAGGGAATCATAGACATAGGGAGATATACTTTCTTAATATTCAGGCAAAAAAACGTCTGTTTTATGTAGGTAGGTTAACGGGCAAGACAAGTGCCTTTTTACCTAACAACTAAGGTTGTCTGGAAGAGATCGCTTTTTAGCGATAAGACCATATATTTTGTATAAATGTTTTAGTTATTATTGTATTTTTGTTTTATGTGGTGTACAATAAAGTTATCTATCTATCTATCTATCTGTCTATCTAACTACTACAAAATATAACTAGCTAACTACTACATGAAACAATTGGGCAAATCACATGCCACTACAGGCTTATAGGTAGTCTAACTGTTCTAGCCCACTACCAGTTGGCAGCGTAGTCAACATGCTGGCGGCATTGACTCGCTGCATTGCAATTAATGTTTTATTGTTTGTACAGATAAAGATGAGAAAAGAAAGTCAACAAGATTCACTCTCTGGAGGTTCTTGAATTTATTGATGAAACTGAGACTGGCTGAAGGGGCCCAGCCTCGACATAGCAGTAGATTTTAAAGCAATCGCTATCTATGTCACAACTCCAGGCCCCGATGTAGGTACCTCTCCATGATTTTCATCAAAGTCGTATAAACCGTTTTCGAGAATGACATTACAATAATTTACATGTTTTGTGCCTGGTTCACTAAGCTTCGCTCGTTTTCCGTAGGAAACCACACGCCATAATTTAAACAAGGGCTATTTTATAGAAAGGCCATAACAATTCCCATCTGAATTTAAGAAACAGCACTCCATAATTTTTATCAAAAAGAATGGCTGATTTTTTCGAACACACTATATTCATAGTGTGTTCGAAAAAATCAGCCATTGTTTCATGTTTTCATCATACGTTTATACCTTTAAAATATCTCGTTTAACAGTATAGAATAAGTTAAGTTACATTTTATTATAATTTGTTTGACTAGCACGGAGGAAGTACGCCACTTATCCAATAAGCGCGGGTCCCGCGTGTCAGTTCGGGTGATCGCATCCATCCGCTCTGTCATTTACAGCCAGGAGATCAAGTTTATGGTTTAAAAAAAGAGTAAACACCGGCAAACAAACGAGTGAAACATAGTAAATGGTGGCTGCGTACTATCGTCGTCGTGTGCGTCAGTGGATAATTTGTGGTATTTTGTGGTTGATACATAATTTCAGCACAAAAAACTGCATTGTTTTTAATTTTCCGTGAGAACTTGTCAGGATTAACATGACTAACAAGGTCAAGATTTTGCTGTAATGTGGCGGCCGATCAGTATAACATTGCCTCACAAGGCTTGTGCGTGTATACGCGGCATATCTAGGATTCTTCACTTTCGGTCTGGGCTGTGGTCTCCGTCGTTTTTTTATACCTTTTTGATTAGTCTTTTATCGCAGTATCGCATAGCGTTCCTGCTAAAATCATAAAACAGTAGAGAATTAGTGCTTAATTGGATGAAAAGTGTCAACGCGACTGACGATGTCTCGATTTGAATTTGTTCACTGCAACAGCTGTCTTATACATACAATAGATGCGCCCGGTGCGTGACTCGCGTGCTCATTTCTCTGGGATATAAGGATCTTATCAGTTATTCCAGAAACAAAAGTTTATGTAATCCAACTCCGTTCAGCCGTCAAATAATTATTTTCGATTGCACGGCTTCTACTAATCGGACTGAGATAACAAGAACACCAGTTTTTAAGTAAAATCCTAAGCTTTTCAACAGCGAAATGGCATCGCAATCGGTTCAATAGTTTTTACGTAATGCGTGATTAAGCAGACAAACAGGCAGACAACATTATATAAAAAAACTTGTTCAGTAGCGTATTTTAAGTCCCCTAGACCCTTTCTTATATCTTAATTGTACAGACTTTTTGGTACTTACTGCTTCAATATAAGTTAGTAGACCAGAAGTACTGCGAACAGTAGACCTCGCAAATACAAACTTTCTGCAACAATCTAGCGGTGCAAAGTAGCGCCATCTATAGTACCTTATTGTAAAACTAATATTTATAACCAAGTAACCATCAATTCCAACTTAGTAGGTAAAGGGTTTATTCCACTGGTAGAAGCCTAAAAGTGAGCAATTTACTGCTTTATGAGGAGCTATTCTTCTCATCACGCCAAAGATCCTTATTAGATCTTTACCAAATTTTTATGACACCAAATTAAAGTTACTTACTACCTTTCAAATAAAAAATTACATATCGAAATTGGACCTATTAAAGCGGAGATATTCAGTAGCTTCCTTTTTGCCCCTTTTGGAAGGAAGGATTCGTCGTCAGGGTTTTGTATATAAAGTTTTGTCTAGATCGGTGGTAAAATTCGAGCTGTAAAGAAGTACTAAAAACTGACACATAAAAACAAATTGACTGTACTTAAAGCAGAGACTTGACCTCGATTTGCTCGCACAATCAATTAAGCACTATCAACGTCAGCAACCCAATCTCTTATTGACACGAGTCCGTACAGTTCTGCATCATTAGGAATGATCCCGACAGGAACTGCTCGACATCTACATCCGACTCTCATTTCTCCTGAACGAACATCGGAAGATCTTTGAATGTTGATTATCTTCCTCCCATCTGGCTCGCACCCTCATTTACATTTTCAGTTTTGCCATTATAATAACAACTGCGTCTGGTAAAAGAAAATTCGAGAAGTTATATACAATGCTTTCTTTTTCACTGTTTTATTTTTGCTAATATTTGAGGCATAGGAAATTTATTAGGGTTTTATAAGTACTTAACTGGTATTGTAAAAATGGGAAAAGCCTGGATAGAATCATGACAAGGCGCTTTGTACGAGCAAACATCTCTCTCAGCTTTGTAGCTATTAATATTTACGTGGAATAATCGAACCACCATTGTGTTGCGATGGTTGGTTTAGTTATGGTACCATTGTATCTATAAATACCCCAATTAATAAAAAACAACGATTATTGAAAACATTTCAGTTGTACTTGAGTGCATGAGGTCTATACGTTTTAAGTAAAATACTTAATTCTTGAAGACCAAGACATTAAACCTATGGTGCCGAAACATAGCCGCTCACAAAAGAGCATAATTATGGACATATAACAAGTAGCTAATAGAGATTAAAAAACTTATCTAAAATCACGTGTTTTTAGTGTAGATTGTAGTGTAGATCTTATAGCCTAATCGGGAAGTGCTTGAAATTTGAGTTGCTTAATTCCACTGGGAACGACGGACAGACAAACACGAATGTGACTCAATAAAAACGTGGCAAAATACGTGTTGCTCAGAGAGCAATCGAGCATGCCTTGCTAGGCATCCGCCTGCTAGACCCTATACCGAACGTCGAAATTCAACGTTGTACTAAAGTCGAAGATGTAGTTATATGGATAGCTCAGCCTAAATGGAGATGGATTGGACACTAAACTTTGCAAGACGGAAGGTGGACCAAGGCGATAACGGAGTGGTGTGCAGCGCTCACGGGGCATACAACCAGTTTGATGGTTAGACAACATAGTTAGGCACGTAGGAATAGACTGGATGAGACTTGCACATGATCGAAAAAAAATGGCATGAAAGAAAGGAAGCCACATAAATAATAATAGTACAAGAGGAGGCCTATACCCAGTAGTGGTGGTTACAGGCTGAGTAGATATACACATAGAAAGATAGACTCAATCGTAAATGTTTTTTAGTAGTGATCAATTTGAATTTGTTTATTATTTCAGAACTGTATTTTTTAATTAACCCATCATATCTAATTGTAATAGAGACAAAAGAAAAGTGTTTTTTACACATTCTTAATAAAGAAATTTAAAAATTTAAGTTAAACTAAAATTGTTTATTGGCCTTATTCAAAGCTAGTTAGAGCGATGGTGGCCTATTGGTTCTACAGTGTAATTTGGAATCCAACGATACCGGGTTCAAAACCTAGGCTACGCACCAATGACTCTTCGGAGTTATGTGCGGTTTTCCATCGCTCCGTGCTTCGGAGGGCACGTTAAGCTGTCGGTGCCGGCTGTTATTGATTAGTCGTTAAGCCATGTCAGAGGCCCTTTGGGCGGCCTGACAAACTCTGACGTCAGAGGCCAGCACTACCTCATACGATAAATAAACAAACAAGGCTAGATTGTAAAATCAATAGGGAAAATCATCATGATGAACTATAGAAAAAAATACTACACAGGACAAATCTGATACCTATTCTTGAATTTCCTTACCTGGACTTAGCTGGAGGTTGGAGGTTTGTTGGTAGAGTAGTAGTAAGTATTTACTTATAGCATAGTGCAATATGATGAAGCCTACTGAGGTTGTCGACTTGAATTGTTGTCAATATCACGCTGGTATTGCTTATCGCAAATTTACTACATACGTAATACCCCCGCGAACCAGCCATGCATCACACTAATATAATTAATGCTAAAGTTTGTGAGTGAGTTTGTGTGTATGTCTGTTTCTTCTACACGCTGAAATGGCTGAACAGGTTTTGATGCAATTTAGTATATAGATCCTATAGGTCCTGGAAAAACCAATACAATACTTTTACTGACCATCAGCCTCAATTAGTCCACGCGAGTAAAACCGTGGGGCACAGCTAGTTAACCATAATAGTGCAACGTGTAACCTTAACCCTTCTTCACTTATAAAGCACAATTTCATTTCCACGTTATCTAGGCTACTGTCACATTATTATTCTGTGGCGGCGTTGTAACAAAGTTACTGAGTTTAAAATATTCATGACGTGTACTAGATGGGGCTGAAAAAGGCCTGTGGCTTTCGAGCGGGCTCCGGAGGGGTTTGTCATAATCTCTAGGAAGGTGAAAATTTGCACCGGGTCATGGAATTATTACGGTAATCTTATAACATGGGCTAGCTCAACCAATATAGATATGTCAGTAAGTGTACTTTCAAATACACTACCTCTTTGCATTTCTATTGATTCCTATTATAATTAGCGCTTCTTGGTGTTCTCATGCTTATATTTTATGTAGGACATAATACATAAAAGATCTACGATGAAATCCCGTTTGACGTGCACCTATCAGCCAATACTTCCTGACAATATCCTTGCTTCTTCAAGTAACGGAGCTGCAGGCGCTGATGTCCAGCAGTGGACGTTTTCCAACTGATGGTGACCAAGACGATGAAAGACCATCAATATCATCTTACAAGCAAACTATACATGTATACTAGCAGCAAATTTAGTTAAATACTAATCTAAGAACACATTTATAATCTAACTAGTTCTGTCCGAGGCTTCGCACGCGTGATCATTTCTAATCTATCTAGTTCTGTCCGAGGCTTCACACGCGTGATCATTTCTAATCTAACTAGTTCTGTCAGAGGCTTCGCACGCGTGATAATTTCTAATCTAACTAGTTCTGTCCGAGGCTTCGCACGCGTGATCATTTCTAATCTAACTGGTTCTGTCCAAGGCTTCGCACGCGTGATCATTTCTAATCTAACTAGTTCTGTCCGAGGCTTCGCACGCGTGATAATTTCTAATCTAACTAGTTCTGTTCGAGGCTTCGCACGCGTGATCATTTCTCCAGTTTAAAAGTACTCTATGTGCTATTCCAAGACCTAAAATACCAATATACCAACATTTGATAGAAAAAATTTCAGCCGTCATAAAGATTTTTATCTATTGATTGGCTTCTAGTCATTGGATTAAGATACCAATTATACCAGTTTTTAAGTAAAACCCTAATCTATCCAAAAATGAAAGTTGCATCGCAATCTGTCCAGTAGTTTTTATATGATGTGACCAAAAACAAACAGACAGACATACATGTTTAAATAAATGTTATATTTTTGCTCAAAAGTTTATTTTAAGTACCTATAACCATTTTTTTTGTCTTCTTTGTTCACACTTTTTCGTACAATTATTGCTTTATTATAAGTATATATATTTATTACTTCAAAATAGACATAACTTTGGACCCCTATCCCACAGGAACCCTTTATTTTTTCGGCATAAAATGTATCCTTAATTTTAACCCATCATACAAACTATGACTGCTATTTTGCATCTAAATTCGTCCAATGGTTTCAGCGTGATACGTGTTCTTTTAAATAATTTTCAACCAATATCCTGCAGAAACCCTTTTATTTTTCGGGATGAAAAGTTTCCAATGTTCTATCTCGTAGTATAAACTCTTTCAGCGTGTTGCACGGTCAAGATACAGACATACAGATAGACATGTGGACAAAAATTAAAAATTAAACACTTTTGGCTTTAGTATCAAATATAGAAAAGCATCAACAAAAAAAAACCAAATATCTTCAATGTACAGAATTTGGACCCCCAACACGCAGGAACAATTTTTTTTTCAGGATAAAATGTGTCCTCAATTTTCTCTCATTATATAAGCTATAACTGTGCCAAGTTGCATAAAAATCCATGAGTAGTAACAGCGTGATACTTGTTCGTTTAAATAACTTTCAACCCCTATCCTGTTTTTTTTCGGGATGAAAAGTATCCCATGTCCTACCTCGTAGTATGAACTTAAATGAAGCCAAGTTTCATTTGAATTAATTAGAGTTTTGGCGTGATGCGTGGCTAAGATACAGCCATACGGACAGATAAACAGACAGATAAAAAATAAATAAACAGTTGTTGCTTTAGTATCGACAAAAGAACAGTCTCCAAAAAAAAACAATGTGCAGAATTGGACCTGTTACAGTTTTATTATAAGTATAGATATATATACATAACAACAATCAAATCGGGAAGTGCTCGTTTATGTTGCAAGATTCCACGCGGAATGACAAACAAGAAAGTGACTTAACAATAAACAAAACAACAAACAGGGCACGCTAAATGAAACCGATTAAAAACGTGTTGTGTTAAAAAAAGTTGATAAAAAAAAATAAAAAAAATAGCCCAAAATTTTGAAATAAAAAAAAACTTGCTTATTTTCATAGAGATTACAGGAAAACCTACGAAAACCTACAAGAGGTCTATCTAGAGCCAGTAGACTTAGACGAGGAGGCTGACGGTTTGTGTAAAGCGATGACTAACATCTGCGACGCCGCCATGCCCCGTGCAAGGGCACCACCATCCAAGCGCAATGTCTACTGGTGGACGGTGGAGATCGACGAGCTTCGTCGTCGGTGTGTGGCAAAGCGGCGCCGATACCAGCGGTATAGGAGAAGAAGACGCCGGGAGACGGCTGAGTCTGATGCTCTTTACGCTGCATATAGAGAGGCTTCCAAAGCCCTCCGCGTGGCCATCAGTGAGGCTAAGGCGGAGTCCTGGCGGCAGCTACTCCAATCATTGGAGCATGATCCGTGGGGGCGCCCGTATAAGATGGCGAGACAAAAGCTTCGTCCCTGGGCTCCTCCCATCACCAGCACGCTGCAGCCACATGTCCTCCGGCGGGTAGTTGAGGGTCTATTTCCTAGGGCACCGGGAACTGAATTTGCTCCCCCCATCACGGCGGCGCCACAAAGCGAGGCCCATAGCGAGGAAGAAGCCAACTCTGCTCCCGAAATATCGCAGGGAGAACTTTGCGTGGCCGTCTTGAAAATGAAGACTAAAAACACGGCTCCGGGGCCTGACGGTATTCCCGGTCGTGCGTGGGCCCTCGCCCAGGATGCCCTGGGACCACGCTTGAGGACTTTCTTTGACCGCTGCCTGAATGAAGGGAGATTCCCCAGGCGGTGGAAAGGGGGAAAGCTCGTACTCCTTCGAAAGGAAGGGCGCCCAGTGGACGAACCAGCAGGCTATCGCCCGATTGTACTGCTTGACGAGGCTGGCAAATTACTGGAGCGTGTTGTAGCTGCCCGCCTCGTCAAACACCTGGAGAGAGTCGGCCCTAATTTAGCTGACACCCAATACGGCTTTCGTAGAGGCCGCTCGACGCTAGATGCTATATCTTGCGTCCGCAACCTCTCCGAGGAAGGGTGCTCCAGCGGTGGGGTAATGTTGGCAGTGTCTTTGGATATTGCCAACGCGTTCAACACTCTACCGTGGAGCACGATTTTGGCAGCGTTGAGGTACCATAGTGTACCGCTTTATCTTCAGGGCTTGGTGGGGGATTACCTCTCCAACAGGGAGGTAGTCTACCCAACGAAAGATGGAGAGGGCCGCAGCCCTGTGACGCGCGGTGTTCCACAGGGGTCCGTATTGGGTCCCCTCTTGTGGAACATCGGGTATGATTGGGTTCTTCGGGGTGCTAATCTTGGTGGCGTCGGCGTCGTTTGTTACGCTGACGACACCCTGGTTACCGCCCGGGGGGGGACCTACAGAGAAGCAGCGATTTTGGCTACGGCCGGAGTCGCAGCTGTTGTGGCCAGAATAAGGCGGCTGGGACTGGAGGTGGCGCTCCACAAATCGGAGGCTATCTGTTTCCACGGCCCTCGGCGAGCGCCACCTGCAGACTCAAATATTGTAGTGGGAGGGACCTCAATTGCTGTCGGGCCAACGCTTAAATACCTTGGCGTTGTGCTTGACAGCAGATGGAGATTCGGAGCACATCTGCGGCAGCTGTCCCCAAAACTGACTGGGACTGCTGCCGCGCTGAGCCGCCTCCTCCCGAACCTCGGCGGAGGAGATGGAAGCTGTCGCCACCTTTACATGGCGGTGGTACGTTCCATGGCCTTGTACGGTGCCCCTATATGGGCGGGGTCTCTCGACTCCCAGGAGACCGCCTTGCTCCACACCGCGCAAAGGGTCATGGCGGTGAGGATATGTAGGGGATATCGCACGATATCACACGAGGTGGCCTGCGTTCTCGCCGGATCTCTTCCGTGGGACTTGGAGGCCGACGTTCTCTCTTCGGTCTTTTGGCGGAGAACGCGGGCACGCGAGCGTGACCTCCGCCCGGCGCCACAAGAGGTGGTGCGATGGCGAAAGGATGCCAGGAGAGTGGCTCTGGCAACCTGGCGTGAACGGCTCCTCACTAGGCCAGCAAAAAGAGGGGACGGGGCTCAGCGATTCCTCGAGGCTGTCCGACCCGTGCTCGTGGACTGGGTCCAACGAGGACATGGAGCGTTGACCTTCCGATTGACGCAGGTCCTCTCGGGGCATGGATGCTTCGGGAGGTACCTGTGCAACGTGGCCAGAAGGGAAGCATCCCCAGTGTGCCACCGGTGCGGCTTTGCGGAAGATACCGCACAGCATGCGCTGGAGGCATGCCCGGCAGAGGCGGAACCGCGTCAAGCCCTGACTGCGATTGTGGGAGCAGACCTCTCGTTGTCAACCGTCATAGCTAAGATGGTTGATGACGAGACGTCATGGGAGGCTATGGTTTCCTTTTGCGAAACTATCATCTCGCAAAGGGAGGCCGAGGAGCGAGAGAGGGAGATTGATCCTCTCTCCCTTCCAATCCGGAGGGCACGGACAAGGAGACGAGCTAATCCAGCTCGCACTCCGTCTCCGCGTCTCTCTCCACCACACTACTCCTCACATTGAGGAGGTGATGCACTAATGTTCCGGTGCATCACGTGTTGTATGGGGCGGGCATTGTAGCCCACCCGAGGTGGGTTCGTCCTGTGGGAAAGGACGAATGTTGGCATAGGCGGGGTTGCGGAGAATGCTAAAGCGGGCCCGCGACCCCGTTGCAGCTGGTAATGAAGGAACATCGTGGGGTTTTTAGTCGGTAGTGGCAACAGTTGTTGCCGAGCCCGACATAACCCGCTCGCACTCCCATTGGCGGGCGGATATGCGTAAATGCATTTTCCCCACGTAAAAAAAAAAAAAAAAAGGTCTTAAAATGACATGGTAAATGTACCAGTATCGTGAGATATTATATTCATCATACGGAACCCTCTCCGCGCGACGTACTTGTCTGAGTTTTTGTATACATGCTTACAATTTTGTTTGTGATAGATGGATTTTGATGGTAATTTTTCGACCACGTAGTCAAAGTTGAGGGCAAAAGCTGGTTTGTAACCGATTTCATAGAGGAGGTCCTGAATTTGACTTAATTAGTTTGTGTATGTTTACTGAGATCTCCGGGATGCCTGATATATTAAAAGCTAGATTTCGAGAGTAGTTCCATATACATTTTATCAAAAATGGGTCTGCGTTTTTTTTGTAATTAAATAACATTTATTTTTCAAATAATTTCAAAGCCATGCAGCCTTTAAGGGTTCTTATTTTGTTGTGGATTTAATTAAACGTAAAAGGTTTCTTTCTACCTTTTAGAGCCCTTATGTACCTATCCACCCAACCACGGATATTTTATGGATATTTTAAGAAAATTATAGAAGAATATTTTAATGAGAGCGATGGCAGTCTAGCGGTTTACTATTTATCCAACGACTTAGAATCCAACGATACCGGGTTCAATACTAGACTCCGCACCAATGACTTTTCTAAGTTATGTGCGGTTTTCCATCGCTCCGTGCGCGGCTGTTATTGATTAATGGCAGTCGTTAAGCCATGTCAGAGGCCTTCGAGCAGCCTGACAAACTCTGACACCAGAGGCCAGCACTACCTCATACGACAAGCAATCATGAGCAGCGTTGCTGTTCATCTCACTCATCATTTACGAACGCTAATTTAATTAACGTCAGATATTATTTGTCTGTGTCGCTTGTAGTAAAATCTTCAGTATTTAATGTTCCTTAATTAGACACTTAATTTCCTGAGATGCTAAACAATTATTTGTAAGTCTCTACCCTCTTACCTCTTAGTAAATAGTGACATAATTATATGTCATGGAATATTAACCATGGATGCTATTTTAAATGAGCTCCCGATAATTGGGTCCTGATGCAAGCGCCATGATCACGATCACTGAAGTAACTGCGGGTGGATAAGTTTTAAGTACGAACAGACAACATTGACTACCCTCTTTCTCACTCGTTTATTACGCGCGACACCAGCACCATTGTCAATTTAGTAATATGTTCCATTGTTATAACTATCATTATTTTCACTATTTCTATGTTATATCCCGTTTCTAATGTATACTACTAAAGTAAAATTTGTATTTTTATGTAAATCACTTATTCATAGATATAGTTTTGTCATATTTATACTAATACTAGCTTTGCCCGTGACTTCGAACGCGCGGACTGCAGTTTGTAGCTATGAAAAGTATCGTGTGTCCTTTCCCAGGGTCCAAACTATCTCAATACCAACTTTCATCAAGATTGGTTTAGCCGTTTATTCGTAAAAAGGTAACAGACAGATAGACATTGCCATAAGTATTTTATGCTGTGTTGCCAATGATGTTATATAAAAAGAGGAAGATGAGTTACTGTTGTGATGCGCTTCAACATGGCAGCAATAAATGTGGCTGTACAGCCACATTTGAACTTAGTCTCGCGAAAGCGTTGATAACAAACACTGCGCGTATTCATTAAATAAAAATGTCCTGTGTTATCCGACGCTGTGGAAAATCCACAAGCAAGAGTTCGAAAAGCATAAAGATCACTTACCATGCGTAAGTTTAATTATTTAATTTATTTTTGCCATATTTTCCAGAAAAAGCGAATATATTTAACCTCTGACGAAACAGGAAAAAAAACATAGAGTGCGATATATAATATCCCAGTCAACAAGTATGACATAGAGCGACATGTATCTTCCGTCATAGAACAGAAAAGGTAATATACAACAGAAGCAACAATTTCACGACAATACCTAACGCTCGTGCTAATTAGTGTTTTTTTTTATAAATGTTACATTGATTGTCCACATATTATGAAAGCTAAAGGTTCTGTGAGAGATGTGACCAGCTCTACACATAAAACCAATCAATACTCATAAGAGTACAACTAATAATAGCAATTTTTTTAAATGACTGTTTTGTTGAACATTATTCAACCAAATGCTAAAAAAAACAAATTTAGTCACATAAATTTACTGTATTATCAAAATTAGTAGTACGCATTTTTTCAAATCTGTATGTTCTGTGACGTATTTTATAGAATACTAGCTCTCCCGCCCCCGACTTCGTCCGCGCGGACTACAGACTGTTTATCGAGAAAAAAGCATCCTATTTTCGTCTAGGATATTAAAAACCAATTCAAAAGTAGGTATAGCACCATTGCTCTTGACATTTTTTGATAAACTTGTTATTTCGTTTCCATAGCAACCACAGACCATTCTGTGGTGGCAATCGTTCTTTACAGTGATTAATGAACATTTTCCATTTTTCCCGCGGAATCTTTCAATTTTCCAGGATAAAAAGTAATCCTTATTTTATTCTAGGGTATAAGCTGTCTTCGGTCTAAATTTCACCAAAATCCGTCCAGCTGTTATCGCGTGAAATCTCCCCAAACAAACAAATAGACAATGTAGACTACCAACACACATCTGAATACTTGTGTTAGTTTGGTCAAAATTACTTTGTGTCGTAATTTGGAAAAATGTAAAAAAAAAACAAATTTGGAATTTTGGATTATTATCTATATATATTTATAATAAAGCAGTAGGTAACAAAACGTATTAACAAAGAAAATTATTAAACAAAATATGGCGTAGGGTACTTAAAATAAGCTACTGATTATGAATAAAACATGTTTTAAAATTACGTCTGTGTGTCTGCTCGCGCATCATGTAAAATCTACTTGACCGATTGTGATGCTGATTTCACTGTTGGATAGATAGGGTTTGACTTTAAAACTGGTGTACTTGATATTTCAATCCGACCAGTAGAAGACGAGCAAACGTTAAAAAAATATTTGACGTCCGAATGAAGTTTTATTACATTTGGTTTATTGGTAATTTTGGCGGACAAAGTAGCGGACAATAAAAAGACATAGATTAGAAGATATCACGTGTTCTTCAATTATATAGTTACTTCCTTTCTGGATGTGTGGATGGCTTTGACTATGAAGAACGTTCACCATGGAGGGTAGTAGATTAATTTATATCTGCTATCACTTATTCTGTGGCTATCGTAGGATTCATCACTTCTCTTGTTTCTTCCAGTGATAACTTCTGCGCACAACATCACCTCCCTAGAGGTAACTCAGTACGGCAACCCGCGCACCCCCACCGCGCTTGGCTGCCACTACGTGAACGACAAGGGGGACCCGCCTCTGCACTCAGTCAAGTTGTACCGGGGGAACGATGAGATCTTCAGATACACTCCGGGACAGCAGGTGAGGGAGCTGTTAACACAAAGGCCCGCTGCACTCAATCAAGTGGTACCGGGGGAATAATGAGATCTTCAGATACACTCCATGACATCAGGTGAGGGAGCTGTTAACACAGAGCGTCACTGCACTCAATCAAGTGGTACCGGGGGAATAATATCTTCAGATACACTCCGGGATAGCAGGTGAGGGAGCTGTTAACACAGAGCGCCGCTGCACTCAGTAAAGTGGTACCGGGGGAACGATGAGATCTTCAGATACACTCCGGGACAGCAGGTGAGGGAGCTGTTAACACAGAGCGCCGCTGCACTCAATCAAGTGGTACCGGGGGAATAATGAGATCTTCAGATACACTCCGGGACAGGAGGTGTGGGAGCTGTTAACACTGTGGCTTAGAACTCAAACTCAAACTAAATTTGTTTTGTTGTAAACTAGCTTTTCCAGGACTTAAAATACCAATAAGCAAAATTCCTTCAGCAGTCAAATAGTCTTTTATGTCGATTGCTCAGCTTCTACTCATCTTATTGAGATACCAAGTGCACCAATTTTTAAGTCGTAACCTAAGCTATCCAACAGTGAGTCGCATCACACTCGGCCTAGTAGTTTTTACGTGCTACGCGAACAGACAGACACCATTTTATTAAAACGCTATGTTCTTGTTCAGTGGCTTATTTTAAGTCACATATAGACAATTTTTTAAAATTTTCTTGTATGTTCAGCCTTTTTGGTACTTACTGTTTTAATATAAGTATAGATAGATAAAATATAGGCAACGATGAAATATAATGGGCAACATAAGTACTTTTATTCAAGGCAAGTCAAAATCTTAAACAAGTGAACAAGGAGAAACAATACATAGTATAAACTAGCTTTCACCCGTGACTTCGTCCGCGCGGACTACAGTTTATCGCGAAAAAAATAGCATCCTATGTTCTTCTAGAATATTAAAAACCAATGCAAAAGTATAACACCAACGCTCTTGATGTTTTTTGACAGACTTGTAATTATTTCGTTTTCATGACAACCTGTAATACAGTTAATAAGTTAGTTAGTAAGTTAGTTAGTTAGTTGTAATACAATTCCACTACAGCTAGTAATAACATTTTCTAGTTTTTCCGTAGAATTTTGCCATTTTCCAGGATAAAAAGTAACTTTTGTTTCATTTCAGGGTATAAGCTATCTCTATACCAAATTTCAACAAAATCCGTCTAGCTGTTATCACGTGAAAGCTCCCCAAAAAAACAAACAACTAGCTTGTAAGCTAAAAAAACACGCCTGCCCTACCATTAAAAAGCTTTTGCCAATAAATTATATACTGTTGGAATATGCTTATCAAGGCCTTCAATTTGGTACCCTTATTGTAAATTCAGAAGAAAATTTCTTATTTTCGAGTACTATACTGCCGCCATATCCAATGTTTTCAAAAAAAAAAATATAGCCTATGTTACTTGGTGGAATTTAAGGATCCTAATGATACCCAAAACGTCTAAATCTGTTTAGGTATTTAAAAGTTATGGTGAAATAAAAAACACACATACAAACATACATACATACATGAATTCTAAAATCAATACACTCCTTAGATTGGTTTGGATAGACCAAATCAATAGTTAAGGTAAACTTACTTGAATTTGAATAGGTTTCCCTTTCATGTGCTGATTCAGAGTTATATCACACATATTAAAGTGAAATACCCTTTTGAATCTACAGGTGCTTCGGAAATACTATGAGCGAGAATAGATAGTTAAATATTTACTAAAAACTTCATTTATATTTACATCGACGTTTCGTTTGAGCTAAAACGTTTAAAAAAAGGCTTAATTTCAAAAATTAAAACCCTACGAACGGATAAAAAATAGTATAAGAAACTTTTGCTATAAAGACGAATCGATTGATAGGTACCTCGAATATCAAAATCGGACCAAGTTTTTAGTTTAAACATATGACCCTTCATTTGCTTATCAGTAGACGGGTAAAAAAATAATAGCCTATGACACTATACGATCGCTGCTTAGCGATAAGGCCGCCGATTGTACTACATTGTTATCTATCTATCTAACTATCTGTAAATGAAGACGAATCTATTGATAACTCGCTTGTTAAAATTGGACCAATAGGGGCGACGCTATGGTGGAGCATCCACATACATAGTCTGTTAAACTCATTACCAGTAAAAAATGACGGATTCCACACCGCCATATTTAAAATGAAGCATCCAAGATACGCTGATCCGCCTGTACGCAAACTTACACCATATTATGCCGATCAGCGCCACATCGCAGCAAGATCTCGACCTTGTAAGTTGTGTTCACTCTGTCAAGTTCTCACGGAAAGTTAAAAACAAAGATAAAAACAGTATTTTGTGATGAAATTGTTTATCAAACACAAAACACAAAAAAAATATCCATTCACGCACACCACATGCCACTCGCCTCACGCCATTTGCTGTGCTTAACGTTTTTCTGGCGATGAAGACTTCGTATTTAATATACCAACTTGCCTTCGCTGAGTGTTGAGAATCGATACTTTAATCGAACTGTTTCAAAATCATTTTTAAGGTTATGTGAGACAAAGCTCTTACCTCAGAGGCTCTTACAAAAGATTGTGACCACATCATGTAGTACTAATGTTTATTCTGTGACCACGTACCTGACCGCAAACCTCCTTAGAGTGAGCACTAAATGCGACGTTGAATAGAACGTAGTTTGTACGCCACCGAAAAATAAACGCTTTTCACTTTTTACTTAATGAATAGAAAGAAGGTTAAACGTTGGCATGCAGATGTTCTTTCAGTAAACTCGGCGTTCATGTTTAGCCTTGAGTATGTTCTTATATAAAGCGACCCTACGTATTTGGATGCGTCCTCGAATATTGAAGTTATTTCCCAGAACAGGTCCTATATAGTACATATACATTAATTACAAGACTGACCAAAAAAAGTAGTGTATTGTTTTTAGCATTCATGTGTGTATGTATGTTTGTATGTGAGGTTCTTTATTCCGGCATAACTTTTAAATGCCTGAACAAATATAAACGTATGGGGTAACCTAAGAATCCTTACACCCCCCCTCCACCGGCTCCGGCTGCGATGTGGCAGCCGATCGGCATGACATGGTGTGAAAGCTAGTTTATACTATGTATTGTTTCTCCTTGTTCACTTTTTTAAGATTTTGACTTACCTTGAATAAAAATACTTATGTTGCCCATTATATTTCATAATTGCCTATATTTTATCTATCTATACTTATAATAAAACAGTAAGTACCAAAAAGGCTAAACATACAAGAAAATTTAAAAAAATTGTACATGAGGCTTGTTCCTACGAGCGAATCGGCATATCTTGGGTCCTTCAATTACAATTTGATGATATGGTATCCGTTAAAACCACCTATATAAATTGCCGTGGATTCCGGCATTGCATAGCTTCCGCAAAAGTAAAGTGTGATCAATACGATCGAAACATTTACTATAATCTGTAAATATGGAATCAACCTGCCCACCTGAATCCATGTGTGAGGTTATATGTTAATGAGCGTTTTTTAAGGAAACCATGTTGTTCGGGAATAAAAAAGGCAGGAAGGCTATTGTAAACTTCTGTGTAAACAACTCTTTCAAATAATTATGCAAAAGTACATAGTTTAAATATTGGTCTGTAATTTTTTACATCATTCTTTCTGTCACTCTTATAAACTGGCGTTATAAAAGCAGATTTCCATATTTTAGGAACAATACCTTCTTTTACAGACCGTGTAAATAATCAAGGCATTCGAACATTTATTAATTAATAAAGGCGATTATTTGATGGTCTTGCACCTTTTGTTAGATCTATAGATTTCAGAAAATTATTAATTCTATCGGGAGCAATTTCAATGTCATTTATTAAGTTAATATAACTGCAACATTGCTCGTGAGTCATACATTAAGAGCCTGTAGAAGCCGAAGTGGAGGAGGCTGGAAGAAAAGCTCATTGAAAATACGTCGCAAAGAGACCACAAACGTCTTTACCTGAATCGGCTACTTGCCCTTCATAATAAGAGAGGAGGAGAGAGTAATAGAGCCTTTTTTGTTGGGCTTTACAAATGACCAAAACATGTAAGGGTTTTTAATTATGAAGTCTTCACATTTTTCTAAATAAGAAGCGTAACATTAAGCTTCCATATTTTTAACACTATGACGTAGAAGGAAAAATGTATCATAGTCTGAAGTATTGTCATATGTACGTATTTTTTAAATTTATATTTTTCTTTAAGTAACTTCTTCAATGGATTATACCATGGTGGGAAAGTAGAAGTAGTTTGGATTAACTTGCGGGGTATGTACTTTTCTATGACGTCACGTAAGTGTATGTAAAAATTGTTTGTAGCATCCTCTAGTTGAATATTTAGCAAACACTCATCCCAATTTATCTCATTCAAGGAAGATATATTCTACATCGATAGTAATATCGTCAGAGTAGTTTCAGAAGATAGACCATAATGCACAACGCTGGCCCAGTGCGGGTTGGTGGGGGTCTAGAACATGCCGGTTTCCAAATGATTTTGTCCTTCACCGTATGAAATCCGCATATTACATTTGAAACAGTGAGGTGGATTAAAAAAATTAGTTCTCCGAGTTACAAATATTTATACATATATATTTATTATAATAGAGTTATATAGCATATATATTATAATATATAATAGATGGTGCTGTTCTTTAAAAACTGTAAGGAACTTACACTCAGAATCACTTTACTTTTATTTCACTTTTATTTTATGTCTTCATTATAACTTTTAATGGAATAGATATTTCACAATAAAAGCTCTATTTGTAAAATATAATGACATTTTACCCGAACAGCAAAGCAAGGGAAGAGTAATGAGTTTATCAGTCTTTGTATGTATGTAGGTATGTATCTACGTATGTGGGTATGTGGATTTTCCACCATAGCCTCGCCCCTATTCGTTCGATTTTGACAAGCGAGATGTCAATGGATTTGTCTTTAGGTATAGAGTATCATAGGCTATTTTTTTACCCGATTACGGCAAGGAAAAGTAAGGATTATGTGTTCAAACTAAAACCTTAGTCCGATTTTGACAAGCGAGGTGTCACTCGATTTGTGTACAAGTATAGAGTGTCATAGGTTTTTTTTTACTACGGAAAGGCAACGGAAGAGTTATGTGCTCAAACTAAAATCTTGGTCCAATTTTGACAAGCGAGGTATAAATCAATTCGTCTTCATCGCAAGTGTCATAGGCAATTTTTTACCCGACCGTAGTCAGGTTTTAGTTTTTGAACTTATGTCTTGTTGTGTATACAATACACAAAAACCATAGGAAAAAATAAACAAAACGAGCATTACTACTCTGTGGGCAACATACATACTGACAGATACCCTTTATAGCATTACAAAGACATCTGCTTTGGATAAAAGAAACTACATTTATACAAGAAAATGCGTCGTTAAATGATTTTTCATTGGTCACGAATGATTTGGTTCAAACTACTATAAGTGTAGCATCTGATAGACTCACAGAGCTGGAACACGTAGGAGTTGCTAAATGTTGCAAATGTTATTGAACCCTTCAAATTGGGATACATAAAAACAGTCTCCGCGAAAGGAAGTTCTTCCAGCGCCCGTCGAAAGTATTAAAAACAGGTGGCACGGATTTATCGTTTAGCTTCTAAGAAAGGACCAGTGAATTTAATAAAGTTGTTAGAAGTGCTACAGAGAATCCATTTAGAGCTCCTTTAGGCAAAAACTAATGTTACCTAGATCAGACTTTATATTGTAAATGTTTATCCACTTTTGACATTACCAAAGTCGAGTTGATCTCTGAAAATTTAAAACAAGCAATATACGTGAAAATTAAACTCAGGACTGAGGAGTTAGACTTCGGAGTTTAATGACATATTCTCTGCTTGATATCTTTGATTCTTATTTAAAGTAAGTTGATTCACAAGTCTTACCTCTGACCCCTGCAGCATCAGGATTTGAGGACCGAAGCTTGGTATAATGTTGTATTATCATGGAGGCTGAATTAGTGTGAAGTTTCATTAGAATAGGATAAATATAAGTGAGTAGGTAGTTGAAAAGTCTGTTGCTTGATATGGACAGCAGAAATACTAACATCAAAAGTTAGGTAATGTTCAGGTACACAGTTTGAGTAAAAACTGTTTACCTATTACCGAAATATTTATAGTAGAAATAACTATTTGAAGTAAGAGTCGAAGAAGTTCATCCCCTCTTCCCCTCCCCCAGCCAAATACCCGACCTTCATCAGCTCTCAGGGCGGAGGCGTCACAGGCGCCTGCAACCAGCACAGCTGTTCTGTCACCGTGAAGCTTCCGCAGACCTACAACACCAGGGTCTCCTTCACCTGCGAGGTCTCCACTGAAGGCCCCAGGTTTGCAGTTGTGAAGCAGACCAAGAATCTGACTGTAGCTGGTGAGTTATCGATAATCAGTCCTGGTGTCACCAAGGCAACAATTTCCATCGACTTTGCAGTCAAAAAAAAAAAACGAGAAATAGGTTGCACCATAACTCCAAATTGCACTCTCAATCAACATCAGACAGGCTCCGTCACTTGCAATATTTAAAAAGTGTAGCGCTCGTCGCTCCCTTAAGTGTTTCGCGAACATTAGGCTTAGCAACAGCCCGCCAAAGGCGCGCTGCATTCTCCGTTCGTGCATCGCCCCGCTCACCCCGCGACGCCCCTCCCGGGCGGCAGCCGCGCGGCACTGGCGCCCGCGCGCCACCTAGCTTGGTCGCAGCGTTGCATTCCGTACTATAATTATAGTATTTATACTACAATTTCATATTGAGTACTATATAATATCGTTCGTATAGGATAGTACACTTAAATACTATAATTTGCCCAAACACAAATTTCTTACACTCATCCTCATGCATGTGTGTATGGCAACACCAAAACCCACAGAGGTCACCAGCCATTTGATCACCTGGCTAAATTTGCTCTAGATTGCCTTGTTCTTCTTCACGCAAATGCAGACTGCGAGAGGGTTTTTAGCAAAGTAAAACTGACAAAGACAAAAACACGTAACAAACTGGCAACTCAGTCGATTACTCATTATTGCAGTGCTATTACGCAATATTGATCATATCGGTTTCAATCCATCAAATTCATTAATGCGTTGTGATAGAGTTGAAATTGCTATGAAGAAAGTGACAATCTGATTGAAATCAAGATACGGAATCGCACTGCTATTTAGCATCACACGTGAGCAGCAGTGCTATTAAAGAAAGTAAGACTAATAAAAATTGCATTGGATTTGAAGCAACCGTGAACGGACAATATAATGCGTCGAATTAATTCTAAAGACGATGTTTCCATCGAAGAAATAGCAGATGTTGAAATAATTCTGCCATAAAAATAATTGTAAATAGTTATTTATGTCTTTGTTACATTGCTATTTAAATAAAGCGTACCTATTTAAAAAAAACGTACTATATTTTTTGCTAAAAACTATCTTTTTAATTTCCATACCCTATAATTTTTTGTCAGCTCGGATGCAACACTGCTTGGTCGAGTAGTTAGTCGGCCTGCAACTTTGCTATTGTCAACACCGTGTACGCCATTGTTTCGTATCGACGCGCCACGTATACCTAATTTCACCTATAAACTGCGCCAAAACCTGTTTATAGTGCTTAATAAATTATATGAGCTTTTGTCAAAGCTATATTGCGCCCAACTGGCGGCACGACCCGACCCGTGCTCGTAAAACGTAAATCAAAGTTCATTTAATTGATCGGTACGCCTTGACATTTTGTGTTATTCGTGATTGTGATAATTAGTACTTAACTAGATATAATACAAGCACAGAATGCACCCAAAACAAAGAAAAGCGGCTAAAAATGACCAACAGTCAAGCGCCGAGAGCAGCGACGACGAACATCAACGCAACTCATTTCCCGCGCCCGCGGTGGCGCCCGAGGAGGCGCGCCGTGACCCCGGCGGTAGCGGCCACAGCGAAATGATAGCAATATCCGAAGAACAGCTCGCGAGACTCCTCTCGAATGTGATGAGAAATGCCACGACGCCCCCACCGAACGGCGATCGAGATGGTCATCGACCGCTACCTACTCCGTGACACCAATGGGAAATTTTTCCCGCTGCACTGCACGATTTGACGGCGAAACCCGTAGCGCTGACGAGTTCGAAGCCTTTATGGACGCCGTCAATGTCTACAAAGAGTGCATGGCAGTGAGCGACGGACACGCCCTACGTGGATTGCCGATGTTGTTAACTGGCGATGCCGCGATCTGGTGGCGTGGTGTGAAGACCACAGTAAAGACCTGGGACGAAGCAGTGCATCGATTTCGTGCCATGTACGGCATGCTACGACCTGCCCACAAAATCTTCAGGGAAATCTTCGCCGAAGAACAAGGAAACGAACGTGCCGAATCATTCATTTCGCGAGTGCGCGCTAACTTCTCGCGGTTACCATATATCGTTCCCGAAGTAATACAACTGGACATTGTGTATGGACTATTAGACCGTAGGATTCGCAAAAGAGTAACGCGAGAAAGTGTAAACGCAGGGCTCGATTATTTACTCGAACAAGCGAGGTATGTTGAAAAATCTCTGAGCGAGGTAAGTCGTCAAAATTTAATACCTACGGCTCAATACACAGCCGCGATGCACGAACCACAGTATTCTTCCACAATAGCTTGTAAAGATAAAAATACCTTGAGTGGTGATAATTGTACTGTTAAGTGTTATGAAATAATTAATATGAATATGAATATGAACGTAGGATTCCTACCACGTTTTTAGTTTTGCCAGGAGCAGATAATAGAACGCTCTTAGGACGTGACTTTATCGTGCACGCCGACGTCACGCTTAACCTTCTACATGGGACCTGGAGTTTCGCTGACACTCCTGATCACAAGTTCCAGTTTGTAAATTCATATACCCTTGACCCACCAGCGCTGAAGTCTACGGGTGGTGCAGAACTGATGAACGTCGACGCTGATGATCTAGCGCTGAGAGAGGATGAAGAGTATAATGTGACACCTTCTCACAAGACTGAGCTCAACCAGCTGATCGTAAGTAGAGCAGACCATCACAACACCGAAGGCTCCCCTTCGACTAACGCCATCCGCTGGATCCGAGCCGATGAGAGCCAGGTACCCATCGTCTCGCCGCCGTATCGGTCAGCGCTGAGCAGAAAAGTATTGAAAGCGGGTGACGTTGATTTTAGGGGGAGAAACTATTGAAATCAAAACTAAAAAAAATCCGATGGTGTGCCATACCACCACGGCCTTGCAGCTAAAGGAGACAATATGACCTGTGTAGTCGTCCCACGACGACACAGGCCCTTTAACGTGACGAAGGTGGTGAGCGACACTTCATGCGACCTGGCGGAGTTTTCAACGACAGGTAAGAGCATAGAAAAGTACCACGTCTCGCACCTCACTCCGTACGTAAGCCATCGAAACCCCCGTGAAAGGGAAGAAACGCCGCGGACGGCCGCGTAAAGAGTAGGTCCTAGTCCGAACGCGAGGGTGCCTTGTTCGTACTAGAGGGGGAGGATGTAGCGCTTGTCGCTCCCTCAACTGTTTCGCGAACATTAGGCTTAGCAACATCCTGCCAAAGGCGCGCTGCATTCTCCGTTCGTGCATAGCCCCACTCACCCCGAGACGCCCCTCCCGGGCGGCAGCCACGCGACACTGGCGCCCGCGCGCCATCTAGCTTGGTCGAGTAGTTAGTCGGCCTGCAACTTTGCTATTGTCAACACCGCGTACGTCATTGTTTCGTATCGACGCGCCACGTATACCTAATGGCACCTATAAACTGCGCCAATACCTGTTTATAGTGCTTAATAAATTATATGAGCTTTTGTCAAAGCTATAAAAGCTAGTTAAGAGTTTTTATCATTCTCAGGCATTGTAACTAGGATCTCCTTTAATTTTTTAGAGGTATCTATGTGTTGGAATCTATATATATTATTATTATTTTTATTTGTTTAATTTTATTATAGTATGTGTATTTGTATTTAATGGAATGTATGTATATGTTTATTTATTTTTATTAATTATTTCAATAAATATATATTTGTTTTAGTTGTTTACACCGCCATCCTCTCTCACTCCATTATTTTTTTCCATCCAAAGGTTGACTGGAAGAGATCGATTTTATCGATAAGTCCACCCGTTGCACTTTAGTTATAAGATTGTTTCTATTTGTTGTAAATTTTTGAAAACTGTTGTACAATAAAGTATTATCTATCTATCTATCTATCTATCCATTTTTTTCCTGGACATTGTCTGTAAGAAGCTTAAAAACATGCAATTCATTATTTAATTATTTTGATGTAATTGCATCTATGATTTTCTTTACCTAGCTCTTATTCCTATTCAGATGTTTCATTATTTTATTTATGTAATTTTAAAAGATTGCCAATCTGTGAAGTTTCCTTGCGAGCTCGATGATCACGGAGTAATATGCAGTTGTCAATGTCGATAATGTTATGGTAAATATATAGTTTATGTATAAAATTACTAAAAAAAATATTTCAATCTGCGATTATCCTATCCGGGTTGTAAATGTACTAGTTTCATTGAAGACTTGTTTCACTGAAGACATTTGAATTCAGGATGGCGTTAATCCGGAACCAAATTAAATGAAAAGGTCTAACGAGTGACATTATGATCACAGTGGATTGAAGTGATTCTGAGTGAAAATTCCATGCAGTTTATAGAATACAACTACATTTGTATTGATCCTGTTATTTAATAGGATCAATTTTTATAACTCTGTTCTTTGGTGAAGCACTTTCTGCGCTAGCAATTGCAGTGGTGCGTCTTGTCTTGCCTGGAAGGAAACTATTTGGCCAAGATATACGTACTCCTGGACATACTCAATCTCCACATCCTCTATGCATACCTTGAGCTTGGTGCTGTTTGTCATGAGCTTGGTCTTTTACATGTTCATACTGAGTCCGACCTCGAGGCTTGCTTTGCTTAGGTCTTCAAGCATTTGTTGTAACTCTGTGGCTGTGGAAGAAAACAGAACAATGTCGTCAGCAAATCGGAGGTTGGTTAACCTCTTATTGCCAACAACAACGCCCTTTCTCTCCCAGCCAGTAGATAGCTTTTTGAAAACTTCTTCGAGGGTGGCAGTGAAGAGTTTTGGGGAGAGTGGGTTGCCTTGCTTGACTCCTTTGCCAATACGGAAAGATGGCCCAGTGGTTTGGATTTTTACTGATGCTGTGCTGTTATGGTAAATATTCTGAATAAGTTTAATATATGTGACATCTATGTTTTGATTACTAAGTGCTTTAAAGAGTGAAGAATGGGTGATACTGTCGAATGCCTTTGAATAGTCGACAAACGCTATGTACAACGGGAGTTTGTATTCATGGTACTTTTCTAATAATTGATTAAGAGAGTGAAGATGGTCTGTGGTGGAGAGGCCTCGGCGGAATCCTGCTTGTTCCGGAGGCTGATGTAAATCCAGCTTTCCGGAGATGCGGTTTTCAATGACTTTGATAAATGCTTTGTAAAGATGGGAGACAAGGCTGATAGGACGATAGTTGCTAATATCAGTCTTGTCACCCTTCTTGTGTAAAAGAATGATGTCAGAGTGGCAGAAATTATTAGGAAATGAACCAGTTTTAAGGATAATGTTGAAAAAATTGGTTTGGTGTGGTAAGAGAGTAGGTTCCCCAATTTTCAAGGCCTCGGTAGTTATGCCATCTTGACCAGGACTCTTGTGATATTTCATGCTGCAGAGGGCGCGATGAACTTTGAAGCCTGTGATTGGTGCAACTGTATCAGAGCATGAATATTCGCTGGTGAGTATTGGGGAACCTATAGCGCTGGAATATAGGGATTTATAAAAGTTGGTACTTATTTCGAGGATTTTGCCCCTATCGCTGTGCTTTGTGCCGTCCTTGTCTTTAAGGCATGCTATCATTGATCTTCCTTGTTCCATCCCTTATTTGGCTATCTTGAGTGACCTGTTTTTTTCTAGAGCTGTTTGCACTTGTCGACTGTTATATTGTCTGATATCCTTCCTGATACTTCTTTTAACTCTTCTGTCAAGTGTTGTGTACTCTCTTGTGTAATATGTAAGTTTTTGTTTGCCTTCTATCAACTTTTTAGAATCTTCACTCAGTTTTTCTAATTTTTGTTGGGAGGTTTTATTTTCAAGCTGGCATTTTTAATTGTGTTTCGTATGTTATTAAACTGTACATCTACATTTTCCGTATCTTTTGTCTCGAGTATGCTAAAACTGTTTTTCAATTCCAGGTTAAACTGTTCTTTGCATGTGAGTAAAGCGCTTTTATTGATCCGTGTCAGTGTATTTTTGATCATTGTAAGTCTGAAAATTTTAGTTTTGAATGTGGCTGTAATTCGTAAAGGTCTGTGGTCTGAACTAAATTGGATATTGTTGATTACTTCTGTGTTTTTGATAATATGCTTATTTGAAGAAAGACAGAAGTCTATCTCGTTCTTAGTTGTACCATCTGGAGACAACCAAGTCCATCTCCGTTGTGATTTTTTATAGAAAAAGCTATTGCTTATACTTAGATTTTGACTCAAAGCAAATTGGATTAGACGTTCTCCGCGGCAATTTCTGTCTCCGAGCCCATGAGGGCCTAAGATGTTGGTGTTGTCAAGATCTTGTCTCGTAAGTTTTGGCATTAAAGTCACCTAGAACTAAGTTTCAGGTTCCTCTATGATCATTGTACGTTTTTCCGAGAGAATCATAAAACTCTTCCAATTCGTCATCTGAGTGTGATGATGTAGGTGCATAGATTTGAATTATTGTAAGGGTTTTTGTATCTGTAATATAGAATTTAAGAACTGCTATTCTATCTGAGACTGATACGAATTCTTTAATGTTGTATTGCCATTTTTTCGCTACAAGAAATCCTACTCCGTATTGGCTATTTTTCCCACCTATATAATGGAATACGTTTTTGACTCTGTCTAAAGTGTCTTTGCCATCTCTTCTTACTTCAAATAGGCCAATAACATCCCAGTTTACTTTGTCCAGTGCGTGTTCGAGTTCCATTAAACGTTCCTCAAGGCGAAGAGTGCGAACGTTATATGTAATATATTCAGGTTATCGGTATCCGTATGCGTAGCCGAGGTCGATTGACAGAGAGATCCCACCCGGGGATTGTATGCGCCCCTTCTCCAGGGGTCAGCTGCCTACTGTCATCAGCAGCATTTCCACTGGAGACACCGGGCACTTGGGGCCTGTTTCTGTGTGTGCAATTCATGAGGGAAGAGGTTTAGACAAATAACCCACCACGCTTGTCTAGTGCGGGTTGGTGGGTGTGCAGTGAGCCATCTCACTCGGCCCTTGGACGCCGCCGTTGGTATACTAGGTACTCTTCCGCCGCCGCCCTAAACTGACATCCTGCGTTTATGCCAGTTGTTCAATTTTGACCTCGTTTAGACACTTGCAATCCATGAGCCCAAAGTAGCTTGTTACTGTGTGGTCGGGGACTGCCGAAGCAGCTAGCAGTAATATCTTACTGCCTGTCCATTATCCGCCACCTATGGACCCCGATAGTAGCCTACAGCGAGCTAGGTTATAATATGTTATACTATGGTAATAAATTATATTTGCTGCGTGCACACCTTGCCATTATTGCTTGAATGCCCCAGTGCTTGAAATTTTCTCTAGTTTCTGAATTTTGTGTACCTGCAAACTTTATACAGGACACAGCTATGATAACAGAACTGGCGATGAGAGGTTAACATGATTATCAGTTCTTAATACCCTACAGTTAGGTATTAAGGCCTTTTTGCCGTTTTGATCTATTTAAAAACACATTTTTCGTCAGTTTTTGCCACTGCCGCTGTATATACTATCAACTCTTCTCATGCTGTTTTACTGTCCACGTTTGCCTTTTCTTCGCAACTACTTCATCAGAGATTTACTCGACCTACTGTCATTATCTTGCAATCATATCTGTTGGTCTCCATTACTGTGGAGGTCCCATATTAAGGACTTTAGTCTGTACAGCTAGATTCTAAGCCCCGTTTGCCATTATGACCTACTTCAAAACAAACTCGTAGGTATTTTCTGCTACTGCCTCTACTTATTTCTATCAACTCATCTGACTGCTGGTTTTCTGTCCAGGTTTGCCCTTTCTTCGCCACCACTCCTGCAGTTCTTTGTTCCCATATTTTGCAACATGTCCTGCCCGTTTCATTTGAAATATGTTATATAGAATTCCCATATTATTTTTAGGGATCCGTACCTCAAAGGGAAAAAAGGATCCCTTACTTCACTATTCGTCTGTCCTGTCTCTCTGTCTGTCAAGACCCTTTTCCTTAGGAACTAGTGGAGCTATCAAGTTGAAATTAATATCAAATAGTCAAGTCTGCAATACCTTAGAGCTGCGAAAAAACATATTTTTTAGACCTACGTCTTTTTTTATGTACTGTCATATATCCATTACCAATATATAAAAGTCAAACATTGTCTGTTTGTTTGTTTGGAGAGGTTTCACGCAATAACGGCTATACGGATTTTGATGAAATTTGGAATGGAGATAGCTTATACCCTGGAATCAAATAACGAATACTTTTTATCCCGAAAAATTGAAAGTTTCCATGGGAAAACTTGGAAAATTTGAATACTCGCTGTAAGAAACGTTTTCCATGGACACGAAATAACAAGTCTGCCAATGAACATCAAGAGCGTTGATGCTATACCTACTTTTGCAGAAAACAGAAAAATCCGAATAACTCAAATTTGAAGTCCACGTAATCCACGGTGCGCTAGTCCAACTTGCATTTGACCGGTTTTTTTCTCCAAATCTCCATAAATCAGTATCGTAAATAAAGGACGGCGTGAGAAAACTGGCATGTCCAATTACTTCAAAATTCAAGGACACCCACCAACCCGCACTCAGCCAGCATGTTAGACTATCCTCTCTTTGATACAAGGCCTGTGTCCCAGCAGTGGGAACACAATAGGCTGATGAACGATCATCATCACCATCAAAGAGCCATGCAACGCACGCATGGCACGTTTAAAGCTCTTTGTTCGGCTCTTATTTTTTATACAGCAAGATCTAACCTTGATAACCTTTTAGCCTTGATAACTGATGAAGCCTCTAATCGTGCCATCTCTCGCAGTGATCCTCAAAGAAGACCCAGTGATATCAGAGGTGCCTGGGAGTGTGCAGGTCGGTGAAGAAGTGTTCCTTAACTGCACGACTGCGCCGGCCATGCCGCCCGCCGTTATGTGGTACATCGATGGGAAACCAGAGAGAGTAAGTTTATTTATTTAAGGCGAATATTACTTATTGCTCATTGGCAATTATGTATTTTGCTGTATTCTGTAGATACCCGGCAGAGAACCAAAGTAACTAACGTAGCTCTAAGGATAAGCAAGCTAAAGTGGCAGTGAGCTGGTCACATTTCCCGGAGTACCAATAACCGTTGGGGTAGACGAGTTCTTGAGTGGATACTACTTCTAGGAAAACGTAGTGTAGGACGCCCTGTGGAGGTGGAGTGACGACCAGTGACACAAAACAAATATATCCGTAACGATTATATATGTCTTGTGTTAGTGGCGTGCATTAGGAGAGGCCTACGTCCAGCAGTGGACAAGTATAGGCTGATGATGAATGATGTATTAGTAAGTAGAAGGTACTTTTATTTATTCTGTGGTATTAGTCAGGGCAAAGTAAACCCTTGAACATCGACGTAAAGTTAGCAGCTTATCGGTTTTTACCTGACTGGCGAAACAAAGGATGGGTTATGTGTTCAAACTAAAAACTTGGTCTGATTTTGAGAAGCGAGGTCTCAATAGATTCGTCTTCACTGGAAGAGTGTCGTAGTTGGGATTTAGTTTATGCACTTATGTCTTGTTTATGGTATAAATACTTTTCGGAAAATGTGGGTTAGGGTTTATATCCCGATTACCTCTTCTCCCTTCCACGTTCGGGCTACAAAACGTACGGAAGCAAGGCTTCAGCATATTATTATGGATAAAGTTCTACCAATTCATTCTATGCGTTTCGAAAAGCCATATTTTTTTCACTTACCATTAAGTGAGACCGTGTTTAAATGCTTGCCTATCGTGCATTACGAGGTCCCTGTGCGGTCTGTCTATCGTCAACGCGAGCATGGTCAAAAAGCTTGTTGTTTCATCCAGCACAATGTTTGAAAAAGAAGAGAGACAAAGCTACTGAACGCTCGGTTGGCTTTGAGTAACTTCATAAAACCTGTTCTAGGAAATATGTGTTTTTGAGTAATCCGTATAAGTTTGTGAAATAATTTTTTATTTAGCATCTTCATTACATGTGCAGTGTTCTACGAAGATTTCTTTACTTTTACAATTTATGAGTACATTATGGAAGGCCAAAATTCAGGTAAAAATATCGTGCGAAAAAGCAGGTTTATTTGCTCTTTTACTGAATTTGTTTCTTAAAATTTATATATTTTGCTTTCTTAAAAAAAAAAAAAAACTTAAACTTAAAAAAATCAAAGATAGATGTGTTACAACGCCATAATCACGTACGAGCGTTTGTATGAAAAGTATGTCGGGTTAGCCGGTCTTAAAGCAAACATCCACAAAGTAACAGGTAAATTTTTTATAGTCCCGCATCCCGTACACCCAAAGGATCCAAACGGAATCAAACTATTATTTTTGTGACGAAAGGATCGATTGACCACCAAGCGGCTGAACCACGCCTTCACTTTACAGTTTATTACTTAATGAACCAGAGTGATATTTACCATGAGATAAATTATCTGCTCGTTCATAAAACACCAAATTTAAAAAAAAAGTTGTTTGTTTTCCTCGGATAAATGTAATACATTATGTACGCATTCATAACACAGCACACATTATCTATACTGTATGTTACACACTTCGCTATGAATGGTCATAATGAACACAAGTGACGCCTCGCGTAACAATATCTTCGTGGAATCATTCGGCAATTGTCATAATGAAGTCACACGTTTTCTGCAAGGAACTTACTTCATGTGGCATAGCGAATAAGCGCCCAGGTGATGATGGAGTTTATACTCTCCAGCCGAGCTTTTCTAGTAGTGATGTTTTGGTGAGGCGAAAATATCATAATTGCATATATTACTTTACCTACTTTATATACTATAAACTCATTCAGTCGCATACATTTACTATCTTAAGAAATTAGTAGTAGGCATTTTTTTTAAATGTATGTTTTTTGACATATTGAATCATTTTTTTTAAATACGACTGTTACATCGCAGCAAAGTTGCGGAGAGTATATCTATTTCACTTTCACTCACGCTAGTGGTCTTGCTATCTTGTTTACACAACGTAGTCTTATTTTTAAGTGTGCATCTAGGTACGTTCTATTGTAAACATTGATGTGTGTGAGTAAGTGAGGACAACATTGACTTAACGTTAGTTCTGATACAGCGCACCTTTAAATTAAAACATCGTTGGAAAGATAGATATAAGTAGATAATATTTGATAAAACCTAAATAAAAACAATTTTTTTCTCCAACAGATAGAGAAACCTTGGCTATTGAACAACACGCAAGTATCAACAGCAAACAAAAATGGTCTCCGGAGCAGCTGGTGGGCGCTGCGCTATGTGATACGGACCTCCAAGGGGTACTCAGAGGTCTGCTGCGAGGCGACGCAGCTGACCTGGCCACCTCACGTGCGGGCCGCCAACGCAACTGTTTTGGTAGCCAGGTCGCCGCATTTGTCCATGTTCACTGCTTCAGGTGAGACTAGGTACAAAACACGAGCTATATTATTATTATTAGATAGCTTAGGGTTTGATTTAAATCTGGTGTAATTGGTATCTCAATCCGGTGAGTTAGAAGCCGAGCAATTGATAAAGGTATTTTTGACGGCTGAAGAATTTTTGTTCTTTTGAGGACCAATATACCAACATTTGTTTGCATATTGTTCCTTGAATGGCACATTATAGTACTTTGAACCTTTGAAAAGAAGAGACCACGCGTGCGAAGCCGCGGGTACAGCTAGTATATATATATATATATACATAGTAATATATAGTAAATTTCATTCGAATTCATTGATTATTTTCGTCGTGGTGCGCTGCCAAGGTACAAACAGACAGACGGACAGACATACAGACAGACAAAAATTAAAAAATACAGTGTTGGCTTTAGTATTGTACGCCTCCAAAAAAAAAATACATAATATCTTCAATTTACAGAATTTTGGACATTATCCCGTAGGAACACTTTATTTTTCGTGATAAAAAGTATCCTCAATTTTTATCCATTGTATAAACTATAACAAAATCCGTCAAGTAGTTTCAGCGTGATACGTGTTCTTTTAAATAACTTTCAACGCCTATCCTGCAGGAACCCATTATTCTTTCGGGATGAAAAGTATCCAATGTCCTACTTCGAAGTATGAACTCAAATCATACCAAATGTCATTTGAACTCATTGACTGTTTTTGGCGTCATGCACTTCCAAGGTACAGACAGACAGACGGGCAGACAGATAGACAAAAATAAAAATAAACTGTTTTGGCTTTAGTATTGAACATAGAACGGACCCCAAACATTTTTACAAAATATCATTAATTTACAGAATTTGGGACATTATCCCGCAGGAACTTTCTATTTTTTCGGTATAAAAAGTATTCTCAATTTTAACCCATCATATTAACTATGACTGTGCCAAGTTGCATCAAAATCCGTCCATTAGTTTAAGAGTGGTAAGTGTTTCTTGAAATCATTTTCAACCCCTATCCTGCGGGAACCCTTTCATTTTTCGGGATGAAAAGTAGCCTATGTCCTACCTCGTAGTATGAACTCAAATCATCCCAAGTTTAATTTAAATTCATTCAGTAGTCAGTAGTCTTGACTAGGCATCACGCCGAGTGATGCCTAGCCAAGACAGACAAAAAAGAAAAAAAAAATAGTTTAAAATAGTTTTGGCTTCAGTATCGAATCTAGAGTACGGTGCAAAAAAATAATTCAAAATATCTTCATCTTCAATGTAGAGAATTGGACCCGTTACAGTTTTATTATAAGTATAGAAGATGTCTATGACTGTGATATATAGATGATATTTGGTATATTATTGTAGGGGTAAGCTTTTTACGCAAGAGTCCACCTGGGGATGTACCACGCCTTTGTCAGATATTCATCCACCAAGAAGTAGTGTGTAAGCAGTTCTGTGTTTCGGTTAAAGGACAATGTTTCCAGACAAATTACTAGCCAATGAGACAAAAACCAATATCTCAGAGTGACGAGCGCAGTGCAGTGACGCGCAAGATTTTGCAAATAGCAACTAAAGTGCTGGGTACACTGCAACTGTTATGGGCTGGCGCAACGTTTACCATGATGCGAGCAACTGCTCGTCACGTCACTCAGTCAAGAAATATACACACATAGGCAAACACACATTGGCCCTGCGTAGACATTTTTTATTTGTATGGCTTGCATACAAATAAAAAATTACTTACTTTTCTTATATTTTTTGTTGTAATTTATTTTCATTCAATTTATTTTTCCCTTAGCTATACACACATGTCACTCTGATTTTACTAATAATGAACGTAAAAGCACGTTAAGCTGTATATCCCGGTTGTTATTGATTGGTAGCAGTCGTTAAGTCATGTCAGAGCCCCTCGGTCTGACAGCAACGACAATCAAGCAATGAAGTCCTCACTATCGCTATCACGATATCTGTAAATTCCGAGAGAGAGAGAGAACAGATTTCCCCAAAATCGAGATTTTATTGTCTTTGCGCGAGTTTTTTATCCCCAGCAAAGTACACAACACAACAGCAGCGACAAAAACTGCGAGCACCGTACAAAAACTACAAACAGACCACGATACCTATTGTTGCTCCCATTTAAATACTTTTGTATTCAACTTTTACAACCCCGATTCAGCATAAAACATTTAAATAAAATGGCGTGAATATTTTAGCACAATAACGTGGGAACGCGAACCAACCGCTTTGCGAAGAATGGGGCCGAAGCAATTCACGGGTCGCGGACTTCGAATGGGAAGGTTTTTTGTCATTCTGCGTTGGTACTAGAGTTGCAGTGTTCATGGTTTCACCAGATAAAGTAATTATGTTTTATCCATCTATCTATACTATCAATAAAGCAGCATATAACAAAAAGTCCGTATGATGAAGATTATTAAAAAACTGGTAAATTAAGCAACTAAACAAAATATACCGTTTTTTAAATTTTGTCTGTCTGTCGGTATGTCCACGCATCATGTAAAAACTACCACACTGATTGAAATGCGAGTATTACTGTTAAATAGATTCAGTTTTGACTTATATCTGGTGTATGTCATATCCGGTCCGATGAGCAGAAGCCGAACAATAGCTAAAAAACTAACTGAAGGCGGAAAAAAACCTGGTTTGGAATAGCGTATTGGTACGTAATGTAATGTTGCGGTTTGGTCCTGGAATAACACACATACGAGTAGGTTTATTTTATTCCAGAGAAATAACCACGCGGGCAAAGCTGCGGTTACAGCTAGTGGTCAATAAAGATAAACTGCGCCGTCAGTGCCTATTCCTGTTTCAGCATCGGGTCCACAGCGTCTGCCAACACAGTATATACTGTGGTTATATTGGCAATATTGTAGTACCATTACTACAATATTGCATTGCATACAAATGCATTGGAGTATATGTTTGATACTCTGGACTAAAAAGGATGTGGCATTAATATTAACGGTGCGTACATCTCACACTTGAGATTCGTGGATGACATCATCATTATGGCAGAAACGTTGCAGGACTTGCAACAGATGTTGGACAGTCTAGCTGATTCGTCTCAATGCATTGGTCTCCAGATGAACTTGGACAAAATCAAGATCATCATGTTCAACGACATGTTATTCCGGAACCTATAAAATTGTTGTTAACGGAACTGTTCTCGAAGTTGTTGAGGAGTATGTTTATCTGGGGCGAACTTTTCAACTAGGTAAAAAACAGAGAGAGGTTCGAGAGACTTCGAGAGAGAATCCCGCAGCTGGGCTAAGCAGAATTTGGGAAACTTTTTTGAGTCTTCTCGTCACCAATACCCCAAATTTTAAAGAAAAAAGTCTTCAACCATGCATCCTACATGTTATGACATACGGAGCAGAGTCGTGGACACTCACGGTACGACAAGTCCAATTTAAATTCGCTCAGCGGGCTATGGAAAGGGCTTTGCTTGGAAATCCAACTGAAAAACAAATTTTTCGACATAGCATGCAGGATTACTAAGCTGGAGTGGAAGTGGGCTGGTCACATTTGTTGAAGGACTGATAACCGCTGGGGTAGACGTGTTATTGAGTAGAGACCGTGACCCAGCAAACGTAGTGTAGGGCGCCTAGTGTTTTCCAGCTAGGTGGAGCTACGATATATACAAGCTGGCTGCAGTTAGAAGAGAAGAGACGAAGATCGGGCTCAGTGGCGTGCTTTGGGAGATACCTACAAGATTAATAAGTTCTTAGTTAAAAAAATATGATAGAATTTCCTTTGTTACTCACTAAAGAGCTTTTAAGTTTATTGTTTAAATTAACAAATTAAGTTTTGTTTTGTTCAAAGGTAATACAGGGTTGTCCAAAGGTATATGAATCATTGGACAAAACTAACCAATACAAAATATTTTCTAAAAAAAAAAAAAATGTAGCTTCCACAAAAACTACAGAAATATTAGAATATTTTGATTGAAAACAGATAGAAGGTGCCTCGAAAGTCAACATAGTCTCAAATGTACCATAACATGACTCATTATATTAGTATTGCTTAGTATTGAGGAAGTAGGAACATTTTAGCAAAACAACCTTCATATTCCACGAACTGTCAACTCAATTATTGGTCCAACCAAATTTAATATTAGAGATGAGTGGTAAGGCCTTTATGTACCTACTCTGTTCCTTGAGCGTCTTGAACGAAGCAACAAGAACATAATCTGTGACCCTGACAGGAACTTGATATCGCTTTTAGGCGGAGAAATTCTGTAATAGACGCTCCACATTAATATAATATGACACCTAGCGCCGGCCGACAGTAAAAGGGAGTGGGCACGTTTTCGATTCTATTTAAACCTGCTGAATCCTTAACGTTTGATCCTCGGGTAGGTCAGAAGATATTGGTCATTTTTCTCGATGTCGTTTCGTAATTTTGTATTCTCAGATATTATCTGTTTGAGCCTGACGTGACCAGAATGTATAAAATCCTGATTCGAATAGGTTTATCTTAAGCAACAATCTTCCTTGGAATCGGAGCAAAACACTTGCTATCGATGAGATGTTTAGAAATTAAAAATTAAAGGTTTTTTCAACTCTGTGGTCGATTATATGTGGGTCAAATTCGAAGAAATATTTGATAGAGCCGTTTGAACAATAAACACTAATTTAAATCGCTCGGATGGCCGGTGTTACAATTATGGAATTTAAGACGCACACAACGGCTTGGGTGGTTCTTCAACTCTTACATATTATAACGGCTCTGGCCAGATTCTAAAAAAAGTATCTCCTGAGTTACAACGCTACACTTATTCGCGGTTTAAATATGCATGTTAGCTTGTTACCATGCTGAGGATATTGTTTGGAGTCGAAGTTGACTAAACGGATGCGGAGGTACCTTACACGTGACTGAAAACTAAACGCGTCTCGCTACCGAAATTCACCGCGTTGGTGTGCAAAAGCTATAAGGCCCAAAGAAGGCCAATTGTGCGCCTTGCACCAAACATATGTGGACCACGGCCGTGGAGCTGGTACCTAATCTTTCCACTTTTAGTTAGATCTGTGTAGAAAATATATAATACAGAATAACGTTCCAAAAAATAATATTTTGTAAGATATTATTTTTTGGAATAATAAATATAAGACGTAATTCAAACGTGACGAAGTGTTTTTGTATAAGATTTCTTACAAATTACACCTTCCAAATAAACCAAGCAACATATTTTATCATTTTACAGTAACTTCAAGACTGAAGAGTTGGAACCCTGATAAAATGATGAAGTCTTTACTTGATACCCAAAAAAACTAATTTAGAAAGCAGATACATATGTCTCACGGTTAAGGTAAGCTGTAATCCTGGACCTGGAGTTCGTAGACAAATACTTGATGTCCCCAATAGGAAATCAGCAGATCCTCAATTCTCGCAGTGTGGGCAGGTTAAAAAACTCATCAGACGTAAGATATGAAACAAACAAACAAATACACCTACAAGTGAAACTAAATTAGTAAATACGTTTAAAATGAGCATAGAAGCTATCTATAAAAAGCTTTAAATTTTTTAGTTGGTTTTAAAAGGAAACACGACACAGCTGGCGGGTTGGTGTCGGCGGCATTATTTCAGAAAATCGCTGAAATATTCTGTTGACACCTCTCTACAAGTGGTAATCACTAACTGCCAAAAGACGTTGCTGATTTCGTGCCACTGACAATGTGTTCCAACTTGTATATGAAGCCGCCGAATAACCCGCCAACAACAAAGGCAGGTCAGTGATTTTGGTGTTTAGATTCCCTTATATCAGAAAAGAAGAATTGCCCCTGGGATAGTGATATAGATTTTTTTATTTTACGAATTTAGTCATCTGTTTAAAAATTCCAATCCTTAATTTATTTCTAATCCAATTTATTCTGTTTATTCAGTAGCATCCTTGTCCTCCTGAAAATCAATCTTCGTCGCCTTCTTGAAGCTATTCAAGGCTATACTCCATTGGCTGCCATCCAAATTCATACCTATAAACATACGACATCGCTTCGCGGAGTGTAACTCCGATAGAATGGTGTAGATAGCGATTCATGGTTCCATGGTTCCATGAATCTGTGACTTTATGCGAGTATTTATGCGGCATTGTGGTCGTGGTGTAAGCAGTGCATAAAATATTCATTATTTCACTGGATTTGCGCTTTACCTTTGATCAAAAAATAAATGATGGAATAGTTTACCAGCGACTTAGTTTGACGATTGCTGTTCCTGTGTACCTGGGAGTTATCAAGTCCAGCGGCTGCATGTTCTTTTGGATTCGATTTCTGGATATCACATTAAAAAGTTTTATCAGTAAATAGTATAAGGTTTAAGCGAGAACATGGATACAATGCTAGACTTTTATGTTGTGTTTTTTTTATTTATATCTGACTCAAACGATTGCCAATCGTTTGACCATGATCTCACCCGATTTAAAGCAATTATGTGGTTGAAGGTTGCCACACACGCACACACGCTTGTAAATTGGAGAATTTTTTACTCTGGACTTGAACACATCTGGTTTATAGTTTACCGACGAGGGCATAGCATTCCACTCCGATGCAGGTTTTAAAATAAATGAAAAGGCGTATAATTTTATGTTTTCCAGTCTTTTCTTTTTTATGGTAATGGAAAATATTGGCTAGAAGATAAGCGTGTTTTGGAATTAGCTGTGAGTTTCTCGCGGATGTTTTCCACCTGAGTAATTTCATCTAAGTCAGTCTTTTGCACATAAAGATCACACAAACAAGCAATCACATATTAGAGAGATAGGTACTTATCTAGGCAGCAAAGCCAGCATTGTAGTTTATTGCAGTTTTAAGTATGATGCTTTATCTATAATTGCGAATCTATATTCGGCAAGCTTCTTCAAGTCTTCTCGTCGCACAAACCACAGTGGCTGAAGACAATTTTTCCAATCAGTGTGTCCTACTAGTCATGACCTACGAAGCTAAAACTTGAACACTCACGATAAAACTAGTCTACAACTTTAAAGTCGATCAGCGAGCTATGGAGAGAGCTATGCTTGGAGTTTCTCTAAACGACAAGATTCGTAATGAAGATATCCGACAAATAATCAAGGTACCCGACATAGCTCTAACGATAAGCAAGCTGAAGTGGCAGTGGGCTGGCTGGCCAGGTGGAGTGAAGACCTGTGAAAAGCTGTTACAAGAAAATGGATGAGGAGAGCATAAGACCGCGCTCAGTGACATTTAGAGAGGCCTACGTCCAGCAGTGGACAAATATCGGCTACATCATATGCATACCTATTAGTTACCTCAATAAGAACGTAAGATTATAAAACTAGGCACTGTTTGGTCAATATAACGTCCATGTCCGTTTACAATCCGACGGGTACGAGTGGAAATTTAAGCGCCGCGTTCTCAATATATCGCAAAATAGTAATCTCACTAGTTTTATTACTAATTAACGGCGTGTACTTATTCGGTGATACAGAGTTACTCGCAGTTTGATTAGTTATTTTTGTGTGATTTAATTTTACCCAAAAGAATACACTTTCCCAGTTCTAATTGGAATTTATTTTAACTATTGTATTAATATTAGAAAGATTTTACTGTTTCTAAATGTATCTAGACTTTTTTTTGTCTTTTGCGATTTAAACTAATTTACAATACCGCAAAACTAAACAAATGTAAGTAATTTATGTATGTAACTTTGTGACATGTTAAATCATGACTCCAAGTTAGATTTTTGTTATGGATCTCGATTAAATAAAATGTATTGGGTACAACGCCATCTGGCGAGGAGCAGCGTCTTTTCTATTAGATCAAGTTGTGTTTTCTCCGTATCTGAAAACCAGACGCCGAATTTGTAAAAAACGCCGAACTCCACCACGCGTGCGCCACTTTCTTCGTTGAAGGAATAATGAAAGCTTGTCTTGTTGAAGACAGATTGATAATTTCGCCTATCTAAGAGTCAAGAAATAATGGTTGAATTTGCCTCTGCGAGTGAAAGGGAAAAGTTTTCATCTACGGTCTAAAAATAGATAAAATGGTTAATCCACGCAGCGACAGCTAGCGACAAGAGGCGTGAACCAGAAGGAAGGTGTAAACGAAGCGGTGCCTTCTGACGGAAAGTAGCAGGGCTTCTGAGTGTTGCTGTTATTTATTGACGTTCCAGGAATATTTCGGGCTCTGGATAACTTTGGACGAGGAACGGGTTGTTTAAAAATCCAGAATAGGTCGCATCTTTAAGTTGGCTAACAAATCATAAATTTATAAGGCAGCGTTTCATATGTCGAAAATAATTTAAATCTAGAAATCGCTTGCGATGGTCACACCATGGAAGGTTTTGACATAATGGCGAAATCACATGTAAGTTCCGGAAAGATGTTTTTTTTTTATATGAAGTTTTTCGAAGTAAACACCGGAACTTGACTGGAATGTACCAGAACTGGCTGGAGGACAGTGACCAGTATTGCTAGGCTGACAAGGTCTGCTTTACGAAGCAAGTTGCAGAGTTCTTTCTAGAGTTTTCTGGATACCGGAAGTTCGAGGTCTGAGTAGAATGCTACTCGAAGTGCAAACCAAAGTTTGTATATATACAAGAGAGAAGCCTGTGGATTGGATTTTGATTTCGGACGTAAAACTGGATTTAGTTCACGTAGTTGGCACGTGATTAAGATCGGCCCAGGCAGCAGAAAAACACGCAGTTTCTCTTGTGTGAACAAAACGACCGAGGCACGCTGTCCAGAACGAAGCTGCCCTGTTACAGGCGAAATAAGTATACAAGTGCAAAAGCCAGGTTAGTGTAATTTCCCGTGATTTCAGTATTGTACTAACGAAATATCTGTTTTAATTTTGCACCGCGTCTATCTAAGGCGGGCATCTCGAGACAAATTTGAACACAAAGGAACGTGGTTTCCAGGTTAAAATCGTGCATCTACGGTCGGCTATTGTCGTCACCACTGCGAGCTGCTGTGCGCGATCACCCGGGGCTCACCACCGTTCGTGGAAGAAGCCGGTCTACGAGGGACTCCAGAAGGGCTCCAACGCACCACCTGTCCAGTAGAAGATACCAGGTACCGTTCGTGGTCAAGCAGTAGGAGCTGATCGAGTGGAGTAAGGAGGCGTTCCGTGGCGGCACGCGAGACTACGGTACGGCATCCCAGAAAGCTTCCAGGTTGGTCCACTCCAAATAATTTTGAGTCAGCAAGCTACGGTAGTGAGGGAAGCCTTCGCCTTCTAACGTGCTAAGATACTGTTGAAAGATACTTTCTGTCTTACTTTCTGTATACTTTCTGTCTTACTTTCTGTTTACTTTCTATTTTAGAGTTTAATATCCCTCTGGGAAACACAATCTTTCACACACACACTTTATTTGCACAAGTTCTCCTTTAATTTGAACATTCAAAGGCAAAGACAAGACTATTCCGTTGCGTTGTGACCAATACATGTTAATCTGAGCACAGACTCTCTAAGTTTTCCTCAGTAAAGGGGAGAGTACCAATATTTGATAACTCATGTGTGCTTTTTCTATTTTTTGTAATAAAGCCCTTTGTTATTGAATTTACCATCTTGTTTTAATTCCTCGCCTTTACCTGAGAAGGAGGTCCGTTTCCTTAGCCGGGCAAACGGTCCTTTTCAACTTTATAGAGTAATCTCAATCAAAATTTGTCGATTTTAGACTTTTAGTGGCACTCAAGGCGGCCTAAGGGTTCATTAAATTTAACCATAGATCAAGAGGTCGTTTTACCAAAACCAAGACCGTGATTCTTTATGAATCATGGTGATCATGACTAGAAGCGAAGCGAAGGCGTGGCTATAGACGTTTTGGAGCATCTTCGTGGAGTTCGCAGTTCTACTCGTATTCGCCATAAATATACAAAGATAACCTATACCTTATACCTATACCTTATAATTTTCTAATGGAAAAATTTGGATCACGGACAGGAAATGAACCCGCATCATCTGTGCCTCTGCACGGCACATGGTTTTAGCCAATTCTGTACCGTGAGCTCTACGCCACAACGCAATCCATTTTTTTCTCTAAATCTGTCTTACGGGGACGGTAATTCCATCTATTGGTGGATGGTTGAACTAACCAGCCATACACGGCTATAAATGTTAACAACGAGCTTTCGCCCGCGACTAAGTCCGTGCGAACTACACTTTATCGCGAAAAGGCATCCTAAGTTCTAGGATATTAAAAATCAATGCAAAAGTTTAGCACCAACGTTCTTAATGCTTTTTGACAGACTTGTTTTTATTTCGCTTCATTAGCAAGCGTTCCATATAGAGAAAAAACGCCATTTTCCATTTTTCACGTGGAAAATTATCATTTCCGGGAAAAATGGAAAAAGTATCACAATTTCCATAATCCAACTGACATAATCCAATTTAGTAAGATTCGGCATTTACTGTATTCATTTTGTCAAAATACGAGTACTTAGGTACTCAAGGTAAGGTCAAGGTACTTAGTTCATGTCAATAAGGTCAAAAATCGTCTGATACCATCTAAATGATTTTGGAGCTGTGTATATTGCAAAAATTTGCGTCGCACTATGTTTATCCTTATTGGCATTAAATGAAATTAAATGACTCGTTTATTTGTCATAAGCACGGGTACAAATAAAGATCTTAGGCTTACATATAGTTTCCAGCATGCTGTGCCTTGCAGCGTACAAATATTCAAAATAACTATATAATAAATTTTCAACATGTTTGGATAGTAATAATTAATCATACATTTTATTACGGTAATAAATTAAGTTCAGTATAAAAACAACATAAGTATAACAACAATAAAAACAGTATTTTAAGTAATTAAGAAATGGTCAAATTATAATTATATATTTCAAAAATGTCATAATATAAAACAGACAAACAATATATTCTAAAATTTACATAAGACAAAAGTCATAATAATAGCGGTCAATCAAACTAATACTACTATACAATACTAGGTTTCCATTTAAAAAAATCGTCAAGGGAGTAAAATGTAGCAGCCAGCTTCGCAGTTTAATTTTGAATTTGCTGATAGGCATGTCTCTAATTTTAAGGGGTATTTGGTTATATAATTTTATAGCCATAGAGAGTGCATTATTTTTGTATAGTTTTAGGTTAGCTTTTGGCATAACAAGTTTTTTTTCTATAGCGAGTCGAACGCTGTACATCGCCTTTCATGTTAAAAAAATGAGGATATTGATTAACAAACATCGTCATTTCCTCTATGTAAAGAGAAGGAAGAGGTAATATTTTTAATTCCCTAAAGAGAGGCCTACATGTATCACGGTATCCCACTGTACACAGGGCGCGAATACATTTTTTCTGAGCCTTAAAAGCTCTTTCTTTTTCTACAGAGTTTCCCCAAATGATCAATCCGTAGCAATGAAATGACCAAAATACCCATGACCAAAACCCAATATACCCATGATATGCCGAGAGGGCAGCCTTCAGAGAGACTATCTTTCGTATCCGTTTTAGAGCAAATACAAACTTGTTTATTTTCTTGCAAACTGAATCAACATGAGGTTTCCAAGAGCAGTGTTCATCAAGTGTCACACAGGAAAGACACAGTTATTTACCTCCTCTACTTTCTGTCTATTTACCGAAATGTTTATATTTAAAGGAGTGGCCCTACATGTGCCGAATTGCATCAATTTGGTTTTACTAACGTTAGTTTTAAGATTATTTCTCTCTAAACAGTTAACCGTGGATTCTAATGCTGTCTCTATGTCATTATTAAAAGTTATTTTGTCTCTGCACTTTATAATAAGGGTTGTGTCATCCGCAAACAAAATGCATTTTTAGTTTATATTATCGGGCAAGTCATTAATATAAAGTAGGAAAAGAAGGGGCCCTAATATGCTCCCTTGGAGAACACCATAGCAGTTATGCCTAAGCTTGGATTTATATTTAATTTTGTTATCTCATCATAATAAATTGACGGAAAGACACGGATTGTTTACAATTTCTATGAAGTATACCTTAATTTTGCGTAGGATATACAGTGCGTTGGATACGCATGCAATTGATTTATAATGGTCGGTGTCATTCCTACCGAAGGACAAGATGATTGTCGTTTTTTGTAGCTCTATTTGCTACTGAAATACAATTTTCAATGAATTGGTCGCTACTTGAGTTACTTTTAAGAATGGATGAAATTAAGTACTCCATCCTATCTTCTGTTGTATTTAATCTTTAAGTAGTGCTGCTGCAAGGCCCAACGCCTGTTCATCGCCTAAAATGTAGATAAATATCCGTGGCCTCTCCATTGCCTGTGATGGCTGCTCCGTAGACAGGTTCGGGGCTTCATCTTGTGACTTGCGTCCATGTGTTATATCTGTTGTTTCAGATAAAACGCTTGTGGGGGGTTTAATTTTAGTAACAAGACTTGTAATTGTTTCGGCCACATTTCCATCCAGGTGTTTCGCAGTAGTGGACCTAGTTGTATATGGTTCAACTTCCGGTGTAATGGGAATATGTCTTTGATTTAATATAGAAATTTCACTTCGACTGGCTAAATTTTCATTGCTACTGTTAGTCACATGAGAGAGCATTTCGTGTGTAATCGGTGCTAGAAGGCCTTTAAGTATAGCTGTGGCTTTTAAAGGTGTAGTATTGAGTGATCTAGATTTGTTATTTTCAGGTGTTTGTGAGCGAGTGACCTTTTTCAGTAGTACACTGGGTGACCACGTAGATTTTTCTGCATTTGGATTAGTAATTTGCTTTAGAATTCTTATGATTTTGTTTTTACTTTCCAAAATATGTTTCAAATCACTGTTTTCTAGCTATAATCGTTCTATTTCAGCGTAAGCTGAATCCAACTTGACCCTAATATTTTTAATTTACGACAATTCGGGGATTTTCGTCCAACGAGGTATTAGGTAGGCTCTTACGAGTAATGGTACTGTCTAATCTGAGCAGTCATGAACTGCAGATTCATCCTGGTAAATAACCGATAGATCCACAACCGATGTAGAATGCAATAGTCTGCGTCTATTAGTATTTATAAAATTATCCATTTTTCTTTTATGTAGTTATCGATTTTTTAAATTATTAATCTATATCTCGTTTCTGAGTGCAATGTGTGGCAACTTATAATGCTTAAACTAAACAGAAAAAATAAAAAAATATGCAAAAAGACCCTTGTGTCAGTTCAAGTGTGACAGGATTCGAAACATGGACCTTAGGCTTACGACTTGATATCTCATGCCACTAGACTACAGAGGCATTTAATGTTTGGCCGAAATTAGCTAGCTCTCTCTCTACGGTCTGAGCTGTTGTTCGGGTAAGAGGTAAATGATCCAGAGGTCAATTCATATATTTTGAGTTAAAAACACAGTAACACTGAACTGAATTTAATAATTTGTATTAACGAGGAATGTTAGTATGCACTCTTATTAGTATTATGATATGTATATACCTAGTAGGTACACTTCCCGAATTATTGATGTTGTATTTTAACAAGTTTCACTGTTTTTTTAGTGTATAACTATAACACTCGCGTATCACAGTATAACAAACACTTTTACGTTGTATAAATGTATAAATACAACGTAAAAGTGTTTGTTATACTGTGATACTTCAATAATTGAGTATACGATTTTAAATTTTTTTTTACTACGGAGTCGATATTTACTCTGCAGAGCATCGGAGGGTCGTTAATCAGATTTAGTTAGATTCTGTATTTAATGTGTTCATTTAGTCACAATTCGTTGAAAAAATATTAACATTAATAAATATTAATGCGATGAACAATGCGCGAACGCATAATTTATTTTCAATTAGCTCTAATAAAATAACTATAGGCATAAATAAAGGAGCCTAAAAAATAATTTAAATCACACCAAAGAAATGAGTATAATTATAAGAGGATATATTATATAAATTTACCTATTTTACCAAATTACACGTTTGTGCTTCTGTGCATCATTTGTGAGAAACATGGGACTTTAGGGAATTAAAATTCCAGTAGTCCAGTTAATGGAACCTATGAGGAAAAAATATACAATACACATATTGAACAACCATAGTTGGACTACTGGGAATACACCAAGGCTAGACGTCAACCAGGCCGTCTTGCCGTAAGGGAGGCATCGCCCTGCTTTAGTCAGGTGGACGCCTAGCCGTCAACCAGCCGTAAGCGAGGCGTACCGGTGCCGATCCGTTGCCGGGGTGTTAAGTCTGCTTTGACCCTAAGTTTGCGTCTCGGAAGTTGTCTGCAAGTCGCTGCGCAAGCTGCTATTTTTCAGGTGCAGTCCCAATGTTGAAGTCAGCATTGTATAACTGCCTCGTTCACTCGCTTACGTTTTTCGCTTACTCTATCTCTGTCTTACTTTATGCCGTTATATTATCACAGCAGTACCTGCGCAATCGTTCACAGAGCCTAACTTCACAAACACAAAGACTCGCTACGACCACTATACCATTTCTTTGGGATTATTACCGAAATCTACGCTTCTACGGCCATTTTTTTTCTTTGACGGCCGGTTGGTCTAGTGGCTAGAGACTCTAGGAACGAATCCAAACGGTCGCGGGTTCGAATCCTGCAAGGTGCAATCATTTCTGTGATGAGCAGAATTGTTTGTTTCCGAGTCATGGATGTGATATTCTCATTTATGTATGTTTATCCGTTATCTAGTGCCCATATTACAGGGTATCCTAGTTTGGGGCTAGGTAATTGGTGTGAAATTGTCCCAAATATATTTATTTATATTTATTTATTTCTCTTTGCTTCAAAAAATAAATAAACTCACCGACAAAACAGCTTAAAAGTTTCTCAAATCAGAGAGAAGATATATTTCTCCGTAATTACAATTTCATAACGTCTTGTCGCCAAGTCTGAATGTTACACCGTTAATTATTATGAGAAGTCTTTAACCCTCTTAAAAACTTTATCTAAATTGAACAATAAAAAATCTTCTTTCTAATTAGGGGTCGTCCATTTCAAAAGGTGAAAAAGTTAGAAAAAAATAGTTAACTAGATAGAAGCTTCTCAATAGTGCATAATTTTCTAATTAAAACATCAGAAAAACTCTTTGAAAGGAAAATTTTTACACCCAGTTAAATCATGTTAAGAAGTCATTTAACTTTGTATTAAATTAGTTTAACCGCTCGTTTTCTGGAAGCTTTTGAATTTTGTAGAAAGAAATGGCGGTGAAGCAATAATGTTGTGTTTAAATTTAAAAAAAAACATCTCACTATAATATTCATGTCTGTTGTAGCTAACCCAAGATAAATCAGAAAATAATATCTAATGGTTGAGACATAGCTTCCGATATTCTTTGTGGTAGCGAGTTGGTAGTGGAGACCACGTCTAAGCAATCGAAGTGTACGACGCCCTGTGGCCAGGTGAAGTGGCGACCTGCAAAAAGCAAAACTGAAAACAGAGAATTGATTAAACTCAGTGGCTTCCATTAGGAGAGGCATACGTCTAGTAGTGGACACGTATAAATAAGATGAAATAAGATAAGAGTGATACTTACTTTGCGAGTCGATGACAAATCTATTAAATTTTTGCCACCCGTGTTGCGGAATCGCTTGCCTTAGTGTATGTCCTCTTGGGAAAATGTATTGGGACATGAGGCGTATTCAGTGAAGTGAGCCATGGTCTCAATAGCACCGGTTTTCATGCTCACCAGCGTAGCCCCACTTGTACAAGCTATCTCTGCATCTGCTAACTTCAGTGCATAACCTATTCAGAGACTTTCACTTCGGCCAAAGTTTCAGTTTTCTACCCAGTGGCATTACTTCCGTACAGCCACCTGTGCCTCCAAGAATGTTTGTTGGCATTCGCTTTTAGTTTAATAGTATGGAACAGATTCACCAAATTCACCGCTGGTTCCCTGCTCGACCCTCGCCATACTCGATAGGAGTCTAACACCAGTCTTCTCTTCCGTAAGTCTTCTGTGTGGCGTAAAGGTTATATCTCCTTAGCACCTTCGTTAGTTAATTTACTACAGTCATATTTCACTGGTTTAAACTAAACCTTTCGAGGTGTACATTCTACATTCCTGGTCACAACTGCCCGGCTATCAGCGCTGCTAAAACACTTATTTTTCCCTATTCCGCACTTTCTTGTCTGTCTACCCTCACGAGACAAACTTGTCATGACTTCTTTTCTCAGCAAGTCAAATCATGTACCTTTTATGGGTACCTTCCATTTTTTGTTCGGAAAGGTACAATGTTGTCAGCACAGACTGATTACAGAATCAATTTAATAATTTTACCGTCTAAAATCGCAGTTCACGATACAGACCACGTCTAAGCAATCATAGTGTAGGACGCCCTGTGGCCACATTCTGCGAAAAGTAAAACTGAATACAGAGAGTTAACCAAACTCAGTGACATCCATTAGGAGAGGCATACATCTTGTAGTGAACAAGATAAGTATAAATAAGATGAAATAAGAGAGTGATACTTTGCGAGTCGATGACTAATCTATTTAAATTTTACCTGACCAGAACTCTGCCACCCGTATTGCGGAATCGCTAGCCTTGTATAGGTCCTCATGAGAACAGGACATTCAGTTAAGTGAGCCATGGTATGAATGGTGACGCAATTGCACAGGTTTTCACGCTCGTCAACGTAACCCAACTTACACAAGCTATCTTTGCATCTGCCAATCTGAGTGCGTAGCCTATTTAGAGACTTCCACTTCGGCCAAGGTAGCTTGTGGCCGGGTGGAATTTCTTCCGGTGGAACGAAGGTATAAAGAGAGTTAGTCTCTTGCCACAGGTTGACTTTTTGCTTTTGGTGCATTATCGGTAACGGAGACGCTGAGTAAATAATAGTACAAGACGGAGATTACGCTGGAGGAAAACTATTCTTGCTTTTTATTTGCTGCGGCGCAAGACTACAACTATTTAGAGGATGCTAACGGTAGGGTCAGATCAGAGTGTTATAGATATATGAGTATGTATATTGTCACGAGGCGGTCCTAGGCTTTGGGCTTGCTCCACCAGCCCAGGGACCAAGCCTCAGTGGACAACACAAAAGGTCATGAACAATTGGAAGCACAGGAACAGGAGGAGATGATTATAAGCATCGGCTTACGAATGTGGAACAAAACGATACGGATGAGGGTATTCTCATATCTATTTAAAAGACTCATATATATGTGTAATAAACTTATGTAGATATTTTATAATATATTATTTTGTGAAAATTGCAGTTCTGCTAAAAATCAATATCAGAATGACAGGTTATTTGAATTTGGAATTAATAATGACAAACTATCAAATGGAATGAAATGGATTATGAAAGGATTAAGAGATCAAATGAGTATTATTATGAAAGAGGTTTTGACCTCGTTACAATATTAGTAAAATAAATCTTGTCTAGTATTGAATACAGTTGCTAATTATAAAGGGCATTATTAAAATATAAAGTTGTTTCTGAACATCCCTTCTCTCTAACTCATTCCTTAAGGAGAAAGAGTTAAATGGAGTTATTTTTTGTTACCTACTGTCCAGAGTACGAGCTGTAGCGTACATAAATAAATCCTAAAAACATTATACTCCTTTTTTTGGGCAGTCGTGTAATAAACAGATTTATCATGTTTATCTTTTTATTTTAATTAAAACACGTCTATATAGCAAATATTCAATTTCTTTGTTTTTATAATTAGTAAAATTATTAATTATAAAAATACACGAACAGTAGTCGCAACGGAAGTTTGTGTCTCGGAAGCTGTCTGCAAGTCGCTGCGCAAACATCTTTCAGGCCGTAGACATGGTTTCTCTGTCTACGTTTCAGGCGCAATCCCAATGTTGAAGGTGAAGTCAGTATTCTATCTGCCTCGTTCACTCGTTTGTACGTTTTTTACATTCTATTCTATCTTGCTCTTACTTAATACTGTTTTATCCTCACAGCAGTACCTGCGCAATCGTTTACAGAGCCTAACTTCACAAATATACACTCGCTGAAAGTACTATAATTGACCGAGCAAGCGCGAAGCGCGAGCGAATCGTCGTCCCCAAGCTGAAACGAATCGTCGTCGAATTTTTTCAGCTTGGGCAAAATACTTTCGTATGTCCAGATGTCAGTCCGGATCTCTGTTCTCCTCTTGGTGTACAAAATATATTTTTTTAAATTTTTTTAAATTGTCGTCGGGAATTTTTGATATGGAGGTTACTTCCCCCAAAAAAGGGTTAAAAGGGGGCTACTGAATATCTCCGCCATACTTAATTCAATTACTTTTTTTTTTAATTTGAAAGGTACTAACTTTACGAATAGTGTCATAAACATTTGGTGAAGATCTGATGAGGATCTTCGCCATGATGAGCAGAATAGCTACTCAAAATGCAGTAAATTTCTCACTATTAGGTTTCTACCAATGGAATCAGTCGTCTACCTACTAGGTAGGGATTGATGGAGCACCTTGGTTATTAATGTCAGTTTTACAATAAGATAACTAGATGGCGCTACTGTGCACCGCTAGATTGTTTGCAAACAAGTTTGTACGCGCGAGGTCTATTATAACGAACCTAGACAATCCCCACTATTATGTAAAAGTGAAACATTTTCTGTTGTTTGTTTGTTTTTGTTTGTTAGTTTGTGTTGTCGTTTTCACGCCAAAAAAGCTGCATTAAAATTTGTATGTACTGTACACAACAGAGAACATTTTGAACACACAACTAAAAATTTCTAAAAATTTGCCGTGGCAGTCTCGGCTTAGAATAAGACCCCTCCCAATCCTCCCGCGGATGTCGTAAGAGGTGATTAAGGGATAACACACCAGAAGATGGGCAGCAGCGTCCTCCGAGCACATATTTGTAACACAGTGGTCACCAATCCGCCTGCCAAGCGTGGTGACTATGGCAACCCCCCCACAAAATATTAGGAAATCATTATGATGAAACATAGAAAAAAAAAGTAGCTTATTCTAAGTACCCCATACCATTTGTTTTTTTAATTTACTTCTTTGTGTAGACTCTTTGTACCTACTGCTTTATTATAAGTAAAGACATAGATAGATATAGAGTGGATCAATACAATTTTATCAATAGACACCTACATTTAAAAACTAATTAAGTATGTACAAAACCTAAAATGATACCTATTTACAAATAATAAGATACATCTTGTTACTAATAGTGTCAAAATCCGTAGTGGCCCATCCAACTTGTATCTGCTCGGCTGAAATACTGGCAATATGAACGCGCATTATCCTACAAACAATCATACCTATACAAAACTTAACATAATTGGGCCGTAACAGTAAATAAAAACCTCCAGAGGACATAACTCATTCGGGATAGTATTCAATGCAACAAGGCCGTACGGCGCATTAATTATATTGAAACTTTGTATTTCCATTCAGTTTTAACCGTCTCTTTAATAACTTAATTCTAGTTTGAGAGCCGCCGTCTAATTCTATCAAGTTGAGTAAAACTCGAAGAACCGACAACCGTTGGGGGAAACGAGTTCTAGAGTGGAAACTGCATTTAGGCAAACGTAGTGTAGGGCGCCCGCACCAGCCAGGTGGAGTGACGACTTGCAAAAAACGGCTGGCATGAATTGGTTGACAAGAACCGAAGATCGGGCTCAGTGGCGCTCACTAGGAGAGGCCTACTTCCAGCAGTGGACGACTATGATGAAGTTGAACGACAGCCGTGTGGTATAAAACTATACTACCCCTCCTCACCCTGTGAGAACCAGTTCAGGGAGTTCAGGAAATGTTCAGCAGTATGTGCTTAGTGCACTATCACAAATACTGCGATCACAGAGACGTCTACCAAGAGAGGTCTTATTTTAGAGTTCCGTACGTCCGGATGAAAGCAAGGAACCCTCATAGGATCACTAGTGTGTCTGACTGCCCGTCTGTTACTGCCAATTTGCTAAGAATCTACTGGACCGATTATGTTGAAATTTGGTATGATATTTTGTGACCAAAACACAGACGTGTAATGTAAAGAATTTATTTAAGAATGTGGGGGTCATACTATGAAAAATACAGTATTTTTTGAAATTTAAATAACTTGTTATATCTCTCAATATTGTGAGATAATTATAGTCCAGATCCAGGAGTTACAAGAAATCTGGAAATAATCGGAACACGCTCGCTTATAGAGTACTGTTAGTTGTGTATATGTAAGTTTTTATTAACTTAAGAATTCTGACGCTGATTTGTAAATAAGTAAGTCTCGATACCAATTGCTACAGACGCGACGTAAGTGCTTAGGCAATGTATGTAGACGCAAGGGACTTGATTAATAACTGAATCAATTGCGATGGAATCGGGCACAGCTCGCTTCAGGAAGCGCATTGAGCGCATGTGCAATTAATTGCCTTATAGCGAAGCTTTATAGATTCGCAAGGCATCAGTTTAATTGCGGTTATTTCTCATTTGCTGTTGATTAACTACTGAGTATCAACCAATTCACTAATTACGGCATACGCTAAGTTAGAATGTATTTATTTTTAGAATTTCGTTATTTTTTAGAGGTATCTATGTGTTGGAATCTATATATATATTATTATTTTTATTTGTTTAATTTTATTATAGTATGTGTATTTGTATTTAATGGCATGTATGTATATGTTTATTTATTTTTATTAATTATTTCAATAGATATATTTGTTTTAGTTGTTTACACCGCCATCCTCTCCCACTCCATTATTTCTTTCCATCCAAAGGTTGACTGGAAGAGATCGCTTTTAGCGATAAGTCCGCCCGTTGTACTTTAGTAAGATTGTTTCTATTTGTTGTAAAGTTTTGAAAACTGGTGTACAATAAAGTATTATCTATTTATCTATCTATCTATCTAAGTTAGCAGGTATCTATTATTAGAATGACTACGGCTTACGGCATACGCTAAGTTAGAAGGTATCTATTTTTAGAATAATTCTCAGGCGATGGCACGGCAACCGGCCACTAAAGTATGTAATTATTAAATTCAATTAAGATATCAGGATCGTCGTTAGCCTATATCTGTCCACTGCTGGACGTAGACCTCTCCTAATGCACGCCACTGAGCTTTAGGGACTATTTAGGTTAACAAGACACAATTTAAAACTAAACAAGACAACATAAGTGTCAGGCTAGTTTTTGCCGACAACGTAAAATAATATCAGGACTATAAATGAAGACAAATCGACTATTACCTTGTCAACATCGGACCAATAGGGGCAACGCTATGGTGGAAAATCCATATTCATAAATACATACATACATAAAGAAAGAAAGAAAATACATTTATTCAACACACAAAAAAAACAAACAGAACAGAAAAAGCCAGCTTCACATGCAATGATGACACTCGCTATCATTAACACTACTTAATTAAGGAAGATCCCTTTCTTTTAGCCCTGGAAATCGAATTATAATTGAAGAAAAAAATAAAAAAAATAACTTTTCCTGAATAAAGATTAAATTAATTGTGTGCTGTAAAAATAATTAAGTTTAATTTAGTGTAAGAAACTAAGAAATAATTGTATACCCTGTCCTTATCAATCTACATCTTAAGATAAGAAGAGAAACATCATTCTAAGTTGATCAAAATCTGAGACAGTTCCCTTAGAACAAGGTAACGGAACAGAATGGCTACAATATGTGACCTTTGGGACCCGAGAAATGTTAACAGCTTTCGGATCTGATGATATCCACAAAATATACTTTACGGAGAGCTACTTTTTGTTTTGATATGAATAACATGGTTTCCCTGTTTCCGCATAACGGTATCTCAGTTATTGACGCCATTTTATATACAAAACTGATGATCTAGTAAAGGTTGCCGAGGTCTATGAAAATGGACTTGGTAGTTTTCTTCGGCAAATGGTTTAAACTTGATCAGCAGTTTACATTTCTGTGTTATTTATTTTGTCTAGTTTATATCAGGTCAGTGATTGTCACTAGTACAGTTCATTTGCACTTGTCCATAATTGCACTTGTATCTATTAAAGTATATTGAAGCATTAATAAATCTAGCAATTGCAAGTGAATAGGATTCCAACTTATTTACTAACCAACAAGATGCTACAAAAAATGTAGTTCTATCAAATAGAACTAGTGGGAACTGACCGCCCCCTCAATAATGTAAACTGTTTTAACGTTTCCCGAGTCTTGTGAACTGCCACAGCAACGCACTTGTACAAGAATGCCAAATTGAAGCGGCATGGCAGCAGGGTTCGTATTTTTGTGCTGATTTTATACTGCTTTGCTTTTTTTACCCGACTACAGCAAAGCAAGGGAATGGTAATGAGTTTAACAGTCTATATATGTATAGACTATATGTGTTTCTTGTTGTTACAAAATAAACAATTATTATGTAACTATGTTCTGGTTATGTGGATGTTCCACCATAGCGTCGCTCCCAAATAGTATAGAAATATATTATGTCGCCCCTATTGGTTTTATTTTGACAAGCGAGGTGTCAATCGAGTCGTCTTCAAAGATAAAAAAAAAACGGACTGCGTCAAGGCAATGGAAGGGTTATGTGTTCAAACTAAAAACAAAGTCCGATTTTCACAAGCAAGGTATGAATCGATTCGTCTTCATGTACAGAGTGTCATAGGCTATTTTTTACCCGACTACGGCAAGGTAAAGGAAGGGTTAAGTGTTCAAACTAAAACTTTGGTCCAATTTTGACAAGCAAGGTATCAATCGATTCATCTTCATCGCCAGACTGTCAGCTATTTTTTACCCGACCGTAGTCGGGTTATAGTTTTGGAACTTATTTATGTCTTGTTAACGCCAATATTTAAAAAAATAAGTACCAATGACATGCACTAAGCTCGTGTAAACTTTGCATCAGGAAAATTAAGTCTAAGATAAAACAATCCTTGCTTTAGTTCTCTTGGCTCCGATGGTTAAAGCTTAAGTACCTACTAGTATATCTAAATAAGTGTATTTTATTTAGTTAACTTATATACTGTTCGCTTATTTGCTATGCCACACAAAATTCCTCGCAGAAAACGTGTGACGTCATTACGACCATTCGCGAACAAAAACAAAGATATCGTAACCCAACGGGTTACTGTCTGAACAGTCATAGTTTCATAGCGAATGAGGATACAGTAATGGTAAGTTACTGATACTTATTCAATGTAGAACCGCTGAAATTTGGATAGAATTTCGACTTAATTTCTATTTAAAATTTATATTTCTCGGTTTCTAGCATTTAGGTATGAAACTGTAAAATAAGTAAAACTGTTATTATAATTATCGGACCATTATGGTCATAATCTTCGTTAAATACGCTTTTATTTCAGGATCAGGACACAAATCAAAACAAGGTAGGTATATCAAAAGGATACTTAAAAATATTTAGTACCAAATTTTAATGTTATAAGACCTGTGGTACTACGAAGTGGTACTTCTGGGAACAAACCAATTCCCACTAGTACCACCATTGAAATAAATTGCTTACAGGGGTACTACTAAGCATGCAATTTCCCATTAGTACCATCGGAGACACTGAGCAGTTGTACAACTGGGAACAAACCGAACAAAACTATAAAAGAAGGTACTTATTAAATAAATAAATTTATCATCAAAATTATGAGTCATCCAATACGGCGTGATATGTCAGTATCTGCAGCACGAAGCAACGCGAGGGTTGGTGACAAGTTGGACGCGTTGTTTCGGATGACGATATGAACAACTTAGATTGTTCATGAAGACTCTGAAAATATATAAATATATTTAGACAAAGCAGAGTGCTTGGTATTCAGAGTTCCCTATTTGAATAAGTTCACCTGGACAAACCTGTCTACATAATTTCCGTGACAGCGTCACAACTTCTTGAATTATGAAATGATTTGCTAACATTTGTACCTCATCACAAATGGTCTAAAAGAACTCAATTTAACAATAACAAATCTCTTGCATTTATATTCGTGTTCCGTATAAGTACGTGTTAGGAAAGGTTGAATTATTTATTTGTCAGTCTAATCGTTATTTTTTGGTGTTTTTTGAAACTTCATAGTCAGCTTATTAAGTTCCAACTGCTGAGACATAGAGCTTCTTTCAGGCTTTTCATTCACAGAGAATGAGATTTGGTCACGTCACGTGTCCTTGAGTTGTGAAGCTGTTGCACTTGCCGGCTTCTTCACGATGTTTGGCTCCAATTTTAAAAAACTAAAATTAACATTACTAAAAAAAAAGACAATCGAACTGCCCCGACTTTGAAGAGACCCTTAGAGTTGATTTCAATATTTCTTTATATAACATGTTATATTGAGTAAGCGCGTCCCGCCCGCCCCCGCGTTGTTGCTCTATGACAAAACAGATTAACTTATAAGAACAAAGAATGGGATGACATGCAGGTATTTTCCTCATTGCGCGTCCCTTGCTTTTAGACCAACCCGCGCTGGTGACGTGAATGCACATCTGGGAGTTTTGGCCCCAACCCAGTGTGTGAGACCGGGGGTATAGACTATTAAAAAAGATTTTTTTGTTGTTGTTTGTGTAACCTTTTTTTTCGTTGTTTATTGTGATAATGACAAGGGCTGATTTAGGTATAAAAAATATGTTTTTTTTTTAAGTTTTGATACATTTATTTATTTATTTATAGAACATTAATACGATATTGTATCATACAAGTCAAGAGTATTACATTTAAATATAAAGATATGCTAAGCATATGTCCTTAAAAACAATTTAATTTATCACAATGTATATATTATACATGTATACCTATGTAAGTATATTGTAATTATTATTCTCAGGATTAGGATTAGCGAGTGACTTGTCAGTGAGGAACTCATCAACAGAATAGTAAGCCTTATCAAGCAGTAGCACTTTAAGTTTTTTTATAAACAAGGTATAGTTCTTGGCGTTTACTGCCTTCAGGCTGTGCATTGTATACCTTCACCTAAAAAGTTTATAAGCCTGCCTGACTTCTTGAGCCGTTTTTTCGGGAGTTTAAGGCGGTGACGCTTTCTTGTGCAATATCCGTGCGAATCAGCCAACGTTGGGAACTGCACAATGTTCTCTCCCACGTATTTAAGAACATCTAGGATGATTAGGCAGAGTAACGTGAGGATCTTCTGTTTTATAAACAGTTCCCGCGCAGGATGATCTCACTCAACATTGCACATGATACGCACGGCGCGTTTCTGCTGCCTGAACGGCCTATCTCTCTCTGCTGCCAATCCCCACAAGTCGACCCCGTACGATAAGATGGAGTGAAAGTATCCAAAGTAAGCTTTTCTTGCGTTGTCTATGTCCAACGAGACGAGACAGAGCAAAACTTGCTGATGACAGCCGTCCGCACGCGTTGTCGATTTGGTGGTTCCACGTTAATCCCTCATCGATTATGAAGCCTAAGTATTTAAGGTGATCGACTTGAGGTACTTTTAAGCCATTACAGGTGACATTTAATTTTGGGTTCGTTTTCCTGCCGATTTGGAATTGCATCATGTTAGTTTTGTCTACGTTTAACGACATGCCATTTGCAGTAAACCATCCTGAGACCTCACCCATAACATTATTCAACTTAATGTTAAGTTGAGTGAAGTCCTCAGCAGCTACAATCAAACAAGTATCGTCGGCGAATATAACAAATTCCGCGTCTGACGAAGCAGCTGTCAGGTCGTTCATAAGTATCAAAAATAGGTTATTTCCCATGACAGAACCTTGTGGGACAGCACTCACCCATTTTTTGTATTTCAGATTTTACATTGAGAACTGATGTTAATTGTCTACGATCTTTTAAGAACGACGTCATCATTTGAAGAAAGTTTCCATTGACTCCGTAATGGTTCAATTTTTTAATAAGTAGCGAGTGATTCACTAGCTCAAATGCACGCGACAGGTCGCAGAAAATTGCTGCGACCTGTCGCCTGCCCTCGAGGTGTGACATCACACTTGACAGAACTCGGCGCGTTGCGTCCGCCGTAGACCGCCCCGGCTGGTAGGCATATTGATGAGTATTTAGGAGATAATTACTGTTGAAATAGCTCATTAGTCTTTTACTCATCAATTTTTCTAGAACTTTAGACATAACGCGTATTAGCGATATTGGTCTAAAGTTCTTTAAAAGATACATTTCGCCTTTACCCTTGTAAATAGGTTGGACCTTGACCATTTTTAGAGCTTCCGGAAATATACCGATTTGAAGGCACCTATTAAAATAATCACAGAGTATATCTAGAAGGAATCCGGGAAAGTAATCCAGAATATGGGTCGACATATCATGGATATCCTTAGATTCCTTACGTTTGATCTGTTTGACTGTACTCATTAATTCTTGGATGGTAAACGGATTACACACAAAATCCAAATCCCGTTTAGGAGTATATAAATTTAGATAATACATGGTTCTATCGGTGCATGGTATTACGTTAATATTATTGTTGGCCGCTATATAAAACCGGTTCAAGTCTGAAGCTGCACTCGCAGTACGCGCGCACGCGCATTCTCCCTGTGACCTGCTGATAAGAACATCCAGCGCAGCACATTTTCTGTTGCGACAAGTTTCCGTCGCTATGGCCTGCCAAACACCTCGACAAACGTTTTCATTTTTGTCTATAATATGATTCAATAAGGCTTTACGAGATTCTTTTATTTCCGTGAAAAGTTTACACTCAAGTTGACGGAGTTCCTCATCTAACTTATCACTGTTGCTATGTGTTGTCATGTGAAGTTTGGTTCTACGGATTGAGTTACGCAACTGTATCGCACGTTCACTAATCCATTCCTTTACATTATTTCGCGCAGGATACTTTTTTAACGGAAAGTGTGTGTCATAAAAGTGCTTTATAGTGCTAAAAATGTAATTTAAGGTCTCATTTGGACATTGTGACCTATTAATGGTAAAACCCCAGTCATGTAGTGTCAAACTAGTTACAAAACTGTCAATATTCATGTTCGAAAACAATCGTCGTATTTGTACAGTGTTACCGGTGTTAGAGTTATCCAGAAAAATGGATAGTAAAATGCCCGAATGATCGGATACATTCATATCTAGCGGTTCTACCTGCAAGCAGCTACTCTTAGGTAAGTTTGTATATGCGTGGTCTAAGCATGTCCGTGTTGTTGCTGTTGTTCGTGTCGCAAAATTCACAATAGATTTTAAGCCTGACTGTTTTAAAATGATTTTTAGTTCCTTTGTATGCTTTGAATTTTCCAATAAATTAATATTCATGTCACCAATGATAATTATTTTATGTTGTAAGCTAGAAAGTAAATGTAACAATTCTGTTAATTTTGTGAAAAATAATTCAATTTTTGAAGATGGTGGCCTATACAGACATACTATGACCACATCTAGTCCTATAAATTCTGCTGAACACACATCAAAGTGTGATTCTACTGACACATTTGCAATCACCTGTCTTTCTATTGTTAATAACTGGGTTTTTGAGTAGATACAAACACCCCCACCTTTCCGTGATGATCTACTAAATGCCGCGCATAGTTTATAATTCACTATGTTTACAATTTTTATCTCATTTGCCGATAGCCAATGTTCACTTACGCACAAAATATCTACATTTTTATAAATTTGTAGTTCACATTCTAACTTTTTTGTTTTGTTTTCTAGTCTATTAATGTTTTGATTCACAATGTTGAGTATAACTGATGATCCAGAGTTTTTTTGACAAGTTTTATTGCCGTGTGTTGATTTAGGTGAAATGTCTTGTGTTTCTTGTGGCGAGAAAGGGCTGCCACGGCGACACACTAATATTCATAGGCCAGATGTTATTGTCTAAGAAGGTTTCATATACAGACATGGGTATTCCAATTTTATAAGAGCTGTACGTGTTAGATGTTATCTTTTCTACAACGTAGGTTGTGTCAGGGCGTATCTGTTTCAAATATTTTTGAACATCAGCTTCTGTAGTAGTAGTCTTGAAATAACATACATGAATGTATTTGTTCATTTCTATTCAATTCAATAATATTCAAATTCATTACAATAGGTATTCGAAAAAAAACTGGTGTTCTAAGTACCTACATGAGTGTAAAGAATAATAAACAATATGTAATTCAATATACATATTTGTTTTATTGTGAAAAAAAAAACATGTCCTTTTAATATTCGGCCAAGTAAATGTAGCATGGAGTATTTATTAATTATTAGGAAAAGCTTAATTTGAAAAACTTGGTGCCGGCACGGGCTCACCAAGGATGTAAGAAGAATTCACCACAAAGTGGCTGGTTAAATAATTTACCATTGTTTTATTTTTTATTTGCTTTATTTTGTAATGAACACTTTTGCTAGTTACGTAAGAAAAACTGTCTACGGAACCCTAAACTATGTGTTGTGCGACAAGCACTTGGCCAGTTTTTGTAATAAGTCACTGAATATGACTTATTACATAAACTGGCCAAGTATTGACATTAGAGGATTCAAATTACAGTAACTGAACTATTTTTATAATTATTACCTTCAACAGCATCAGGACAGAAACGGATGATTGTTGGTCCCCCGTACGTAACGAATCGATAGTAGTTAACAGAACCAAGCCCAGCGTCCGAGTATGATATAAGTGGAGCGTCACCTTCCTTGCCGAACTGCAGTTTACCTGAACAAATAATTTGTAGGATATTAAAGTATGAAAACATGGCGGGCAATTGTCGCATGTAAGACATTATCTCGTTAATGACATTCTGTTTTTTTTTAAATTTCATAAATTTGTATTATTTCTTTTAATTAATAAGGAAGTATCAAAAAGTCTGCACAGTGAAGATAATTAAAATGAAAGGTCTAGTTCTTAAAATAAGCTGTAAAACTTCTTTTTTTTATTCGTGTCTATATATCTGTTGTCTGGGATGTATGAAAGCTAGAAGTTATTGCACTGCTCCAAACTAAGCTTAACTGCACGCGATAATCCTGCTGGATAACGAACAAAGCTCTGGCGGCTGATAGATGGCGGTATAAACCTCCTCATGAATAGCATAAACAATAAATGGCACCAGTTCTCGGTTGCTCTGCTTGTCCTGACCAAAGTGGCGGTCAAGGAAATGGCGGGGCAGGGGGTGCAAAGAATCTTTGGGCAACCATAGGCCACCCAAAACAAATGACCCTGGCTACGTACAACGGACAAATTCCAACCTCCTGAACAGGCCGAGTTTTGCGGAGGATTTGACACCATAGACCATATACACACAGTGAGGCAGGTTATACAGATTTCTTAAGAGTCTAACCAGCCCCTGTGTCTTGCTTATGTGGACTTTGAGAAAGCCTTTGACTTCCTTGAAACCTGGGCGGTTCTGCTGCGTTGTCAAGTGGACTGGCGATACATCAAATTGCTGATGTTTCTGTATGACGCCGCGACTATGAGTGTCAAGTACAAAAGCAGCAGTCTAAACATATCCAACTGCGCAGGAAAGTGAGACAGGGGGATGTTACATCCCCGAAACTGTTCACTTTTGGCTTGGAAGATATGTTTAAGACGCTGGATTGGAAAGGAATGGGCATTTATATCAATGACAAGAACATCACACACTAACGATTTGCCGATGACATAGTCCTAATGGCGGAGTTACTGCAAGACTTGAAAAGTATGCTGACCAACATAGTTGATACTTTCGACGGATCGGTCTCGAAATGAACATAGATAAGACCAAGATCATGTTCAACGAACTTATTGACCCGAAACCGAATGCAGTCAATGGTGAACCTCTTCAAGTTCGCCAACCATATGTTTACCTTGAGAACTGAACTGAAGAATTCAGCTGGGTTGGGCAGCATTCGGCAAGCTTCGTCAAGTCATTTCGTCGTTTATACCGTAGGGCATGAAGATAAAAGTCTTTAATCAGTGCGACCTACGGAGCCGAAACGTGGACACTCACGGTTAAACTAGTCCACAAACTTAAGGTTGCTCAGTGAGCTATGGAGAGAGCTATGCTTGGAGTTTCTCTGAAGGACAAGATTTGTAATGAAGATATCCGACGGAGAACCAAGGTAACCATCATAACTCAAAGGATAAGCAAGCTAAAGTGGCAGTGGGCTTGTCACATTTCCCGAAGAACCGATAACAGTTGGGGTAGAAGAGTTCTCGAGTGGAGACAACGTTTAGGCAAACGTAGTGTAAGACGCTCTGTGGCCAGGTGGAGTGACGACCTGCGAAAAGCGGCTGGAAGAAAATGCATGAGGAGAGCTGAAGACCGAGTTCAGTGGTGTGCAATATGAGAGGCCAATGTCCAGAAGTGGACAGATATAGGATGATGATGATGATATTTCTGTTTGTTTATCAGTTCGGGCATCACGTAAAAACTACTATACTGATTGCGATGCAATTTTCATTTTCGGATAGCTTAGAGTTTGACTTAAAAACTGGTGTACTTGATATCTCAATCCAGTATCTAGAAGCTGAGCAATCGATAAAAATCCAAATGTAGCCTGAACAAAATTTGGTATTTGGTATTTATAGGAACTTTTGTACCTGGAAAACCAACCAACTTTTTGTAATAATACACAAGTAAATTTGTACCCAAAAAACTGAACACGCGGGCAAAACCGTTAGAACAACAAGAAAAATAATATAATCACACCAGTGTGACAGAGCAGTGTGACAGAGCAGTGTGACAGAGCAGTGTGAAGATTAGTCAGCCACGTAATTACATGTGTGAAAGTTTAACAAACATAACGGAGACCACATCGCCTAATCGAAAGTGAAGCACCCAAGATATGCTGGTCCGCTCACACACACACAAGCCCCACTCACTTACACCATGTTATGCCGATCGGCCACCACATCGCAGCAAGATCTCGGACTTTATTAGTCGTGTTAATTCAGTCAAGTTCTCACGGAAAAAATCTCAAACTCAATGCAGCCTTTTGTGATGAAATTGTGTATTAACCAGAACCACCACAAATTATTTACTTACGCACATAAAAGCAGTTGCCATTTGCTCACTTTACTTCACTCGTTTGTTTGGCAGTGTGGACTCCGTTTCTTTAACCGTTTTTTTAAGGGTAATGAGTTTAACGGTCTATGTATGTATGCATAAATGTGGATGTTCCGCCATAGCATCGCTTATATTGGTCCAATTTTGACAACCAAAGTATCATCCATTTGACTTTAGGTATAGGGTGTCATAGGCATTTTTTTTTACCCGACAGCCGTAAATCAAGGGAAGGGTAATGTGTTCAAACCTTAAACTTGGTCCTATTTTGACAAACGAGGTATCAATCGATTCGTCTTCATCGCAAAAGTGTCATAGGCTTTTTTTTTACCCGACCGTAGTCAGGTTTTAGTTTTTGAACTTGTCTTGTTTGAGTATCGGTACATACTTATCTATCTGTTCTTATAATACAGCAGTAAGTAACAAATAGTCTGTACAAGAAAATAATTAAAAAAAAAATATTAATGGTGTCGATCTGTCTTGTGCATGACGTAAACACTACTGGACCGATTGCGATGCGGTTTCCATTGTTGGATAGCTTAAGTTTTGACTTAAAATCTGAAGTTCTTGTTATCATAAACCAATAATAAGAAGCCGAGCAATGGATAAAAATATATCTGACAGCCAAGAAGGTTAAAAAAATACGGACTCTACACCGCCAAACACGCGAGTGAATCAATAACATTTTGAATTTAGAATACTTTATTAAATGTGCATGCAAGCTCTAGGGAGGGCTTTGTAGAGCAGTTTTAGCTTAGATTAATTATTATTTATTTTTATACAAACATTTAAGAACAGGTGTAACTTACTTGCAGCATCTACTTTGATGTAAAATGACCGGAGTCGAGTCGGAGAAAGTATGCTGGGAGTGTGAATGTCCCGAACTGGGTCACCTCTATACCATAATAACGTGCGTTTGTTACTCTTGTTATTCGAATATCCAAGCCCTGTGGAGAATAATCACACAACAAGCTGTTACAGAATGATATCCTAGTGCTAATAATCATTATTAATGCGAAAGTGTGAGTGTGCAAGTATGAAGTATGTTTGTTGCCAATCAGCTCCGTAACGGCTGAACAGATTTTGATAAAACATTATATATTAATTAATAACAAAGCAGGAAGTACCAAAAAATCTTTACAATAATTATAATTAATAAAAATAGTCTAGTGTTCTAAAATAGGCTACTGAACAAGGATATAACTTATTTAAATCGTGTCTTTCTGTTTGTATGTTTGTTCGGGCATCACGTATAATCTACTGGACTGATTGCAATGCTGTTTTCACTATAAGATAGCTTTGGTTTTGTATTAAGAACAGGCGTACTTGGTATTCTAATACGATGATGCCAAGCAATCAATAACCAACTATCTGACGGCTGAACGAATTTTGAAAAAATGTAGTTTGTACTTTATAGGTACTTTTGGTCCTGGAATAACACATATGGGCTTCTAGTAGTAATTGATTGAAATTACCACGCGGGTAAAGCCGCGGGCATTGTTAGTGATAGATTTTTGTCATCATTGTCCTCGCGAGTGAAGCCGCGAGCCGCAGCTTGTAATTTACAAACACGGTTGGTTTCTATCCACATTGTACTATTTAATTTACTATTTCTAGCAATAGCGTTATTACCTAGACGTATGTACTTACATAGTGAATATTTAGTATCCGAGGAGTTTACTTTCTCCGACATCTGGATATCAATCCATCCTTCCATTTGTACTGCGAGGTGCAGCTCTAAGTACACGCGATTACCGGTGGAGTCTTTCTGTAGCGTGCCGTAGTGGAGAGACAAGTCGTCCAGCGAGTACCACGGAGTGTTTCTGTACCAGGCAACTGTTTCCTCCTTACACAACCCTGGAAACAAATGAAGGGCTAAGATGAAGAATTACCTAAATCACATTTACAAAATTCTACAGGAGAGACAATTTTAGTTTTGAAAATGTTTTATGATGGTCTTGAAATATACTCATACATTAGAATGAATGATTTTGAAAGGATAATTTGTATGAAATATGTTTTTGGAATTGTTTTTTGCATAAAATATGCCTTATAATAATAATAACCAAAATTTCATACTAAGGGTGCAATCGTCTGAGCAAATTCCAGGACTTATGTTTTCATGACCTTTTTTTTTAACTGCAGATTAACACCTTTTTAAAAAAAACTCGATAAACAAACGTCAATCACGGTCAATCAAAGTCAATGTCAATGTGACATTTATTGAGTGCATTCCGTTCATAGAGTCAGCTCCGTTTGTAGGGAAGACATAATCAAGTCATGTACTTGCTTCACTCGTTTGTTTGTCGGTGAAGACTGTATTTTTACCCGACTACGGCGAAAAAAAAAGAAGTGTAATAAAGTTTGCAACCATTCTCATTTAAATTTTTGCATCATTGCATCATTTAATAAATAAATATACTCCTGACCCACTCCAATTATAGAACCATTTTGATCACATTAGCTTTCAAACAGAAGAAATCGAATCTAAATCGGGCCATTTAATACGTGGTGGCAGAGAGCCATAAGTATTACCATCTGCCCCCGTTCGGGTGATCACGCGATGGCCGTTCAGGGGGTCAGACGGTTATATATATTCCTTTAGAAGCTTAGATCCCAACCTCCCCTCAATTACAGCGAATAGATTGATACCTCGGTTGTCAAAATCGAAGCAGGTTTTTAGTTTAAACCGTAACCCTTTCTTTGCATCACCGTAGTCGGATAAAAATAAATAGCCACTCTATACAAGCTGTTGTTTTGCATCCCCGCCATATTTGGAGAGTCCATTGTAATGAGTATACCTTATTCACCTTACAATACTATATAATTCCTAATAACTGGACTTGGAATTTTTGGTAAAATTATTTTTTGTTATATCTTAGAACCACGACACACACACACATATCTGCGGCCGGCGCGCCGCCACCCGCGCTACATCCATACCAATATATATAAGTGTTGTCTGTTTTTTTGTTTGTTTGGGGGGCTTTCACGCGATAACGGCTGGACGGATATAGATGAAATTTAGAAAGAAGATAGCTTAAACCCTGGAACAAAACACAGAATACTTTTTATCCCGGAAAATTGCAAGTTTCCACGGAAAAGCTGGAAAATGTTGATTACTTACTGTAGGGAACGGTTGCCATCACATAATGGTCTGTGGTTGCCAAGGAAACGAAATAACAAGTCTGTCCAACAACATCAAGACCTTTGGTGCTATACCTACGTTTGCATTGGTTTATAATATCCTAGAAGAAAATAGGATGTTTTTTTCGCGTTAAACAGTAGTGCGCGCGTACAAAGTCGCGGGCGGAAAAACTAGTAGTAAATAAAAGTGCACCGTGCGCCTCTGATATGCTGCGTTCAACCAGGCACAGTACATTATAGTCTTTAACTATATGTATATGTACTTTAAACAAGCTTAAAGTTGTGATACATTTAGGTATCTATACTTATAATAAAGCAATTTGAACCAAAAAGTCTGTATAAAGAAGATGAAAAACAAAATGGTCTAGGGTACTTAAAATAAGCTACTGAACAAGAATATAACATTTTTAAAATTCGTATCTGTCTGTTTGTTTGTCTGTTTGTCTTTTAGTCTATTTGTCTGTATGTTTGTTCGTGCATCACGTATAAACTACTGGACCGATTGTGATGTGGTTTTCACTGTTGGACAGCTTAGGGTTTGTCTTAAAAACTGGTGAACTTGGTATCTCAATCTGATGAGAAGAAGCCGAGCAATCAATAAAAACTTTTTGACGGCTTAATTTACTTTGATCAAATGTGGTATATTGGTATTTTAAGTCTTAGAATAGAATATAAAGTACTTTTAAACTATAGAAATGACCACACGTGCAAACCCGCTGGTACAGCTAGTTCTAAATATTTGTACAAGCAAAGGATTTTATTCGCGAAAAAATATCGTTTTCAAATTTCCCATCTTACTTGAGCTTGCTTAGTTAGGACCATCAAAAATACCTAGGTTCCTAATAAGTATAATCTAAAATAAACCATTTTAAATAATATCGCTTTTTATAAACTATTTTTATTTAATTTAAATTCGAATTTGTTGGTACATTTTTTATTAATGATTTGTTATCTGTAAGTGGAGTATATTTAACTCTGTAGATATGGCAGGGATGCAAATCAACAGCTTGTATCGGAAGGCAAATCGATTGATACCTCGCTTGTCAAAATAGGACAAATAGGGGCGACGTTATGGTGGAACCTCCGATTATAGAAACAAAAACATTCACTAAGTTCGCCCGATTCGTGTTGCACCAAAACTCGGCGCAATTTAAAAAAAATCTTTAATTATTTTTTTACGTTAACAACTTTAAAAGCAAATTACTCAGAATACGTATTTTAATATAATAGAGTATAGTCGAATAGTCATTTCTCCACGCCCGTGTATTTTGTTACATACATTTAAAAACGGAGGATTTTTAATTGTAAAATTTAGGTAGCAATTTGAGATGCAATAATTAACTCAACAAAATACCGGAACTTCTAAACAACGATTTAATTTTGTATATTATTACATAGATTTTTTATTAGTTTTTGTTCTTCGATCACCTCATTGCGACCAGAAAAGTAGGTAGTGGAATAAAGGTTTCATTCTTAATTTCTTTTTCTGTAGATTTCCACGATCTGCAGAGAGGCGAGAACAATGAATCAAAGCTTTACTTTTAACGATAGGTCCCGATTGGAGATCATCAATACCATGGTAATGTTATCTATACAGTATTCTATCTTCATACAAGCGGCCGGTAAGTGAGTTATACCTACGCGCCTTGTGTCGGTACCCACTCGGTACACGGCCAGTCGCGAATGCGCCGCAGCTCGGTGTGGCTCGGTAATGTCGAGGCCGCAGTGACGAACGAACGGTGTATTTTTTTGTAAGCTTTGTGAATATTTTACGAAAATAAGTACAAGTACTAATTTAATATGGCAAAGAGCACGAATAGACTATATTGTGCTGTTTTTGGTTGTTTGAATTCTTCAATAACGCATCCAGAGATAACATTTTTTAAATTACCTGCAAACTCTGAAAGGTTAGACTATAAAAATTATAACCTAGTACGTAATTTGTTTCTTTTTTTAATAGGTAGGTATTTCGCTTTTGGGGTGATACGTTGCGAGTACGGTATCCTCCTTGTCCATGTTTCCCAAAAGTATTTTTAATTCAACTATTTATCCGAATGCGGATTTTTTATTATATTAAATTTAACAATTAAGCTTTTCGTACGTCTCAGTCGAGGCGCAAATACTTTTCTGTATCAAATTTATAAGGGTGTATTTTTTTATTAAATCTAACACATGTATTTTTTTTTTATTGAACACTTCCTATTTCATTCACAACGAATTTCTTTCTTTTTTACATATTAAAATATACAATCACAAAACTAGAAAAAAATCAAGTAGGTAGATGAAATCAAAATACTGCAGGCGGGCAGCCCTATCGCATGTTTACGTACCATGCGGCTGTAGATAGTTATTTCAAGGACAGAGCCGAGTCACAATACTGATAGATAACATTACCGTGTCAATACGTTCCTCTATTTGTTGTCTACATTTTCATGAATCGGATTTTACAAAACAAACTGTATCTACTATACTGAGATATTCTTATAGTATCTGCAATAAAAAACATTATTGGCAAATAGGTAAGTAAATGTAATCATCATAAAAAGTAAAAAGCCGCTATTCATAGTTTTAAGTCGGGGCAGCACACATAACTAATCGCCTACGCGCGCTGGTAAACGACTGTGTGCGTAACACGTAAATGTTTGCGTGGATCGAACAGGTAAGCGATACGGGTTAATGCGTGTGGAAAAAGTATGGCACAATATAACTTGCGATCTTTTGATGACGATCTGTGACGAACGGTTTTGTACCACGTGACACGCATACCTCAAATAGTCGCAAGATCGCATTTGAATAATAGTAAGTGTTAAGTGCTTTATCCTTATTTGTTTCTTTGATCGAAGGGTGGAACATCCACACACTCAAATACCCACATACACATACATACATACTCAGATAGTTAAGCTCATTACCATTCCTTTGCTTCACCGTAGTCTGGTAAAAAGCTAAAAAGCATCCTTATTTCTTACCCAGGGTTCAAACAATCTGTCATTTTGACATCGAAGTGGTAATTCCCATACAAAATTAACAAATGTAGTTTTTACGATAAAAAAACATGTGCCCTTTTCATAAATAGCTAAACAAGACGTTATTTAAATACGTTTTTTTAAGTCACTATTTTGTTTGTTTGTCTTTCCGGGTGGAATCTTGCAACTCCAATTTCGAGCACTTCCCGATTAGCTATCCGGCTGAAACTTAGGATTGCTCACAACAAGATGACAATGCATTTTAAAACAATAAAAAACTAATTTAAAGGAACACGTGGTTATAGATTAGTTTAAAGGAACACGTGGTTATAGATTAGTTTAAAGGAACACGTGGTTATATATTAGTTTAAAGGAACACGTGGTTATAGATTAGTTTTTTAATCTACATTTGCTGCTTGTTCACTGTTTCATAACTGGTTATCAAATAAGAATAATGTTTCTGTTTTCATAACCTTTTCATAGCTAGTTAGGAAGGAGGATTTTTCGTTACTAGTTCATAACTGGCTATCAAATGTGAAATAAAAACACGTTAAAAGTCCTGCGGAGGATATATTTTCCATACAAAGCGTAAATACGCTCCATTTACAAATAATTTGTAAATGGAGCGTATTTACACAGTGATATATTATTATTCGGATTCCGATAGTGCTTATGTTCCCAAATATATTTTATTTTCAAAATATATAAAAATGAAACAGTGTTTGTTTGTTTGTTTGGGGAGCTTTCACGAGATAACTGTTGGAAGGATTTTGATGAAATTTGAAATGATAGCTTATACCCTAGAATAAAACAAAGTTTACTTTTATCTAGGAAAATTGTAAGTTTCCACGGGAATACTGGAAAAACTGGATAAATGTTGATTACTCGCTATATGAAACGGTTGCCACGGAAACGAAGTAACAAGCATGTCAAAAAACATCAAGAGCATTGGTACTATACGTACTTTTGCATTGGTTTTTAATATCCTAGAAGAATATAGGATGCCTTTTTATACGCTTTATATTAGCTTCACTTGTATGTTTGTTTGTATGTTTGTAACCGACTCCTTTGGACGCTATTTTGACCCACTTTAAACGGTCAGATTTCATTCAAATTTTGCACACCTGTCAAAGACCGATGACAATGCAACAACTAAAAAAAAAAAAAATGAAAATAAATAATAGTTTAAAAAAACTAAAAAACACGATTTATATAGAAAACCAAACTAAAAAATAGATAATAATTTTTACTAGTGTAAATAAGAAAAAATGTTTTATTTAAAAAAAAGCGTGGGGTGCTTCTCATATCTGTCAATGAAATATTTATAACTATTGACCCATGCACCCCACGATGTTTTTTAAATAAATCATTTTTTTCTTATTTACACTATTAAAATTTATTTTCTATTTTTTAGTTTGGTTTTCTATATAAAGCGTGTTATTTAGTTTTTTTAAACTGTTATTTTTCGGATAAACAGTATCTCCCGCGAACTTAGTGCGGGCGGGGAAGCTAGTACAAAATAAAAGCAAATATTACATATTCCTTATTTATATGCAAAATGGAATATTCGCTTATATTTCGTTTCAGGTAAGTATTTTGAAGACAAGACACTTGGGAACCTAGATAAACATTATTCAAATCCGAATAATATCATAATAATGTAGACATTTACTCTAATTATAAATTATTTTGGTATTGTTTGAATGGAAAATTCACCCTCCCCGACCCCTCATAACGAAAACTATTTTCGTAACGCGCTGCAATATCTTAACTGTAGATTAATCTTTTTGCCCGAGTACGGTGAAGCAAGGGAAGGGTAATGTGCCTATATGGGTATGTGGAAGCTCAACCATAGCGTTACCCCTATTGCTCCAATTTTGACAAGCGAGGTGTCATTCGATTTGTCTTCAGATGTAGCGTGTCATAGGCTTTTTTTATCCGACTACGGCAGAGTAAATGAAGGGTTATGTATGTATTCAAGCTATAAATATGCGAGGTATCACTCAATTCGTCTTCATTGCAATTGTATCATAAGCAATTTTTACCCAGCCATAGTTCGGTTTTAGTTTTTGAACTTACGTCTTGTTTGTGGTACAGACTAGTCAATAAACTTAGCGAACAGGGCCAGCGCTGCTAGCAACATACTTCAAATTAGTGCACACGTTGCTAACGCTGTTCACCCCTTAGGGATAGAATTCAGAAAGAAAACTCCCCGGTGCACCCCTGGGGTACTCAAGGAATTAAAGAATATATCCTCCAAATTTCAAATCTCTACCTAACTTGTTTTTTTTTTTTTTTAGAAAGGATATGTGCTGTTGGTCTATAACTGACCTCTACAGCATCACCGGACGGTGGGGCGGGCGCAAAAGCGCTCCGCCGCAATGCGTGACGCAGAAGGCGCACGCCAAAGTTAAGTTTTTGGCCACTTGCTCAAGGGCACCCAGGGGGTACGAACCTCGGCTTGGACAGTTGCCATTGATTTCTTGGGGAGTATCGAACTAAACCTAACTTGTATCTATAGGCTGTGCGTTATCTGTCAGTCAGTCATTCAGTCAGTCAGTCAGTCAGTCAGTCAGTCAGTCAGTCAGTCAGTCAGTCAGTCAGTCAGTCAGTCAGTCAGTCAGTCAGTCAGTCAGTCAGTCAGTCAGTCAGCAAGTATGTCCTGGTGCTGGATTATGATGATTATGGCTCAGTTTGCCTCCGACTTTAAAACTGTTCTAAAAAGCAATGTTTGCCTTTTTCTTTCTTTTTTATATTTTATTCCTTTTAATGGATTAAAAAAAAACATTTTTAATATGAAGTCGTTTTTATTAAACATATGTTTTTAAGGTTTTATATAGTGAAAGCGTGATGACCCTTTTCTTGTTCGATAACTAGTAAAGAACCAGCGAACCTAATATTTTAGAGCTTACAAGATATATTTCTCATTTGATAGCCAGGTATGAAACAGACAAAAAAACTTATCGAGATAAATCAAATGAACCCAAACTAGAACGGGTTTCATCATTTAAATGTTGAGTTCCTGTGACTACCTTCCGGCTCCATCATCAGACCCTAGATATCACATATAACAAGAAAACTTATTAAGGCAAATGAGCCCAAACTCGAAGTAGTTTCATCATTTCATTGTTGAGTACCTGCGAGTACCTTCCGGCTCCACCAAAGTCCATCAAAGGCAAAATAATAGCACTTTTACGAGTCAAAATTAGCATCTCATGAACAAGAAGAAATGTATAAAATATTATAAATAGATAAATTCAATAATATTAGGTAAACTAAGTTTGCTTTGAGTCTGAAAAGGAAATTTCCCTTTCATGTGCCGACACAGAGTTGAATCTAGCACAGGAAAAGGAAATACCCTTCCGACTCCAACGGTGCTTCGAAAATACGCCCGTTAGAGAAAAGAGCACCGAGAAACTCTAGGAAGATGTCATATTTTCATTATCAGACAAGTTCAATAGTAGCATATTATTGTATTATCATCAGAACTACACAAAAGTTCAATATTTCAGCTGCATTGGACGTCATGAAGTGGTTCAGAAATTCTGCATTCTTATCCTCCCAACATAAACTGCTGAACCAATTTTGATGAAATAAAAACGGGACCTAATCGGAGTCCTTCCCTTTTAAATGAAAAAATAATTATCCAAATCAGTTCAGAAGTTTTAGAAACATTAGGTGACAAACATAGAAGAAAAAAAACAGACGACTTGATTATCTCATATTTTTTTAAGTCGGTTAAGAACCATTTTGTTGGCATATCACATAAAAACTACTGGACTCTTTTCATTGCGGTTTTCATAGTTGGTTAGCTTGCAATCCTGATGGGAACGGAAATCTAAATCTATGTCTGTCCAAAAAACACTTGACCAGTATATATTTTTAAATAGATTTAAAAGGAACGAGAATAAATCGATTATTGATCCGATTGTGTCACGGCCGTTTGTTTGTTGTAAAACATCTGCACCACATACTATCTTTACAACAACACCCAAATCAATATGATACTTGCTCTGTACGTCCCGCGCTCTCTTTTGTCAATAATTAAATATAATATCATCGAGCTGACTATATAAACTGAAAAAATAAACCAAAATTAGATCTCTGAAGCTCATAGTTACAGAGTTATAAAAGCGAGGCTATATGGGCCATTTTTTTTGTACATCATTAGAAATGTAATATTATAAAAATGTGAGTAAATTCAAATGTTCTTTTACATCTCCTGATGACTACAATGCTACATGCATATTATTTTGACGCAAAACAATGAATGTTAATTGAAATAGTTTTATATTAAGGATGTTACAAGAATGAAGCGCAAATCGTTTCATACGTTTTTGTGTTGTCCTCCTGACACCAGGTCAAAAGAAAACATTACTTTACCAAAAAAAAAACAACTATGTGACCTTATTTTTTTATCTCATATAAATAAAAGTGAAGTGTAGATGTAGGTGATATTTCATTCTGACAATTGGACTTTTAGATACTGTACTAATTTATAAAAACATTTATAAAAACATCTCGTATTTTTTTTTACAATTTACTAACACTGATTTACTGACGAGATTCAGTAAGATTTTTTGTGGCTATAACAGTAGAAAACTAACTTTTGCGATTGGCAACACTGACATTGTTATGAAAAGGATAGACCATTGTGTTTACTCCGCCACTTTGAAGGATTGTGGTGTCATAGCAAGCAGCAAGTGGGGAGTTAAAAAATATCATTACAATTTCTTGACGATATCTTTTCACGTGAAAGTGAGTTTTTTTTTAAACAATTAAGTGATACATTTCTAGTAATACATACACATTGATAAGATTGATGATATCGCTTTCTATCTTTTAGCTGATGTGTTTTTTATAAGAATAAGTAAATTTTTAGTTTAAAAATTACTCTTTGTTAAGATATGACGAACAATTTTTTGACAATTGCCTGACGTCAGTAAATTGTAGCTGGTAAAGGTGTAATTTCAATGTATCTTCATAAAAGTAAAGCAGGTAGGTTGAGCATGCAGGTACAATACATAAAAGTAAAGCAGGTAGGTTGAGCATGCAGGTACAATACATATAAAATAGTTATAGTTTTACTGTGCATCATCATCCAACGGTTCATCACACACTTCACTTTTTTTCCTTTGTAATAGTTTGAATTTTCATTAGCTTTGATAATAAATATTTTAATATTGTATACAATGCCTTATTTTTACTATTTCTGGACATTTCCTGATGAAACATTTTACTGTCATTTTTGTGTCGCACATATTTTTTGAAAATTACCCATGTAGACCTTTTCATGACGTATGTACATACCTGTGTGATTTTTAGGACGTTTCACGTCGAGGTGAAAAGTACCGCAGGAGTAAGAATGGGTGCATGAATATACTTACTTATTGGAATAACGATTACGCATAGTAAACTTTTTGCATATCCCTTATATGCAACTCAACCAAAAAGAGCATTTTAGAGACAAATATTTCGTAAGCAAAACCAAATAGTACAAAAACAATGAATAATTTTAAAAAACCTTTTCAATGAGTTCTCTCGATGGGTTACTACAAACATATTTTTCATCTTCACTTTGCATGTATGAATTAAATAAAAAAGCCTGCATTGACCAATGCAGAGGTATAAAACTTTTGTTAGAATAAATCTCATAAATAAAGCGTATTCCAATGTAAAATGATTATATTAATGACAGAAATGCATGGACTGATGTCTCCAAGCTCTATGATAATATAAAAAGTGATAGCTTCGATGTTAAAGTAAGGTGAATAAAATGTTAAAAGTACTTTGTGAGATGTCTCACAACATACCATGAGATCATGACATGATGGCACGTTGTTTTATACAACATAATTATCTAGTTAGTTTTTTTTTACTTTATTTTTCCCAGTTTGATTGTTTCATGATTGTGGAACATCTCAGTGTCACTTAGATCTTTTATATTTGTAGTTTACATATTTGTTTATAATTGTGACATTTGAAAAATATATAAAGAATTAACAAATATAAGAAAAAATACATCCCCGTAGAGTTTGTTGATGTTCTCTTATTGGTGCGTATTTCCAAAGCACCGGTAGAGTCTGAAGGGTATTTCCTTTTCAAACTCAAACAATACTTAGTTTACCAATTTTTTTATTGATATGATCTTTTAATAATATTTTTTGTATTTTTCCTTGTTCATTGTTAAAGTCAAAATTAACTGGTTGAAAATTATTATATATATTTACGCTAAGCAGGCGTTAACTGCTATAAAAAAACATAAAATACTTGTAAAAGTGTTATTTTTTTACCTATTTAAAATAAAATACTTTGACATTGCACTGTTCTTTATGATTCCTAGATACCTTCACATATCAGCGCAGTCTCGTTCCATTGAAAGTATAATTAGACCTAATGAATATAATGGATACTCTATAATTATACTTTGAATGTGAAAAGGAAATTTTGATTTCATTTGCCGATACAGAATGTAATCACATTCTTCAGTTGTGTAGAACTACCCAACAGCTCAAACAACCGTCCATTCTTATGGTTCCTAGTTACCTTCGCATATCGGAGCAGTCTCGCTCCATTGAAAGTCCTCAGTGCACGTCCTCCGAGCGGGCCCCACCATCCGGTAGTTAGTGGCGCACGAGTACTGCACCACGCTGCCGAGGTGCGTGGTGCCGGTGAGCAGCTCAACCGACCCGTGCGAGAGGGGAGGCAGCTGGCCACAGTCCACTAGAAACAGCATTCATTCCAAATGTTAATTATATTCATTTGTAAAGCAAGTAGGTCAGTCGGTTTATGGTCGGACGCCGCGACGTTCATTAATTCAAAACGAAGTAAGTATTTATTGGAAACTAGCTGCACCCCGTGGCTTTGCTAGTGTTCCAAAGTTGCTCTTTAACACCCAACCCCCTGCAACCCACTCTTGAATACAGGGACAACCAACCTTCCTCCATCCCACCTCACTCTCATATAGTCAAGTGGTCATGCAAATTGCATTACACATACACCAAAATAATATAAAAAAAAAACTAGCGGTAAAATAGGGATAACGAGGGGCAGGAGTTGAGTGAGTAGAGGGAGGGGAGGGAGGGGAGGGCTGCCTCATGGTACCTTTCCCCTTCCCTTAGTTTTTGAGATATTTCAGTTTTTAGCTTATAAAAAATCAGATGTTTAGTCGCCAAAGGCGACCAAACAGCCGTAAGAGTTTATCAAAAATCGGCTATTTGGTCGCCTTCGGCGAACAAACAGCCGTACATTAACTTTGGCGCTCGTTGGCCGCTGCCGCGGCACACTGCACTCCTTGCGCTGCTCATCACTCTGCCCCTTGCACTGCTACACTATGCTCCTCGCGCTGCTCATCGCTTTGCCCCCTGCCCTTCCACACTGTTTTCCTCGCATTGCTCATTGCTCTGCCCCTTGCACTGCCGCGATGTTGCCCTCTTTGGCCCAGACACTGTTCTACTCGCGCAATTAATCGCGCTGCTCCGCACTAGGTCGCTCAAATTTGCTACACAATGGATGTAGAAACTGTGGTAGCGTACGCGCTGTGCATTTATAGTATAAAAAAGCTAATTATATCAGAGTCATACAAATAAATATATGTCGTCGTCGTCGTCGTCCTCGTCAACGGAGATGGTGGATGACATCTATTAACAATTAAAAAACGCGTGTTAAAAAAATGAAGCGAAACGTGCTTCCGCAAGTAGCACTCAATGCGAACTGCATCCGTGCGATTATGTGGCTGGCCACTCGCGCTCTATTGCTGGTTATTTGACTCCCGCCTAAAAAGCTTAATTTATTTAGTGTATTTTTCTTTCTTAGGAAGCTTGTCCTGACAATTATGAACATGATAAAAATAACTACCACATCAGTCTAGGCGTTTTCAAGTGATAATTCTTCATACATGCACCGATGCATTTTTTACAACTATAATTTATCGTCTCATGAACAAGGAAAAAAAACATTAATATTATAATTAGACCTAATGAAAATAATAGACGCACTATAATTATACTTTGAATATGAAAAGAAAATTTTGTTGTCATTTGCCGATACAGAATTTAATCACATTTTTCAGCTGTGTAGAAGAGTACTCAACAGTTCAAACAACCGTCCAGTCTTATGGTTCCTAGTTACCTTCGCATGTCGGCGCAGTCTCGCTCCATTGGAAGCCCTCAACGCACGTCCTCCAAGCGGGCCCCACCAGCCGGTAGTTAGTGTCGCACGAGTACTGCACCACGCTGCCAAAGTACGTGGTGCCGTTGAGCAGCTCAGCCGACCCGTGTAGGAGCGGAGGCAGCTTGGCACAGGCAACATCTAGAAATAACATTCATGTCACCAACAATAGTAATACTAGTAATAGTTTTGCTAGGATCGTCCGATTTTTGAGCCGATTTTCATACTTATTTACTGTAGAATTTTCCTGAGTTGGTTAAAGGTCGATTGAAGTTGGGATTTAAGGGAGCCAAAATCTAAGTTACTACTCCTAGCCAACCTCATCTGCATGCGGTATCCTGCTGGGTAAAAAACGAGGATGTCGACCGGTAGACGGTAATATAACCATTAAAAACCAGTATAGCCATAGGACAGAGTCTGGTGATAGGGAGATGAGTTATCGATGCGAGAAGCTCCGCCCTACGATCGCCTGCTCGCATGTCACCCGAATAATATCATAACATTGTAGAAATAAACTCCAATTACTAATGATTTTGGTATTACGTTTAGAAAATTCATAGAATAGAAAATCGTTGTATAGAAAATTCATCCTCCGCCGGACTCTTAAAACACGTCTAGCTACTGGAAAAAAGGTCATTAATTTGTAAAATTATATCAATAAATTATTAATTGATTAACTTACTAGTTAGTGTTCGGTTTAATTGAAGAAGTTCTTTCTTCATACGGTCAAATGTTTCTATCATGTTCACTTCTAACACATGCATTGTATTGTTTGATGCATTCGAAGTTTGATCCATTTTCTCCTCAATTTTTTTGATTCTTTCTTCTAATTGAGGTATTTCTTTGTATGCTTTATCGGTTTTGTTATCGATATATATAATCAATTTATTGAAAAACTTGGTTTCCCATTTGTTTAATATTTTATTGATATAATCTTCTAAATCGACCTTGCTTTCTGTTTCGGATTTATTACAATTATCGGCATTTATTATACCGACAACAAAACCTAACACACTTAACAGAACAAGAACATAACGTGCAGTATACATGTTTACTCGAGTCTGGTTACTTTCGGAATAATTATAATCAATGGCTCTCTGTTATATATATGATATACCTAACTACCTATATTATAGTTTGATAAGTCTTATAACTACTATTATTGCAAAATTATGTATGTAAAATTATATATGTTTGTCTTTGTTAGCATACTTCCGTAAAGTGTGAACGGATTTTAATATATAGGTACATAGGCATTTTGAGTCATGGAAAATGCAGGATACATTAAGGAATTGTCCACGCGTGTGATACTGCGAGGTGCAGCTACCGGTTCTCTACATAAAACTGTACCTTACTCAACTATGTTTGTGCATACTCGTAGTATCAACATTTTTTTGTTTTTCTTTCACCAAATTGTAGTAATTCACTTCAATGTATTTTCTAAACAAAACTAAACTAATCTTAACAAAAGTTATAATGGACCATGAAACTCTCCTTTCTAATAAAATGGAACTATTTAGATCGGTTCAAAAATACCGGAAATAAGAGTGAAAATACACAAAAATACAGTTGAATTAGTAACCTCCTTCCTTGTAAACTAATTGGAATCGATCAAAAGTCACTAAACCGCATATAATCTATCTATCTATTTATATTTATAATAAAGCAATATGAACGAAAAAGTCTGTACAATAAAGATAATTTGAAGAAAAATGGTCTAGGGTAGGTACTGAACATGAATATAAATTTTAAAATTTGTGGTCTGTCTGTTTGTCTGTCTGTTAGAGTGTTAGGTTGTTTGTCTGTATGTTTGTTCGCGCATCACGTTAAAACTACTCGACTGAATGTGATGCAGTTTTCACTGTTAGATAGTTTAGGGTTTGACGTAAAAATTGGGGTACTAGGTATCTCAACCCGATGAGCAGGAGCAGAGCAATCGATAAAAATCTTATTGAGGGCTGAAGGTGTTTTGATCAAATTTGTTTTTTTTTATCACTGACTAGGCAATCGTTTGACCACGATCTCACCTGATGGAAAGCGATGATGGCGCTTTGCCGATCGTCTAGTCGTACGGTACTGGAAAGGTGATGAGAGAATCATATTGTGCAGTTCTTGTTGTACCTAACTATAATTCGATCATTATTGTGCCATCCCTTACTGCAATTGACTACCGTTTGTTTTACATTATTATTCTATTGTAAGAAAAGTGGCCGGTACTGGAAAGGACTTGTTTAAATACGATACGGTAAAGACTGAGGCGCGGGGCGGGGGAAACCAAGCGAATTCTAGGCGCGGCCGCAAAAAAATAAGAATATGTGAGCGGCACGGCCGCCAGAGGCAGTCAAGGAGAGACGCTCAAAGTGAGTGATTGTGCGCGCGCTGATCGGCTTCGGAGTACGAAAAACCGAAAGTGATTAGGGCGGCCCAGCCAGGGAGTCACCGAGCGGCGCTCTTGGAAGATGCTTTAGAGGAAATATCATTAACATACGTGCATTTATTACTAAATTGTGACTTATTTCAGTGTACTAACAGAATGAGAGGCGTACTAAAATTATTTCTGATTAGAGAAGAGTTATTTGGGGTTTGTTTTATTGAATTGGGGTAGTGTTTATGTTCGGTGCGCGGCACCCGCTCCGTCCAGCTTGCTGGAGGGACGTCGCCCTCGTAAAGGGAGTTGATCGGGTGGCGATATATCGCCAACACACCTCATTGCGCGCAAACTGCGCGTGCGCACGCGGCAAGGTAGTAGCTAACAAGCAGAGTACATAAGAGAATTATGGTAGTGAACGTAAAGCATTTAAGGGATATTTAGAGGTGCGCTAACAGAATTCGGCTACGTTCTGTGTTGTACTATTATTTATTCTGTGCTGCTATGCGAATGACGATCGACACATAGAAAAAAACGTAAGCAGTGCGCACATATAATTATTCTATATCATATGAATCTATACTTATAATGGAGCAGTGAGTGTCAGGGGGTCTCTGTACAAAGAAGATAGTTTGGGAAGGATTGGTCTGGGGTGCTTGGAATGGCTGCTGAACGGAAATATAACGTTTGGGAATCTTGTCTGTCTGTCTGTATGTTTGTTCGCACATCGAGTGGAGGATACTGGAACAGGTGCGGAGATCACGTGTACTTTAGTAGTGGACGGCACCTAGTCTTAGGTATCAACTTAGTCAACATGAAATCATAGATTGCGAGATTTCAGCGAGGTAATTAGGTATATCGACTGAGCGAGACAGTACTCCCCGTAATCGGATCTTTCGCTCACCGCTCGCCGCATGTGCAGCCAGTCGTGGACGGTTGGCAACACGCTAATAGTGGCAATCTTTTTAACTTGACATTGCTCCCATGCTTTTGTAAATTACTTTGTACCTAGTTTGGGTATGGTACGCGATTTACTTCATGACTAGATGTATGATCAAACAACTGAACGGATTTGGTTGAGGTTTGGAGTTGAGGTGGCTTGTGCCCTGGAATGAAAGACTTTTTCATCATCATCCACTCGAGTGAAGCCGTGGCGCGGGAAGTTATATCATAAAAATTTATTCACCGGTTTAAGTAAGGCTTTTATTTTCAGCTGCAAATTTCATAGACCATTGACCATACAAACGCTAGATAAATAGAAATCTTCGAGTGATTTCTGAACCTTAAAATGGAGCATTAATTTGAAGTCTAGATAAATATTTGAGGGAACTCTTTTATCAGATGAAATTTGCCACTCGCGGGTGAAGACGTGGGTGCAGCTAGTTATATCATAAAATTATCATAAAAAATAATTCACCGGCTTAAGTAAGGACCTTTATTTTCAGCTGCAAATTTTATAGAAAATTGACTATATAAACACTAAATAAATAGAAATCTTCGAGTGATTTCTGAACCTTAAAATGGGCATTAAGATGAAGTCTAGATAAATACTTTAGGGAACTCTTTTATCAGATGATGGTTGCCACTAGCGGGTTTTGTGTATTGAAGAATGCTGGTGATTATTTAGTGATTACACTGTTTAACATTGTAAAGGTGTAGGTATATTTTTTACTCCTTTACGTTCAAACGGCTGAACTGATTTGCTATGAAATTAGGTACTGGTATAGCTATATACTAGATTAGCACATGGGATGATTTTCATCATCATCATCATCATCACCATTTTTTTTACACCTTTACGCTCAAACAGCTGAACCGATTTGGATGAAATTAGGTATTAGGAAAGCTTATATGCTGGATTAGCACATATAATAATTTTCGTCATCGCAGTTCTTACTCTTTTACGCTCAAACGGCTGAACTGATTTGGATGAAATCAGATACTAGAATAGCTTATAATTATGCTGGATTAGCACATATAATACTTTTCATCATCATCATCATTCGTAACTCCACACTCAAACGGCCGAACCGATTTGGATGAAGTTTGGTACTAGGATAGCTTATATCTTGAATTACCAGGTGGACTGGATGGAACAAATATTTTGAACAAGTATCTGAACGTACTAAGGACAGGTGCACCTAATCTCAAATTTGCCGATTATAACTCATCTTTAGCCGGTATTTACCTAAATATGGACTAAAGGTATCTAGTTTGATGTATTTCGTGTGTTTAATCGAAATTAAAGAACAATTTTGAAATCAAGGTTCACTTTTATATATACAGGGTTTTTCTCAACTTAGGGTAACTTTTTAAAAGGGTGCCAGTTATTGCCAGATGAAAGGCAATAATTTCTAGAGACTATTACTTCAGACAGTGTTTTGTTTTTGAGCCGTTTTTGTATTTTTTTGGCCCTTGAAATATTTTTTCTCTCAGTGTTTTTGTTTTCTTGCTATTATTTTTATAAGGTGGCTGCTATTGGTACCGTATTACTGTGCAAGATATTAACGCGACAATCCTAAGAAAAAAGAAGATGGCGAAGGTTTGTGGTCGTTTTGCTTGCTTTAGAGTCATCTTAACTCTAAGACAAATATTTTATTATGACCCCTTTAAATTTGATGACAATTTAGCTAATATATCAATAAAGTATTTTATTTTAATACTTTGTTTACAGATCCAATATACACAATACCTGTTAATATAATGAGTGATTGGTTCTCAAAATTTTATATTTATCTCTTCTAAGTAATACAATCACTCATTGTACGATTGGGATTTTGAATTATGTTTTGTATTTCAGCAGGAGACAAATTGTTTTATAATGGTTTTCTGATTTGGTATTTAGCACGAAATTATCCTATGTTTATGAATTTATTATCCTTTGTTTATGAATGTATTATTTTTCAGCAAATAATTTACTTTGTTTCTTTTATTGAAACAGGTCTATGCGTTTCATTTCAGCCTTAAAATCTTATACTATGATAAATGTGTTATTTTATGCTTCCTATTGTAAATATTTATATTTATTTATAAGCAAATTTTAATTAATAACTTTCTTGTTTTATTATAATAAAACAGGACTGAGCTTTCCTTTTTAAAAGCTTTCGAGGAAGGAGTTGTTTCGATGCCTTTGTACTTTAAATGACTAGTTTCAAATTAATACCTAATGCTAATAAGGCATAATCTAGTCGTGTAAAGTAGATAGTATTACTTATAAGATTTTGTCTATTTTGAAAAATTATAATTATGTTTATTTACAGCTGCCTGACTTTCTACTCTAGTTAGTAAATTGCATATTATTTCATGTTATGTCAGTTAATGATGGTACGAGATATCCTGGTTGTATAATGAGTTGGTGGAGAATTATTAGTAAATATAATGATGCTTATTTGCTGCCTCTTGAATTTCAACACTAGTTAATAACCTCGTATATAATTTCATATTATGTCCCTTTCAGTTAATGATGGTACGAGATTTCCTGATTGTATCATGAATTGATGGAGGGATATTGGAAATGAAAATAACGTTTATTTACAGCTGCTTAACTTTTTACTATAAATAGTAAACTTTCATATTATTACATATCATGTCCCTTTCAGTTAATGATGGTACGTGATTACCTGATTGTATCATGCATTGGAGGAGTGTTATTAGAAGTGATAATAATGTTTATTTACAGCTACCTGAATTTCAATGCCAGTTATTAAACTTGCATATTATATCTTATTATTTACTACGTTCCTTTTAGATAACGGTACGAGATTTCCTGATCTTAGAATTAATTGGTGGATGGTTTTAGAGAAATAAGATTTAGAGATATTAAGGCGAAATCGTTTATTTGAGGATCATTCGTTTGTTAGGTTTTGGAACGACTTTCTGTTTTTAATAGAAGCAGAAATTCTCTTTCTCTTTCTGGCGCAGGCGAATGATCACTAAATACAACAGCGTTATAAATAAGTATAATTTACCCTTATCCTCATAGATTAAAGAATAATAAAATTATGGAGTTTTGCGTAGTAGACTGATATAAGTGACTTATTATCAATTAGCGGCTTAAGCTTGAGCAAAGCATAATTGGCACTTGACATTTTTTTTAATAGTTTTTCTATGTGTGTCGAATGACTTAATGTATATCGTATCTGTAATTTTCTCTGCTCATTTGGTTGATACTCTTGCAAGATCTCCATTTTGGCCAATTTATTTTTAGATATTTCTATACCTTCCGATGTCAACTTTTTAGCTACTTTACATGCACTATATCTTTTTTTAGGGAACGCTATGTTATAATAAAATTTTATAGCGTCTTGCAAAATGTTCATTCTTATATTTGAGTTCTTACACATAACTACTTGTTTTTTTAACACAGCAAAGTCTCTTTTCAGCAAATAATGAAAATAGTTACAATTATTAGGTGGCATAAATCTAGTATAATAAGGTGAATTATTGTCACCTGCCTCTTCTTTTTTATCACCAAAACTTAATTTAATGACTTTTTGATCATTAGCTTACGATTTAAAACATGGCCTTCACAGCTGTCAAAATTTACTATGAAGTTGTCAATACAGGTAGTACTTTTTCCTTGTACTCTAGTTGGTTCATTTATAATCCATTTAAATCAAAATTATTGAGGATCATTGACAACTTTTTATATTTTTGTCAATTTTTAATACATTTAAATTAAAATCTCCAGCAAGTACTACTTGTTTCCCTTCTCGACGTAGTTTATGTAACAGTTTAGTCAGTAAATCAAAAAAAGGTAAATGTCTTTGTCTGGTCTATAAACTACTACAATAATAATTTTCGATGCTCTTAACTCTAGTTAATACAAAGACATTTACCTTTTTTTTGATTAATACCACACCTACATACACACTTTACATTTACCTTTTTTTTTTTTTTCCTTTTTTTTCAATAGATTGCTGTAATTTCGAAATTCATTTCAAATGATAATTTATTTATGTCGTTTCTAATTTTAAATTCTAAATTATTTCTAACATAAATAGCTGTTCCGCCATGTTCAAAAAATGATCTTTTAAAATAAGATGCAAGTTCGAATTCTTCAATATTCATAGACTGTACTTGGTGATTTTGCCCCCATGTTTCCGATAAATATAGAACGTCGCATTTGTACTCGTTTAGTAAATCTTCAATCACTATATATTTGTTGTGGATGCTTTGTATGTTGGCGTGCAATATTATCTTTTCTTGATTGGTCGCAGATCTTTTGGAAAATGTATACCATTATTTTCAGGCATGCACTCAATAAATCGAAGTGTGGATGATCCTTGAAATCTTTGTGTAAAAGATATTATTGTTTGTAATAAAAGTTGCTTAATTCCATTAAAGCTGCGGGTTTTACCGCTATACCTTATATTTGGGTAGACGTATTTAACATTTTCAGACATATTTGCTAGGTGTGCTAGTCCTCTGTTAATTTGGTATATAACATTGTCAGTGTATGAATTATTGGTATATCGAATACCACTTATTATTACATTGAAGGCTCTACTTTCTTTATTTAATATTTCCCTTAGTACGTTTACATAGATTTGCTGCTTTGTCAAAGGATTATATGTTTCTTCATAACTGCATATAAGTATAGCTACTGTATCTTCCTTTGTCAGAACTTTCATCTTTTCATTGAAGTTTTCCAATACTTTATTGCAAATAGCTCCTGGTTTGCAGTAATTTATGACTCTAGTATTATTGTCTACGCAGTTAGCTATTCTTGATTGATGGATTTCTTGATTGCCTTGCCCTGTACTGTCTGAAAATATTAGTGTGGTTCTTTTGTGTGATTCGAGGGGCTCAACATTTTTTATACTGTCTGCGAGAGTGATTGTGCTCATTTTGTGAGATTTGGTATTGTTTAAATCTGTTCCCTCTTTTATATCCTTGTGCTTCAGATTTTTGTTGTTGATATCGTTCCCAAAGTTTAGATCTTGCCTCGATTGTAATTCAAAAATTTTATGACTTAGTTGTGCGTTCTCATGTTTCGTTTTCATGCATTTCATTTGTAGTCTTTTTATTCTCCTGGAAAGGTTTTTAATTTTCTTAATATTAACAATCTAGTTTTATATTTAATATTAGTAAACCTAGTTATTTTTCTATTACACTTAGATGTTTTTTTAGAGCTCTCTTTAAGGTCGTTAACATTTCTACCCTTTCCTTACTCTTTACACTCCTGTAGCTGCTTTATTAGAATATTTAATTGATATATTGTGTCTTGCAGACTTTCATACTCGAATTTTTGATGTTGTGTAGGTGTCGATGCTTGTTTTGGAGAATTTGATATGTCTTCAACCCCGATCGAAATCCGTTGCCTTTTCCTCTTCTGACTAACTGACGGTGTGTTAAGTACATCATTGTAGTCAATCTTATTGTAGACATCAATGAGTTTGAAGGCCTTCTCTAACTCTCTCTTATGACTTTTATTTTCCAAAAGCAAGTTATTGATTTCATTATTGGCGGCAATAAGTCAGTTTTCTAATTCATTTATCCTTTGCGTCATAACAATGTTTGAATCGCTCAGATCCAAATTTGCAAGCAGTAGGCTAACGCTTGTTGATTCAAACAATGAAGTGTCTGTAAGGTTGCCTAAGGAGCCTAGACCATTGCAACAGTTAACATGTACGTCGAAAATTGCAGATCATATGTTTATTGGCCAAGAGTTTGTGAGTTTGTTGGTTTAGACGTGTGACTAGAGTCCAAAGGATTCAAAACGAATTCGTCCATTTGAACTTTTGTGTATATCACTGGTTGTAGTGGATAATTTTACACACAATTTCACAGTTTAACACTTTAGCCCATGAGGATCTTTATTATTTCTGAAGTTGATATGATATGTACGATTTAGCACATAAAATAGTTCACTTATTTAGCAATGTGTTTTTTCTCCCAATTCGTACTTATTTCCAAAGATAACACTTTCACACAAGTATGCTAGCACTGTCGTCACATTTATGTTATTTTTTTAATATTTCGTGCATAAACGTAATTTTAGAGAATATTTACTTAGGAGCCAATGTTACTCCAACCGGCGCCATCTGGTGGATCTATGGCTTGATTAGTACTAATTGAGCGATAGCTTATTCATTTACATACTGTATGAATTATTACCAAGTGAGTGATATTGTATGGGGATTAGGGGATAGATGTGATTTTAAAGCCTCACAATTTTTACTATATACGTGATCTTTTCTATGCATTGCTGACTTGTAAATAATATCTGCTGCTATCAAAAAGACTTCACAAAGAGGAGATACTCTTACGCACACTGTACAAAGAGTCAGTGGAGTAGTGTTCTGTTCGGCCAACAGATCATTGCTTACTTACTCAACCTTCAAACATAAATATCAAATACAGGTAAATTATGGCTTGATTAGTAATCGGTGATAGCGGAGATTGACTCCGATCGTTTCCTCTTAACTGTCATATTCTTACCTTTCAAACCTATTTCTTTATGTAAGATTAAAGAAGAATTACGCCTTAAGGGTGAATTTCATACTATTTCATTCTAGCAAAACTTTTATTATTATATAATCAACCACTAACTAATTAATAGGTTTCTTGGTTGAAATATATGGAAAGGATGTTAATTTTTCATTTAGTTGTTTGGCACCCAGCACTAATAGAATATCTTATGTTCCGAAAAAAAATTAGAGCTATAAGCTGGACAAAGGGGCCCTTATCGTGTAAATTCTGGCTCTGTCAGGCAATGGAAAGGATTGACATGCTTACTATAGATCAATTACAAAATCTTTAATTAAGGTACAACCTTGAATTAATAGCAATTATTAAGGAAATGTACTTACGAAGTGTACTAATTTCATAATTAATTTAGTGAGGATTATTCCTGAACACTAAATAATACACACTGGCATAGTCCAGATAATAACCTTGAATATTATAAAGGGAAACATATTGAATATCAGAGACTTAAGTATCAACTACGAATTACGGCAAGGCCGATAAACTAAAAAGATTTAATCCTAATGACAACTAAAACTATATACTGGTATAATCCAGACTTTATTTAAATAAAACTAAACTGACATAGTCAGTAAAAGACAAGTTACGGCATAGACCGATTATGTTCAACTAAGTCAACCTGAACTAACTAACTCCAGTTATGTTAGACTGAATGGTTTGCTTTGATATACACATACACCTATGCTACTCCATCCTTATACCGCTCCGGTTAGTAGGCGATGAAAGTTCTACTATTCTATGAGTGGTTTTACATAACCAAACTCTAAAATAAAAAGAAAATAAACATGTTATGCCTTAAAAGTCTCCGATTATATTGTCGGAGAATAACAGGCAGAACAAACAAACACTTCCTCAAAACAAAGTAATAAGTAAACAATAAGTCTTCTGTGTTCCTGTTTTATATTTTATGATATGCTGGATGGAGAAATGCAAACAATTTGACTTCAGTAATTATTTGAATATTATAATAACACATTATATATTATCAAGGAACACGCTCTTGTTGCTACAATGTTAATAACCAAATCTCAGATACCTAAGTTAACACATTTATTTATAAAATCTGTATTTGTACTTTCATATTAATTTTCATTCCTTCCCAGTACAGTCACGCACTCTAAAAGTTCCGGGTTACTTATATTCACAACGTAGTATAGACGATCAATTGGCCAAGCGACAAGTATTTATTTAGAGGGCGAGAAATTAGTTACAATATGGTGCAGACGTGTCCAGGATATATTAAAGTTATTCTGAAAGTAGGCTATAATAGCCTACAATTTGGTGTTTGTGAAATGGAAAGAGTTGTCGAGACTAGTTCTGGGAAAACTATTTAATGAAGTCTTAGTGGAGTACATATTGAGATATCGGGAGTATTCAGATCATAGGGTGGTGTCAAGTTCTAAAATTGTGGGGATGTTAGTGAGAAAAGGTTTTAAGAGATTACAAGAATTTAGGTCCTGGGGGTGCTTAACCAGTCAATCATCGGGTGGCGATGTATCTGGCATTGCGCACATGATGCGCGTACGCGGCATCGTACGGGCTAGAGTCGTTTGGGCATTTTAGTGGCGGTCTTGGTGAATAAATCTTAGATGCTTGAGTTTTAGAAATATGGGGGTGTTAGTGAGTTAGGGTTGAGATATTAAATGACTTAGATCTACGTGTGTTTATGTTCTAGAATTAAGGGGATCTTAGTTAGTTATACATAAACATACAATATTGGGGGTGTGAGCGAAAGTTAGATAGGGGTTCTTTTTTATGTATTGTTTTTGGGTGATGTAAGCTGTATAGAGAACTGATAGAAATAAAACAACAACAACAACATGAGTGAAACCATTGGGCGTAGGTTCGCGGGGCTAGTAAATCTAATAAAGATATAGAATTGTGTCTATGTGTGTATGTAGGTATGTATGTATGTAGTTATGTACGAAGAGTTAAACTGCCGCTCAGCGCTGGAACAGCTGAGCGCATGTTGATAAGATCTGGATGTGGATGCTTTGGGTCCTGAAAATGGGGTACTTTTTGCTATCATCATTAACTAATATTATGTTCGCGGGGGTGTGACCGTGGAAAGTTGCTAGTAAGAAGACAAAGCAATAAAAACGAAAAAGTCTGCCTTTTTTTAAAGCTTGTGTAGTTACATCTAAGCTGTCAATAACTTGATCGTAAAAGCTGCTATTCTCGTCATCATTGATTATATCCGATTCTGTGTTTAATATAATCGACGAATCCAACAGTTCTAGCCCCAGTAGAGAACAGTCTTATTTTTATGCGCTTCAGCGCTGAAAATCGTCTCTCACAAGTCACTTCCATGAATGAAATTGTGAGAATTACACAATATGCATAATATAATGTGGTGTACGTGCTGATGTGTATGTTATATTGTGAAAAACACTTGACGTCCTTTGCAGTTTGATCTAAGATAGCGGTCTTCAAACTTTTTAGCCTAAGGGCCAGACTGATTGCTCTACAAAGCCCCCAAGGGCCAATATCTAGCTAGCTTATAAATTTTGTATTGAATTTCGCGCAGATTTCCATTTCGGGACTAGCCGGCGAGTGAAGTACGAGTATGTATTTAGCATGCCGTTGTAGTAATCATGGCACCCCGCACAAAATACGAAACTCACATAAGGTCCGCTAAGTACTTGCTTAGAGGGCTTTAGACATCTGGGCGAGGAATTTTTCAGTACCCGAAATGGCTTTTAATATCTATCGCGAGCCCTTACGCATCCGTGAACATTTTCGAATTGGTATTGTATTATGTGATTTATAATTTCAAATTTTGAAAATTTTGAACTACTTCTATGTATTTATTAGGGTCTTTACAGAAAAAGAACAACACTGTGAAAAAAAACATTTATGATCGATCATCTCTGAGTGAAAAAACATTACTTAATAATACGAAAACGCCCGAGCGAAGCGAGCGCGATTTTTTTTAGCTATTTCCGGTACGTTATGAGAATGAACAAACAATAGTACCTTTTATTGAAGGCCCGAGTAGCAAGAACAAAAATGTTAGAAAAAAACACTGAGTTGCATTACACTATTATAATGCACGTCAGTGGAAAAAAGTAGACATTAATGGAGTTCCTCAGCGTGCGAAAATGTATAGGTAAAATATTTCAGGCACTAGTAAAGCGAGCGCAAAATATCGAACTATTGATGTATTATTTATAGCCGTGTATACGAAAGAAGTAGAATAATTATTGTGGATCTCTTGAGTAGCAGTATGAAAGCAGCTAATACTAACAACAAGGCGCGAGGGTAGCGAGCGTGATAATTTAAAGCTACTTCTAAAAGTGTAATTATGTAAGGAAAACAAAGGATCTTTTGGGTGCTCAATAGATCTGCCGTATTTCGTCATGTGATATAGAAATATCAAAATGGCACGAGCGCAGCGAACATGAAAAGTTGGAGGTTTTTCCACAAAGTATATAAGAAAAAATATAATAAAGGCGCGAGCGCAGCGAGCACGAAATTTTTGAGTTTTTTCCTCAAAGTGAATAAGAAAAAAAAGGAGCTGGGCACTAGCCTACGCGGGCCTCCCGGCTTGTGGCAAGCCCCGCAAGTCAGTCCCGTGGGGGGCCCGCGTAGGCTAGGGCCCGGCTGGCAAACGCCACCTCGACTATATGGCCAGTCCGACGCTGCTACAACATTAAGAACATTTAGTGCCATTTAGCTTTTATTTGGGGCTAGGTAATTGGTGTGGAATTGTCCCTAATATATTTTTTTATTAGTTAAATGGCTGTAGAATGATAAGTCACTTATCTCCCTAGAACTATTTTTAGTCTTTTTTGAAGTCCACGCGGATGAAGTTGCGGGTAAAACTAGTATTATACTGCTTATCTGAAGATGATAATTGTAACTGTTTAATTTATTTGCTAGCTTTACTGCACTTATCATCCAAAGATGATATTATGTTTGGGTAAACAATACATCACGCGTCACGGGCATGCTGCGGGTTATCACAACGAAGTGAAACAACAAGTATGTAGCACATGTACCCTGTACAATCTTGGCTGAGAAGTCACGTGAAATATTTGAACTACTGCGATAAATATTAATATGCCCAAGTCACCGACGGATAGTGAGCGCTGTTACAATAGCAAAAAAGGAGCGCTTTAACTACATTTACGTGACAATTATTATAAGTCTATGTTTAAGGGGTATTTAATACGAAGGTATATACTTAGTTATATAACTTTGTTATCATTTAATACGAAGGTATATACTTAGTTATATAACTTTGTTATCATTTAATACGAAGGTATATACTTAGTTATATAACTTTGTTATCATTTAATACGAAGGTATATACTTAGTTATATAACTTTGTTATCATTTTCTTGAGCAATGGTAGCCTACCTGTTTAATAGTGCAACTTAGAATCCAACGATACCGGGTTAGTAACGCTCCGCACCAATTACTTTTCTAAGTTAAGCGCGGTTTTCCATCGCTCCGTGCTTCCAAGGACATATTAAACCATCGGTCCCGGCTGTTATTCATTAAGCCATGTTTAAGGCCCTTGGGCCGCCTGACAAACATTGCGTCCAGAGGTCAGCACTACCTCATTTGAAAAACAAACACAAACATCACTTTCTTATACTAATATAAAAAGTAATGTATCTCATCAGTGGAAAGAGCTCAGAGGTCAATTTTAAACGTAATGTATATACCTCGGATACAGACATCCAAACAAATCCCTCTATGAACATTGTAATCTCCTAACTGTTCGTCAACTGTTTGTTAGTAGAATCGTCCTCATCACACATTCTGTCACTAACTATGACCCAACAATCCTAGCCAATAAACGCATAACTATTAACGTAACCAAACGCATTAAGTGTTCTACTGCCTTTTCTCGTCGCCAAATCACTTTTCTTGGTAATTTTCTCTATGATAAAGTTAACAAAATTTGTGAAGCTTACCCCTTGTCACACTTCTGTCTTAAAAAAACGCTTGAAAAATTTCGCCTTACGCTGTACTATTTACAAACGGAAGACCTTATTGTGATTCTTAAATAAAATAATTAAATTTACTCCTCACTTACACACAGACACACTCACCGTCATAAATTTTTACTCACATATCCGGTTAATCCTCAGTTACACGCCACCGTGTTAATTATTATTAAACATTTAAATCCACTCGCAACGCTAATTAATTTAAGTTTATTTTTGTATAACTTTTATAACTTGGACCAAACAACCAACTCAGTTTGTTTGGTCGGTAAGAATTCGTATTTTTTTAAATTACCTACCTTCTTTTTTATTTTTGTTGTCATGTTAATAAACACTCTTATTTTTTTGTTTAAAATGCTCTGTCTTGGGAGAAGGGCGTTGGCATGCCACACCACAGGTTTATCCTAGTTTGGGTTTTAATGACCTTCTCAGGATTAATGACTTATAAACCTAGTTTTACTGCTGCTAATAATATTATGTTTATGTTAAGTTTTTGTAGTTTGTGATGCAGAAATAAAAATCATTTCAAAAATCATTTCATTTCAATGTAGGTACCTAACTTAAATGATGATCACAAAACTAAGAGATTTTGCAACCTTGATTCATGTAAATTTGGTGTCCCGTTATATTACGGGGCAGAAAGGTTTTAAAGTTCTTCATCATCGCAGACTTTCTTCTTGGCGACCAGAAACCTGGAGCACATCTACCTTTAAAAAACATCTGAGGGTCATCAGAATTATCATAAAATTCGAAGAAGAACTGTATTTAAATTACATCATATCTGATGTGTATTAACTTAACTCTAGATACTCGTATTGAATGACATGACCAGATGTCCCATTTAACGAGTATTTGAAGGAGTTTTTTTTTAAAGAAAAGTAAATATCTTTAGCGCTTCAAAATTTTAATTGGGACTGACCAGCGCTTGAATTCTTGAATACTTCATCAAATCAAAATAACATAAAATTTATTTCTCAAAAATAAATATTTTGAAATCCCGCCATAACAATGACGCAATATTTCTAGTTATATTATGCATCTTATATTGAAGTATAGACACAACATTTGATGCTCAACAGCATCTTCAGTGGCTGCACCCTCCCCGCTATGCCAAAGTAATAACAAAATTACTCAACCTTTGAAGAAAACTATGAGAAAGCATCTCGGTTAGAGTGTAGAAAACCGGACGCAAGGAGAAAAGTCTTTTTATCGAAAATCCTCACTCTTTCCTATAGGTAAGGGTGGCGATTTTCGATAAAAAATACCATATTGATTGCACTATACTCCCACATTGATTGCTTTTTATTTGCTTTCGCCCGCGAATTCTTCCGCGCGGGCTACAGTTTATCTCAAAAACTAGCATCCTATGTTACACACAACACTTAGGAATTCTGATCAGGATCGGCAAGATAATGCTGATGAGGCTGTTGTCTCAATCAGTTTTCCTTCCGAGCTGGATCAAAATCCAAAACTCTGTCGTTCGTGTAGATAATATTGATTCTCCTCACATAATTTTGTTTAGACATGGCGTCATTATTTGAAGTTTCATAATTATACCTACCACCTAATATCTGACCGAATGTATGTACTTTAGGGGCCAAACATAAATTACGTCACACGTTAAGGGGGAGGGAGGGGATCGACGAAGTGTGACATTGTGTGACAAGGGGCCCCACCCCTTGTCCAAGAGGTCCAAAATTTTGTGACATCACATTTTTTCATAATATAATATTTTATATCTAAGTATTACAACACTCAATTTAAATTAAATTTAAATAAAATTTAAATTACATACCTACTAATGAATAACATAAAATAGTTGCAACTTTGTCTGCATGACTATAAGTTTTAAATTGTTTTGTTGGCAAATTTGCACCAAAACAATAATTAACTTTCGCCGAGTGAACAACGTCGTTTTCTCAGTTCTGCTATTTTGTGATTTTTAACTTATGAAACACTTTTAAAATGAAAAAAAAAGTTATTTAATTTACCATAAATTATATGAAGCATACAATGCAGTTGATAAAAAAACAAAATTTACAAGAAGAAGTTAACACATTACGGAAAAGTATAAAAAGTAGTAAAAATGTTGAAAGTGAAGTGGAATCTAAAATCAAAGAATTTCAAATAAAACTGACGAAAAAGAAAGCAAAGCTTTTGTTAAAGTCCTTCGTCGTCAGCTTCACGAATACCTATAACTAGAGTCCGAGAACGTAAAAGGAACACATCTCGATTCCAGTAATCAAACTACTGCACTGGAGTTAGAAAAACGAAACTTTGAGAGTGCAGGCATTGTGCAGGCTAATATTTGGAGCCAATTTGTGATTGATGATTTTCCTGTGGTTGCTGAATTCATTGCGCCAACAAGTACTAGACTGGATATCGAACAGGCTAAGGTTTTGAAAATGATGCGATTTGGTACTCACATCGTCATCATAATTATCATCATCAGCCCGTGCTTGTCCACTGCTAGACATAGGAACGGACGACACAGAGCCCGATTTTCGGCTCCTCTCATCCAGTTTCTGCCGGCCGCCTTTCGCAGGTCGTCACTCCACCTGGCCGGTGGGCGTCCTACACTACGTTTGCCAAGACGCGGTCTCCACTCGAGGACACGTCTACCCCAGTGATCGTCCATCCTTCGAGAAATGTGACCAGCCCATTGCCACTTCAGCTTGCTAATCCTTTGAGCTATGTCGGTGACTTTGGTTTTCTGACCTCGACGCACATCATGTACGTGAATCTCAATATTTATTACAAATAGTAAAATGCGAGGATGTTCTATGTTGTTGGCGATTATTACGAGAGGGGTTTTTACCACCACCTGTTTTGATGAAACAGACGTCTAACGGGTATGTAACCATAGAAAAAGATGAAGGAAAATTCGCTCCACTGTTACTTCAGCTATCTTTGGATCTCCGAGCTTCATCATATTTGAAGCAAGTTCCGTATGATAGCTATTGCCCCAGTGTCGAGGCATACTTATTTAAGCGATCGTGTGGCATCTGTGGTCTATATTTTGCATCATACACAGCCACTAACCTACACAAGAAATCACATAAAACGCAAGAAGAAGTATTGCCCTTCGCGAAGATTCGGCCTCAAAGAATTGCTGCTAGACGTGCCAGATAAATTGTTTGAATGATAACAATGATGCTGTATGGTTAGATGAAGAAGATGTTGACACAATAAATGTTTCTGATGTTAACTGTCCAAATGAGAACGATGTGACTACTATGCCAGTTATACATGATATAAAGGTATGGGTTCGAAGTCCATGGATTCCAGATGATTAAGTTTTTATCATTCATTAATCGTTTTATTTTTATATCTTGTTAATTTTCATGCCTATGTTTGATTTGATGTTGATTTTATTAAAAAATAATTTAAATGGAAATAATAATAATTTTGGAACACTGCTGTGTTAATTTCATATATTTCTAAATGTAAAATTGCAAATAATGTGACATTACACTAGGTAGAGGGGGGTGGTCACAAATGTGACCAGCTGTGACAAGGACGGGGGAGGCGTCAAAAAATCATGAAATTCGTGTGACGTAATTTATGGATGGCCCCTTATATGTAAACACGTGTTTACGCAAATTAAATTTGATAATGCTTTTATAGCAACAATATGCATAAGGACAGCCTATCTGTCACTAATGTGTTATTGTCAATTAAATGTTATTCTCAGTAATATCAACTAAGAGTATGAATGATAAGTGCAAGCAGTGTTACGTGTTCTGCGGTGGTACCTAAATAGCTTTCGGTTAGCAACTTAATTCGCATTATTAAACAAATAAGTAGGTTACAAATTAAAATATTTGACTAAATCTTTTTCCGTTGTGGATTTTATGCCATTAAATGGACATCTTACGTCATCGATCATTTTTATTCCTATTTCCTAGGAATATTCAGGAACCTTCGTTGCATATTTGTCCTGTGATGACATAGTCAAGGCAGAGTAACTTGGTTGGAACTATTGGCCTCATTAATAAGCACAAAGTTACACAACAAGCTATGGAGAGAGCCATCGTGGGGTTTCTATGCGAAATTAGGAAATCGTAGAATCAATAACGGAAGATATAATATTGGCCTAAATTGCAAACATGTTTAAACTTGTGTAGTTTCTGATTTGTGAATGCTGGTGATCTTTTTCAGCAGAATAAATAAATAAAATATAACCGTAGGAAAAGAAGGGCAACCTCGGATTAGAAGACGGAACGTATGAGGACACTCCTCCAGCATGGGGGCCGACGAGCTAGGGAGAGTCGCGGGGGCTATTGGATGCAACCCGGGATGGCGTTTTTTGTGTTTAACCTGTCGAATGTCGTATGTACAAGAACAAAAAGTCTGTATAATGAAGATAATTGTAGTAATTGGTCGGGGGACTTACACAGTATCCACTTACAAATTTGCATCAAAATCGGTCCGAAAGCGTGAAAAGGTCCAAAACAAACAAATAAACAGACAACGTTTCACTTCTAAATATTAGTGGGGATTATAAAATAAAGTATCCGGTAGTACCACGGTGCATATATCAAACAGTTCTTGTGTGCAGGCGTGCAGCTTGGTCCTCGTAAGTCGTGGCTCCCGGGAAGTCAGGAATATACGTAAAATAAAACAAAGCTTCAAGTTTAAAGTGTCTACCTTTTCTAGTTCCTAAGGCTCGAGACCAATAACAATTAAATCAATGAAAACTAACTGTGGTTTAATTATTTAAACCACAGTTAGTTAGGAAAGAATAAGAAAATGTTAATACTAAATTGGATTAACCATGCTTCACCTGTCTGTAAACCACTTCAGTAACTAACGTATTTTCAGTAGACATAAAGTACAAGCGACACTGTTTATTTTGGAATAGTAGTTGGCCATAATTAGTTTACATGGTGTGTAAGGCTATGATTCAGAGACGAGTTGAAGCGTGAATTACTCTTCCTTATTTCAAAATTCAGTGCATACGCTCAAATTTGTATTCACAAACTTCTAGAACACTACTTAAGCTTAGTGCAAGCTAAGTCTGTAGTGAATATCGATTACTTGAGCCGTGGTGCGCTGCCGAGTGAGGAAGGGTGTGGTTATAATTGACACTTCCTGTTTTTTTAAATTAATCCTTGCAAAATATAACCTACGTGTATATACTCGCAGTTACAATAGAATAGAATTATGTACCGATTAATCCTAAATAAACTTACTCCTTGACATCTTGATGAATATCAAATTGAATATGAATATCTTTATTATATGCACTTGTTATATCCATCCACAGCGTCATTTTTTTATTTAAGTCCCCTTACATTATTTTAGATTCGTGAATGCAGTCACTCGACGCCGGTCATTTTCTCATTTTTTTCCAGTTCCTTATTTAATTTTTAAATGTTACATGTAAAGTAAGTATAATGAATACATGTAAATGTCAAATACAAAAGACAAAAGTTCCAATGAGACGTTCCACAATAATCCGACCATTAATAAATAAAAATACAAATGACTAATAAAAAACAGGCTGTACCAGTCCCCACAAGCAGAACCTGATCACAAATATGACTTATTCACCAGCCATCACCCTTTTTATAGGGAAGAGAGTTATCCAGTACACTGAGCCGCCGCAATCTTAAAAACTAGTTTCTCTGAAACCATACTTTCTATGTTGTATGAAAAGTCATGAGATCTCAAAGAACAATCAGACTGAAAGTTCAAATCAATTAATATAAACATAGCAGTAATCGCTTAATGATTGTATAAAAAGCTTGGAGACATCAGGCCATGAATTTATTTGCCGGTCCCCTGCCGCTGTCACGTGCCTGTATTTCCAGGAAATGGATCACAGAAGACAGATATCCAAGGTTATCTACACTTTCGGGTTAGGTATTTAAAGTAAAAAAATAACAAAAAAAAACCTGATTGCACTACAAATTACAAGATATTTTTGGGTTTGTTTGGATTTGTTTATCAACTTATCAACGTGACGAGCTTGACCTCAATGCGCGTGTACGAGTATATTGTATAAACCTATTTTGCGAGTATTAAGTATTTAATCTTGCCTAAACTTATACTGAGATTTTGATGATTTTCAACAAGGAGAGGAAAACGCTTGACCGCTATATTGAATTAACCCACCACCTGTGACGAGAATTTGACTTACATCTTTGGTGATGCTGGTCTTTATACGCACCGGGTTTTTCGACAAAAAATGTTTCTTAGGAGGAATACTCCATGCTACTTTTACTTGGCCAAATATTAAAAAGACATATTTTTTAACAATAAATCTAAGAATTATCATAAATCACATCTCGTTTATTAATCTTTACAGTTATGTACTTAGAACACCAGAAATTACCAATTGACGTTGGATTGCTAAGGACACATCATTATCCAATAGACCATTTTATCAACCAGCAACAACCTGACGAGTGATGAATTTTAGAAAGGAGTTTACTGAACAATAAATTTACATTACAAAGAAGTAGAATCATTTCTGCTAGCCTTTTGAGATATTTCTCGCTTTTTACCTTTAAAGCCTTACAATACGAGTACTGAAGGAAAATTCTTTCAATATTCTATTTTCGATGACAACATAATAAAGTAAACTTGACAGCTTCCTTCGTCATCATCATAATAGCCTATAGACATCGTCCACTGCTGGACATATGCCTCTCCCAATGAACGCCACAGGGCCTGATTTCGGCTCTTCCCATCTAGTTTTTGCCAGTGCCTTTCGCAGGTCGTCACTCCACCTGGTCGGTGGGCGTCCTTTAATATGTTTGCCAAGTCAATCTCCACTCGAGAACACCGCACTACACAGCTTCCTTATACAAACGCATAACACATAACTATACAAAAGACACATTATTTTCATATATTTTTTTGAGCTAAAAAAACCTGATACATTTGAAAACTTTAAAATTACTCTGTACAAGTTCCAAGCCTGTTCTGCTCTTAGGTCCTCGTGAAGGTACTTAATTTAGAGTTAAATGAAACCAAGCTTTTACGGTCTGTGTACCATGCATTTCGATCATAGCAAAATACCTTAACTTACGTCCCTGTGCTAATAGTGTCACCGCGATTCAGCGAAACGCGTCATCAAAATTAGCCATCTAGCGGCAGAGATGTGAACCTTTTTGCATGTTCGGAAACAGCTTGAGTAAAATCTATTGAACGGCGCTGGGTGACAAAAGTGGCTTATACAACTCAAAACGAAAAAAAGAATTGCCAAATTCAATTTCCCAAAACTTTATTAAAAATCAAAATGCGATGAAGTTAAAATTTGACAAAACCGTAAGGTAAAGTTTTAATGAAAAGTACCCTACCCTACCCCACGGGGCGCCGCGGAGTTTTTGTTTGCTCGTGGACACCTAAAATCATAATCGTAACTTCGCGCCTGACGTTTTATAAGAGTAGCGTTGATATTAAATCTGGAAATATTTTGATGAAACTGAAATTAAAATGTCATTTGTGTGACGAGCCTTTGATAGGTTAGGAGTTACATATCTATTCATTTTGACTAGGTATGTACAATTTTACATCGTCATTAACTTTAATATTTTAAGGTGTCGGCAAAGGATGAATTGTCCATAAAAATATAATACCAAAATCATTTGTAATTGAAGCATGTTTCCACCATATTATGATATTATTTGGATTTCTATAGTAATTACCTAGGTTCCCAATTGAATATATATAAGCGATTATTGCATTTTGCATATTTTCATGACGAAACATATAATTCGCTTATAAATCGTTTAGTATAAGAATTTTGAAAATATAATACAGTTGGGAATCTAGTTAATCCAATCCGAAGCTGAATAATATCTTATTACTTAAGTATATGGTGGAAAAATATGCTTCAATGATTAATTATGTTGGAATTAGGTACGTTTGGATGGACAATTCATGCTATACCGCCGCCGGCCCCGTGAGGTTTTTTAGTGTTTGTAGGAAGTAGTCTCTGGAACTACTCATGAAGATTCTGTAAATTATTTCACTGACAAAAAGTTACGCCATTCCAGATGCCACTTTTTGTATGATAATACTGTTTCCGTGGGTTAAGGGGAAAACAACGGGTGAATGAGTCTTTAAAGCACCTCAAGAAAAAACCACTAGCCCGCATATGCACACACACACACAAACTCCAAGTTAAACTATATTATTTATTCTGTGGTTAAACGCACCGTCCGTCGTTTATAAGTTAGGGTGGGTGTTAAAAATTGAATACAAATAAAATTTTGATGGGCAGTGCCTGAAATGACTAAAAATGTTCTAACGTTTACAATCCTTTTTGAAATAAAACCGTTATTGTCTCATAACCCTGTTTATCATTTGTATTAAAATCTCCATATTCATGCTGCTGAGAATAGAACCCGTCTAGCTTAAAGTCCCTGCAGGGAACGCCATGTTTGTATGTACTCTACCGTATTATCTTACTCAGACAAGAATAAAGAAAACCAAAAATCTACTCAAAGGATAGGGTTTTATGTGTTGTCTACATTCTTCACCCAGAAGTTCGGCTTGAATGGCGGTGGTTTATAAAACACATGTATATCACCTTCATTTATAAAACACATGTATATCACCTTCATTTATAAAACACATGTATATCACTTTCATACCTGAAAATTTTCATAGCTGTTTTTTTTAGTCTACTTCGAATAGCAATTCTAAATTTTCTTTGAAACTCTAATCAGAGAGAATTTAGGAGATACTAGACGTCTTTTTCCCTAACCTTTCCAATTTTCTAAAGGATATTACTAGCGCAAGTATTGAGAAACGCATCAATGCTATATCGGAAAGATATTTGGCGAGAAAATCTAATAAGATTTGGTCTGGAGCCAGCTTGATAGAGATAGATATATATTATATAACTTTATTATATAGATCTAGGTCCGGTCTGCTTGCTGGTCAAAGCTACCACGTTATTCAAATAAATTCTTATTCAGCATCTTATTTCATTATCTGTTGCCTTACCGATCTGATCAGCCTTCTGTTGCTTCTCTCTTGGATTACTCAGGCTCTACTTTACCATTTATTGGCAACGATACTACCATACTCGACATCTTTAATCTACGCAAGTTAAAACATTTAAACTAGGCAATTAATACATTGCATTGATCAGCAAGTTGAAATTGTCTGTAGCAAGCAGATAGCTTAATCTGCCATTCAATAAAAGGGTAACCTGTGTACTAGTTCAACTAACTGCCTGAATGATATTCAGCCGTAGCGTCTAATAAAACATTTAATGAACTGGCTGGCTGATTCCTTAGACCATATGACAAAAAAAACAATTCTATCAAACATGGTACTCGTAGTTTGCAAACAGATCATTTAGACGCAATTCCAACAAACATAGTAGTTTGGAAAAAGACGAATATATAAGTTTGATTGAATGGCTGAATAACATTCAGGCCGCTAGTTGAACATCGCCGTTTAGTAAAAAGACTAAGCAGTTAATTGTTATCTGCCTGCCATATATATATTAGTTTCTTGATACACGTAACATACCGTTATAGGTAATTCATGTGAAATGTCTGGCTACATATTTTTGTCTGCGCGTGCCACTTCATACCAACTTATTTTGCATGATATCAATACCAATATATAAAAGGGAAACGTTGTGCGTTTGTTTGTTTATTTATTTGATTGTTTGTGCTTTCACACGATAACGGCTGGACGAAATTTGATGAAATTTGGAATGGAGATAGCCAATACCCTAGAATGAATCATATGATATTTTTATCCTAGAAAATTGTAGATTTCCACGGGAAAACTGGAAAATGTTGATTACTCGCTGAAGGAACGGTTGCCATGGAAACAAAATAACAAATCTGTCATAAAACTTCAAGAGCCTTGGTGCTATACCTAATTTTGCATTGGTTTTAATATCCTAGAAGATCATAGGATGTTTTTTTTTTCGCAATAAGCAGTAGTCCGCGCAGACGAAGTTGCTGGCGGGAAAGCTAGTGTATGATAAATGATAAAATCAAATATTCGTTTCTTGTCGTCGCTAGACTTAAAAAAACATGTCTGGTATCAAATGACTTGTCACTTAACATCATCTCATGTGTTTTGCGGAATTTGACCATAATGTGACTCTATATCAAAATTTATTCTAAGGATAAACCCTAACTGCTAAAACGTAAACAAAACCTAACTCATAAACATAACTCATTTTATTTTTTTTGGTCATATACGAGTACATATATGTACTTGTATATGACCCAAAATAACGCACGAACCATAAGTTGTTTAGCGGACCGTTTACCCATAACCCTGAAGGGTGAAAGAGGTACCTTGTTGCCACCCTGTACGCCCGACTGGTTATATGAAAGTTTATGTAATATACTAGCTGTACCCGCGACTTCGCACGCGTGGCCATTTCTCTAGGTTAAAAGAACTCTAGTACAAATCAAGAACTATACCAAAATTAAAACAATAAAAAACCTTCAGTAGTCAAAAACGAATTTAAAAAATGTGTTATTCATTTTCTGAGTTCCCTAGTTTTTTTAATATCTTCCTTTTACCCTTTTATCTTTATTTCGCTTTATTATTAGTATAGATGCCCTTCACTACTTGGGCAGAATAATAAAAATATGTGTTTTATTACATTAAAATTATTTAAATCATGCCTACAAAATAGTAGGTATAGTATACCATCTGACTGACTGACAGATAACGCCCAACCTAACACGGTGGACCTAGATATTTGAAATTTGGAGGAATATTTCTTGAGTATCATAGAGATGAACTACGGATATAACTATAAACCGTAGAACATGAATACCAAGTCCAAAAACAATAACCTTATCCTGCGGGGACCCTTTACTTTACCGGTATGAAAAGTATCCAATGCCCTACCTCGTAGTATGAACTCAAATCATGCCAAGTTTAATTGGAATTCATTTAGGCATTTTGGCGTTATTCGCGTCTAAAGATACAGATATACAAAAGACAAAATGAAAAAAAAAAACAGTTTTAGCTTCAATACGAAAAAAGAAAAATCTAAAAAAATATAAATTACTAAATGTCTTCAATGTACAGAATTTGGACCCATATCCCGCAGGAACCCTTTATTTGTTTAGTATAAAAGTATCATCAATTTTCACTCATCATGTAAACTATGACTGTGCCAAGTTGCATTAAAATCCGTGCAGTAGTTTCAGCGTGATACGTGTTCTTTTAAATAATTTTCAATCCCTATCCTGCGGGAACCCTTTAATTTATCGGGATGAAAAGTATACAATGTCCTACCTCGTAGTATGAACTCAAATCATGCCAAGTTTCATTCAGTAGTTTTGACATGATGCGCGGCCAGGATACAGACAGACAGACAGACAGAGAGACAAAAATAAAAAAAAAGTTTTGGCTTCAGTATTGAATACACAACAGCCTCCAAAAATATTACAAAATATCTTCAATGTACAGAATTGGACCTGTTACAATTTTATTATAAGTATAGATAACCCTTCATATAACCAGCTAGCTCTCATGTTATGAGAGCTAATAATATACATTATGCATGCTTTAACACTTAGTATATGGTTGAGTGGACCATAAAAAATGTTTTGGTTTGTTTTCAAAGCTTCTTGTTTTAAATATTTTAAGGCAGTTTTAGCTGTTTGGAAATTGTTTAATATTATCTTTTTCCCTCAACATTATTTTCGTTTTTCTTAATTATTAAAATATTTGATATAGGATGTTGTTAGTCGGAATCAGTTTAAAGGAACACACAAGCCTTGACTTTGTTTATTTATTCTTGTTGATTGTTATGCTTAATTTTCGTCATTATCGACATATTATACTTCATAAATTGCTATGTTGTCCAGTATCTTGTTCAAATGGTTAGCTCTTGCAGGACTTTGCCTTGGCAAAGTGCAGGATTTAGGCGTTTCATTTAAAAGTAGTTCCTGTTTTTTTAAGCCATTTAAAGTTTTGTACAGAAAATAAATCTTTCAATTTTGTCAATATTTGTTGTATTCAGAAAATGGAACGCTGTAAACCTGAAATTGACATGTTACCTCAACTAACTGTACCCGCGGCTTCGCACGAGTGGTCATTTCTCTAGGTTAAAATTACTATAAGTGCTATCCCAGGACCTAAAATGCCAATATACCTACCAACATTTGATCAAAATTTCTTCAGCCATCAAAAAGATTTTTATCGATCGCTCGGCTTCTACTTATCTGATTGAGATATCAATGAAACCAGTTTTTAAAACAATCCCTAAACTATCCATCAATGAAAACCAATTCGCAATCGGTACAGTAGTTTTACGTGATACGCCAACAAACAAACAGACAACAGGCACAAAGAACAAACACCAATTTTTATCATGTTTTTAAATGTTATATTCTTGTTCAAGAGCTTATTTTAAGTTACCTAGACCATTTTTTTTTCGAATAATCTTCAATTACAGTATTTCTGTAACTTACTGTTATCAGGCCAGTCGCACTCCGCAACAAGTACAAATATTATACCTACATTTTGCGGCCCCAATATTGCGGTTAATTCAGTAGTGTCAAGCGTGCGCTCGATGAGTCGCGCGCCGTGTGCTTACGATAAAGTACAATACGCGCCACGAAAGATGAGACTTGACACACCACGTGGTTTGACTTTCGCAGTAAACGATTCGAGTGTCGGAAAGAGAGCGGGAGGCGCGGTACGGCGATGCGCATGCGCGTTAGTTGCCTCCTGTTCTCCTCGCCCCGCTCACGCACCGCTTGACTCCTCCGCAGTACAGGCGAGTTCAATCTGTGTTTATAAATTTTCTACTTTGTTCATTGATGTGTTATATACGAGTACAACTTTATGAAAGCTGATATGCAATCATGGCTAACCCAAAAAGGAATTCCCTACACTTCGGATATGCTTAAACCACAATTGTACAAATAGATAAAAATACATAAAGAACATTATAAGACATTCAGTATTGACAAAATATTATTTGAACACGGTCATGACGTATTGCGATTACCCCCATACCACCCATGATTAAAATCCTTTATTACTTTATAATTTCGTAGTAAATATTGTGATGAATTTTAATATAGTATTGCTATACACCTAATTCCGAATGTCGTTGAAAAATCCCTGAATAGATTTACAAATTATGCATAACTATTTCGTACACGACTATACATGCGCAAGCTCCCCACTACTGACGCTCGTGAAGTCTCATCTTTCGTGGCACGTATACCTACTTACGTAAATTTTTTGCCAAATTTTATTCTGTTTTAATTATGAGTACCAAGAAGAAACCTATAATGTACTGCATAGCATTCGGTCTGACAAGTCTCGTAAAATACCTACATACTGACATTTTATTACGTGGTAGCCATATTTTTTTTGATTCATTATTAATCACGGAATTCAGCACATACACCTTTTATTCATCAAAGTGCAAAACCTATTAAGTTATAATCAAATAATAAGGTACTAGGTCTATTCAGATAATAATGTCATTAAATGTAGTTAATAGAACTATCAACATTTATAATAATAATTTAAAAAAAAACATAATTGTTTATTCTGTTACAATATCTAAGTCATATCATTCACAGAATAATTATTAGTACAAATACCTAGTTATATCTTGATACAACCCTACCGAGCGAAAAAGTGACAGAGCGATTCTGAAACTGGGGCAATGGAAGCTCTCGCATTAGCGTGCACGCAATGGGTAAACGCCTTGCCTTCTAGGTAAATATAATTGAAAGATCGCGGCGTTGTGCGAGTTAAACTGCACCAGGGCGGTCGCACTCCGCAACAAGTACAAATAAATTCGAGGACCCAATATTCGGGTCCGTTCAGTCGAATGTCAAGCGTGCGCTCGATGAGTCGCGCGCCTTGTACTTAGCGATAAAGCACCTACTTACGTAAAGTTATTGACAAATTTTATTCGTGTTTTAATTATGAGTACCAAGAAGAAAGCTAGAAAGTACTGCATAGCATTCGGCTATTTGAATAGTGATAGAAATGACGAATTGTCATTCTTTACGCTTCCGAAGGATATTGAAAGGTAATACAATATCCTTAAAAAATTGTAATACCTATAATAGGTCGTAGTTATGTAGTTAGATATTGATATTTTTTTATTACGTAGGTTCCTATAGTTTTATGTTATTTTATTTGTGTTCCATACCAGAGCTACGCATATTTAAGGTTTTTCTGCGCAGAAATAAAGTCGTTTATTAAATCGATCAACGTAATTTTATAATTGATTATAGTAGGTATTGTTGATCGGAAAATGAATTACTGTGCTGACTTAGTAAGTAGCCGACAACTAATTAGGAATTTATATAATATATGTGTCGTATAATACCTACCTACTTTTAATACCTTTTATTACGTAGGTAGCAATTTATTTTTCACTAATTAAAAAGCATGGAATTCAGACAGGTCTTTATTCATCAAAGTGCAATACCTATAGGATATAATCATAATCAACCAACGACACGTAGGTAGGTATCTCACTAAACTTATCGGCGTTCTGAAAACGGGATAGGTAGGTAGTAAAGATGAGGTAGTAGGTCTATTCTGATAAGAATGTCATTGTATGTAATAGAACTATTTTAATTTATGATAATAAGTAATAACATAATACATTATTGCTTATTTATTCTGTTACAACATCTAAGTCATAACATATCACAGAATAATCAGTAGTACAAGTACCTAGTACAACCCTACCGAGCGAAAAAGGGACAGAGCGATTCTGAAACGGTTAGAGCAATGGAAGTTCTCGCGCGTTTTGATACGGTGCATTCTAGCCTGCACGCGGTGGGCGAGCGCCTTCTAGGTAAATATAATTGAAAGCTCGCAGCGCCGTGCGAGTTAAATTGCACTTTATAGCGTTGTAGCGAGAGTCGCTATTTATTTAAATAACTTTACTCAGTTAGCCTTCTGTACTTGTACTATTATTTATTCTGTGACTGCACTTTATTGTGTTGTAGCGAGAGTTGCTATGTATTTAAATGACTTTACCCAGTTATCCTTCAGTAGTTGTACTATTATTTATTCTGTGCTGTTATATAAGTAAAGATTGATGGATATAGAACAGATGCAAAATATAAAAGTAAAACTGGTGTATTTGGAATTTAAATCCGATAAGTAGAAGCTGTTAAAAAAAACTATTTGATAGCAAAATATAACAACATTAGGTTTATACTCGTAGCACCGAAACTGGGCTTGGTTGTTTATTGGCATCGACACAACTGGTAGTGCGGCTGGTAGTATCGTTTATTGGCATCGACACAACTGGTTGTGCGGCTGGTAGTGTCGTTTATTGGCATTGACATAACTGATAGTGCGGCTGGTAGTGTCGTTTATTGGCATTGACACAACTGATAGTGCGGCTGGTAGTGTCGTTTATTGGCATCGACACAACTGGTAGTACGGCTGATAGTGTCGTTTATTGGCATCGACACAACTGGTAGTGCGGCTGGTAGTGTAGTTGCCAATAAACGACATTTAATCTGGGATATATAGGATATTTTTGTGTCCTAAAAATTACAACGCGGGCAAAGCCGCGGGCTCAGCTATTATTTAAAATAAAGAAGTAAGTAACAAAAAGTCTGTACAAAGAATATAATTATAAAAAATGTTCCCAAAGTAAACTAATATGGTCTGTTCCGGCATCACGTAAAGAACTGGACCAATGTGAATTTCACTGTTGGTTTTGCCTTAAAAACTGTTGTAGTAACTTGATATCTCAATCCGATATGTATAAGCCGAGCAATCGATAAAATACTATTTGACAGTTGAACTAACGATGTTGTTTGTACTTTTGGTCCTGGAATAATACATATGTTACTTTAAACCCAGCAAACCGACCAAAAAATAAATTTAATTTTTACCCCAACAAGATCCTTTTCTAATAGGGTCTCAACCACCGTCAACTCGTCAGGTAGCTCAGCAGGCACACTAGTTGCCGGCAGCAACTGTGGGTGGCGGTTGGTTGCAGCTCATTTGTTCGGTTGACAGCACGGCTGCTGCGGCGCGATCGCGGCTACACTTGGCGGTTATGGGGCTTTACCGTCGCATCCCCTGAACGAACTTTGTACTACGTATGTTATGATTACTAAACTATAGGCTTGATTCAAGACTTACCGTCATTCAACGAGCTATTGATATAGCTGTGCTTAGGATATCTTTGCGAGATAAAATTAGGAATGTGGATATCCGCAAAAAAACTAAAGTTTTCGGACTTAGCTCTCAGAATAACAGATATTAGCTAAGTGGCAATGTGGCAAAACTCGTGTAGAACCTATAATTTTTGGGGAAGTAAGGTTCTCGAACAGTGACTACGAAGCTGAATATTGAGCGTAGAAAGACCTCTCCAGAGGTGGACCGACGACCTGGTGAGTCGCGGAGGCGAATTTGTATATTTTCTCGAAGGTTTTTTAGTACCGTGAAATGAATTACTAGACACTATGTTAAGGTATTTTAAACTATTTTAAAATGCAAGCTAGGACTGAAGCTTCAGGTGCTGTCAAAAAACAAATCAATCATCGCTTATTTAGTAGGTAAGCGAATTCTGTTATAACCATCGATGAGACAACAGACTTCGAAGTTCAAAGTATTTATTTTAAGTAGGTAGGCAACATAATATTGCACTTTAACTATCCAAAAACATGTATTGAACGGAAAGAAAACAAACTAAGTAAATTAATTATACTTTGAGTTTGAACAGGAAACGGCACGGGATGATTATATTTGGATTATTTGACATTGGATCTATTCGCAATATGACCTATAGTATTTTAAGGGCCGGTTCAGGTATTAGTACTGACGAGATCTTATTGAAATAGAGACAAGTGCTTCTTGCATGTTGGGAGCTACCAACAAAAGGTCATTTGACAGAATATCCAGATGAAGTGGGATCTGAACCCCCGAACACAACCCGGATTTTCGTGGACTCACTGCTGATTTTATCTATAAACTATCTAACTATATGCCATCTATGGCATGATGGCATAAAAAATAAGAATTATCTAGTTTCTCTATGAAAGATTCTGTGAGATATATGAACTCACGCCAGAATTCAACGTATTGTGAATTGACTTCAGGTTGTTTATAAAATCTTCGTTCTAAATTGACCAAGCGATTCTTAGTTAAATTGTCTTCTACGAGACAATCGCCAGAAACTTTCATAGGTAAACCCGCAGAGAATCTACATGAAACTAGGTGGGAGGTGTGAGACAAAAAATGGGATTCACATGCCTTCTCGCTCTCACTTAAGTTTCTGTTTAGGGGAACTTCTTCTCTACCCCAGAACTTAGTGAGATCTTTGTGAATTTCATAATTACAATTGTTTGAAGTAATGGAATGATTGCATTCGACTTTGGCCTTGTGTGATGTCATAGTATATCCCAGAATAAATCGGCACCGATGAGGACATCAGTTGGCACTAATTGGTTATACGTGAGGTCTACTAGTTGAAAATCTTAGGATATTTGTAACTGTTTTATGTCTACGGTACATTTAGGAATGTGTCCCGTTAATTGGGGACACGAGGAAACCTAATGTGACGTAGGAATGGTTGACTAATGACTTAAATCGCGCCGTACAGGTGTCACGAGGCGGTCCCAGGGTGTGGGTTTGTTCCACTAGCTCCGGGACTAAGCCTCAGTGGACAACATAAAAGGTCAGGAACTATTGGAGCATTTGGTGATTTCCATAAACAGTGGCTTCAAACAAAACAAACACTATCGACGGAATTATTATATATATTTACAAGTCTCCATTTGTAATTAACTTATTTATGTATTTTATAATATTCTTTCGAAAATTACGGTTTTGCTAATGCAATCAATGTCCGAATGACAGGTTCTTTATATAGAATGAATAATGAACTATCAAAATGAAAAGAAATGGATTATGAAAGAATTTAGATATCAAAAGAGTATTATTATGAAAGAGGTTTGGACCTCGTCACACAGGTTTCTGTAATCTTGACAGTTTCATAATTGCCCATACCTATAACATTGACAGTTCATATTCCATGGTAGTGATAGCTTATCCTTAAGTAGCTGTGTTATAAAAGAGGACTGACTACCACAGTCTAATAAGACAAGCTTCTCTATCTAGTTCGTCTGAGGATTGGCCACTTCGATAAGAGTGGTAGACAGGAAGACATGTATTAAATTTTTATTTGAGAAATTGACAACAGTTTTTTTGATGCTAGTAGGTATGGTTGTGGCAATACTGGAAGTAAAAGTAAAATTATTACCAATCTTCTTGGTGGTCGGGCTTCTTTTCCGCAACTAGGCCGATCATCGGCCCTTTTTGCGTGAAACGGGCGACGACTCATTACCAATATTACTGGATGGTTTGTGTATGAGAGTATTATGTCTCGCTTTGAATTTGAGACATCGTCCTAGACGGCAAGTTTGTACTCTGTGATCAACCCTTAAACAATTGGTAAACATTTTAATCTATATACTTTATAGCGCTATTTGCTCTTCCACGCTCTTGGACAAGAAGGTAGACAGTCATAGATACGATGCCCTTCTTGACAAACAACGCACATTACACGTGTACAAGCAGCAGGTCTTTCACCGTTGGAACTAACAAAGGATTTTGTATGAGATTGATTATTATTATTATTAGATGCCGTTACCTTTGATGTTGACTGGGTAGATTTGTTTCGACCAATATACACGAGCATGTCAGCATGATAATTTAAAAATGTATATAATTGTTCCAAGTTAGGTATGTCACCTAAAGCGCCACGACTCTCCTCTCGTTTCAGAAGCGAGTGATTGATAAGAATCGCATTATAATTTCCGTGCGTTTGTGTAATTCGCGCTGGAAACCTCAAAATTAGAATCAACGCTTGTTGCATCACCAGTTAGGTAGGATATCAAGTAATGTAACTTAAACAAAATTAGAATCAACGCTTGTTGCATCACCAGTTAGGTAGGATATCAAGTAATGTAACTTAAACAAAATTAGAATCAACGCTTGTTGCATCACCAGTTAGGTAGGATATCAAGTAATGTAACTTATGTTTGCGAGCAATGCGCTTATTTTTGTGGATTAGAGATAAGAACGTGTCACGGAAGTCGAGCCAACGGAAGTATGATCCGTCAAACTAAGTTGAACCATCATGAACCATTATTAGGATTGATTTAAATAACTATATGGATCTCAATTGAAGTTATAACACCTCATCGCCTCAATGCAATGTCACCAATGACCTTGTGGTCATTTAAATCCTAATAATGGTTCATGATGGTGATCGACATTGCATTGAGGCGATGAGGTGTTATATCTTCAATTGAGATCCATATAGTTGCTTTTATCATGTTTACTTGCGTTGTATTTTTACCCGACTGCACGGAGGGCTATGTGTTTGGATTGAATGAATGTTTGTTTGTTTGTTGTACGTTTCTGAGGCATGTCTTACAGCCTAAACGGCATGATGGGTTTTGACAAATGAGGTATCATTAGATGTCTTAATGATGAGAATGCTATATAATATATGAAGTGTCAAGAACACTAGTCTGGCGGCATACAGCTCCGCTGCCATATTGTATTTCTGACGGAACAAAAAATTACCAAAACCTATTGAGTGAGTTACCTATCAAAATGAAGGTATTTGATATCTCGAATATATATAATTCTTATAACTAAACTGTAGCAATTGTCTAATAAGCGTTTTACCAAATTTTCAATCTTAGAGTATTCAATTTAATGTAAATAATGTTGCTATTGAACTATTAAAGTAAAAGTTAAATGTTTTAGTAAATAAGAAACATTAAAATGTATATAAATACTAGCTGCACCCCAAGGTTTCACCCGCGTCCCCCAGGAACCGTGTATATTTCGGGGATATAAAGTAGCCTATGTGTTAATCCAGGGTACAAGCTACCTCCATACCAAATTTGAACCAAATCCGTTGAGCCGTATAAGCATGAAGAAGTAACAAACACACACACACACACACACACACACACAAAACATATTTTCGTCTTTATAATATTCTGGGATTATTTTTGCAGGCGGTCAGCTCGTATTCAATAATTTTATTCTTAGTCGGGTTTTTGTATTTTTATTATAATTTTACTTGTTGAATAATGCTCTGAGTGCAGGCAATGTTTGAAATAACTAGCTTAAAAGCTAAAAAAAACACGCCTGCCCTGCCAAAAAAGTACTTATGATAATAAATTATTGCTATTGTAATGTGCTTAATAAGGCCATCAATTTGATTCCCATATAGTAAAATATAATATTTTTTTTGCATTTGAAAATGGAGCTATACTGAAGACACAAAGTTTTTCTTTTTCAAAAATATAATAGCTTTTGTTTCTCAAGATGTAAGTATTCTTACAATACCCCATACGTTTAAATCTGTTTAGACATTTAATAGTTATGATGCAATAAGGAAATTCACATACATACAAACATACATGAATCCTAAAAACATTACACTCCTTTTTTAGGCTGTCCAGTAATAAATAGCTTCTTAATGTCATCTCGTTCATCAATTTGGTCTTGTAAGTTACTAGATTTTATGACTCCTATCTGATTCTGCAAGTGAACCAATCGATTGAATAGTGCCTCAAATGTACCTAGTTTGAGCGTCAATTCTGCAATCAATTCAAGTTAATTTGGCAAAATGATTTAGTATGTCTGGATGTCCGCCTGTCCGGCTGTCTGTATCTCTGTTCTCCTCTACAGGTCGCATTTCTCAACCGATCTGGACGAAACTTGTGTACAGGTTAAATATATAAAAGTGAAACGTTTCTGTTTGTTTGTTTGTTTGGGGCGCTTTCACGCGATAACGCCTGGATGGATTTTGATGAAATTTGGAGTGGAGATAGCTTATACCCTGGAATAAAACATAGGATACTTTTATCATGGAAAATTTAAACAACAAGTCTGTCAAAAAACATAAAGTACATTGGTACTATACCACAGAATAAATACGCTATACCTACTTTTACATTGGTTTTAATATCCTAGAAGAAAATAGGATGCTTTTTTCGCGATAAACGCGTGGACGTAGTCGCGGGTGGTAAAGCTAGTTTTATTATATTTTTTAAGTCTATGAGGATTTTTGATTAGGGGGTACATTCCCCAAAAAGAGGCAAAAAGGGGGCTACTGAATTTTCTCCGCCTTATTAGATCGGATTTCAATGTTTCTTTTTTCATTTGAAAGGTAGTAATAGTACCTTTAAATATTTGGTCACATAAAAAAAATGTGAAGATCTGAGCAGGACCTTCGGCGTGATGAGCAGAATAGCTCCTCAAATTTGAAACAAAATGTAGTTTCTCGCTTTTAGGTTTCTACCAGTGGAATCAGCCCTTTACACACTAGGTAGGGAATGATGGAGCACCTTGGATATTACTTAATGTTAGTTTTACAATAAGGTAACTAGATGGCGCTACTGTACACTGCTAGATTGCAAAAAAGTTTGTACTCGCGAGGTCTACAGCTCACAGAACCACTAGTTAACTAATAAGTTGAAGTTATTATAAGACGAAAAACAATTTAATATTATAGTTTCAATGTGCTATTTACCACATTGAAAATATAATATTAAATTGTTTTTTCTTTGGAATATTTGGTATGTAAGTAATTTGAATGACTTGAGGATTTATGGAAATGAATTTACCTGGATTGAAGGCTTGGTTGAAGTTAGGAAACACTGAGAAATATGAAGCGATGATAGCACAAGTAGATAAGTACGTGAAAGCGTTCGGGAATTTTAAGGAGTAAAATTGTTGTATGTTTAGTGGACGGGCTGCGCAGGATTACGCACTTATCTGCATCGCCCTTGACTGCGGCACGACACTGACTGTTGTTCTACGACCGGCGGCAGCTGCAATGGATGTATTGTGCTTCTCGATCCCATGTTATTGTCTTCGCTGTGTACAACATTTGGCTTCTTCTAAAGGAATATCTTAAAGTTGTTTGTTTGTTTGTTTGTTTGTTTGTTTGTTTGTTTGTTTGTTTGTTTGTTTGTTTGTATTGCTGGTTTTTATATTAATTTGGAATATTTAAGATTGAACAACGTGCAGAATACATAATATATGAAAAGTAGCGGTGGATAAAAAAGTCTCTTGAAAGTGGGTAAGATATACAAAAATGCGGATGCTCTTCATAAAAGCGCAGGCGTTAACAGTTCGATTTATTGAACGCAGGACCGGATCTACTTTTCATACTACCTCATGAACTAGCTCAGGTTTTAAACCCCACCTGAACTTGGTAACAAAGTATCGGCTTAGGGTCAGCAAACCAGATGGGATAAGTTTTTGCTAGTTTGCCTCACGCGGTCTACCGTTCTCCCGTTTCTACCGGGAAAATCATACCGTAAGTGATCCGACTAGGTTACCGCGCACTGGACACTGGAGCTTTGTTTTAAAGGAGGGTTTCGGCCCTTCCTTCCATCTATAGTACATATTGTATTGTTGTCAGGCATCCAGCAGTATCTACCTACCTTCTATGAAAAAGAACCCTCCTAGCCAAGAATGTTTGAAAACATGTTAAAAAAGACTGATTCACATCGCCAAATAAACGAGTGAATCAAGAGGCGGCTGCGTATTTATGTGCGAGTGGATAATGTGTGTGTTTTTGGTAGATCCAAAATTTCATCACAAAATACTTTTTTAGTTTTTGTAAGAACTTGATCAAATTAGCAAAACTAACATGAGTAACATAACGAGATCTTGTTGCGATGTAGCGGCCGATCAGAATAGCATGGTGTAAATGTGTTCGTGAAGCTTGTGAGTACGAGCAAATCGGCATATCTCGGGTGTTTTACTCTCAATTTGGCGCTGTGTTATTTTTAACATTCTTCTTCCTAGCAATAATTTAATAATTCAATCTAATCATGACTTTTAAACCGTACATTTCAGGTGAAATTAGCGGTCTTATTGCTAAGAGCGATCTTTTTACACAATCTTTGTTTCCATTTTTGATCATTTTGTAAATAAGAATTCGTAGCTTTTAAATAGTTTTCACAGAAAGTTTAAACAAAAAACAAAAATCTGTTGCACTGTGGTTTACCCATAATTTATCCAAAATAACAAAATGTACCGTCTGCTATTTTTATTTCAGTTTCATGGATTGGTTTTGATAACAGCCAACAGTACAACTAACCAGTCATAAGTGTGTTGTTTACGCTTATCCTTTGTTTTTCATTGATAAAATGGCTTACAACTACATGAAATTTATATACCCTAGGTCGAAAAATCTAAAGACTCGGTACGGAACATTTCAGAGCGAGCCCTGTTGTACGCATATCCATTGTCACGTCAGTGTCGAGCCGAATGAGGATGTTTATCAGATTTCCCGCTAAGCTCAATGTACTTCCCGACACATTTCCCGATATCAAGTCAGTGACTTTTCGCCCAATTGTACATGAACGGTATATAAAACAGGGAAGCTTCCGTTTTACTATCTGGCATATGGTTGAAATGGGGTAAATGGTTTATATTATTGTAAAAGTATAAAATACTGCGCACACATACACAGTGATACATATTCACTAACTTTCGGATTTATAATATTAGTTTGATTAAAACTATGTGGGTGGTAGAGTATGATCCTATCTGAGTTTAGTAACGAAGTGGAAAGTTCCTTTGGTTACAGGAACAAAACATCAATTATTTTTTGTATAAAAATAAGATGTTGGTTTGTAGGTACTTGAGTTGACTGAACGTAAAATTTACCGTATGTAAACAATAAAGTTCTAATCTGCCGCCCAATTAGGACAGTTTGGTTACAGAATAAATAATAGTACAAGTGTAACGGACTCCAACGCTCCACTAAGGAGCGTTCAGCAACTACGCTGCGACGCGACGTCCGGTTTCTATAATCAATGATTCGTCAATATCACTGCAACCATTTGTACTCATCCTGCTAATAAGAAAGAAAGAAAGAAAAGACGTTTATTGTGCACGAACAAGATACATGTTACAAGATATAAAAGTAAAGTACTTAACTAAATAACCATTAATGCATCTGCTGAGCACAAAAGTCCAATATAAATGCTGCGAGGACAGTAGTCTAGCAACGCTGGTTTTCAACTCGGTCCTTTCTCACCATGTAGGTTTTAAAGCATATTAAGCAGCTAGTTACAAATTAATGACAAGGTGTTACGCAGCTTTCCACAAGTTTTTCACGGAGACGAGTTTCGACCGAATTACGTAATGTAACTATGATGGTTCACTATCATTTATTTTCTAAAGGAATATCTCCATGAATTATGCTAACGGATCGTAGCTATGATAACCCGTTAGTAACAAACCATAGATTTGTTCAACTACAGCAAAGCAAGGGAAGTGTAATGAGTTTAACACTCTATGTACGTATGTAAGTATGTGCGTATGTGATGTTCCATCATAGCGTCACCCCTATTTTTTCGATTTTGCTATGTGAGGTGTCAATCGATTTGTCTTCAGGTATAGTGTAATAGGCAACTTTTGTACCTGATTACGGCAAAGCAAAGTAAGGGTTATGAGTTTAAACTAAAAACTTGGTCTAATTTTGACAAGCGAGGTAAGTTATAAATCGATACGTCTTCTCCTAAGTCTTCATCGAAAGAGTATATTTTTAGACTATTTTTTACCCGACCGTAGTCGTGTTATAGTATGTGAACTTAAATCTTGTTAAGGTTTTAGGTTACGTCTGGCAGAAAATGACACTGTTGCTTATTAAAAGGGCATAAGTGCTCATGTTAATAATCATTTTTACTTTTCATTCTCTATATATGTATCTTAAAAAATCGTGTCCTATCGGTGGTTTCGTATCAATGACTATGATATCAAAACCACAAAATCAAGCTTTTGCTCATTTGTTAGACGACCTCAACATAATCCATTTTCAGAATTTCCATTTTCTTTCTTTTACATAATGTCTCCTAAATGTAAAGATACCTAGTATGTAGCTCCGCCAGCCCATTACAGTTGCAGCGCCACCTAGAACTTAGGTTGCAAAATATTGCTTGTCACTGCACTGTGCTCGTTACCTTGAGACATTGGTTTGTCTCATTGCCAAGTAATTTCGCTGGAAACATTGCCCTTAAACCGAAACACAGAAGTGTTTGCACACTACTGCTTGGCGGTTAAATATCTAAGAAAGGGGTAGTACTTCTCCAGGCAGAATCTTGCGTAAGAGGCCTACCTCTACATTTGCCATTCGCTTATCTCCTTCACTTGTCCTGGCCTCAAGTTTCATTCAAACGTTGCGCACACAAAATAATTAGTTTTAAAGAAATCCATTCCTCTGTATTTAGCTAAAAGCGTTTTCGAGTCCCCGTGTGACAGCTTTCTTTCGGGTGATGCGGTAAAATGGCGGCCTTCTTAGTTCTGGGAAAATAAACGCGGATATTGGAAGCCTTTCAGGAATGTGTAGCTATGAAAGAGATGCGATGTTAAGCTATGGAGGAGAAAAGTTTAATTAAAACATTGATTCAACACTGATCATGTGCCCTGCCCGAATACTATCGGGAAATAAATAACTCCTGCGATGAAGACGAATAGACTGATAACTCGCTTGTCAAAATCAGACCAAGTTTTTAGTTTGAACACATGACCATTCCTTTACTTCGCCGTAGTCGGGTAGTAAAAATAGCTTAAGATGAAGAATACATAAAGACAAACCGATTGATAACTTGCTTGTCAAAATAGGACCAAACATTTAGTTTAAACATATTACCCTCCTATTGTTTCGCCGTAGTCGGGCAAAAAATTGCCTGTGACAATACCTGAAGGCGAATTGATTGATACCTCGCTTGTCAAAATCAGACCAACAGGGGCGACGCTATGGTGGAACATCCACATACAAACGTACATACATAGACTGTTAAAGTAATTATACCCTTCCCTTGTTCCCCGAAGTCTGGTAAAAAATTATAGATATTTTGAAATCATTCTTTTCGTTTTGGTCTCGGCTCAATCTAATGTAATCAGACGTCAGAGTACAAATCCAATGATATTTTTATTATATATAATAATTTTCTAATGGCTGTAATTTAAAAATTTGGGTCACGGACGAGATTCGAACTCGCACACTGTGCCTCAGCGCAGCACATGCCTTTACCAATTCGGCCACCGAGACCTATGCGTCGTCATCGTGCTGCGCTGAGGCACAGTGTGCGAGTTCGAATCTCGTCCGTGACCCAAATTTTTCCATTAGAAAATTATTATATATATTTACGATAAGCAGGCGTTAACTGCTATAAAAAATCATAAAAATATTATTATTATGTTTAACCATTTCAATGGCTATTAATTCTCACCACAGTTTTCCCATTCTTTAAGCAAAGCGACTCAAATTACCCGAGTGCATTTAAAGGCAGTGATATATCTGCACTCTTGGCTGAGAGTGCCAAAGAGAAAGAATTGGAGAGCGCCGCCAGCTTGAGGAAGTAATTTTATTTACTTAATTTAAACTCTTGGATGGTGGTTTAAAAATTAGTTCCGATAATGAAGATTTTTCAATTCGTCTTGGTGATGCATGAAAACAATTGATGAGAAAAATTTAATGCATGAGAACAGAGGAGGGAGACTTGTTGAATGGCTTACCCATACGAATTTTGTCTACTCGAATCAACATCAAAGCAATCCTCCTACTCTCGCTAAGGAAAATAATGAAATAATAAAGCATATTTCCTGCGTCACAAAAAATCCTAAAGGAATTTCATCAGCTTTTGGAATATTACTATGATTTAGACAATGCCGGGTTATTCAGTTTTAGGCTATGCAAAGACAGACTTGCTAGGTCTACTGCTCACAGAGCCACTAGTCATTATTTGTTTTGTTTTAAAGTTTGATTTGAAAAACTAAATACAGTATAGAATCGAAGGTAATAAGGGATGGATATTATTGGACAAACAGATGCTGATTATGATGATGATAGCGAAAAGTATTTACAAATTTAAATAGGTATATAGGTACCTGTTAATATCCTGCCACGCAATATATTGTTACATTTCTAGATTCGCGCTGCAAGTGCTAAGGCCAGACTTTGCGATCTCCATTATCCATGTCCCGTCACTCAAGCTGAATTAAAAATAAGGTTTGGCCATGGATATAAATAGCGTGGCTACCCTAAAAGTGCATTACAGTACTCACCTCGACTATGATTAACTATTATGAGATATGCACGTCAAATTACTTAAACTGCATTACAGTACTCACCTCGACTATGATTAACTGTTATGAGATATGCACGTCAAATTACTTAAACTGCATTACAGTACTCACCTCGACTATGATTAACTATTATGAGATATGCACGTCAAATTACTTAAACTGCATTACAGTACTCACCTCGACTATGATTAACTATTATGAGATATGCACGTCAAATTACTTTAACTACATTACAATACTCACCTCGACTATGATTAACTATTCTGAGATACGCACGTCAAATTAGTTAAACTGGAGTGTAGTAAATAAATAAATATATATGTCTGGGACAACGGGCGCTGTAGTGGTGCCGGATAATTAGGTAGATAAATAAACTCTTCTTAACACAATGTAACAAAAATGTTGACAACAATAGAGTGTAACAATGGGCGGTCTGACCGCTCAGAGCGATCTCTTTCAGACAACTTTAGAATGGAGAGCAGAATAACGGGAGGTGTTCATAGGGGCGTTTACTATTGATTGATAAACACATTTAAATAAGACCTAACAATCAATATTATAAACACACACTAAATATTCTAAACTCATAACAAAGCAATAAATAACAAAAAGTGTGTACAGTATATATAGTTATAAAAATAGTCTTATAATAGGCTACTTAACAAGAATATATTGTTATCATGTTTTTAAAACGTGTCTCTCTGTCTGTTTGTTTGGTCACGCGTTACAAAAAAAACTGGACCGATTGCGATGCGATTTTCTCTAATGTATAGCTTAGGGGTTGTATTAAAAAACTGGTTTGACTCAATGTGTTTAATTTCAATAAATTACTGTAGATGTATAGATTCAAGAGACCTGCACAGATTAGAACTGCAATGGTGTCACCAGACTGTTTGTTTTTTTTTCTACCACACGATGTAATGAAAAATTTACGAGAGGAAACTTAAATTAGAAGTTGCTGATACTGGTTTGGTCAAGTGTCGACAACATTTAAATTTCAACGTTCAGGACAACAACGCGTTCCAATGCTCGGTGTAGTGCCAACTTTACAGTTTACACGTCCCCCTTACTTATAAAAAGTTATGCAATGATTAAGTAATGATTAGTAATTCGGCGCAGTACAATATTGTACTGCGCAGAATTACTAACCTTTGCATAACCATTGCATAACTTTTTTATGTAAGGGGAGCCACACTTGTGCTTTATAGTATTATGCCTGTTACTGACAATGGCACCTGTTTCCGTATTAGTTTACGTGACCTGCGGTGGTGTTCCACATACTTGTTATAAATAAGTTTTTGTCTTGGGGCTGGCATTTATAGCATAGTAACATATATCTAGTTATAGGGGAACAAACGGCACGCTTTTATATCACGTACATAACAAGTACAATTATGAAGTTCTCCCACTGCTAAGAACTGTGCTAAAAACCCCTGGAGCTCCCGAAGTACGGGTTTCGCCCCTGCTTTCAAGAGCTCCGAAGTTAAACAGAATAACAAATACCTAACACCAATAAGAAGTACCAAACAACAATTATTACTACGTGCGATAAACGCCTACCACACATAATGGCGGCTAAACTGCCCGCCCAATTTCGCTTCATTTCTCCATCCTCAAATATTTATTTGGAATTTTTTGTAAGACCTCGGTTGAAAGACTTGTGATTTACACGCCTCTTCACAACCATGCCAAGAAAGTATGGCAAAAATTAGAACTAATCTGAGTTTAAACTGCCCAATCCAGGAACATTTTTCACGCACTGATAGGTCCCGTCAACCGGCTAGTTGCTACTGTCGGCTGGACCCCATTGGTCCGGACGACATCGGACGTCATACAGAAGAACTACAAAAGAAAAACACACAACTAATAAGAAAGTCGATTTGGTGACTTCGTGTGGCCATCCAGGTCACCGGATTTCAACCCCATGGACTTTTTTCTGTGGTGGAATTGCAAGGCAAAAGTGTACGATTGCACACATTCTTTAATATCTACTTGTATTCCATAATTGTGGCCAGGCCTGTCTCGCCAGTCAATTTTCTAATTGTGACTGTGCTGTTGAGCTTCTTTATCTGGAGCTAATCCTGGATGTCGATTCAGGTCATGCTTACCATAAAAATGCACTGTCATCAGCACTGAACCAAAATATATAAACAAGTTCGTAGGATAAGAGCAAGTGTTTTTAATTCAGCAATATTAGACCTAAACAAAAGCTTTTAAAATGAGGTTCTCAAGTCCCAGAAGACAATTTAGAATTAGTTGAAAAACAATGCGGTCTTTTGTATGACTAATACACTAACAGCCTTACTTATAAACGCTTATTAATTTCTTATTCAATGAATAGGAGCTGTTTAGGAAAAAACTTTACTTATAAACGCTAAATAACTTTAGCCAGTCGCTATTCATTGTGTAAAGTAGCTTTCAAATTAACCACTGTTGTACCCATGTTTAAACAGTGAATAGCAATAATCAACAAGATGGCGGTTGTGTCACAGCTGATTCAGATGACTCTGAGCTGTGTACATATACTTCATGTACTCGTTTTTTTTTTTTGCGTGCGCGCCTTTTATCATTTACTCAAATTTTAGGATGGATTCTGAACCCGAAGACGATGTCTTACGAAGCTTTCGTGCTGAAATTGAAGAAATAAGGAACATCCGAAATTGCAGTGCCAGAGTCAGAAGCAGCAGTAAGCAAAAAATATACAATAATAGGTTGAATCCCGTGGAAGAGTACGATGAAGATGAATTCAGGCTACGATATAGATTTTCAAAAGAAAATATGAATAAAATCATTGATTTGGTCCGCAACGACATTAAAGTAGATCGTCAAGGTGGCAGTATATCCGTGGAACTGGCAGTAATGGCAGTGATAAGATATTGAGGTCGACACAAGGTATGATATTGATACCGTAGTCACATGGTGTGGAGAACAGAAAAAAACTTTTTTACTTGTAGGTACCTATATTTACAGATACAAGAAGACTGTGCCGATATCCATGGCATGAGCCAACAAACTTTGTCTCGCCTCTGCAGGAAGGTGGCTATAGCATTGGCCTCAAAGTGCCCAATATATATAAAAATGCCCTCTACTGCAACTGAGGAAAGTAGGGAATACAAAAATTTGAGGCTTTTTGCGGCTTTCCACACATTATTGGGGCAATAGATGGAACGCACATAAAATAAGAAAAGTTGGTGGAGACGCTGGCCAGTTTTATGTAAATAGAAAAGGCCATTATTCAATTAATACCCAGGTTGTCTGCAATGCAGATTTAAAAATATGCGACATAGTTTGCCACTGGAGAGGGAGCACCCACGATGCCCGAATATTTAGAGAAAGCTCAATAAAAAGGAGGTTTGAAAAAGCTGAATTTCTGGGGAAGTTGATAGGGGATAGTGGGTACCCATGCACCCCTTATTTACTCACACCTGTGCTGAGACCGAGAACTGATGCAGAACTACATTATAACCGAAAGCATATAAGGACCCGAAATGTCATTGAACGTTGTTTTGGTGTATGGAAACAAAGATTTCGGATGTTGTTGGAGGTTATGAGAGGTTCACTCGTTAATATTAAAACAACAGTAGTGGCTTGTGCAGTATTACACAATTTAGCCATTGATTTCAACGATGTAACAGAGCAAGGTAAGTAAAATAATATCATTTGTCATTAGCTTAAACTAAATAATTATACTTACCATTCCTTCTGACTCTTATGTCATCTCATTATTTTTTACTCTGTTTTTAATACAAAATTGATAAGATCAAGGCAATAACGAAATAATAAGAAATATATTTATAGAAAACTATTTTAATTAAATGATTTCAAAAGGAGATTATCAATTTTACTTATTTTTCTTATTTTCAGAACCGATATAAATGATTAACACAAAATGATTTTGAAGCTAACATTATCTTTGCTGCTACTGATAAAAACATTCATCAAAAATGGTTATAAGTGGTAATAAGCCCTACCTAACTTTTGTTGCAAAACCAGTAAAAATTGTGGTTTTGGTTATTATTATTATATTATTATTATTCAGCTCTTTTTCAAAAACAATTTAACATATAAATTTGAAATTTATTTTCAGAACTATGCATATTTAATACTCCTTACACAGCAATTAATACTAAAAACTTGTACATCTTTAACACTTTTTGAGATATTTTCTATTAAGTTCCAACCAACTTGTTTTTGTGGTTCATGAAATGAGACTTACAGCTATAGAAATATTTATGATAAAAAGACATATGCATGGAATACAAGATTCGCAACTGGGCCAGCTATTCACTCCGAAGCTTTTTTCAGTTTGAAAGTCCAATATTGTTTTTCAATTTCTAGGATTTCCATTTTTTTTCTATGAAGTTTCTCTTTACGCTCCATTGCCCTCTCTTTAGCGCGTTTACTAAGGAGGAATAACTCGTTGTTATATCGCACGTTTGCTTTGCCTGAAAAATAAATGTAGATTGTTACCAAGGCAGGGTATCTTATTTATTTAATTAATGCAGCATGGATCAACTTATTAACTACGTAGACAAATTGGATGGAGCCGAGATTTTAATAAAATAAACAACAAATTAAATTTGAAGTTAATTTTATTGGTCTTACTTTTGACCGTACAATTCAAGCGAAGATAAAATAATGACAATTTGTACTTAGTAACTTCATTATATAACTTTTATAAATGCGTAGGCGATTTCTAGTACATTCTTCATTGTAATAAACAACTAAGTAGTTACATTTCTCATATTTTAGTTAGAAAAACATCTAAGTACATAAATGCTTATTCAGCTATGCGCAATTAAATCAAATCAACATGTAGAGTACCTTTACTGCGCATTATTCATAGAAAAACAACATAAGTACAAAAAGTGCTTAATTGGTACTTTCACAATCTAAGGAAGTACCTACTTGTATGATTAAATATGTCGCAATTGGACTTCGGTAAACAACGGTGGGTTTGTGGTACATATAACTTCTCCACCCTGAGATTGAAAATTATCTGAAAGTTCATTTCTTGAAGTCAGATTATTTTCAATTTTACATAATTTTAAAATCTCATTTTTATATTTTATAATAAAGTATACAATAGTAAAAATCATTATAATATAAAGTATTAATGTCCATAAACTAACACTTTTTATATGCACTTTATTGACCATTTCACTCATTTCACTATATTTACTTTTCTTCAAAATATAATTCAGCATTTGTAGATTTTCCATGTTTACTCCATCTAAGTTAACAGGTTTTCTTTTAAAATTATTTGTAACTGGAACACTTGGTAAATTTATCAATTGTAGTTTAGGAATATGTAAGTTCATTCCTCTGAACAATTTCTTCCGTAGAGTAATATCTTCAACTTGTATTTTACAATTATCATCCAAGGTTAAACTATAAGTGCCAAGGATTTTCTCTCGAGTAATCTCATTTTCACAGGTTTTTGTCAAGTACGTTTGGTAACTTGCAAAAATTATCCATATTTTCATTTCAATTTGTTGAACTTTTATCTCTGAAGTTTCGATTAAAATTGGAGAACACGACGTAATATTCAATATAAATTTCATTAAATCAGTTATACATTTATCTTGTTCCAATACGACTGCACAACTTTCTTTACAAAGAAATAATTTCTCATCAATCTCGTCGCATGGCTTGGAGAGCAATGTAATAGAGTTCAAATCCTTCATGAGGATAAAAGGATATTTAGGAAGTATCAAGGATGTAATATTATTAAAAGTATCAAGGATAGGTAAGGGGAATAACTGGTAATATTTGTAAGTGTTTTTGCGTACAATTGGAATTGCAAGTACAAATGTAATTTGCCTACCCTTAATATAAGCTTTTATCTCTATATTTTGCTCTATATTAACTAAATTTTCATAATTAACAGGGAAAATTAACTTATCTGTTCTCTCAATATTTTTTAACAATTCAAATAATTCATTAGTATCAATTATTGATCTATGTAATATCTTATTTTTACTTAATGCGATGCTGTATCAATCTCATCTAACTTAGAAATAATAATTATTTGAAAATTATGAGTTAACAAACTATAAGCATGAAAAAAATATATATTTTCAAAATCATTTATTTTTCTTGTATTTAATGCTCTCTCAATATCAATTAAGTTATTCTCAAATTTTATAAAGTTATAATAAGAATTATTAGTAAAATTTACAAAACCATCATCCATTTCTGCAACCAAAGTAACTCTCTTTTTTTTCTTTTTTTTTTTCATCTTTTATTAGTTTTAATTTGATTAATTAATTCATAATATTTGATTGCTTAAATTAAAAATTGATATCTATTTTTTTCTTCTTCATTCGTATGATTTAATCACAGTTTAAGTAGATTTTCAGATAATATTTTGTCTAATTCACAGTCTGTTTCAATGTTTTTTTTCAATTATATTATTCACTTGATGTAAAAAAAATATTTAATTGTAGGCATATCTTAACATCGCTGCATTCGTTAAATAGAAGGCTGCTCTGCCTACAACTCTACTTGAAATTACATAAAATAAATATAATTATTGTGCTGCTGTACCTTCGGTTCCACTTAAGCTACGCACATATTCACATTTTGAAATAAATAAATTTAATAATTTTTCATTCCTATCAAATTTAGGAATCAATTTCACAATTTCATTCGTTATAATCCTCATAGGTTCCATTTTAAATTATTATTTAAAATAAATTAAAATTATCAAAATTAAGTACGTGTTTGTACAATATAACACATAAAACACACAAAAATTCAAAATATAGTTAAAGAAAAGCACATAAAAGTTCAATAAAAACACTTCAAAAATCAATAAAAGCACATAAAACTCAATAAATTCACATAAACATTCAATAAAGACATAAAAATCAATAAATTCACACAAAATTCAATAAAAACGCATAAAAAAACAATAAATTCACATACAATTCAATAAAACCGCATAAAACGTCAATAAATTCACAAAATAATCAATAAAGACACATAAATTCACATAAAAATCATAAATTCGCATACAATAAATAACAAGTGTATTGGCAATGTTTATCCAAAAACACTAAGGGTCGAATAGCAGGGCAAGAATACGGAAAGTGAATGATTTTCGACTCACTTAAAACCGCTCGATCCCATGCCTCGGTGATTATTCCACTTGCTGAATTGTTTCTCAACTCCTTTTTCCAATACAGTCGTATTTGTTTGGTTCGAGTATTTTTTTACGTGGATTTGTCAGGAACACTCTGAAGTTATTCAGGACAGCTGCACCAAATATGTAGGTTGCGCCAGACAAATTATATTTCACAATTTTTGAAGTAAGCGCCGGACAAATTAAATTTCCACGACTTTAAAAAAACATACAACCGGCTGCGCCAGACAAATTGGACGGAGCCGAGATTTTAATAAAATAAACAACAAATTAAATTTGAAGTTAATTTTAATGGTCTTACTTTTGACCGTACAATTCAAGCGAAGATAAAATAATGGCAATTTGTACTTAGTAACTTCCTTATATAACTTTTATAAATGCGTAGGCGATTTCTGCACATTATTCATAGAAAAACAACATAAGTACAAAAAGTGCTTAATTGGTACTTTCACAATCTAAGGAAGTACCTACTTGTATGATTAAATATGTCGCAATTGGACTTCGGTAAACAACGGTGGGTTTGTGGTACATATAACTACGTAGTGAACAATGCAAAGCATAATAATAATATATTATTTTATAGTTTGAGCCCATTACTAGGTTTTACGGTTTATTGGCCATACTAGTAGGAATTTTTTAGTTGATAGGCTGTTGATTGGCTTATTACAAGTATACACTTGTTACACATATTAATCATGATGGAAGTGAGAAATATTCACTTTTTTATTTATAACTTGCTTAGAGTTATCATTTGCTGATCTTGCAGTTGGATCACAAGTTTCCGATATAGTTTGCAACTGAAATTATAAAAAAATATCTTAAAGTACCTGTATATATAATATGATAAAAAGTAACATAGTGGGAGTGAGTTAAACTGAGAATGAGGCACTACACGTCTTTTCTATATTTGCACAGGTTGAGGTTTGAAGACCTTTGCCCAGCACTAGAAAGCACATAATAGATTAGTAAATAAAATAAGATGCTTAAAGTAAGTATACCTTATTCTGTAGGCTATTGCCCTCACCTATAAAATTGTCTGGTCTGAGCTCTGGCTCTTCTGTATTGGAAATCAGCACTTTTCAACTTATTTTTTGTGCTTCGCCACTGATTCACCAATTGAATCATATCTCTTTTCTTTTATTTATACTATTGAAACTGAAAATACATTATTGTTATTACATTATTGTCAAGTACCTGCATATGATTTAAAAAAATATAAATAAAAAAATTGTTTTAGATAGAGTACATTAAATATCAAGCCACACAAACCACAACAAAATTTGTTTCCATGCAGCTTTCTTCGCTGCATTCGTGTTTGTAGAAGTATTTTTATGTTCAATAATGTCTACTCTGTGGACCACCAGCTGTCTCAGCAACTTCTAAAACAAACATATACGAGTTTCTTCACTGCGACAACTAAAATTACCAAGTTATATTAATAATAGTTTGACGCACGCCTTGCAAATAGTTATTTAGTTAGCTAATTAAATACCTTTTCTTCTTCTTCCCAATTACAGTTCCGGACTCGCTTGGTAACTGTTGGAATTTCCATTGTAGATAAAATAAATAAATTACACAAGCACAACTCAATTAGGTCTCACTCTTATTATTATTCCGTTGACTACAAATTACAATTTAAAATACGATGAAACCGACCAACGCTTTATGTATTAGTCAAACATTTTCAGATTTTCGTTGCGATCGAGCGTTCGCGCCAAAATGTTCGTATGTTGGCGCTTTTTGTTTTGATGTGTTGCATGTATGGTAAGTACGTTTCGCCATCGTTTCGCGCCCAGGCTTGAGTTATTCGCGCCAATGCTGACACTTTCAAATTGAAATGTGGTTTTTGACATTTGTCTGATGGTAAAAAAGAAAACTAACGAGAAAATTACAGTCTATGGCTCAATAAAAATCCTCCGAAATCCAATGTTGTCAGAGTAAAATATTCAAATGTTTACTAGCGACTAATTAACTATTTAGGCCCTAATTTACGTTTATAGGTAAGAAATATTTATGCACTGAATAAAGATTTATTGAGTGATAAGCTAGTCACTTGTTATACACTAATTAGCAAGATTTTTATAAGTAAGGCTGTAAGTATCTTGCTAAGTTTGCTCCTTTCCCCGCCAACTTGCACCCAACTGGAAGCGGATGTGGCCCGTCCTGTGTTGTGTAAATTCACGCGCTCGCTTTCCGCCATTTATTTTTAAAATGTTGGTTGCGAATGCGAAGCAAGCTATGGTAATGAGTTTAACAAACTATGTATGAATGTTTGTAAGTATGTATGTATGTGTGTTTGTATGTATGTATGTATGTATGTATGTATGTATGTATGTATGTATGTATGTATGTATGTATGTATGTATGTATGTATGTATGTATGTATGTATGTATGTATGTATGTATGTGGATGTCCCACATAGCATCGCCCCTATTGGTCCGATTTTGACAAGCAATGTATGAATAGATTCTTCAGGTGTCATTTTTACCCGACTACGGCGAAGCCAACGAAGGGTTATGCTTTCAACCTAAACAAATTGGTCCAATTTTGACAAGCTAGGTATCAATCGTGTTTTTTTTTTTTCGACTTTATTTATAGAGAGAGTGTCGTAGGATATTTTTTTACCTAAATTTGGCGAAGCAAATGAAGGGTTCTGAGTTCAAACTAAAAACTTGGTTTGATTTTGACAAGCTAGGTACCAATCAATTCATTTTCATTTATGGAGTGTCATAGGTTATTTTATACCGGACTATGGTGAAAAAAAGGAAGGGTAATGTGTTCAAACTAAGAACTTGGTCCGATTTTGACAAGCGAGGTATCAATCGATTCGTCTTCATCGCAAGATTGTCATAGGGTATATTTTACCCGACCGTAGTCGGGTTTTAGTTTTTGAACTTATGCGTTGTTTATCAATTGCTCTACTTTTAGATACCAAGTACATCAGATTTAAGTCAAAACCTAAGCTATCTAACAGTGAAAACTGCGTCACAAGTGGTCCAGTAGTTTTTACGTGATGCGCGAACAGACAGAAAGACTTCATTTAAATTAAGTTTAGTAGCTTATTTGAAGTCTCCTCGACAACATGTATGTGCGGACATACAAGTGGCGTTACAACGTGTATGTGCGGACATACGAGTGGCGTTACAACGTGTACGTGCGGACATACGAGTGGCGTCACAACATGGTTTTTCAGCGACGCGGATTGATCCGTGCGGAACTCGCGTGGAGAGTATTCCGTAGGATGAATATATTGCCTCACAATATTGAGATATTTACCATGTCATTATGACCATAGACTTCTTATAGGTTTTTCTGTAATAAGTAAAGAACTGTTTTCTGTATTTTTTTTCTCAAAATATTGTCCGCATTATTTTCTAAGAGAAAAGGAATTGTAATTTTCACCTATTTTCTTAAATAATATTAAAACTATTTATTTTAAAATATTAAAATATAAAAAGGAAAACATAAAAACAGTGTTTTTTTCATGAATAAATAACTAACATTCGTGAATGAACTGTGAAACTTTACAGATAAACTTAAGTAATGTACCTAGTATGTACAAAAAAATATATACAGAATTTATTTCCCGTACTATTTAGGCACCTAATTATCCCCCATCTTGTCCAGGGCCACAATAAGCCGCTTAATATTATTAGACGTATTTTAGCCATTCCAGCGTCAAAAATGGCGCTGAATAAATCCCGACTCAGCCCGTTTGAGGAAAACAAACAAACACTTCAAGGTGGAGGTGACATGTGAGCAGAATGCTGGCTCCTATTTAGGCCAAAAAAATAGTATTACAATACAGCGTGGCAATGCAGCCAGCATTCTGTGCACTTTCCCTTCCTCCGAAAGACTTTTACACAGTTTTGTGCAAATAGTTTTTTTATTTATATTTTAAGAAAGAAGAAAATCAATTTGAAGTTGGTTTGTATGTTACTTTCTCGATCATTTTTTTCAATAATCTCTATTGTAGGTACTTATTAGATATTTACGTGTAAATAAAACCAAGTTACAATTTCATAATAAACGTTTATTTATCGCCATTAAGATTTCGATACCCAATGACACCATAATTACAAATAATGCAATTTTAAACTAACAAACACATGTATCACAGACAACGTTGATAGTGCTCAAAATTGACCATATTTTTATTAAGTGGACGATTAATTTATTTACAAGTGACTGCACGAAGAATAAAAAAACCCATTTAATACTGTATTTTGTAAAAAAAAATTAAGTACATGATTTTTATTTTACACTACAATATTTAACAACTGACATCTATAGAGGAAAAATCTCCCTGGTAGGCAAAAATGGTTAAATAAATACGAAGTCTACACCACCAAGCACATGAGTGAAGCTATGAGGGTGCGTGCAAGCGTGTGAGAGGGTGTGTTTGCGTGTGTGTGTGTGTGTGTGTGCGCGCGCGCGCGCGCGCGCGTGTGTGTGTGTGTGTGTGTGTGTGTGCGTGCGTGTGTGTGTATGTGTATGTGTATGTGTATGTGTGTGTGTGTGTGTGTGTGTGGGTCTGTGTGTTTTTGTGTGTGTGATTTGTGGTTGATGCACAATTATACAATTTCATCACAAAAGACTGCATTGTTTTTTTTATTTTTAATGAGTCTAGTTTGCTGCGATATGGCGATCGATCGGCATAACATGGTGTGGGTGCGTGAGTCTGATGCGGACGAGAGGCTCGGCATATAGATAAAGGGTACTTCACTTTTTATTTGGAGGTGTGGACTCAATCTTTTATTAAACCTTCTTACTGGTAGGAATAATCCTTATGAAAAACTCTTTTTCATTAGATTTTATTCCGCACAAAGCTAAAAAGGTGCACAGAGAGAGGAGAATTGCGTCCAGCAGGCAAATTCAGTGTTAGTGATTGTCGAGCGAAAAATTCTTGTCGGAGATACCAATACATCATTATTTATATTTGGCCTTGACTGGCTTTGCCGCTGGACTTCCACTGCCGAACAAAACTAGATCAACATTTTTAGGTAATATCTTTCCACTAAGGAAAAAATGTGGACTGTGCAGGTATGGAAAACCATTAACAACCTAAATTTTCAGAGTTTAGTTGTGTTCATATGCATGCAAGAGTGTGAGATCATGAACTTATAGTGATATAGACAACTAATATTAAAAATTACATAAATCTATAAAATAACTAGACATATTTATTATGTTGTGAGTAATCTTACACAAATCATTTTTCTTTTGAAACTTCTAATGTTCACTTGATTCAGTTTGAAGAGAACAAAACTGAGACATGTTTATAGAAGTAATTTGCAAATTACTTTTCTAAACATGACTCAGCTTTGCAGCTTTATAAAAACTGATTCAGGACTGGCTGGGTAATTTTGCCATTTATATTTGCCACGAACTTGGCTATACAATGAAATAATATGACATACATACAGTATTCGTAATATGTATTATTATTAATAATCATATAGAAACTTAGCCAGGCGATCATTTAACGTGCTATTTTCCTGGTTTCCAGACACATACAAGCAGCTAACGAGATAACCATATCTCGTATTATGTAACGGGATTATATGTTGTACAATGCAAAATTGCATTTCCTTTGCAAATTGTAGTGATATTGTCATGTTTAAATGATTGAGCATTTAGGAAACGGGGCTGGGCTACATGATTGTACTGTGTATGATACCTACGCTTCCTCCCCTCACACCCCTTTCTCTCATTCTCTCCATTTCTCGTTTTCTCTCAATTTTACTTAATCTCCCCCTATTTATCCAGACCCGTCAAAGGAACGTCATTATAATAATAAATATGAGATCAGGAGCCAAGTCAATATTATACAATAAAAATACTGTTATACAAGAAAATTGCGTTGAACATCTCCTTAAATATAAATATCATACAAGTGTGATGAAAAGTATTATAACGGCTTATAAATATCATACAAGCGTGATGAAAAGTATTATAACGGCTTATAAATATCATACAAGCGTGATGAATAGTATTATAACGGCTTATAAATATCATACAAGCGTGATGAAAAGTATTATAACGGCTTATAAATATCATACAAGCGTGATGAAAAGTATTATAACGGCTTATAAATATCATACAAGCGTGATGAAAAGTATTATAACGGCTTATAAATATCATACAAGCGTGATGAATAGTATTGTAACGGCTTATAAATATCATACAAGTGTGATGAAAAGTATTATAACGGCTTATAAATATCATACAAGCGTGATGAAAAGTATTATAACGGCTTATAAATATCATACAAGCGTGATGAAAAGTATTATAACGGCTTATAAATATCATACAAGCGTGATGAAAAGTATTATAACGGCTTATAAATATCATACAAGCGTGATGAAAAGTATTATAACGGCTTATAAATATCATACAAGCGTGATGAATAGTATTGTAACGGCTTATAAATATCATACAAGTGTGATGAAAAGTATTATAACGGCTTATAAATATCATACAAGCGTGATGAAAAGTATTATAACGGCTTATAAATATCATACAAGCGTGATGAATAGTATTATAACGGCTTATAAATATCATACAAGCGTGATGAATAGTATTATAACGGCTTATAAATATCATACAAGCGTGATGAAAAGTATTATAACGGCTTATAAATATCATACAAGCGTGATGAAAAGTATTATAACGGCTTATAAATATCATACAAGCGTGATGAAAAGTATTATAACGGCTTATAAATATCATACAAGCGTGATGAAAAGTATTATAACGGCTTATAAAACACTAAAAAAAATGTATCCAAAACAATAATTTAAACAACGGTTTCTTATAGCTACATTAAATATTGGATCTATCCTAATATTCCCATATACTATTTACAATATACACATTATTTCATTCATTTTTTGTATTTCATTTATTAATTTGGCTACTACTAATACTACTACTGAAAATAAACTTGTTTTTTTTTTTTTTTTCAAATAAAAAAAAATTATCTAACAAGTTTAATTATCTAAAAAAATAATTATGTATCATTTTTATATTACATTTGTAATATAATGATTATAATAATATGATTAATATGATTTTTATAGCAGTTAACGCCTGCTTAGCATATATATATATATATATATATATATATATATATATATAATAATTTTATAAAAACATTTACGTTTTTATTTTACATTGTAAATTATATTATTTTAATTTACATTATTTGTAATATAAAAATGTAAATGTTTTTGTAAAATTATTATATATATTTATGCTAAGCAGACGTTAATTGCTATAAAAATCATATAAATATATGATACATTTATTTATTTTAAAAGCATGGGCTTTTCTCCATGTTGACGTGTTAATATATAATTTAATTTCGTATTGATATTATAAAACGACGAATATCAGTGCTTGCTACTTATAGAATAATTGATTCATCATATCTTAAGTTATGTAATTCATTGCTTACATTGAAAATTCCTTACGTCGTTGTGTTCCTTGATTTATTATGATTCGACAAGATATTGCTACAATCTTAAAAAAATACATAATTAAACATGAGTAAACATGTCGTGACATAATTCATACTTCTCGTTAGGTATACTCACGCAATACTAACTATATTATGACAGTCAAGAATTAATAGATTCCACACCGCCAAACAAACGAGTAAAGCATAGCAAATAGCTGCTGTGTATGCGCATGTGAGTGGTTAATTTGTGGTTGATACATATTTTCATCACAAAAGATTGCATTGTTCGTGAGAACTTAATAAAATTAACACAATTAACAAAGACTAGATCTTGCTGCACGGCCGATATTAGTATAACATGGAGTAACGCATCACTGTGTGCTAACGAGTGGATCGGCATATCTGTGCTTCACTCTTTTCGGCGGTGTGGAATCTGTATTTTGTAAACATTCTTGATCAATGTTTCTAAAGAAGATAATACAAGCCATATTCAATATTAAATTCAGAATCCTGGGTTTAAAACGAATGAATCTTGTACTCCAGGACAAATTGCAGAAGCATGACGACTCTTTCCAAGCATTCATGCAGAATTTAATATTGCGTGTGGTAAACTCCTATTGTGGCGGGTCATTTGCACTGGCGCGATGGCGTACCATTAGTAACGACTTCGGCGAATAATGCAGAACTAGGTAGTATTTGTGCCGATTATTGTGTATTCAAACTAGTATTTATCGTAAAAATAATCAACGCATATCTTTTTGTTGGTAAATAAAACCGCGAATTACAATAAAATAAAATAATAATCCATACCAATATATAAAAGTGAAACGTTGTCAGTTTGTTTGTTTGGGGAGCTTTCACGCGATAACAGCTGGACGGATTTTGATGAAATTTGAAATGGAGATAGCTTATACCATAGGATACTTTTTATATAAAATTGTAAGTTTCCACGGGAAAACTGGTAAAATATTGATTACTCGCTGTAAGAAATGGTTGCCATGGAAACGAAATAACTAGTATGTCAATACACATCAAGAGTGGTGCTAAACCTACTTTTGCATTGATTTTTAATATCCTAGAAGAAAAAGGATGCTTTTTTTCGCGATAAACAGTAGTCCGGGAGGACGAAGTCGCGGGCGGGAAAGCTAGTGGTTTATAAATCTATCTATTAGGAAGAAACATGAAGGTATTTTAGGGCAACGGCAAAAAAAATGCACATTTTTTATACCGATTTAATTTTTCTTGATCAAATGCATAGTAATTTCATGATGAAATTGAGGTGTTCTTGACCGATTTTGTTTGAAGCTTTTGACTTTTACTCTAGCATGATAAAATCAAAGAAATCTTCATGAAGCGCCTATTGAAGTAGTTTTGGAATATCCATTTTTCATTAAATTTTTCGAATGGAAAGGATTTTACTTATTTATTTAGTATGCAAAGACAAAAACTATATCTCATAATATTCCATAAGCAGTCAAAAAAATATACTTAGTTCAGCATGTTCGCATCGAAAATAACCTTTTTATTTTGGTTTTGTTTAAGCTAAAAACCTTCATGTTACATCTGATCTTAAGCGCTAACTTAGCGTAACTTACTTGCTATTTCAATCAAGGCACTGTATTTAGACAACATGTGTACCAGCACGTAGGTAGCCACTATCAGTCCATTCCCTCCCAACGAGCTCGAGCCTGCGGACAAAATGATTAAAATTATTATTGTCTAGCAAATGTATGTATGTATGTAGGCTAGTTCAGTGTTTCGTCCCACGATCCTTTCCTCCCAATTGGTCAAAACACTAAATGTATGTCAAATGAGGTAGTGACGACCTCTTTGGTGCCAGAATTTGTATGGCTGCGCAATGCCTCAGACGTGGCTTAAAGACTGCTATCAAATTGTTATCAAACGAGACTAACGACTCAAAGTGTCCTTCGGTGGGCACTTTGAGCCGTTAATCTCGTTGTCATACTGAACGATAGTAAAATGAGCACATAAATCTATATACTTGTAATAAATCAGTAAGTAACATAAAGTACATAGAAGTTAAGATAAATTGGTCTAGGGGACTTAAAGTAAGCTATTTTGAGCATGGAAATGTTATTTTGTTAAATCAAGTCCTGATTGCATTGCAGTTTTCACTATTGCATAGCATAGATTATGACTAGAAAACTGGTAAACTTGGTATTTTAATCCGATGAGAAGTTATGCCCAGCAATCAATAAAAGAGAAAAGTTTTTTCTGATTTCCCAGGTTTTTATTGATTGATAGAATCAATGGCTGTTCGAAGCAATGGGCAATGAAAATCCACACATACTTAGAAAAGTAATAAGTGTGGACTCAAGGATAGAACCCGGTATTGTTAGATTCCAATGCGCAGTAGCTTAACGCTCGGCTCTCATCGCTCGATAGTAACATAGCTTTTAGCTCAATCTAGCCCCTTCACTATAAAGTTACGCTAAGTTGGCGCTTAAAATCAGACGTGAAATGAAGGTTGTAGTTTAAATACAGTCTTTACGCAAATACTTCATGTTACGTCAATGAAAAATTGACCAAATAAATGCAATAACACTTTGCGATGTTACAGCCGCCATGTCTTTGAACCCATGGAATGCCTTTGTTATCCAGAGGCGGTCGACATTGGTAGCGGAGACTTGCTCGTCTCAGCTTGGGACAAGAAGGGATGACATACCAGGGCTTGACAAAATATAGGGGTAACAAGTGCTTGGGCCGATGCAAATCAACTGTTACTTTTGTAAATAAATTAGCTACGTCTTGCGGTTTCACATATATTTTTGAGTACCACATATTGTTTACCTGGAAAATATTCTTTCAATCGGGAAAAGGATTTAAAAATATTTATTTATTGATGTTTATACCTTTGAGTGGGCATTACAGATGCCCGATTTGTCGAGCCAAGGTCCAAAATAATAAAACAATTTTATTATTATTATTGAATTGGCAATCGTTTGACCACGTAATCACCGGATGAAAAGCGATGATGTGGTCGAAGGTGTAGCACGCTTGCCTAGTACCTAAAAGTAGCCGCAATGGCACGGACACATTCAGACAAACCGTCACACAAACTAGGGTTCTACATAGGTTTAATGGAGCCTCAACCGTAAGAAGGGGTAAAAAGAAGGGGTGCGCCAAGTTCCGACACTTATAGTAACTAACTTGTGAAGGGTAACTGATTATCTGTATCCGAGAAACTAATACTGAGAGCAAGTATATACGTGTACTAACTTTAGTTGTGAAGAAACAGTTCTGATGAAGATCCCTTTGAACCGGTGAAGACTATCATCATCAGCCGATACTTATCCACTGCTAGAAGTACTCGTAGGCCTCTCCTAATGCACGCCACTGAGATTGGTCTTCAGCCATCCGCATCTAGTTTCTGCCAGCCGGTTTTCACAGGTCGTCACTCCACCACAGGGAGTCCTACGCTACGTTTGCTTATCCGAAGAACTATGGATTGAAAGACTGTGGATGCAAATGAAGATAAAGAAGTAGCTGACCTAGATGAGTACTATAGGAATGTGAATTATATCATAATAAATAATAGTAGATACAAGGTTAAAAAAATACGGAGTCTACACTACCAAACAAACGAGCGAAGCAGATCAAACGACGGCTTCGTGTGTGTGCGTGAGTGGATAATTTGTGGTTATATGTGGTTGATACACAACTTCATCATAGCATTGTGTTTTGATTTTTCGTGAGAACTCTAAAGAATTCAAATGACTGACAAGATCTTGATTCTGTCTTGATCTTGCAGCGATGTGGCGGCCGATCGGCATAAGATGAAGTGTGTGCGTTTGAGTGGATCGGCATATATTGGGTGCTTCACTTTTGATTTGGCGGTGTGAAATCCGTATTTTGTAAACATTCTTGCTCAGAGCGAAATAGTTTAAACATTGACACAACAGAAGGAGAATAAAGTTCAATTTCGAGCAATAATTATTAAGACAAGACGATCTATCACTATATCTACGTACATAACTATACATAATTATAAAAGAAAACTGCTGAACCAATTTTGATACAATTTATGTGAGACCACCTGGAGCGTATACCATTTTCAAACAAAAAGAGAATTTTCAAAATCGGTCCACAATTGAAGGAGATATCGACCGACATACATAAAAAAACATACATACAGTCGAACATAAAATCGATGGATTTTTGATTAGTTTTTTAATCTACATTTACTTTTTGTTGTATACATTTAGTCGATCTAGGGCAAACGCTTTTTAATCAATGTGTTAGTAGGGAGGTAAGTATAGTCAGTTTGGTAAGAAGGACGTTTCGCTTTAGGCCATACTTCCCAAGCACATTTTTAATCAATGTGTTAGTGGGGAGGTAAGTATAGTCACAGTTTGGTAAGAAGGACGTTTTGCTTTAGGCCATACTTCTCAAGCACATTTTTAATCAATGTGTTAGTGGGGAGGTAAGTATAGTCACAGTTTGGTAAGAAGGACGTTTCGCTTTAGGCCATACTTCCCAAGCACATTTTAATCAATGTGTTAGTGGGGAGGTAAGTATAGTCACAGTTTGTGGGGAGGTAAGTATAGTCACAGTTTGGTAAGAAGGAAGTTTCGGTTTAGGCCATACTTCCGAAGCACATTTTGCTAGACGGATTCCTGACATGGTGGGTAAACATATCGGGAATTCAATCTAGTAAAATGCTCGGTTTGGAAATTATAACTTGCCTTCCATTTTTTCGAAAACTATCCTTTTATTCTCTCGGTAATATCTTGCTGAATTTCACTTTCCTTCCGTAAAACTTATCATAGAAGTATGTTGTTTTATTTGTATTAAAATGAGCAACGTTATGTAATCGGGTCGGGCATCTGTTTGTTGTCAAAGGTAATTTGAATATGTTTTTTCCTTGTTGTTTCTGCTTTGTTTACAGGATATTAGAAGATTTTCTGTATAAATCACTGAAATCATTCGGAAAATAAACATGTGAAGAAAATCAAGAATTAAAAAACCAACCAAGTGCGAGGAGCACTCAGAATAAGCGAAAATGGATATACTTGGCAACCATAATAAATGCGTTAGTAACCCTTAAGTAAAACGGCTAGTTTGACTACCTCTGGATGAAGTTTATCCACCTTTCCATATTTATACGGGTTATTTGCGCACAAACAAACATAAAAATAACATTTTGACTACACACAATCAAGTTGCATAGACCGTGACCGTGGTCACACACAGAATAGAGAATGCGAGTAGCAGCGACGTAAACTGCGGTTTTCTTTTCCAACTACCCGCATTTGCTCTTGTAAAACGAAACTGTGGCGCGACACACACAGCACCTAACTTAGACGCTATATGAGAAATAGCGACGCAAACACTTCCCAATTACCGGATCCCACGAAGCACATAACCTATATCTACCACAAATCTAATTAAAAGTGATAAGATTAGGCACCAGATCCTTAATAACAGTAGAAATGGCGTTCGTGTAGCACGTGTTAGCAGTGACTCTTATTGGCACTGCAGTCTGCGTATGTCCCCCAATCTTTGTTGTTAATGCACATGAAGCACGACTGTGGGAATATAGCTGTGTGGGTGTTTTTTTTTACTTATATGTAGTCCAGTTTTTGCTTACGTGATATTAAAGAGTGCCGTAACTTCCCCTCTTTAACTAGATCTTCAATTTTATAGGCGTGTGTAGTCTCACCTGAAGCAGTGAACATGGATATATGCGGTGACCTGGTGACCATAACAGTCGCGTTGGCGACCCGCACGTGAGGCGGCCAGGTTGGCTGCGTCGCCTCACAGCGGACCCCCGAGTACCCCTTGGAGGTCCGTATCACGTAGCGCAGCGCCCGCCAGCTGCTCCGGAGACCTTTCTCGTTTGCTGCTGATACTTGCGTGTTGTTCACCAGCCAGGGTTTTTCTACCTGTTGGAGTAAAATTCTAATAAAAAAAAGTATAAAAACATGGTTACATTTATATCAAAAGTTATTTTAGCTCAATTTCGGTGACGGAAATGTGATTCACTAGTAATGTAAAATTTATTGCCTAAGACTATGAAATTAATATGCGTTATAATTAATATTAAATTTCTTCAAACCAAACACAAACTCCAATGTTTGTTCAAATGCTAATAAATTTAAATGCTCCTCGGTTAATTTCATCGATAAGCTATGGCTTCGGGAACACCACCATACTATAGATATAACTACATCTAGTACATCTATGCAATTATGATATTTTTGCCTCACGAAGACATCAATACAAGAAAAGCTCGCCTGGAGTGTAGATTCCAGGTGTGCAACATAACACTACACGTTATGTTCTGTGCTGTGTTATGAATGTGTGCTTAATGTATTACATTTTTCCATGGAAACTACTTGACCCTTTTTTAAGTTTTTAGGTGCTTTATGAATGAGCAGATAATTGACCTCATGGTAAATATGACTGTGATTTGGTGAGTAAGTCTAGAGGCATGGTGCTACAGTTTGCAGGTCTATAGATCTGATCCTCTCGTCACAAGAAAGAATAATGTGATTCCGATTGGATCCTTTGGATATAAGGAATACGGGACTATAGAACCTATACCCGTTACTTTGTTGATGTAATGCATGTTAGGCAGCATTTGACCGCGGTCACACTTAATGGTAAGTGTTGATCCGGTCGAAGATACAGCAAGCTTGCCTAGAAGATACATGTTCACTCTTGGTAGAATTTCTGGAGAAACAAAAATGGCTGTTCAAAATGATTAGTAAGAATCGGTGGAATTGTATCCATAACTAGCTGTGCCCGCAGCGTTGCTCGCGTATTTGTTTTTCTGCGGTGCTCACTACGTTTCGCTCCCGCCTTCGTCTTCTAACCTATCACGACCATGTCAGATCGCCACTGAAGGTTGTTGAAAGAAATATGTGTTACGGTAGCGTTGTATGGATAAGCACAAAAAGTAATAAAAAAAAGAAGTATAATAAAAGTATAATAAAAAGTAAAGAAAAGTAAAATATCAAGTAAAAAGTAAACAAATAAAAGTAATAAGTAAATAGTAAGTAAGTAAAAGTAAGTAAGTCTCGAAAGTATAATATCAAGGATAAGCACAAATTAAAAATGTATAAAACCTCCGGCTCCCCACCCCCCATTTTAGCTAAGAAGCATCTTGATCACATCAGTTTTCAAACATAAAAATCGCATCGAAATAAGTCCAATCGTTTGGGAGCTACGATCTTCACCTCCATTCCTCCCCCCCCCCCCCATTATAGCTAAGAACCATCGCGTTTAATTCAGCTTTGAAACTTTAAAAAACACAGCTAAATTGGTCCATTAGTTTTCTCACCCTTTCGCAACTCTCCCTCCCCCTTGCTCAACAACTCCCCCTCCCCTTTATCAACAACTCCCCCACCCTTTCTCAACAACTCCCCCCCCCCCCATTTAGCTAAGGACCATCTAGATCACATCAGCTTTCAAACAGAAAAAACCGCATTAAAATCGGTCCTTTTGTTTGGATGCTACGATTCTCACCCCCTTTTCTCACCTCCTCCCTCTCCCCCTTCCACATTATATCTCAGAACCATCGCGATCACATAAGCTTTCAAACAAAAAAACGCTTCAAAATCGGTCGATTCGTTTGGTAGCTATGATGCCACAGACACACACACACACACACACACACACACACACACACACACAAAACACACACTCGCAAACTCACACATACACAGTGATACACACCCTAAACTTATAACACCCGTTTCTTTGTTTGGGGGTTAAAAAATGTAAAAATAACGCATACAATACATAAATGCTTTTAATTATGGAGCAAAAAAAACTAGAAACACGTGGTTTCGATCCACGGCCGTCTGGATTACATTTCCACTCATACCGCTTCGCCACTCTGCTTCGTGGAGCGAACAACGAAATTTGGTACCGTTCTTAAAATGGATGTATTATTACTTGAATTTAACATAAACTTTGGACCCCTATCCCTTAAAAATCTCTTATTTTTTCGGGATTAAAAGTATTCTAAATTTTAACAGACAATATAAACTATGACTATGCCTAGTTATATCAAAATTCGTCCAGTAGTTTCAGCGTGATACGTGTTCTTTTAAATAACTTTCAACCCTTATCCTGCGGGAACCCTTTATTTTTTCGGGATAAAAAGTATTCTAAATGTTAATCCATAATATCAGCTATGATTGTGCCAAGTTGTATAAAAACCCGTCTGGTAGTTTCAGCGTGATGCATGTTCAAAGAGGCAGACAGACAGACAGACAGACAAAAAATCAAAAGCATCGGTTATCGGTTCTTCGGGAAATACGACCAGCCTACTGCCACTTTAACATGCTTATCCTTAGAGTTGTGTCGGTTACCTTGGCTGTCTATCGGATATCTATAGAATACATCAGAATACATAATTGCCAATGAGATATGAGTAATACTTATGATCCGTGTCGAATATACAGCACTTGTAATGTATTTTTTTATATGAAGCCGAATGAAAAAACTTACTCTCTCTGGTTTTCCATCGATGTACCACACGATATTGGCGGGCGGCATGGCCGGCACTGTCGTGCAGTTGAGTAATACCTCTTCACCGATTTGCACGCTCCCGGGCACCTCTGATATCACTGGATCTTCTTTGAGGATCACTGCGAGAGTTGGAAAGATTAGGGGCTTCATCAGTTATCAAGGCACAAGGTTATCAAGGTTAGATCTTGCTGTATACAAAATAAGAGCCGAATAAAGAGCATAAAACGTGGCATTCTCGTTGCATAGCTCTTTGATGGTGAGGATGATCTTCCATCATCCTATTGCGTTCCCACTGCTGAGACACAGGCCATATATCAAAGAGAAGATAGTCCAACATGCTGGCTGAGCGGGGATTGGTGGATGTCGGATGGCCTTGAATTTTGAAGTAATTAGACATTTCATTTTTCTCACACCATCCTCATTCTCTTCGATACTGATCTACGTAATATGGAGATTATGAGAAAAAAAATAGTTCATAATATTGGAATTCCATATATCACAACTCAAATGAAGCACTGTTGAAGTGATGGCTAAGCACGGTAATACCTGGACAGTAAACCAACAGTCAGATGAGTTCATATTATAGAAGAAGAGGCAGTGGCAGTAAATACCTAAGAGTGTGGTTTGCAGTAGACACCAATGGCAGAAGGGGCTTAATACCTAGCTGTAAGTGTGGGATATCCATAGTACAGGATATAACTGGAAATGTGCAGTATAAAATGGCACGATTATGACAGTAGCTCTATTTAAAATGAAGAAGAAGAAAATCAATTTATTTCCAAAAAATAACATTTAGAACACAGACATAAATAAAACAAACACCTTAACACTAAAGTATGTCTAAATGTAACCATTTGCAAAATGGCCCCAGCTCAACATATTGCTGGTCGTAAAACGACCAGCGCTGGTCTTCCGCTGTGACCATTCGGTAACGTCACGGTACGGATAAACGTACAGTATAACGTAAACAAAAAATGAATAAATACATTATATAAAAAATAAAACAAATAACAGATACATAATATATCATTACATAACGAAAGAATGACAAAAAATATATACAAATTTTAGCTAATGTCATTGCCTGCCACAAAACAAAGGACCACTTTTTGTTAATATAATTTAATAAAAGTGAGGGGTACAAGGTACAATACACTCGTATGTTGTAAAATATTGCTCTATTAGCACTACAATTATGAAAACTTTTCCATCGTAATCAAAAGGATATTAGTATAAGGTAAGGTTTGAAATTTGTTAATTACTAAAACAATTAAATAGAAAAAAATAATAGAATTATTAGATAGCGCCAAGAAAACAATTGCAAAGGCGAATTTCTTGCTCATATAGCACTAGTATCTAACCTTAGAGTTTCCTAATTTTTTTGGTGCTCACCAAGAAACATTTTTAACTTAATTCTAAAGGAATGAATATTTTGCAGGCTCCTCATCATGATGATGTTGTTCCAACATTTGGTAGAAGCGTAGCGGTAACTACCTCTGAACGCAGCCGTTCTGTGCTTCTGCGTCGATAGCTGCATCGTGCACTGCCGGGATCCATAAGGTCTTTGACTCGATACCCAGGTCAATTTTTCATAAAGATAAGCAGGTGCTTGATGTTTCAAGACTCCAAAAAGAAGACAAGCCAAATGTAGTTTTCTGCGATGTATCATTTTAAGAATAAGGTGTTGATTTAAGTATGGACTCACATGAGCCCTAAATGGAACGTCAAAACAGAAACGGGCACAGCATTCTGGTCTCTTTGTATAAGTTTTTGTGTTTTTGCTAATAGCCGGGGACCAAAAACTGCGTCCATATAATTTAACTTAGTCAAAACAAGTGACTCCACCAGCTGGACACGTAACTGCTCCTTTAAAAATGGCCTCAACTTGTACACAACTTTCAATTTATAAAAGCTTTGTTTTACCGAATTAGCAATATATTTTTCAAAACGTAAGTCACGATCCATTAGTAACCCAAGATTGCGAGCTTCATATACTCGTTCAATGGGTTCATCCATCAGCATGGCCCTCACCGATGGATTCAAATTAGATAATATGTATTTACTACCAAAGATAAGGTATTCAGTTTTTATAGGGTTTAGTAATAAGCAATTTTTTGAAGACCATGCAGCTATACTCGCTAGATTTTCATTAAGCGTAGCTATAGCAATATCAAGATCACCTGGTTTGCATGATATATATAATTGTATATCATCTGCATTAATGTGGAATTTACAGTGTTTAATATGCTTTTGAATATCAGCAGAGTACAAAATAAAGAGGATTGGTCCCAAGATCGACCCCTGAGGAACTCCTCTATTACAAACCATTTGTTCTGACACTAACTAAGAACCGTCATTACGATTAAGTTTCACATATTGATAACGATTACTAAGGTAGCTGTTAAACCAAAGTAATGCTTCATGATCAAAACCATAATAACTTAATTTAGAAAGCAGCAAGTTAATATTTATTGAATCAAACGCTCTGGAAAAGTCTAGTAATACTAGTAGGGTACACATTCCTTCAGTCACTGTGCTTAGACCTTTTCTAAAACCCGACTGTACCTCAGGCAATATATTATTACTTTCAAGAAACTTAGTAAGTTGGGCACATACAGCTTTTTCCATAATCTTTGACAAACATGGTAAGATACTAATTGGTCTAAAATCTTTAAGTTCAACTGGATTTGAAACTTTAGGTAAAGGCCGCACGATTGCATGTTTCCAAATATCGGGAAATGTAGAAGTGCTGATAGAGATATTTATAAGATAAATAATAATATAATATCTATTGTATGAAAATAGGTCATTATCAGCATATCCAAACTTATAATATCTCAACCTTCGGCATTGGTTTTCAAGCTCATTATTATATGTGTCATTCTGTCTAAACTAACCCGTTCTATATGAAAGACGCATCACTAAGCTCATGGTGCTCAAAGTACGTTAATTGTGACAAACTGACATCTGAAGAGCCAGGAATATTTAAAAAGTGGTTATTAATAATTCCTGGATTATTAAAATAAATGGGGAAGCTCTGCATTGTTTTTAGGTAATAAGGTGTTCTTAAGATTCTTCCATAATAGTTTTGGATCGTTTATTTTACTATTTATGTGTTGCTTAAAATATGCTGATTTCTCCTATCTAAACTATCTCGAGCACATCGGTTCTTGCAAACACTTACATAGCCACCTTAGGCGTAGTAGCAAACAATAACAGCACTGTCACCGATAATTACACCGATTTAGTATTTTTATGAAAGAATATTTGCGCGAGCGTATAGCGACGTAAAGCCGTCCGTGATGGTAATGGATGTTCTTTGCCAGTTATCACAGCCTTGTCCCGACACAGTTATAAGTTTGTGGGTACAAAAAATTCAGAAACTAAAGGAAATTTTAAGCATTGTGGCATTCAAGCAATAATGACAAGGTGTGCACGCAGCAAATATAATTTTATAACCATGGTATAACCGTATAACATTTGTAACGATCTCGTCACGACACAGTTAGCAACGAGAAAGCAGCGACATGTTACGTCACGTCATTTACATGTCGTCGGAGTAAAAGATTAATAATGGAGCAAAAATGTTAAGCTGCTTCAGGATAATCATTCGTATTTAAAATAAATAATCAGCATTATTAAAGGGGGTTCTGCAATCGGTTTTCTTTTTTTAATAACAACGATTTTTCTGAAATATCGTGGCTGATTTGGATAAAACGAGCTTGCAAGGAAACCATGACAGATTGGCAATCGCTTATAATAACATATATATAAATAATAAAACAATTGGAAATAACTGACTATGATTAAGAGCTAATGTAAATCATATATGCAATAACAACAAAATAATTTTATAATGAACTGCATGTTTTTCAGCTTCTTACAGACATAGCCCAGGAAAAAAAGTGTTTTGGTGTATCCCATTTCTTGATTTGAAAACATTGACATTGACTGCAAAGGCGATGGGACCAATTGTAACCTTGGCGACACTAAGACTGGTTATCGATGACTTACCAGCCACAGTCAGATTCTTCGTCTGCTTCACAACTGCAAACCTGGGGCCTTCAGTCGAGACCTCGCAGGTAAAGGAGACCCTGGTGTTGTAGGTCTTCGGAAGCTTCACCGTGACGAAACAGCTGTGCTGGTTGCAGGCACCTGTGACGCCACCGCCCGTGGAGCTGTTGAAGGTCCGGGTGGTTGGCTGGAGAAAGGAAAATGGGGATCTTACTTCTTTGATTCTTACTTCATACAGTTGTTTCTACAATAAATATTTCCGTAATAGGTAAACGTGCTTGTGCTTGGTGTCTTGTATCAGCACGATGTAGGTACATAAACACCTTAACACTATACCAGTACATATATGTATAATAGGATATCTGGGCTTCAAATCGAGCAACAGATTTCTTAACTACCTACCTACTTCTACTTATCCAATTCTCATGAAATTTCACACTAATTCAGTCTCCATGACAATGCAATATTATATCAAGCTTCAATCCTCAAATTCTGATACTGCAGGGGTCAGGGGTGAGACTTGAGGATCAAATCACTTGATATTAGAATTATAAATATCAAGCAGAAAATATGTCATTAAACTCCTCAGTCCTGAGCTTAATTTTCACGCTTATTGCTTGTTTTAAATTTTCAGATATCGATTTGACTTTGGTAACGGTAACATTACGAGTTATGGCCTGAACGAGCTCAAAATGGATTCTCTGTAGCACTTCTAACAACTTTATGTAATTCACTGGGGCTTTTTTAGAAGCTAAACGATAAATCCGTGCCACCAGTTCTTACAATTGTCGACAGGCGCAAGAACTTTCTTTCGTGAAGACTGTTTTTTGGGGTCCCTATTTGAAGGGCTGTAACAGCTGTAGCAACGCCTACGTGGTCGTTCTGTGTCTATCAGTAGTAGTAGTAGTAGTAGTAGTAGTACTTGTAGTAGTTTTTAACCAAAATATTTGTGACTTATGAAATTAAATTTTAAAATGAGACATTTTATTATATATAAAAGACACGGCCCGTTTTGCTAGCGCTCTCTGCCTAGTTATTAAAAGTTTATGTACATCAATAATTTAAAGTTATTTGTGTTGAAGATTACTCTATTACTAATTGCAAATAAGCAACATCTCTCAAAAACTTCTAGTTTTAAAGAGAATGAAAAGACAAGATACTTTTTTACTAATTGAAACGCATAGTAAATAAATATAAAGGCGCTTTTGCTCACAAAAACATATAAGGCACTCCATTTGAATTTGTTTTGAGAAAAACTTTTGAATTTTTATGTGTATCATTGAAAAATAATTACACAATCTTTACATAGCCCACATAAACATCTCTTGCATCCTTTAATCAGAGCCTATAATGACTATATATTTTGTTCTATAGTCACAGAATACATAATATTACCTGTAGTAGCATCTTGTCTAGATACTAGGTATCTACCTAGTACCTAATAATACGTTCAGTATTAAGAAAAATGGCCAAGTACAGCAGTTGAAATTTTTCAAAAAATAACAGAGCTGCGGTTGAGCTCAAATTATAGCAAATTTTGTCTTTTCTAAAAATGTATTAGATCACTTTTCCGTGGGCAGCACCTTTTAGATGTTTGTTTGTTTGTCGTAAGAAGTAGTGCTGGTCTCAAGTATCAGGCCGCCTGAGGCCCTCTGACATGGCCATCATTTTAGAAGTTATAAGCCAAAATCTGAAAGAGGTACGAAAGTTTTGATGTTTTTCTAGCACCACGAAATTAGCTCAGGTATTTCAAAGGCATAAAACTAAATTTTCATTTAGTTTTATGCTATTGATATCTAACCTAACAAAGTCCCATAAAAACAGGACGGTAGAAATTTTTGCGACCGAACCACAGAGAACAGTGGCAATCTGTGTGAACAGTTTCCTCACCTGCTGTCCGGGAGTGTATCTGAAGATCTCATCGTTCCCCTGGTACCACTTAACTGAGTGCAGCGGCGGGTCCCCCTTGTCATTCACGTAGTGACAGCCGAGCGCGGCGGGGGCACGCGGATCGCCGTACCAAGGGACCTCTAGGGAGGTGATGTTGTGCGCCGAAGTTATCACTGCAACAAAGAAGTGAATTGGTGGATCTAAAGAAATTGCTATTATTATTTCTATGGATGGATCTTACAATAGACACAGAATAAATAATTGTACCTTAGTTCTTGTTAAAAGTGGGAAGACGGCATCCGTTAATATCACGTAAACAAAACCTGTACTAGATACAACTACAGGCAAGCACACCCACACAGGTAGCTGTGTGGTTTAATTCCACCGTTGTGATTCATGTTCATTAACAACAATGAAAGAGAGACGTACACAGACTGTAGCGTGAATGGGAGTCACTACTAACACGTGCTACAACAACGCCACTCCGAATGTGACTAAAGCCAAAGAAGGCCAATTCTATGCGTTGCACCCACAGAAATCTAGACAAGCACTATTCAGATTTCTGTGGTTGCACCTAAATTTATGCGATTCACGCCCAAAGGGCTGGTACCTTATCTTCCCATTTTTAATTTAATCTATGAATAGTATATGACATATATGATGAACGTTCTTCATAGTAAAAGCCAAAGAAGCCACCCAGATAGGAGAAACCTACAAAATTGAAGAACACGAGACATTTTCTAATCTCTCTCTCTCTCTTTATTTATTTACTAGCTGTGCCCGCGGCTTTACCCACGTTGTAATTTTTCTGGGATTTAAGGATCCTATTGTGTTATTCCAAAACCAAAAGTACCAGTCATTCCAGTCAGACGGTAAAACATCGTTCAGACGTCAAATAGTTTTTTATCTATGGGACGGTTTCCACTCATCGGATTGAGATACTCAGTAAACAAGTGAAAACCGCATCGCAATCGGTCCAGTATATTTTACAAGATGCACAAACAGACAGACAGATATCTTATACAAAACTTGTTTATTATTATTAAGTAGCTTATTTTAAGTACCGTACACTTTTTTTTTATCTTCTTTGTACAGACTTTTTGTCACTTATAGATTTATTATAGGTATAAATGTACACAAGCCTCACGCACACACTTACACCAAGTTATTCCAATCGGCCGCCACATCGCAGCATGTTTCCGTCCTTGTTACTCGTAGTCGTATTAATTCTAGCAAATTCTCAAGGAAAATCAAAACCAATGCTGTAATTTGTGATGAAATAGTGTATGTGATCATTGGTTTTCATTCTGCCGAACGACGCAACGCTTGGAGTGACAAAAATGATAGAGATTAGAAATTAAATGACCACCTATGGATTCCTCTTATAGCTTGAGCTAACATTAATGCTAATAATTAGTGTATTTTGTAAGTTTGCTTATAAGTCCAGATATCTGCATTAGTTAAGCTAGCCCGTGTTATGAAAATAGATTTATGAAAGAAGATTATGACAAACACCCGCTCGAGAGCCACAGGCCAATTTCAGCCCCGTGTTAAGTACACGTCATGAATATTTTAAACTCAGTTGCTTTGTTACGTACCGCCACAGAATAATGATGTGCACTAGCCTGAAACGTCACAGTACATAATATATGTACTGTGATAACGTGGAGGACGAAAGGGTGCTACGTGAAGTTGAGTTAAGGTTACACGTTACTCTGTTATGGTTAACTAGCTGCGTCCCGCGGTTTTACCCGCGTAAACAATGATGATGGATGATGATTATAAAAAGGATGATATTTGTTATTCCAGGACAGAAAGTAGCTAGATACAAAATTTACAAAATCCGTGCAGCCGTTGCCGCGTTAAGAAGAAACAAACACACACACTCACTGTGTGTTTGTAATATTAATGTGATACATGACTGGTTTGCGGGGGTATTACGTATGTAGCATGTGATAAGTGCTAATTGCGTGATATTTGCTGACAAAATCAACGAAGAAATTCAAGCCGACAACCTCAGCAACTTACGTGGTATTGCAATATGCTATAATTATGTAGTTAACCACCAGCTTACCAGATAAGGGAATGCCATAAGAGACTTTTTTTCCTGATACGATACGAAACTCTTCATTGTACTTAACCAGTGAAAAAAAAACATACACATTATCATTATCTCTTCCAGACTACAACTTTGATCGTGTGAGGGTGTGTGTGTGCTACAGTTGAATGACAGCTGAAACTTGCCACAGTGTATTAAATTCAAACTCTTCGTTTTATTCTGCAGCTAGATCCAAAGTTTGGTAGCTAGCAAACGATATGAAGACGAGGCGGTCGCCATTTTGATAGCACATTTGTGGGACAATCGCTTACTAATTTTACCTTATGACAGGTCTACTCTTTTCTAAAAACAGATCAAAAATACAAACAAACGACCTCGACGGTTAATATAAAGTTGACTCACACCATCGATTCTACCATTTCTGAATATATCAATACCTCATTTCCCTAATGCCTCTTCAGATAATGTCGTATTCAAATTTATAGCCTTATGTAATAAAATTGTTTTGTTCAGAACATTTGCTGTTCTTTGTTCTTCTGCTATAAATATGTAAGCACCTATAAACAAAACCAACTAAAACACCTAATATGTTCTCTCAAAATGCCCACCTTAAGAGTCGAATCTTCAAAGATTCCTCACTGTATTTCTGTTCAAGTTGAAACTTGATAACTTTCAAGTTTTCCTTTACATTATTAACAAGTTTATAAGTAGGGTGGAAGTACCTGTTTATACTGTGTACAAACAAAGTAGCAGTTTCTAATGATACTCTTTTTTTCAACATGAAGTGTTGGGGAAACATAATTATAACGTTTTATGGCAAGGAATCGTAATTTTAAAGAAAGCTTCTGAAAATCCCTCTAGGACTTTTTTGATCGAGATATAGTCAGTCATGGTATATCAGAAATAAACCAACATGAATTTCTAGAGCTCACTTCAGACTCTACCCAATCATCACGAGGAAGTTATTGACATTAAAAGGACGGTGAAAAAATATCAAAAACAAATGAAATGTGAGCCATCACGGAGCTCAAAAGGAAATTGGGAAAAACGCAATCACGGAATGATGGAATGACAGCTAAATAGATACAAGACAAAGTAAAATAAACTTGAAATGAGCAATATTAACGGGATTCAATACAAATTCAGGTTGGAATGAACTCAATGAAATCTATCGAAATAATATGCCAAAATCGAACATCAGAAAGTCAGGTACAATCCGGTCCGGTCCGCCTTTTGATCTTTAGTGGTGCCTTCTAATAAATCTTAGCTCTGGCCAAGTGACTTCCTGGAGACCTTCTGAGGAGATTACCAGTCTAGGGTACGAATTCAGGGGGCGTAAATCCAATCTGACGGGTAATATAATTATAGCGACCCCATTGATAAATGGATGTAAGATGGCGTTTGTGGCGGGGAGGGGTCAGAATTATTTAAACATTCTAAATATCACGGTTTCTCAATGATTGTATTCATGGCTAATGCAAAGCTTTACTGTCGTTATAAAGCGAAATGACGCGTGAATAGTATGGTCTTTATAACAGCGAAACGAGGAACATTGTAGCTAGGATGTCCCACCTCTCCATTAAATGTACAAAAAGGATGCAGTCAGAGGCATGAGGAGTAGCTGGAAACAAGGAACATTGTATCTAGGACGTCCAGCTGTCCGTTTAATGTAGGTACAAACAGGATGCAGTCGGAGGCATGAGGAGTAGCTCGAAACGAGAAACATTGTAGCTAGGACGTCCAGCTGTCCGTTTAATGTAGGTACAAACAGGATGCAGTCGGAGGCATGAGGAGTAGCTCGAAACGAGAAACATTGTAGCTAGGACGTCCAGCTGTCCGTTTAATGTAGGTACAAACAGGATGCAGTCGGAGGCATGAGGAGTAGCTCGAAACGAGAAACATTGTAGCTAGGACGTCCAGCTGTCCGTTTAATGTAGGTACAAACAGGATGCAGTCGGAGGCATGAGGAGTAGCTCGAAACGAGAAACATTGTAGCTTGGACGTCCGAGCTGTATGTTTAAAGTACAAAAAGGACGTTGGACGTTGGGGGCATGTAGATGCAGCTCGCCAGGTTCTAGCTGATTCTATCAAAGGAGAAATAAAATGAATACGTCCGACTGTACCATATATTTCAAAATTTAGAATCTAATGCTGGTTTGTTTCTTTTTAGTTTTATTCGCAGTCGTTTCAATCAAATCAACGAATCCAATGATACCTCAATTACCAAAATCCATCAAGCCGTTCAGGCTGTGATGCGCCAAAGAAACGTACAATCTGGTTATGTGTTTGAAATGTATGCTGTATGCTTGTAAGTTGAGGGCTATGTGTTTGGAATGTATGCTGTATGCTTGTAAGTTGAGGGTTATGTGTTTGGAATGTATGCTGTATGCTTGTAAGTTGAGGGTTATGTGTTTGGAATGTATGCTGTATGCTTGTACGTTTCTTTGGCGCGTCACAGCCTGACTGAATAAAACTAAAAAGATTTTCATCTCCACGGTCGCGTAAAAATGTACCTCATGCACACGGGTACCACTGAAATATTTTTAATAATCGTTGTTATTATTAATTGTGGTATTTCTGGCTAGAAAGGTACCATAACTAAACCAACCATCGCAACGGTTGTGTTTTTCATATATAAACAGCTATAAGCAGCGAGAGTTAGTTGCTCGTACAAAGGGCCTTGTAGTGATGTAGGTATCTGGACTTTTTCTATTTTTACAAAACCAGTTTAGTAAAAAACCCTCATAAATTTCCCATCACCCATTAATTAGCAAAAATAACACACTGAAAAAGAAAACACAGTACGCGCCTCAGCATTCTCTTTTACCAAACGCAGTTATTGGCAAAATATAGAAATGGTGCCAAAGAAAAACTAATATATTATTATGGCGGACGAAATAGAAAATGTAAATGAAGGTGTGAGCCAGATGGGCGGAAGGTAATCAGGATCCGAGATTCGAAGATCTGTCGATGTTCGTTCAGGAAAAATGAGAGTCGGATGTAGATGTTAGGTAGTACCTGTCGGGATCTAATGATTCAGAACTGTAGGAACTCATGTCAATAGAAGATTGGGTTGCTTACGTTGATTAGTGCCGAATCTATCAATCTAATCATAACGCCTGTACAGTGAAGAAAAAAACATGGGCTAGGTAGGGTACTTAATTAAAACAAGTAAAATTTATACATAAATACAATAAACCTTACTGCAAACAAAATTATTGAATACGTGCTGACCCAAAAAAATACACTAATATAATAAAGGCGAAAGTTTGTATATATATGTCAGGGTGTGTGTCAGTGTGTGTGTATATTTGTTACTTCTTCACGCTTAAATGGCTGAACAGATTTGGATGAAATTTGGTTCGGAGGTAGCTTATTACCTCGATTAACACATAGGTTACTTTTCATCCCGGAAAAATATATGGTTCCTAAGGGACGCGGGTAAAACCGTAGGGTACAGCTAGTGTTTATATATGTATAATGTTTATTTTTTTACTTACATATTTTACTTTACTTGCAATTGCATCATTAGACTATAGTATTTACATTAACTTGAATAATCTAAAATTGTGAACTTTGTAAGAAGTTTAAAAGAAAATTGCTACTGATAAGTTAGAAGAATTATATATATTTGAAATGTTATTTTAAAAACCTGTATTTTGATGTTTTTTTTGTTTAGTCGGAAATACAATATGGCAGTTAAGTTGCCATATAGGTTTTCTTGAAACTTCGCATATCCTATAGCACTCTCGTGATCAAGACGAATCCAATGATACCTCATTCATCTAAATCCATCAAGCGGTTTAGGACGCGCCTAAGGAAAGTACTAACAGACATACAAACATACATACAACCCATACACATAAACCTCCTCAGTCGGGTAATAAGCTACTGAACAATTTTTTTATCGCGTCTGTCTGTTTGTTCGAGCATCACGTAGAAACTATTGGACAGATTTTGATGCGGTTTTGACTGATGTTTGCAATAAAAACTGGTGTACTTGGTACGTCAACCCGATGAGTAGAAGCAGAGCAATCGATAAACTATGTGAAGTTGAACGAAGATTGATTAAATTTGTTTTATTGGTACTTTTGTTTCTGGAATCCATAAATCCTAGAGAAAAAAACGCGGGTCACGCCGCGGGCACAGCTAGTTTATGTATAAGACTGCTGTTGCGGTGTCAGTTTAGAGCACTGCAGCCCGATTCCATAACTTGGCTTCAATCGAATTCTCAGTATCGCAGCCACTTATGCCTTGCGATAGAGTCGAATTTGCTATGAAAAAAGTGATAATCCGATTGTAGCCTAGTTATGGAATTGGGCCACTGATCTCCTGGCTGAGTAAATGACACCGCGGATGGATACAAACAGACGAACTGACACCGCGGATGGATACAAACAGACGAACTGACACCGCGGATGGATACAAACAGACGAACTGACACCGCGGATGGATACAAACAGACGAACTGACACCGCGGATGGATACAAACAGACGAACTGACACCGCGGATGGATACAAACAGACGAACTGACACCGCGGATGGATACAAACAGACGAACTGACACCGCGGATGGATACAAACAGACGAACTGACACGCTGATGCGCGCTGATTATAATAAAATGTAACTTCGCCTATTCAATACTGTTAAACGAGCATTTTTTATAAATACAGACAATCATCATAGTGTGTTCGTATAAATCAGCCCTTAATTCTGATAAAAATATGGAACGCTGTATCTTAAAATCAAATGGGATTTGTTATGGCTTTCCTAGAAAACAGCCCTAGTTTTTGATTAAAATTATTGAGTGTAGATTCCTACAGAAAATGAGCGAAGCTGCTTGGTTCACCACAGGCACAAAAATAAATATTATTGTAATGTCATTCTCAAAACGGCTCAAAATACATTGATGAAAATCACGGAGAGGTACATCGGGGCTGCAGACGCGACATAGATAGCCATTGCTTTACAATCTACTGCTATCTCGAGACTGAGGCCCTGAATTTGGAAACGGGCAGTCTCGGTTTGGAAAACATCTTGCATTTTTCCAATGATCTCTAAATCATCGAAGCTTGTCTTCTTTCTCTTAGCATCTTTACCTTTACTTATAATAAAACACAAAGTTTAAGAAAGTCTGTACACATACATGAACATCAACGTGTGTTCGTGCATCACGTAAAATCTACTGAACCGATTGAAAAGCGGTTTTTACTGTTGGATAGTTTAGGTTTTTGGTGTACTTTGTATCTTGATTTGATAGGTAGAAGCCAAGAAATCGATAAAAATCTATTTGACGGCTGAACGAATTTTGATGAAATGTAAGTATATTGTACTTTATAGGTAGATATTTTTGGTACTGGAATAGCACATATGTTACCTTAGGTCTGGGTGCCAGTGAGTTTTATGTCCTTCTCATCCGTGATAAAGTAGAGCGGGAAAGATGGTACATCTCGGGAGTAAACTTTAAGGTTTGTTATTTATAGGAAAACTAAAGCTTTGAATTAAAAGTGTCTAGCCATTTTTTCAATCATTATAAGGTATTTTTCTTGGTATAGCTTTGATATCTTTTCGTGCAGGGGTATTTTTCCAATCAATGTTCTAAGCATAAAGAAGTGTTACCTTTGATTTTATTTTTTATCGAGTGAATTCATACTTATTATGTTTCTGTGTTTACAAAGTACGAGATAATATGTAAAAATTTGATGCTATATCAATTTCATAGTTCAGGGTTAATTATAAAACGAGATACAGACGTTTAAAAATGATCGAAAATTGCTAAAAGTGCTAGAACCGGGCCTTAACCCATAAAAATGACCACGCGGACAAAGCCGCGGGTACAGTTTGTATAAAATATGTACCTAAATATAGATGCAATGGCTTTTTAAGAAAATGTTAGAAGTAATTTAATCTATTTAAATTAAAATCATGAATCTATAGATACCTACTATAAAACATTTGCTATACCTTTATCGAATTTCGCAACTCATGAAAATCACGGAGCATAGGTTTAAGGTATCTCAAAATTGATCAGGGTCTTAGTCATGCTCGAAAATGTTCGGAAAAATCTAAAAACCAGGCGAAGCTGGTAAACCTACCTACGTACTTATAATTTATGGAACACAAAAATCTAATCCCTGTCAGCGAAACAAAATGACAGGCTCGAGATACGCATTAGAGAAGACGAACGGGAATGTAGACAACATTAATGGGTGCTCAAGGAAAGAGCACTCATTTTGTCTTTCATTCGGAATAATAAAAATAAACGTCTGTATATCTGTTACAAGGGGCCGGGGCTGGAGGTTTGGGGCTTCAAGATATGTTAGAGCTTCTGATTATAAGAAAAAGGCAACGCAATCTCATGTAAGCTGGCATGTTCCCAAATAGGGTAGTTTACTAAAATTACCTGCACTTGGTCTTCTAATTGGCACTCAACTCTGACGAGATCTGCAGATTTCTTCTGAAGCCGCGACGAGATCACTTGCCGACGTAGACAGAGCTTGATGATCACAGGATTCCAAGAAACGAGCAACTTCAAAACATCCCTAAGAATAAAACTGGGATACATGTTAATCTTAACCGCTTTGCGTTCTTGGAGTAGGTACAGTTATATATTTAAACGAGACATAATCGCGCTGAAAACTAAATTTTTATTTACCTCGACGTTTTGACCAAGTTGCATTGATCGTGGTCACTAGAAAACAATTGTGACAGGTAATTGGAGTAGGTAATTGTGACGTTCCGTGGAGAGGATCTGGTTGAGGAGCTCCATCCAGTGATTTGATTCCAGCAAATGTTCAGCTATCGCAGATTCATTTACCGAGTGGGTCTTTACATCAGCAACGTGTTTATTTGACTCTCCGCTAATTCTTGTTTAAATTAGCAGCTAAGTTTAAGTTTATTGTTTAAAAATTACAAAATAAGTAAGAAGAGTAAAAAGTCAAAAACGCAAGTATTTGTTCGATGCTGTGTAAATCAGAAAACCCTAAGTTTTCCATGTTTAAGCTCGATTTCATAGAATACTTTTAATTTGATTAGGTTTTCTGCGTGGATGTATAAGTAGGTACTTATCTATTTACTTAGATAAGGACTAGCCTATGAAAGTTCTACTAGTTGGTCAAACTAACGTTGGGTGAACATTGTATATTAAGATTTTCTGAGAGTCAAATTCTGCGTTTTTAGGGAACCCATATAGTTTCGACATGTCAGTCTATTCATATGTCCATCCATATGTCCGTCTGTATGTCACAACCACTTTATGCAGACACTATAAACACTACAAGATTCAAATATGGCACATGTATTATATTTCTAGTTGTAGCTTATTATTTATTCTGTGGATAAAATCAATATATTACACGATTTTTCATTAAAATTTACCAGGATATTAATGCTGGTAATGTTTTAAGACCAATCTACGTTCTGTTTTCTTACGTTAAGGTGCAAAGTGCTATACCTAGTGTCCATCGCTGTCAGTGTGATGCCGCAGCTCGGACATAATGGCCTCTTTTGTTCCAGAAGTGCTAGTAAAAAAATTTCACGCCAAATTTAACGATTTGCCGGGTTTTTGCCAGCGTCAATGTGGTACATGTATCAGAACCGAATGGTCTGATGCGTGACGATGGTAAAAGGTCTGACGGAATGACCCTTGTCCCTTGGAAGATGAAGCGGCCTCAAGTGTGGGACGCCACTTGCGTCGACACATCTTTCTGAGACACAGAATAGGACTGGCGCCGAGGCTAGAGTGGCAAAATATGCTAACCTTGGTAGTGGTTACATACTTGAGCCGTTTGGTGTTGAAACATTAGGACCGTGGGAACTGGGAGCTCATCGTATTTTGAAAACCTATCTGAGCGCCGTCGATGTGACACGTGACCAAAATTCTGGTACCTGTTTGGCTCATCGAATTAGCATTGCAATTCAGCGGGGCAATGCCGCCAGCATATTGAGTTTAGCAACTGCCCAACTGGTAGCGGGCTAGAATATTAAGACTACATATAAGCCTGAAATGGCATGTCATTGTGAGTTTCCCAACTGTTTCATGTATTAGTTACCTAGTTTCATTTTGTACTAGTTAGTTGTTAGTTAAAAGGGCTTGCCTGTTCAAAAAATAAACCTACAAAAAACACTTTTTTTTGTGCCTGAAGTTTAAGTAAGAAGCTCTCTTATGTCTATGACTCTCTAACGTACTTTTCTCATTATTTTTAGAAATTTCCCATTTCTAACACGATTTGAGGGTAAAATAAACCATTTATCCAGCAATAAAATAGGCAACTAGTACCTACCTAAGTCGACTTCAAGGAGAGAATCAAATTGGTACATTCTATTAGATTTCCCTTATGATATTTTACCATTCACCGCGATAAAAATTGTGTTTCCTAAGTTTGACTACAGTGTTGTACATTAACTATCTAGGTAGATTGAGTATGTACAATTTTCTTCAAAATCGATCCAGACCTTTGGTATGACGTAAAAACCATATAAAAACCAGAAACTTTTTTACTATTACTAACTTATTAGTAGGAAATGAAGTAGTCATACATTTTTTTAAATTAGTTGTTAATAAATATCGACAGCTCAAAAGAAAGTCATGCTATTTCAAACAGAAGAGTTTCGAAGTAACGCAGAACAAAACAAAAAATATATACATATACAAAATTGTCTGCATAGATTATCATTAGTGATAATCGAAACATCTATACTTATAACAAAGCACTAACAAACAAAAAGTCTGTACAAAGAAGATAATTTAAAAAATTGCTTAGAGTATGTATAATAAGCCACTGTCTTTTCACGCATCAAGTGAAAACTACTAAACCGATTTAGGTGTGGTTTTCACTGTTGGATAACTTAGGTTTTGATTTAAAAACTGGTGTACTTGATATCTCAATCTGATGAGTAGAAGCCAAACAATCGAAAAAAATTGACGTCTTCACGAAGTCTTATGAAATTTTATGTTTTGGTTTTGGAATAACACATAGGATTGTTATATAAAAAAACACGAGACCGTGGGCAAAGCCACAGGCACTGCAAGTAATAAATACAAAACGAGAAAACTTTCGATAATGGAATAAAGTTTACTCCATTTTACATTAATTATGCATCATAATATAAAATGATCTCAAATGTACTTTATTGTAATGTAGCCATACATTACCATACATATTATAATCAAATCAAATTATCGAACACTAGTGTAACGCCCCGGCTTCGCACGGATAGCTAAGGATTTCTCTTTATCTGAACATAATTCTAGCCGTGTTATAGTGTTCTACAGTAAGCGTAATTCAAAATCTTTGGCAGCAACGCTCGTGGTGCTTTTTGACAGATTTGTTATTATTTAGTTCAGCATGTCATTCCGTTCCGTACAGCGAGTAATCAACATTTATAGGCAAATTTTTGACACCTTGAATTGGATTATATTATTGCAATTATAGTCAGGAATTCAACTTTAAAATAAATGTGCTTCCCTTGTTACTGACTGATAAGGTAGAAATAATTTTTTGAGTTTATTCATTACAAACATACAAAAAAAGCAAATCTTTTCACTGTATACCATAAGTGTTGATTTAAAATTATTTTAAGTTTCTTTAAGGTTTATTATACACTCATACATACTTAAGTCTAGATCTAGACAAATAAATAAAATTGAAGTGTCTGTTTATAATGTCAAAATAATAGCTTTTTACTAAATGCATATGAAAGTAACATTTTTATAATTTATTAGTTTTGTTGTTTGGTCAATTGTTATTAGCACTTGTGAATATTATTACTGTACAGAGATTCGCAGATCATGTACAGTTCAGTTTTAAATACCTACATTTTTGGATAATTAGAGAATGGGTACCCAAGATACAGGCATAGCCTAGTTTGGGGCCCGTAGCAAACATAAGATATAGTTTTAATTGGTAATGGCAGCAATTCAGTCATTTTACTCCTTAAACTAAACTGGACTAAATTTCTTCAAATGTAATTTAAACCTTGTCTACTTTGTAACAAGGTCTCTTTGTCTCTGGTTATTCTAAACTTACGTCAATTTAAGCTGCACCGCTTAAAATAACGTATTTAAAACCGGTTTTTAACACGCTGTCTAACAGCGTTTGGATAAATTCAGACTCGTTCTGAGACAGCGTTTGGATAAATTCAGACTCGTTCTGAGACAGCGTTTGGATAAATCGGGACTTTCGCCTCCTGGAAACAAAGTTGATTTCACGCTGAGAGGCTTTAGTGATAGTTTAGAGAGTGAGGCATAGATGCCAGGAGAAAAAATACGTTGTTACGAAGCCAAAAAGATTTAAATTACATTTGAAGAAATTAAGTTAAGTTTAGGGAATGTCCAAATCGCTACCAATAGCTCAATAAGTATTAATTTTAATTATCTAATGTACCTATTATTGCCTGGAAATGAAATAAATTATTATTATTATAGTATCTACGGTACTTAAAACTAAAACACATTTTTAAAGTTTTTGTCTATCTATATGTCTGCCTGTCTGTTTGTTCCCGCTAATCTCCGAAACGGCTAGACCAATTTTGATGGGAATTCCACTGGAAGATAGCTTATAACAAATAGTAAAGTAAGTATAGTTAAGGACTAACTTAGGCTCTTTTATTTTTTTATGTATTATGTTTCCGCGCAAAAAATAACCCCATGAATTTTCACCACGCGGGCAAAGCCGCGGACACAGTCCACAATAAATTTAAGCAGGAATTAAATAGGCTTGATTTACATTTATAGGTTTCAGTGAGTTCAGTAGATAACCATCGACCTAAAACCGCTAAACTACTCCACAACCCTCAAAAAAATACCAAACAAAACTGGCGAAATTCCCAAAGCGATAACAATTTCAACTCACCGGCAAAAAAACCGAAAACTAGAAGCACAGACATATTAAATTAGCAAACTGAACAACACTGATATACACTACATAACTATTACACTCAGAATCTGATCTCCATGATAGCACTTATCACGAACGTATTACTGATATACATCCAATCGTGACAATGGGCAACAGACGTGCGCAGCCTCCGAGCTTCAGGGCTTGACTGCGGCGGCACATCTTCCCCGGCATCCCGTTTCATCCCCCATCCGTCTCCAGCTCTTATCGCAATCCTGTTATTAGATAAATGTCATTGCTATTGTCTGTTTTTTCTGCGGCCGAATTCATCTGTTGTAACAGAGTTTGAAGATTTCGTAGTTTGAATGTCGGCAGTGATGAAACGAAACCTGTAACTGAGTTTTGCAAGAAATGCTGTTTTAGATGTTTGTGAATAACTTACAAACGATTTTTTTAAATTGGCTTGATACTGATAGGTGGTCAGTACAAAGTTTTACAAAAGAAGGCCAAAGATAATAATGATGAATGAATATTCATTTATATGAATCAACAAGGTTTGGGCTGAAAAACTATGTTAGAGCCCAATGTTTGTTCAACAAGAAAAAAAAAAACTTCAGCAAAACATAATCGAAAGTTCAAAAAACCCGACTAAAAAGATGCAAAAATTAAAGTGATAATGGTTATTAACCAACTTTAAATCGTTATAGATCCTAAGCGGTCACTCAAAATGAAAAATGATAGACGGAACCTTGATTTTTATATACCTATTCAATAATATTAACGTTGAATTTGAATTTAAAAAAAACTGAATTTGTTGTCTGTCTGTCATCATATTGAATTTTGAGTACTGTTATGCCTTTAGTAGCACTCGCAAGATTAAGAACAATCGATTGACGTAAGAATTATCAAAATTGGTCTACGCGTTTGGTCTATATACTGCCACAAAGAACAAACAAACATACATACATAGGCTGATAAATTCATTGACCTCCGCGCAGTCAGGTAAAAAGAGCAATTATCAAGAATTATTATTTGTCATTCAGACGACATGCAAATCTGGTGTAACTCCTGAGGGAATTTTTGAGTGGCTTAAATAAATCGTTCCATAGGATAACAACAAAGTTATGACGAACTGTTTCCACGATTTATTTACAGAACCATCCGACAACGACTGTTAAAGGTAAAGAGGTGCTCTTAAAATAATTTTGATGAAAGGGGATAGAACCTTTATGGCATATCCACTGGCCACCATTATGTTTAATTTTTAAAGTTTCCATGCACAGCGAAAGTAGTATATAAGGGTAAGGGACACATTTACTAACAAAAACTGTCACTAATATATTACCCTAAAGTGTCAAGTTCCCGAAATATTTGGAGGTAAAAGTCGCTCAAAAAAAATACAGTAATTTTTTTGTGTGTAGGCATTCCGTTATATGAATAGTTTCCCAATTTTTAGCAGAATTTAGGGATAAAATAAATCATTTATCCTTCAATAAAATAAGCAACTAGTACCTGCCTCAGTCGACTTCAAGGAAGGAATCAAATCGGTACTTTCGATTTGATTTCCCATTAGATCATATTTTACCAAAAAATTGTTTCCTTATTTGGTATACAGTTATGTATTGTAACTATCTAGGTAAGTTAGGTATGTACACTTTTCATCAAAGTCAATCCAGACTGGTTTGACGTAAAAACCATATAAAAACTAGAAATCTTTTTACTATTACTTACTTATTAGTAGGAAATGAAGTAGGCACCCTTTTTTTTATTAATTATTAGAATATATAGACAGCTCAAAAGAAAGTCATCCTATTTCAAAGAGAGGAGTTTATTTATTTATTTATTGCATACATGTACATGGTAATAAAGATCTTAAAAGTAGGATAACTAGGTACATGCACCCTGTAAGGGCATTTGCAAATGAGATTAACACTAAATTATTACAATTCGTATTCTACATTATGATTAATTGATTAATTACTCCTAAATTCATTAGTATTATTTACTAGAAAGTCAGTTCATTGATATTTATATAAAAAGATTTTAATGTTAATTTGTATTACGAAAATATTTAATTTTAATTAGAATAATATTACATTCACTCCACTTAATTATTTTGTAACATCAGCTCAACTTTATCACAAAATTGAGTCTGGCCATTATTTGCATTTTTATAGGGTTTCTGTGCTAGCGAGGGAGAACTATTTTGTTCCTCGAAAGGCTATTGAAATAAGTAGTTATTCCAACTTTAACCGGGATCGTGGGTTGATTATTCCTTCGACGTGGAGACCAGTTCTTAATGCGACTGACACTGGGACCACAATGTGGAGTCACGAGCCGGACAAAACGAGCGCAGTGTGCCAATAATCAAAGTTAACGGAAGTGAATGAGAGTGAGGACTCCTGGACAGACAACGAAGTGACTGTGCAGGCCGAACATAGTCGAGCGCCGCAGTCGCCACCCATTGGGCCACCCGCGCCACGCACACGTCGTCAGTTGCGTGCTGACGTTCGTAGCGCTCGTCGCGGCTTGTCGGCATAACACTCCCAGATGAAAGACTTCAAAATAGTCTGAAACTGGTCGGAGTATTTCCGATCTTCTATTTCGTGACATTTTAGCCGATTTATTTATATTTAAAATTGAGTCATTTGTCAATAGTTCCAGTTTGTCCGATTTAAATTCTTCTACAGCGTAATATTCTTTTTTTTATTTCGAAGCAACGCAAAACAAACCAAGACTGTAAAAAGAAGATAATTAAAAAATTGCTAAGAGTACGTAAATTAAGCTACTGAAAAACAAATAAAACATAGAAAAAATTGTTTGTGTCTGGTCACGCATCAAGTAAAAACTACTAAACTGATTAAGATGTAGTTTTAACTGTTGGATAGTTTAGGTTTTGAATTAAAAACTGAAGTACTTGGTATCTCAATATGATAAGTAGAAACCAAACGATGGATAAAAAACTATTTGACTACTTGACGAAGTCTTATGAAATTTGATATTTTGGTTTTGGAATAACACATATTAGGATCATTACCTATATTCAAAAATATGAAATGCGATGTGATGCGATTTAGTAATTTAAGTAACTAATTAAAGCGGTTTTTTCGTGCAAATATTTATACTGTCTTCTAACAAATAGTAAAATCAACTACTACTGGGAACTATTCATACAATGGAATGCGTATACACACGTAATTACTGCATTTTTAACCATTGTAATTGTTCTCATTTGGTGACTTTTATATCCAAATATTTCGGGAACGTGACACTTTAGGGTAATATATTAATTTGTCATTTTTTCTTTGTATAAGTGTCCCCAACCCATAATAACATACTACTTTCACCGTGCGCAGAAACTTTAATCAAAAAATCAAAATGGCAGCCAGCGGATATGCCAGTTTCCATACAAAAATATTGTCAAAGAAAATAGTGTTATCGTTCTTTTAAATATTCTCTTGTAAAATCTTCTTACTGCACTTACCTCGTCTTACGCATTGATCCGTCGAAGTCGAAAGCTTGTGAAATGTCACGATTATGTCCAACGCGTATTGTTTGCGTGCTTTATGAGATTTCCGCTCGGGTCGTCCCCGATTCGTTTGCGGCCAACAAACACCGGCTTAGAAAGATGAAGGAGATAATGAAGGGATTGTTTGTGTTGGACTTAGAATATTTGACAAGCAGATTGTTTTAATGGAATTAAAGCTATCGTGATGTAGTTTGTTGGAGAGAGGCCCTATGGAGTTTATCCACTATTGGCCACGTGCCTGCCATTTGTATAAAAATCCGCCGGCTCGGCACCCGGTCAGTGGAAAATCTACGTCATATATGTTATATGATATTATGCTCCTTTGTTGTCGCTGTACCGTCACCGGTACCGTGCCATCGCCACGGCCTATAGCTGAAGGAAAACGCCTTATAATCTTATGAATATGACCATTGGTTTTGCACTACTACAACTGCTGGCCACATAGAGAAGTATTATTGATGTGTTAACATCTATATGGCGTGGTATGGGGGTAGCGCCAGCTCGTGATTCGTCGGCTCTTTCCGCCTCAGCTTATCCATATTCGATGTTTACACTTCTGCCAGGCGTCCCGCAAGGGCCCATTTTTAACAGGTTTTCTTGTTTGTCTTTCCAGAAAGAATCTTGCAACTCAAATTTCGAGTACTTCCCGATTAGCTACACAATTCATTTCAGGATAGCTCACAACTCGATGACAATGCATTAAAAAACAGTTTTAGGTTAGTTTTGAAATATTCATTTTTTCCTTTTTTTATTTAAAGTAGTGAGGGCTAAGTAAGCGTGACGGGGGCGCACCACGACTATATCTCAACATACATATAATTCATGCAAAGCGACAAGCGACTGTTAGTAAACATGCTGGAAACCAGCCGTATATCCCTTTAACGTAGAGAGACTATCTTAAGAGTTGCGAATGGAGTTTAAAGCTTTTAAAATAGTTATAAAGGTGAAAATATATTGTCTTAGTTAATGAATCTCCTGTAAATCAACTAAGATAATATATCGTTTTAATTGTTTATTATTTTTCGCGTACCCCATGAAGGTTTCCCTCATATTTTCTTATAATTTATGCAAAAATGGTTTTTTGATTATTATTCCAATTCCCTCACAATCTCAGAGAAACTCCTTAGGCTTAGGTACCTGATAAAAACTCTGTGATTTTGGGCCAAAGCGTAGCTTAGAGAAAACCAGTAAACGTAATTAAAACTCTTTGGTCTATACATTGAGGTATTATTATGGAGGTATAGCTTTTTTTTGCCTTTGAGATGAGCAATGTCAGCAATCCTTAACAAACTCAACCTCTATCCACCACTGTTATGTACCTACTTGTATTATTAAAATAATTGTTTGTTTATCCAATTTACATAATTATTTTGTTTTGCACTGGGCAAAAATATCCGAAACTTCCTAGTTTGTTGTCACCAATTACAAATTTTGCGCTGTAAACCTATTCATGCCAATATTATTATCATACTCGATACTATCGGCGCCCATTAATTATAACTTCGCTCGATACGCTGCAAATCGAGTGTATAATGATCAGTGCACACGCGTTTCATACGACGTTTTTCAACCACTTGCGAGGAATAAAACGGACTTGTATTGTAATTAACTTTAAGTACTAAAACAATTAGTGAAAGAACAATAAAAAAAAATGAGCCGTCACCGTACGCCTGGCAGATGTGTAAGCATAATAGAATAGAATAGAATCGAATAAAATTGAACAGAATCGAACAGAATCGGTCAAAATCGAACAGAATCAAATAGAATAATGTTCGTCCGCAGTAAGTTGGAGTTTGGTGCGATAGTTTGGTATCCGAGTGAGGCTAAGTACATTTTGATGGTAGAGAGGCTTCAGCGCAAATTCGCCAGGTAAACGTATGTACGGATATTACCCGTACCTTTTCCCTTTCCTATTCGTCACAGGAATGATTGGAGTACATTGGAGTATAGGCGTAAATTACTTCTAGTCATCCACTACTGCCAAATACTGCGCAACAAGGTCAATTATCCGACTGTGCTCGGTACTGTTGGTTTATATGTCCCAAACAACTTCGTTCGCGCCGGGAGCCGTCGCCGTCATCAGCTGTTCTCATGTCCTGCTGTGCGAACTGCGCACGCACGCAATGCGCCTACGTATAGACTATTGTAAATTTTAAATATTTTTACGCATGAGTTCCAAGATGTCGATATTTTTAATGACAATTTTTTTTTTTTTTTAGTTGAGATCAATTTGAGATCAATTGTTAACAATTTGCATTTATTTTTAACGAATTACTTAAGATAGTTAGCGTTTTGGTCCATACTGTAAGCTTACTATTTTTAACTTGATAAATAAATAATTAATAAATAAACAAATAGAATCGAACAGAATCGAATAGAATTGAACAGAATCGAACATAATTAAACAGAATCGAATGAAATCGTATAGAATCGAATTGAATTCAATAGAATCCAATAGAATCGAATAGATTCGAATAGAATTGAATTGAATGTTATAGAATCGAGTAGTATCGAGAAGTAATAATTAAACAAATTATTTTGATGTAATTAACGACGCCAACAATAACTATAGAAAGCCAACGGAAAGCAATTTGTCCCACTCCACGTGTTTGCGTGGTTTAAGTGAAAGCAATGAACGATTAGAGTTTTCCGCTGGTTTTTAAATTCTATGGAATGAGTCGATAGCAAAACTATGCAGAGTCAATGGAAAGTATGATTAGGTAAACTTAGTTTGTGTCATTAGAATGAGAGTGAAGCATGAGTATATATCCTAACCCATCGGTTTTGTTGAATACGCAATAAATAAATAAATGTATATAACTTTAACTCACTTTAACACCAGGATCCCCCGTGGCATGGGCACACACACAAGAAAACGCCACAAACAACTACGACCCAAGAACACACAGGAAAAAGTAATTTACGGTGGTACTACCAACTTGACTGGTAGTATCACTGGCAAAAAACTAATTACCCGTGGTACTCCACCAGTAGGACCAACGGTAGTACCACGGGAAAAATGTATGTCCCTTACACAAAGACACGCCAAAGTGTCGTCACTGTGTGTGTATGATTTAGTACGTCAGTCACAGAAACCAGTTACTATCGGTTTTGAAACCCTTAGTTTGTCGATACTGGGCGCATAATAACACGAAATCAATAGCTTCAGGATAGCTATGGCGTCTAATAAAATGTTTTGATTCTGTTACTGATTATGTTTTGTGCTTAGTATTCATATTTGATAAGCCGGCAATACTGAGACCAATCCCTATTACGAACTTGGGACTTTGATTGACGAGTATATCGCGAATATAATTATGACGTGCTCTCGACACAGGTATTGTTCCAGACTGTTTTATTACTGTGACATTACTTCGTACCGAACGCAATCTGAGGCGAGGACACCTTGTTACCTGCTTTCGTTTGAGTTCATTCTGACAAGTTAAATTAAAGTTGTGTATGTGAGCCGACAGGAATTTAATCATTTAATTCTAAACAAAGAGCAGTTGCTAACTTGTTGTGAGTATTGCTTTGGAGTTTTTAGAATAATATTACTGTTCCGATTTCTCTACATATTTTGGATTTACATTACAAAATTCATAAACTTCGAAGCTTTAATTTTTTATTTTGTTTCCGGGACTTTTCCACACCAATTACCTAGTGGGGCTAGGTAATTGATGTGGAAAAGTAGGGTATCCTGTAATATGAGCACCAGATAACGGATAAACATACTTAATTACGAATATTACATCCATGACTCGGAAACAAACATTTCTGTTCATCACTCAAATGATTGCACCTTGCAGGATTCGAACCCGCGACCGTTTGATTTCGTTCCTAGCGTCACTAGCCACTAGACCAGCCAATCGTCAAAAAATAAAAAAAGTTTAAATAAAAATTTAATATGAATAATATTATTTATTATTATTATTTTAATATTATTATTTTATATACTAATTATATTAATTTCTAAGATTATAATAATATTATCAATTATATTATCAAACAAATTATTTATAGATCGAGAATAATGATCATATGTCAAATCTTTCCGAACCCCACATCTTGAAATCCCTCGATCGATTTAGTTCATACACGAACTATACTGCTCATATACTATACTACACTACTATACTACTACTTACTACTATACTACTATACTAGTTCATATACTGCTGGCTTTGGTGTCAGAGATTGTCAGGCAGGCCGAGGGCCTCTGCCATGGCGTCTGCGCTATTAATTAATAACAGATGGGACCTACAGCTTATCGTGCCCTCCGAAGAACGCGAGAGAAACACATCCCTAACTTAGAATAGTCATCGGTGCGGTGCCGAGGAGTCGAGGACCGAACCTGGGCGCTTATTCACTATGCCGCATGAAATTCCTTGCTGAAAACGTGTGACGTCAGTACGGCAATTGTCGTACGATTCCTCAATCGATCTAGACGAAAGTTGGTATACAGGTTCAACATATATATTTTTTGCCAGTGATTTTAATTGGGTCGTCATCAGCATTTCAGCCTTTTGAATTCCACTGCTGAACATAGGCCTCCCGCAAAGAGTGCCATGACGAGCGATCTTGAGCCACCTCCATCTAACGAACTCCTGCGATGGCCTTTGATTGGGTACTTCCTCCAAAAAGGGGCAAAAAGGGAGCTACTGATTATCCCCGTCTAATTAGATCCGATTTTGATGGTTCTTTTTTATTTGAAAGATAGTAACTTCAAATTGGTCTCATAAAAATTTGGTGAAGATCTGTTTTCTACCAGTGGAATCAGCCCTTTACCTACTAGGTAGGGATTGATGGAGCACCTTGGTTATTAATGTAAGTTTTACAATAAGGTAACTATTATTATTATTTATTTAATTCTTTATGCACAAAAACAGTGTACAGAAGAGGACTTAATGCTATGGCAGCATTATCTGCCAGTCATCCTGGTTGTGCAAGAAAGATGTGTATAGGCGTGCACTCGACATAAGGACAGTAAAATGGAAATAAAAAGAAATTAATTCTTAAATATAAAACTTTGTAAAATATGTATATACATAATATAATATCATAAAAATAAAATTCATATATATATATTATAAAATTAAACAGCTGGTGTTGTTAATAAGTCTTTTTTAAATGCTCTCGAGTTAACTGTTTAAAATTATCTTTAGTTTGACACTTTCTAATGTCAATTGGAAGTGAGTTCCAGAGACGGACTGCTGAAACCTGGAAGGAGTGATCAAGGATCACTACTAGAGTGTTTGCAAAAAAAATTAGACGCGCGAGGTTTACAGCTCACAGAGCCACTAGTTATGCACAGAAGAACAAACATTTTTAATCGACTTCACAAAAAAGGAGGTTCTTATGTCGTCTGTTTTTTTGTTTGTTTGTGTCCTTATATCTCTTAAACTAAACCGAATTGAATAAACTTTTATTGTTTGAAACAGTAAGTCCCATTTTTTAAAATAAAATCCAAATTTAGCATTCATAGGTAAGTACTGACGTCGTCGTTAGTATGAAAACATTCCTATCCCAGAATTGTAAATTGGCACACAATTTATATTGTGGGAAAACAACTGTTAGCAATAAATTACCGCCAAATACCAACCATTACCTACCGCTATCAATTATTTCAACAAAATAACGCACTAAATACTTACTTAAAAAAACATGTATATTGTGTTACAGTATTTCCACATCTAATAATTTTCTACAAGAAAAATTTGTATCATGGACGGGGTTCGAACCCGCATCATTCCTGTCCTCTGTGCGGCACATGTCTTTACCAAGTTCGGCTACCGTGACACGTACTCCATGCTTCAAATTTCTCGTATAGGTAGTAAGCCCGTCTTACGGGGACGGTAACGACATCTATTGGCAGTATTCAGAACTGACCAACTGAACACGGCTAATATTGGCATTAACTACGTGTCAACTACGGGCTTACAATCTATACGATATATTTGAAACATGGAGTACCTGACACGGTAGCCGAACTTGGTAAAGGAATGTGCCGCGCAGAGGCACGGAATGATGCGGGTTCGAACCCCGTCCGTGATTCAAATATTTCGTTTAGAAAATTATTAGATATGTTCTCGCTAAGCATGAGTTAATGCTAAAATCAAATAAACATTTGTTTTGGGAGGTGTTATCTTTACCACACGGACAAAAATGGATTACGATGTAAATCACGGTATAGTTCCAACTTCAGGAAAACTCGGAATAAATGGCGTAAACTCAGGTATCTGCTTTGTTCTTAAGGATTCTTTGGGCAACCTATGGCGGCGAATATGTGGCTAAGAATTCCAGTAACGTTCTGCTTGGAGAGTATTGTACATTTCACCTTACCTCAACACAAGCCATTCAGCCATTCTTACTCTTATAACTACTTATATGAGTTGGGATGGCTGGGGCTTGTGTTGAGGAGTGTGGTCATAGTCTGCTGGCACAACTGCCCCAGTTGCTGTTACTGTTGGTAAAATATTAAGATGATGAAGATAAATAAAGTAATTAATTGACCATTTCATCAGCCACTTTGCGCATGCGTGCCGCCATGTTGAGTTCGATGTTTGGACAAGTGATACTTTTTCAAAAAAACGTCCAACTACAAAACAGAAATCAGTTTTGCATTACTTTTTGTAGTAATTAGGTAGAACTTTTACTACCGACATAAAAATATATTAAAATTACATGAAAATAATAGTATTGTATGTGTTTAATTTAATTATTTTATGGAAGTTACAGTATATCTCTTTACTACCATAGATATTGCAAATATGCGTTTTTTTTGCAGTGACGCCTCTTACGCAAGAGTCTGCCCGGGGAAGTACCACATCTTTGTCAGTTATTCAACCGTCAAGCAGTAGTGTGTAAACATTTCTGTGTTTCGGTTTGAAGGGCAATGTTTTCAGCGAAATTACTGGGCAATGAGACCAATAACTTAACAACCAATATCTCAGAGTGACGAGCGCAGTGCAGTGACGCGCAAGATTTTGCAACCAAAGTTCTGGGTGGTACTGCAACTGATATGGGCCGGCGTGACGCTTACCATCGGGCGAGCATCCTGCTCGTCTCGTCACTCAATGTAATAAACAAAAAAAGCTTAAACATGTTTTCGTTTCGTTAATGTACTAGTTAATTTATTATTAAAAACTATTAAGAATGTTTATTAGGAACGCGCGTGCAAGATCACGTGCAGCCGCAATAAAGTTGTCTATTCTAGGAATAATTTTCGTAGGGTATTAGTACAATAATTAAGGTCTAATTTTGATATTTTGTAGTTAAATAGTTACCTAATCTAATTCTACAAAAAATATTGCAAATATGCGGTTACCCTAAACATCTTTTCGGTTGGTCAATGTAGTTCCTTTGAAAACACCCACCTTACTCGAACCCTTTGAATTCCGAATGGGCAGTCTCGGGTGACCTAATCGGAAATAAAAAGGTGTGTGATTTTGGGTTAGGTCGCTGATACAAATCATGCATTCCAGTAGTAATTTCTTCTGTGGCCGGAAGGTGCAGTAGCATGTGATCTACTGTCTCATTCTCCTTCGTGCAGCCACGACACTGAGTCTATTGTGCAAATGATTATTACCATCTGCACAAAACCCAGGTACCTATAATGATCATTATTACCGACTCTTGGACAATTGCTGTAAGTAGTTAACTATATAACTGTAAATGTGAAACAGGGAGGAATCTTCGTGCATCTATTGTCGCGCCCACACAATGGAGTGTCGACAGCCGTTGAGGTGGAAACTAGGTTCCGTAGGATCCTGTTTGTAGGACGCAGTGTCGGGCTTCAGTGGCCAAGGGGGAAATTATGAGAAGGTTGAATGTCCACCAGAATATAATCACTACGTTTTATCAGGGTTGTTGATGATAGTTAGATAGAAAATGCTATATTGTACACCAGAATATTCAAACGTTTTAGAAATTTAAACCTTTTGGGCCGTAATAAACTTCGTCTCGTAAAGATAATGCCTCCCAAATCCCAAAAATGTTTTAATAATTTTAGCATAAACGCCTGCTTAGCGAGAACATACATTATCTAATAATTTACTAAACGATAAATGTTTAACGAATCTCGTCCGCGATTTAACTTTTTCCAAATGTTGCCGTTCACTTAAGACGGAGTTAAAGAATGAGACTGAAAGAGAAATTTGAATAGTTACTGGACCGTGGTTACGGTAGCTAAATTGGTTAAGGGCGCGTTATCTGCTGCGCAATGGTACGGAAGGTGCAGGTTCGAGTCCCGTTAGCGATCCAAAGAAAAACCTTTATTACATTATAAGATGGGGCGGGATACTATACTAGTATAATATAATGGGGATATAACAACTTCTACAAAGTAAGATCCAAGAAATTAGTCAGGCACCTACTAATAGTAGCAGCCTATAATAACACAATTCCACCTGCTAGCCCAATGTTTAATTATTTGTTTACGGAACCCCACAAACTTATCCGGAGTGCAACGAAATTTGAAAATTGCTAAGACAATAGAAAGCGTGAAAGTTGCCGGCGTTGTGCCACAGTAAATTCAATAGTAGTAAGAATCTCGGAATATGCAAAACAGAATCAGATGATTTCTAGAAGGTAGTCTCACTCGTAATGGAGCTACCTACCTTGAATTATTATAGCAACTTTAACCCGTAGGTAACAAAGAACCATTTAACGTAGTAAACAGAACGCTAGGGGGAGTTACACAGTCGGTAATATAGCATAGATACCAAGCTAATATAGTATTATTAGTTTTTTGGCGTAATTTAGTTTCCTATTCTTCGCTGTCGGTAGGTACCTACCTATTTAGTATTATGCATTTAGAAAGCGAGCATGTGTGTTGCCTATTTTTCCACAGAGTCCTTACTGCCTGTAGCTGCACCGTCATCGTTTCGCGGCCGCAGACAATGCGCGCGTTATTTCATTTAATGAGCCTCAGCCACGGTGGAAGTGCGGCTTTACAATTTGCTTGCGATGAATGTTGGACGCCATAATGGAATAATAGGAACTAAAGCTTTTGGGGAGGTATTATATGTGGGGTAGTTTTACGGCAGTGTTCAGGCTCAATAATTTGTCCCTCACATAGTACTTATACAGGAAGATGACTACCACAGAATAAATAATAGTACTATGCCACTACTATATATTTTATTAGTCATCGGCAGGGCTTTACGCTTAACATCAGGTGGACGACCTGTTTGGATCGTCACTCCTAAGCACCTACCTACATTAAACTTATTTTATAAAACAGACCAAGATCGTCTAAGCTTGATTGTTTCAATTTTTGAGAGGATATACTTATTGCAATCCTTTACGTGCGGTGATTTTACTGTAAACTTGGACTCTTCCGCGTACTTAAAGTTCAAGAAATTGTGCGATCAGTCGATCGGAGCGCGCGCTTCGCATGGAACGGCACGTCTGCGTTCCCTGTCATGCGTTCTTGTCATTTATACAATGGTTGAATAGATCCGGCCGATCAGGTGCCGAATATTATTCGGGTTATTCCGAATAATAATCGGCATACTTTAATAGATGAAAAACTATTTGACGACTGAACAAAATTTTGTGTTTTCAACTTTATACGAACTTTTTTTGGTCCTGGAATAACACATGGATAACTTTAACTTATAAATCTAGGCTCCGCACCAATGACTTTTCTGTTATGTGCGGTTTTTCATCGCTCCGTGCTTTGGAAGGCACGTTAAGCTATCGGTCCCGGCTGTTATTGATTAATAGCAGTCGTTAAGCCATGCCAGAGGCCCTCGGGCGGCTTGACAAACTCTGACACCAGAAGCCAGCACTACTGTGCCGTTGAGCAACCCTTAGTTTCTACTTACATAATGTGGTAGTTAAACAAAAAAATGAAACTAAGGTGTTAATAATCAATGTACAAGATTTAATAAAAAAAATAACTAATGTAGTTTAAATTATAATAAAATTATTGTGAATTTAAGTTAAATATAAAGAAAACGAATGACTCCGAAGGAGGGCACATACTCGTAAATTTATGAGGTAGTGGTTCGACCTTAAGATTTAAATTGTTTCCACTTCCGTAGCGCAGCACTCCCCTTTTAACGTAAGTCCGGCCGAAGATGGTAGGTAGGCCTCAGCTTCTAGAAGCAGTGCGGAGTAGTAGGCAGCCAGGATTAGCAACGGCGATGGCTGTCCTCGGTGCTAGTTCGCACAGCGAGGGCGGTACACGGAATTCCCGTGTATCCGTTATTGCAGTCCAAGTGGTGCAGTTTTAGCGGTGCAGTTTTAGCGGTACTGTTTTAGCGGTGCTGTTTTAGCGGTGCTCGCTATATCGGGAAAACACTCACTACTCACATAGAGTTTAGGTCGACGTTAATTTTCGTAATCCAGCTAAACCGCTGATATTAAAAGTTTATAATGATGATCGCCCTTGCCAGCTAGGACGCCGACAATCGCTAGCCTCGCTTGAGCTAAGTTCGCTGAGAGTGCCTGCGATGCGCGGTTTGCTTCGTTTTCCTCCCCTTCCCTTGAGTCTTGTCCCGCAAACTGAGTGGCTGTGTGCGTGCCAATTACACAGTCACACAATGCGTTCAGGTTTAAAGGCAAAACTATGAAAGTGTTAAAATGAACTTTTAAATTAATATATATTTATATTAATATCTAGGTTTTCTTTAATATTATTATACTATTTGCCTAAAATAAATATACCAGTAATGTTTCGTTACACTACGACAAACAAACAAACAAACCCAGAGAAATGGCCACGCGGGCAAAGCTGCGGACACAGCTAGTTATTATAAAAACATAATCATTTATATTTTAATTTTTTCTCTGAATGAATATTATAAAATAAGATATACGTATTGTTTTTTCTTCTAAATTGCGGCCTAGCTAATCTAAGCTATATTTTCCGAGAAATTTATTATTAAAATGTAGCTTATTCTAAAAAGACGTAACTGCAAGAGTTCGGTGTTATGAACAAGATTACCGAAGCCACATTCGAAAAAAAAAACATTTATATCTGTCAGGCTCTAGCGCAGTATTTTGTTTTCTTTACAAGGAACTGACTTTTTATTATTCCATCAAACTCTGCTTCGTAGAGAGTTGTTACTTAATATCTTTGTAGTTACTGCTTCAGCCGATGCCACCCGATGGGACGCGCTGCGAGCCCTGACAAGCCTAGGCTGATTCTCTGCAAGTTCCGTGACGTCATTGTTCGAGATAGGATTGGGACTGCTAAGACTTGCCTAAAGGGAACTGGTGTTACCATTTCGGAGTTCCTGACAAAGACCCGGCATAATCTTTTTATGGCAGCTCGTCAACAGTTTGGTATCATGAAGGTTTGGACGAGGGAGGGGTTCATTTTAGTCCTCGGCCCCGACGGAACTTGCACCCGTGAAAGCTGTCTGGGAGATCTCGACGGGATTTCACAAAAGCAAGTGCCAAAACCATCAGCAGCGTCGAAGCAGGCAACGGCGGTGGTGGTGGCGGACACGGCAGCAGTGGCGGCAGCCACGGCAGCGGCCCCGCCAGTCAAGAAATAGGGTGTCAACTTTTATATATTTTGTTTTCTTCTTGTTATTGTAGAATGTTTCAAGTAGTTGTTTTTGACTAGTTTAAGGAATACAACGTAACGTTTAAGGATTTATAACGTAAAACCTTTTTATCTACTTTTTATTAACAACACCGTCACCAAAGAGAATGTAAATACTACGTACCGTCACTGTGTTTTTTTTTCTACATGCTACCTATCTCCTTTTTATTTGAGATTCCTATGTTGTTTCTCAGTATAAAATACTTTCATCCGACTGGGTTTACAATTTAGATAAATGTAAAACCGTTTACATTTATCTAAATTGTAAACCCAGTCGGATAAAAGTATTTTATATTGTAATTTTTAATGTTGTTTTTGAGACTTGTGTTTGTTTTTATTGATTTACTCTTTTAAAGCACCATTTGGCGGGTGGACAGTTAATGGTTGAGGTTTTTTATTAAGTTATTTTTAAAAACAATATAGTATTTATTCGTTTATTTTTAGCAGGTTTTTCTTCTTTTTTTTAATTTTATTATTTTGTAGGTCTTATGATAGTAGTGATCGTGATAGCGATGAATTTGTCTCCATATACTCCTCTGTCACTCTGAATAGTAGCCATGATAGTTTCTGTAGCATTCCAAGTCTTTCAGATACAATCAAATCTATAGTAGCTGATGTCTCGAAAAACTTTAATGTTTTTCACATTAATGCCCAGAGCATTCCGGCTCATTATACTGATATGGTGGCTTCTTTTAAGCATTCTAATATTCATGCTATACCGGTGGTTAAAACCGTGTCTCCCTTCAGCTTCATACTCATTACCAGGCTTTCAACTCATTCGCAATAACCGTACTGGTTGTGGTGGTGGTGGTGGTGTTGCCATATATCTCCGTTCACAATTTCCTTACTCTGTAGTTAGTTTGTCAACGCAATCAACCCCTTCCAATGCTGGTGAACATATTTTCATCGAAATCACTCTATCTCATACTAAGATGTTACTAGGTGTATATTACTGTCCATCTCTTCGTATTAATTTCTATACGGCATTTGAAACTCTTTTAGAAGACGTAACCCCATCATATGATCACATCATTATCATGGGCGATATTAACACCTGTCTTATAAAAAAGGATACTAGTACATTTACTTTCGAATCCATCATCAGGTCTAGCAATATGACTATTCTTCCTTCGAATGCTACGCATAATTTTCCAAATTCTTTACCTTCCCTTCTTGACATAATGCTTGTGTCATCAGTACCACATGTTGCTAAACACGGTCAGTGTGCGGCGAACGCCTTCTCTTACTTCCTATACTTACTTACTTTATTTCCTACAAAATTCGACCGCCTAAAGCTAAACACAAAATTCTTCTTCAGCGCAATTTTAGTGGTATTAATATGGAAAGTTTATGTAATGACGCTCGTGAACTAGACTGGTCTGATGTTGTTAATGCAATAACAATCGATCAGAAAGTCTACTGTTTCAATTCTATTATAACTACATTATATGACACTACGACCAGTATAAATGAAACATCTACCTGCTCTTTGGCTCACGGAAGAAATTAAATCACTTATAAATAAAAAGCTCTCTGCCAAGCTATAAATGTAAGCCAAATGATCACAACAAGCTTAGATATGTTGAACGTCGAAATCAATGCAACAAGTTGTGTAGAGACGCACAACGCCGTTACATTCATAATTCTCTAGAAAATGAAGATCCTGCAAAAGTATGGAAGTTTCTAAGATCTTTAGGAGTTGGAAAGTCTCGTCAAGACAATATACCTAAAGATTTAGATATTGATAAGCTTAACCAGCATTTTTCCTCTTCAGCTAACTTTGATGGGCCCACTAAAGCTGCTACATTACGTCATCTTTGCTCACTTCCAACTCATGACCATCCTTCTTTCGTCTTTAATCAATTTTCCGATTGTGATGTTAAGAAGAACGTAAACGCTATTTCGTCAAATGCAGTTGGTAGTGACTGTATCGTCGTAAAATTATCGTCCTCATTCTTGATGAATTACTGCCTGTCATTCAGTATATCCTCAACAATTCTATCTCCAGCGGTATGTTTCCTTTCGTTTGGAAGGAAGCCCAAGTATCCTCCTCTACCTAAAAAGAGTAATCCTTCCTCATTAACGGACTATCGTCCTATTTCTATTCTTCCTTTCCTTTCAAAGCTGCTTGAACGTCTTGTTCATCAGCAACTTACTTCCTTCCTTATCCGAAATAATCTACTGAATCCATTCCAATCCGGTTTCCGACCTGATTATAGTATTGTCTCTGCACTAGTCAAGATTACTGATGATGTTCGTTGTGGTATGGATGATGGGCCATTGACGGTACTGTCACTGCTTGATTTCAGTAATGCGTTTAACAGCGTAGACTTTGCCGTTTTATTACGAATTTTGCGTACTCTTAACATGTCTCCAACGGTAATTGATTGGTTTCATAGTTACCTGCATGGTAGCCCACAACGTGTTCACATTGATAAGAATTTCTCATCTTGGTGTAATACGACTGCTGGTGTACCTCAGGGCGGCGTCTTATCTCCTCTTCTCTTTTCAATCTTTATTAACTCTATCTCTCAACAGCTTTCTAGTTCCTATCACCTTTATGCGGATGATATACAAATTTACACTCAGGCTCCTTTGGATAAATTATATGTGGCTATCGAAACAATTAACGCTGACCTACGAATGATATCCAACTGGAGTAACTCGTATGGCCTCAGAGTCAACCCAGCGAAAACACAAATTATTGTAATAGGCAGCAATAGATAATAGCAATATAGAATAGATTTCAAAAATAGATTGGTTTCGCCTACCACAGGTTATTTTCGACGGAACACCCATTCAAATCAGTGATACGGTTAAGTACCTTGGAATACTAATTGATAAAAAACTTCCTTGGGTACCACAATTGGCAGAAACTAGCCGCAAACTTTTCGCCTCCGCTTTTTCTCTTAAGAGATTACGTAATTTCCTTCCTACTACCACTAAAATTGCTCTTGCACAATCCCTTTTACTCCCATATTAGCTTGAATGCTTACAGAATTTTTGTATAAGGTTCATATTTGGTCTGCGTAAATATGACCATATTTCTGAATGTCGCAAAAAGCTGAAGTGGTTACCTACGAGTATTCGCCTTCGCCGGAATGCTCACATTCTTTCTATTCTATTCAGTATTTTATTTATTCCTTCTACTCCCTCCTATCTCAAAGAACGTTTTGTGTTCCTGCACATAACCCACTCCCGATGTTTGCATTCCTCAGAAACTCTAACTCAAGATACTTATCCACACTACACAGTTCTATGAAAAGTCATTCACAGTAATAGCTGTGAAACTGTGGAATGCACTTCCGCTGGATATCAGACGAGCTATACCTATATTTAAACATATGGTAAAGAATCACTATCTCTCCAATCTAAGCACTGCTACGTAAAAGTATGTATTAAAACCTAATTTGTAATATAAATATGTATTAGTTCATTGTAATAACATGTATTAGTTTATCGTATAAATAGTTATTCATTTATTGTATTTTACAAAAGTATCTATGTAATAGAAAGTTATTTTAATGCACCGCCATCTCCTCCTTGTTCTTCCATTACTGTCCATCCAAAGGTTGTCTGGAAGAGATCACTCTTAGTGATAAGACCGCCTATTGTACTTATTTTAAAGAACTATTTATGTGTAATAATATCTTTTTGAGGTGCTATAAAGTATTATCTATCTATTAATTATTTTATTTATATTGACGTTGTTTTCTTTTATTTCCCTATTTTGAGTGGCGTGAACAATACATGAACATGCGAATACTGCTATTGAGGAGTTTATTTGCATCTCCGAAGGTCTTCATCAGATCTTAACCAAATTATATATATGGGACCATACCTAAACCATATCCTATTCCATAAAAACAAACTTCGAAATCGACCCTCATTTGACGGAGATATCGCGTCATAAAATGGGTGAAAGTTAATAAAATTAAGTCGTCCCTTAATTTTCCACACTTAGAGGTGGAATATTTTCATGAAATTTGAATGTGTATACAACTGAGGCATACCCTTCTTAAAATAAAGCATTTTTGAAATCGATCCTCTATAATTGCCAGAGCAATCGCGTAACAAACATACAAAAAAACATACGGGTCGAATTGAGAACCTTCTCTTGAAGTCTGTTAAAAAAAGATTGGCACACACAATAAGTAACTAGGTGACGCTATTGTACTACGGGCAAAAAGGCTTCCAAGCTCATGACGGGAATAAAATTATGTGGTTCCATATAAATTCCATAAAAATAATTTAGTAGGTTTTCTTGTAGGTTTTTTCCGTTTGATATCGTTTTTTTTTGTATTTGAAGTTTTGAACATGTAATACATATGCACTGACAATGTTAAGTGCAGTTACACGGTGATATGATAGGTATTGAAATTAACTTAGCATCTACTCGTATTTTCTTAGTTGATGCACATTATATTGTTAATAACGAAATAATGAAAAAATAATATTTTTTAAACCTTTGCGGCCACGGCTACAACATTTGCACACACAAAAAGGTTCCTTACAAACTAAAGGGACAGCTACATTTGTAGCAATCATCGCAAAGTGCATTTAACTGTCACATTTTGACCATGCTGCCATGGTTATAATCTGGTAGCAATGTTTTTATGTCAAGACCAGATTTATCCGCGTGGTAAATTTTCTGTAATCCGTGTTTTTGTAATTGTGGATTCGTTGTAATTGTGGATCCATGCTATTCATAAAAACTTCTTTCAGACTCCAAATAGTTTTGTATCGGTTTTGAGAATTAAACATGGTTAATTAACTTTTTCCTCATAATTTTCTAACAAAACCTATGGTTTTTATGAAAGTGCAAATTAGGACTTATTTTGTAACTCAAATAACATTCAGAAAATAGAATTTCGTAAAATAGAATAGACCTTGCCAGGGAGTCATCCTTCCTGGCAGGGACAATGAAAATTGCTGGTTATTTTAATTCCTTAGGGGTTACAAATTTGCTTCTGGTAGGACAAAAAATAAAAATACTGGTTTTTTTTTTGAGACTTATGACACGATTTCACGGTTTCTATGTACTCATTGGGTTGAGATACCAAGTACCAGTTTTTAAAGCAAATCCTAAGCTACCTACCATTGAAAACCCGATCGCTTTCGGGCTAGTGCCAGGGATAGGTGATCAGCGAACATATGAGCAAATGGTTTGATATAGGCATATTTATCTTCTATCTATCTATACTTATAATCTATCGGTATGTACTTATAATAAAGCAATAAGTACGAAATGGCTAAACAAAGAAGATAATATTAAAATTTATGGTCTAGGGTACTTAAAACAAGCAAGTGAGCAAGTTTTTTTTTTAAATCGTGTTTTTCCTTTTGTCTGTTTATTTGTCTGTATGTTTGTTCGCGTATCACGTAAAAACTACTAAGCCGATTGTGATGTTTCCTCGCGCGTCACGTAAAATCTAATGAACCGATTGCGATTCCGTTTTCACTGTTGCTTAGGGTTTGACTTAAAAACGGAAGTACTTGGTATCTCAATCAGATGAGTAGACGCAGAGCAATCAATAAAAAACTTATTGACAGCTGAAGGAATTTTGATCAAATGATGTTTTGATGTTTTAGGTCTTGGAATAGCACATAGAAAAATAGCCTAGAGAAATAACCACGCATTCGAAGCCGCGTGCACAGTTAGTGTGTAATAAAATAAGTAAGTATGGTGGTTATGGACAGGCGTGACGCTTACCATCCCGTAAGTACCTCCGACCAAAGTTTTTGACGCCCAGTGTGGTGTATCCTTTACCCGAGAAGCCTAATTCTCTAATAACATGTGTTCCGATCTACCATAAATCTCATGTAAAATACAACGTTAAACGTTTCTCAAAATACGAATGTTATTGTAATATCACCCAGAGTTGAGCTTATGGTGGTTCCTGATTATCTTTGAATCCTCCACTCCAACTGATCGTCCAACCTTCAATATGTGCAAGGGTCGTGCATACTTTGGTTGAGTTAGCCCAAGATCGTGGTGGCTGTAAACAACAAATCAAAAGAGTTAAAAAAACGAACTCGCTCGTACCGGTTTCTACACAAAAAGTCTTAATTGCTAGGTCAACCAGTGACCGGATGCCTTGATACTCGTTATCCGATTTTCCCAACGGGCAATTTTTCAATCACAACAAAGCGCAACAAAGACATCAGTACAACGACGGTAAATAAAAAAACAAAAAAATAAATACGCCATTTATATAGCGAATAAAAATCTCTATCTGCCAATTTTGGATACAAACAGAAGGGTAACTCTAAACAAACTTCTCTATTATTTTGGATACAAACAGAAGGGTAACTCTAAACAAACTTCTTTATTATTTTGGATACAAACAGAAGGGTAACTCTAAACAAACTTCTTTATTATTTTGGATACAAACAAAAGGGTAACTCTAAACAAACTTCTTTATTATTTTGGATACAAACAGAAGGGTAACTCTAAACAAACTTCTCTATTATTTTGGATACAAACAGAAGGGTAACTCTAAACAAACTTCTTTATTATTTTGGATACAAACAGAAGGGTAACTCTAAACAAACTTCTTTATTATTTTGGATACAAACAGAAGGGTAACTCTAAACAAACTTCTCTATTATTTTGGATACAAACAGAAGGGTAACTCTAAACAAACTTCTTTATTATTTTGGATACAAACAAAAGGGTAACTCTAAACAAACTTCTTTATTATTTTGGATACAAACAGAAGGGTAACTCTAAACAAACTTCTCTATTATTTTGGATACAAACAGAAGGGTAACTCTAAACAAACTTCTTTATTATTTTCTTGACTTTTTCCTTATGCTTGCTTCCAAGCCAACTAAAATGTCTAAGGCACAAAACCAGAATTATTGTTTTTTTTTTAAATGGTCTGTGGAGATTTCGGTAAAAAGCAACAAAAAAAAAGTTTTTTGTGTTCCATACCTCAAAAGGAAAAAAATAACCTAAAAGATCATTTTTTTGTGCATCCGTTCGTCTGTAACAAGTTGAAATTAATCTTAAATACTCTGCAATCCTGTATAAAAAAAAAGTTCTAAGTTAACGCAATCGAAAGTTACGGTCGTTTATGCCGTACAATATGACACTCGCTAGGGAATTACAACCTATAGGGTAATTCCCTTTGACCTAGAATCATGAAATTTGTCAATAAGCCGTGTCGCTCAAGTAAAGGAAAAAATACGAATACCGTAAATTTGTAGTTACATAAACACTCTTGCGATGAAGACGAATCGATTAACACCTTGCTTGTCAAAATCGGACCAATAGGAGCGACGCTATGGTGGAACATCTACATAAACACATATATAGAGACATATATACATATACTGTTAAACACATTACCCTTCCCTTGTTTTGCTGTAGTCGGGTAAAAAAAAACAAAAACTTCGATACTCGATTCTCGTGCTGGTTGAACTATTTACTCGTACATACCTACAAGTTTATACGAAACCTTCGGTGTGCGAGTCCGTCTCGCACATGGCCGTTTTTCTCATCACTACTAAGAGTATAATTATTGAACTGAATTGGCCTTTAAAAGTTATTAAATTAAACTAAGCCTATGTCAAGCAAACAATCGAGACGAATTCAAATGATACCTTATCAGTTGATGTTGTTTAGACGCTGTTACAGACAAAATTACGCATTCTCTGCTAAAATCATAACTCTCCTTTTTCGAAGTCTCGTAACAAGCAAACAACGCAGGGATGAATCGGCGAATTGATACCGGCATGCCATGCCATTTTGTACAGCCGTGTGCAGACGTCGCATTCTCTCTACGCCGAGTCTATTTTGCTCAGAAAAAAACGTTCGTAAATTTCATCAAATTTTAACAGATTTAAAATTTGATGAAATTTACGAACAATTAATAAAAAAACGTGTTTTTTAAAGTTGTATTCAGCGTTGTACTGGTCACATTGTCGAAGGACTTAGATACGTACAGCCACAGGGCAAACGAATCTGCTTGACCAACGTGTGAAGGGCGCCCACCGGCTAGGTGGATTGACATCCTGCGAAGGGCGGTCGACGACAGGATTTGGATGAGAAGCGCCGATGAACGTGCTCTGTGGCGTTCATTGTTAATTTTAATTTCGGTTAATTGATGTCTACAGACATGGCAGAAAAAAGGCAAGGCAGGGATTTTTCCTTTCCACGAAAAAAAACTCATAGCACGTACGTGCCGAGCGTATAATGATCGGAAACGTTGACATTAAATAGATTCCCGAATGAAAAATATGGGTGTTTCGTGGCACAGTGGCACAGTGGAGTGGACAAACATAACAGTATCAAGGACCGGGCCGGGATAAGTATTTCAAGTTATTTAACAAAAATAATTGATTTCCGGAAGCCGCACAAAGAAACTTTGTGTTCTTTGGACCAAAGTGGATGGCAACATCGGCTTGTAAAATAGTCTGACTTATGTGGGCGTGTTTTGTTTTCTGGCTCGAGATCTACGTTTTTTAACGATTAAAATTATTGTGTGTTAATTCGACCAAGGTAAAAAGTTGAATTTTTTGTTACAGAACTAAAACTGTGTACAGGATGCTTATCAACATCATGATTTTGTTATGTTGGACCTACATGGACTAAATAATCTAATTATATAGTTCTACTTCTCACTATGACATATTGGATTCGAACAAAGTTTCTTATATATTTAGTTTTAATATATTATCCGTATTGCTATTATATTACTTGCAGTGGAGAGAGCTATGCTCGGTGTTTCACTACGTGATATAATCCGAGCTGAGGAAATCCGTAGAAGAACCAAGGTTACCAACATAGCTCTCAGAATTTGCAAGTTAAAGTGGCAATGGGCAGGCCATATAGTTCGCAGAACCGATAACCGCTGGGGAATAAAGGTTCTCGAATGGCGACCACGAACAAGCAAGCGAAGTGTAGGGAGACCTCCCACACGTTGGACCGACGACATTGTGGCCAAAGCAGGAAGTCGAATAATGGAGGTGGCACAAGATCCCTCGTCAAGGCGCTTTTTGGGTGTGTGGGGACACGTGTGGGGACACTTGTCACACAATGTCGCCGGTCCATCGTCATCCATCGGACCGGCGACATTGTAGCCATCGCAGGAAGTCGTTGGATGGAGGTGCAACAAGATCGCTCGTCATGGCGCTCTATAGGCGCTCTATATATATAATATACATGTATCATGGCGCTCGAGAGGCCTATGTTCAGCAGTGGACTTCGAAAGGCTGAAATGATGATGAAGATGATGATAGTTATCATTTATTTATAACTTTATTCATATTTAATTATTGTTTGAATTTTCCTTATTTTATAATAAATTTTAAACAAAAAGTTGTCTTGTTGTCATGTTCGCTGAGAATCTTAATGTAAAGCCTTTTCAAGAATACTGGTTTCCTCGATACAGGCTTTGCCTAGTGAGGCAACTGTCAGATATTAGTAATTTATGATTAAAAAATATCTGTAATATGTAGATGCACTAATCATGTAAAAAGATCTGAATATTTGGTTTTTTTGCGGTTGTAAATATATATTAATTTTTTCATTCATTTTTTTCTTTGATAAAACTGAGTGTTGTTAAACAGAAAGCGACCATCGACGAAAAACGCATTATGAGATACAGCCGTTTAAAGGGGTTTTCACTGTTTTTTTATGTACAGTTCAGGATTGATTTAAATGTTATACTTATATCAAAGGAACCTTCAAAGGCTACGATATGGGCTGTTTATAACTAGAAAATTGATTAGTTTTGTTAGTAAAAAAAGTTAAACACGTAGTCGTTTTGTGCTTTTTGCAACAATTCATAATTTAGTTATTTGCAGAACGAATCCATAGAAATGGTCTCCTTCAGCTTATTGAGGTTTGGACAACAACCGAGAGATATGCAAAGCCAAATCAATGGTGTTATTCTGCAAATTGTAATAACCATCCTACTAATATTATAAACGTGAATGTTTTTAAGTATGGATGGATGGATGGATGTTTCACGCTCGAACTGCTGGACGGATTTGGACAAAATTTGGTACCAGGATATAGCTTATATCCTGGATTATAACACATAGGCTCCTTTTGATCAAGAAATAGGGAAAAAAATATATATAACGTTTTCATAGGGACTTGAAAAATAAGGAAAAAAGAAGCAAAAATTATTTCTAAGTACCAGGAGAGCAGAAACACTTAAGAAGTTGAAGATACAAAATTGTCAAATAAAGTTATTAAAAGTAAGTATACCTTCCCATGAACTAAATCGGGTGATTATATTAAAAAAAGTATTTCTAAGTACCAGGAGAGCAGAAACACTTAAGAAGTTGAAGATACAAAATTGTCAAATAAAGTTATTAAAAGTAAGTATACCTTCCCATGAACTAAATCGGGTGATTATATTAAAAAAAGTATTTCTAAGTACCAGGAGAGCAGAAACACTTAAGAAGTTGAAGATACAAAATTGTCAAATAAAGTTATTAAAAGTAAGTATTCCTTCCCATGAACTAAATCGGGTGATTATATTAAAAAAAGTATTTCTAAGTACCAGGAGAGCAGAAACACTTAAGAAGTTGAAGATACAAAATTGTCAAATAAAGTTATTAAAAGTAAGTATACCTTCCCATGAACATATTATATCGGGTGATTATATTAAAAAAAGTATTTCTAAGTACCAGGAGAGCAGAAACACTGAAGAAGTTGGAGATACAAAATTGACAAATAAATAGTTAAATATTTAAACGGGACTTAATCGCGCTGAAAACTTAATATTTATTTACCTCGACGTTTCGATCAAGTTGCACTGATCGTGGTCACGAGAAGACTGAAGTAGCGGGTGTCAGCGTGGAGGAGGGCGAGCGTTGTCTCCAACTACCCTCATTTAGGTTTGTAAATAAATATTAAGTTTTCAGCGCGATTAAGTCCCGTTTAAATATTTAACTTTGTGTTCGAATCGCGAAAGTTTAAAAGTTACAATTGACAAATAAAGTTATTGAAAGTGAATATAACATTAAAGAGTGTGATTATATTAAAAAAATGTTTTTCTAAGTACCAAGAGAGCAGAAAAACTAATATATTAAAATAAAAAACAAAGTACCATGAGAGCAGAAAGACTTAAGAAGTTGGAGATATTACATTGACAAATAAAGTTATTAGAAGTGAGTACGGTGAGTCCTATAAGAAATATAAATATATATAAATATATTCGGGACAACTCCACACCAATTACCTAGTCCCAAACTAGGATATCCTGTAATATGGGCACTAGATAATGGATAAACCTACAATAGATACCAATATTACATCCATGACTCGGAAACAAACATTTCTGCTCATCACACAAATGATTCCACCTTGCAGGATTCGAACCCGCGACCGTTTGATTTCGTACCTAGGGTCTCTAGCTACTAGACCAACCGGTCGTCTAAATTGTGTAAGTATTTATTGTATAAGTTGTAACAGTACCTACGTACCTATAATAAGATGCTTACACGTCGGGCGTTAAAATTATCAGGGAGAAAAAGTAAGATTGCTTCTTAGAAATCTCCCTATCTGATAGGAACATTTCTAAGAAGAAATCTTACTTTTTCTCCTTAAAAAGAAAGTGTTACCAATTTCATTGGCAACCAAGTCCGTCCGTCCACGCCCAGTGATTGATAACGCTGTCCGGGCTTGGCCCAACGTCGTGCCATCCATACCCGTCCTGCCTGTCCTGTGCCGTGACAAGTCCGAGAAGGGACGGGATCTTGTTAATTTCGCTGATTTATGAATAGTGTGGTATTAGACAAAATTGGCTGGTATTCCAAGATATTTAAGGGATGATATTTGGGATGGTTTCTTTAGGCGATACCAAGTATTATTTAATTTCATTTCATTCACGTTTGACTCACTATTCTAATCAATTAAAAAAACATAAGGTCGCCGATTTTACTTTAATGAGTCCTTGTCACAAACTTGTGTGTAAATTTGAATTAGGTACTACTAATAGAACCAGAACTTTAAAACATTATTTCTCAATTAAATATTTTGACTATCATTACCATTCATATATTTTTAGGTATCAATATGATATTTGTTGAACACAGGTCAGAAGTAGAGAATAATAATTAGAATAAGAATAATTTTAGTATCCTTACAAATTGTAGCAGGTAAATTACAATCACAGTAGTTTGCAATGGCTACCAAACGAGGCGAAGCCTTTATCTTTGCAACAGTGTGCCCTTACCAGATAATTGCTTTAGCCATTTGAAACCAAAGAGCGCGCAATTTAGCATTTGCACTTAAAGCCCAGAATGGCCGCGCGGAGATTTCAATTTTCACTCCCACTTCCCCGCGTGCATTAATCGCGATAAGCGAAAAAACGGTGTTCTAAGTCCACTAGCTCCCTCTATTTAGAATTAAGAAAACTACTTTATATTCTCAAAATCTATACGTAGTAAACCGCCATCTACACGAGAACTGTTCGCAACACAGGTTTGTATGACACAGTATAATTAACTACAGTACTTCAGATCAGCAGTAGTACAGTAGTATCGTATGGTAGTAAAGGTTTGATAAATTGATATATAGGCAAATTTACGGCTGACTAGCTAGTGACTATTTAATGAGAGGTGGTAGAAGGTTTTTTCAGGTGGTGACTGATCAAATTATGATGATTTAGTAGAAATAGATCTGGTTATATTAGTATACAATGTGGAATAATATTAGGTGACAATATTAAACACTAGCTGATGCCCGTGGCTTCGCACGCGTGGTCATTTTAATATATAGCCTTTGACGCTCACAAATAACGTGGCTTTATATTGGTATAAGAATTTTCAAAATCGGTTCAGGTGATCCAGAGATTACCCTCTACAACCTCACAAACTCACAAACTTTACTTCTTTATAATCTACTCTGTACTGTGACTCTAAAAATACCACAGTCCTGTGAACTGATTCCTTGTTTGTGTTCGACAAAAGTAATATAATTTAAATTGTACATTTTCAGAAGTTTACACATGAATTTGTACCTTATGAAATTGGGATAAGGCTCACAATAAAAAAAAACATTAAAAAATACAAATTCGTCAATAACAGCAACTATTGTGTTACGTACTTATTTTAGCGATCATACGCTTGTGGCGATATTTGTAAAGCTTCTTTCTAGATCTGGGGTGTTTTTCTTTTGGTTTAACCATTTTTTCATTCACTTACAAGCTCCGAGTCAAAACGGACAATAGTAGCGCAGGTCCACCTAGCAACGCGGCTCGCCGCGGAATGGCAGAATTGGCAGATACCGCGAAGCAAAATGCGTAGATTGCCGTGAAAGAGTAGTGCGGCACGAAATTGATATCGCTCCGAATTAAAGAGCGTAAGCGACATTGTAGAAAAATCCCAATTACACATAAATAGTTAGTCTTTCCAAAAAAATAGTACAGAGACACGATTTCTTAATATACAAGTAATATTTAGGTACAATTTCATATCGAAATACCATTAAATATAGGATATTTTTACGGAATTGTTTATTTTCAGATGTGTGTTTGGCATTTTTTTTTCATCGAGCCAAATAGGTGCATTCATGTTTTTGGGACAAAGATGTTGTCCTCGAATATCATATATTTTAATTTCAGTAGAATCCAGTGAGTAGTTTTTGAACAGGATCGGGATTACTTTGTGTCATTTGCCCATTTCTGCCCCTTAAATGCCATGTGTTAGATTTGATGTTACTTTGCACCGTATAACGAAATTATGTACAAAGCAATATCCACTCTAATGTAGCTGTTAGTCATTAGCATTACATACATTACATAGAGGATGTTAAATTATGTACAAAGCAATATCAACTCTAATGTAGTTGTTGGTCATTAGCATTACATACATTACATAGAGGATGTTAAATTATGTACAAAGCAATATAAACTCTAATGTAGCTGTTGGTCATGAGCATTACATACATTACATAGATAATGTTAAATTACGTACAAAGCAATATAAACTCTTATGTAGCTGTTGGCCATAAGCATTACATACATTACATAGATAATGTTAAATTACGTACAAAGCAATATAAACTCTAATGTAGCTGTTGGTCATGAGCATTACATACATTACATAGATAATGTTAAATTACGTACAAAGCAATATAAACTCTAATGTAGCTGTTGGTCATTAGCATTACATACATTACATAGATAATATTAAATTACGTACAAAGCAATATAAACTCTAATGTAGTTGTTGGTCATTAGCATTACATACATTACATAGAGGATGTTAAATTATGTACAAAGCAATATCAACTCTAAAGTAGTTGTTGGTCATTAGCATTACATACATTACATAGAGGATGTTAAATTATGTACAAAGCAATATCAACTCTAATGTAGTTGTTGGTCATTAGCATTACATACATTACATAGAGGATGTTAAATTATGTACAAAGCAATATAAACTAATGTAGCTGTTAGTCATTAGCATTACATACATTACATAGAGGATGTTAAATTATGTACAAAGCAATATAAACTCTAATGTAGCTGTTGGTCATGAGCATTACATACATTACATAGATAATGTTAAATTACGTACAAAGCAATATAAACTCTTATGTAGCTGTTGGCCATGAGCATTACATACATTACATAGATAATGTTAAATTACGTACAAAGCAATATAAACTCTAATGTAGCTGTTGGTCATGAGCATTACATACATTACATAGATAATGTTAAATTACGTACAAAGCAATATAAACTCTAATGTAGCTGTTGGTCATTAGCATTACATACATTACATAGATAATATTAAATTACGTACAAAGCAATATAAACTCTAATGTAGTTGTTGGTCATTAGCATTACATACATTACATAGAGGATGTTAAATTATGTACAAAGCAATATCAACTCTAATGTAGTTGTTGGTCATTAGCATTACATACATTACATAGAGGATGTTAAATTATGTACAAAGCAATATCAACTCTAATGTAGTTGTTGGTCATTAGCATTACATACATTACATAGAGGATGTTAAATTATGTACAAAGCAATATAAACTCTAATGTAGCTGTTAGTCATTAGCATTACATACATTACATAGAGGATGTTAAATTATGTACAAAGCAATATAAACTCTAATGTAGCTGTTGGTCATGAGCATTACATACATTACATAGATAATGTTAAATTACGTACAAAGCAATATAAACTCTTATGTAGCTGTTGGCCATGAGCATTACATACATTACATAGATAATGTTAAATTACGTACAAAGCAATATAAACTCTAATGTAGCTGTTGGTCATGAGCATTACATACATTACATAGATAATGTTAAATTACGTACAAAGCAATATAAACTCTAATGTAGCTGTTGGTCATTAGCATTACATACATTACATAGATAATATTAAATTACGTACAAAGCAATATAAACTCTAATGTAGTTGTTGGTCATTAGCATTACATACATTACATAGAGGATGTTAAATTATGTACAAAGCAATATCAACTCTAATGTAGTTGTTGGTCATTAGCATTACATACATTACATAGAGGATGTTAAATTATGTACAAAGCAATATCAACTCTAATGTAGTTGTTGGTCATTAGCATTACATACATTACATAGAGGATGTTAAATTATGTACAAAGCAATATAAACTCTAATGTAGCTGTTAGTCATTAGCATTACATACATTACATAGAGGATGTTAAATTATGTACAAAGCAATATCAACTCTAATGTAGTTGTTGGTCATTAGCATTACATACATTACATAGAGGATGTTAAATTATGAACAAAGCAGTATAAACTCTAATATAGCTGTTAGTCATTAGCATTACATGCATTACATAGATAATGTTAAATTATGTACAAAGCAATATAAACTCTAATGTACCTGTTGGTCATGAGCATTACATACATTACATAGATAATGTTAAATTACGAACAAAGCAATATAAACTCTAATGTAGCTGTTGGTCATGAGCATTACATACATTACATAGATAATGTTAAATTACGTACAAAGCAATATCAACTCTAATGTAGCTGTTAGTCATTAGCATTACATACATTACATAGATAATGTTAAATTATGTACAGAGCAATATAAACTCTAATGTAGCTGTTGGTCATGAGCATTACATATATTACATAGATAATATTAAATTACGTACAAAGCAATATAAACTCTAATGTAGCTGTTGGTCATTAGCATTACATACATTACATAGATAATGTTAAATTATGTACAAAGCAATATAAACTCTAATGTAGCTGTTGGTCATGAGCATTACATACATTACATAGATAATGTTAAATTACGTACAAAGCAATATAAACTCTAATGTAGCTGTTGGTCATGAGCATTACATACATTACATAGATAATGTTAAATTACGCACAAAGCAATATAAACTCTAATGTAGCTGTTGGTCATTAGCATTACATACATTACATAGATAATATTAAATTACGTACAAAGCAATATAAACTCTAATGTAGCTGTTGGTCATGAGCATTACATACATTACATAGATAATGTTAAATTACGTACAAAGCAATATAAACTCTAATGTAGCTGTTGGTCATTAGCATTATATACATTACATAGATAATGTTAAATTACGTACAAAGCAATATAAACTCTAATGTAGCTGTTGGTCATTAGCATTACATACATTACATAGATGATATTAAATTACGTACAAAGCAATATAAACTCTAATGTAGCTGTTGGTCATTAGCATTACATACATTACATAGATAATATTAAATTACGTACAAAGCAATATAAACTCTAATGTAGCTGTTGGTCATGAGCATTACATATATTACATAGATAATGTTAAATTATGTACAAAGCAATATAAACTCTAATGTAGCTGTTGGTCATTAGCATTACATACATTACATAGATAATATTAAATTACGTACAAAGCAATATAAACTCTAATGTAGCTGTTGGTCATTAGCATTACATACATTACATAGATAATGTTAAATTATGTACAAAGCAATATAAACTCTAATGTAGCTGTTGGTCATGAGCATTACATACATTACATAGATAATGTTAAATTACGTACAAAGCAATATAAACTCTAATGTAGCTGTTGGTCATTAGCATTATATACATTACATAGATAATATTAAATTACGTACAAAGCAATATAAACTCTAATGTAGCTGTTGGTCATGAGCATTACATACATTACATAGATAATGTTAAATTACGTACAAAGCAATATAAACTCTAATGTAGCTGTTGGTCATTAGCATTACATACATTACATAGATAATGTTAAATTATGTACAAAGCAATATAAACTCTAATGTAGCTGTTGGTCATTAGCATTACATACATTACATAGAAGATGTTAAATTATGTACAAAGCAATATCAACTCTAATGTAGTGTTGGTCATTAGCATTACATACATTACATATAGGATGTTAAATTATGTACAAAGCAATATCAACTCTAATGTAGCTGTGGGTCATTAGCATTACATACATTACATACAGGATGTTAAATTATGTACAAAGCAATATCAACTCTAATGTAGTGTTGGTCATTAGCATTACATACATTACATATAGGATGTTAAATTATGTACAAAGCAATATCAACTCTAATGTAGCTGTTGGTCATTAGCATTACATACATTACATACAGGATGTTAAATTATGTACAAAGCAATATCAACTCTAATGTAGCTGTTGGTCATTAGCATTACATACATTACATAGAAGATGTTAAATTATGTACAAAGCAATATCAACTCTAATGTAGTGTTGGTCATTAGCATTACATACATTACATATAGGATGTTAAATTATGTACAAAGCAATATCAACTCTAATGTAGCTGTGGGTCATTAGCATTACATACATTACATACAGAAGTTAAATTATGTACAAAGCAATATCTACTCTAATGTAGTGTTGGTCATTAGCATTACATACATTACATATAGGATGTTAAATTATGTACAAAGCAATATCAACTCTAATGTAGCTGTGGGTCATTAGCATTACATACATTACATAGAGGATGTTAAATTATGTACAAAGCAATATCAACTTTAATGTGCTGTTGGTCATTAGCTATAATGTTTGGGACTGGATTGCAAGTCAATTTTGAACAATTTAAGGACGTCCAAAGATGCTGAAGTTTTGCATATGGTTGTAATTCTGATGACAATTAAAAAACTAAAGTTGTTGTTGTAGTAGTAGTAGTAGTCAAAGGAACTACACAATCAGATGATGGAATCCCTTCGAGATTGGTCTCATTTGGTTTGTCTTGATGATTTCTGTGGTGTTATGTGGTATCCAGGGTCTGATGACGGAGCCGGAAGGTAGTCACAGGACCTCAACAACAAAATGATGGAACCCCTTCGAGTTTGAGCTCATTTGGTTTATTTTGATGAATTCTCTGGTTTTATGTGGTATTCAGGGTCTGATGATGGAGCCGGAAGGTAGTCACAGGAACTCAACACCAAAATGATGGAACCCCTTCGAGTTTGAGCTCATTTGGTTTATTTTGATGAATTCTCTGGTTTTATGTGGTATTCAGGGTCTGATGATGGAGCCGGAAGGTAGTCACAGGAACTCAACACCAAAATGATGGAACCCCGACGAGTTTGGGCTTATATGGTTTGTTTTGATGAATTCTCTGGTGTTGTGGTTTTCAGGGTCCGATGATGGAGCCGGAAGGTAGTCACAGGAACTCAATGACAAAATGATGGAACCCTTTCAAATTTTGGCACATTTGGTTTGTCATGATGAGTTCTCTGGTTTTATTTGGTACGAAGTGTCTGATGTTTGATGATGGAGATGGAGTCATAGCAACCCTTTACCCAACCACCAAATGATGAAACCCCTTCGAGTTTAGGATAAATTGATTGGTCTCGATGAGTTCTCAGGTCTTAAGTGGTACTGGTGGTGTCTCGTAAAAGATTGCTTTAAAAAGGGACACAAACATCATTACAGCATTTACAACATAAAAATCCATTTGTTTTGGGTTTCAAAAAACTCTGTATTATCTTATGTTGTATTTGTACATTATTATTACGTTGATAATTTCGAAAAAGTGATACTATTCTGGCTCAATTATAAATATTTAATTCTTTTTAGTGGTTGTTTACAAAATATTTTTTTTATTATTAAGTCGATTTAATTTGTTTTGGAAAAATATTTTTTGAGACTAGTTTGGAGTTCGTACAAATTCATGGTTTTGCTGGGAAGTATGACACCACAAAACTGGCAAAACATTCGAAATAAGGGAACCGCTACGTGTACGAAAGTGCTACGAGCTACAACAGTGCTACGAGCTATGAAAGTGCTACGGGCTACTACGAAAGCTACAAAATTCGTAATTGCTCGAAGGTCGTTTGAATGTAGCACTCGATTAAAAAACAAACATCGTTTGTATTTAATTATCAATCCATCTATACTCATAATAAAGCAGTACTTAACAAAAAGTCTGTACAAACAAGATAATTACAAACATTGGTCTAGGGTACTTAAAGTAAGCTACTGAACAAGAATATAAAAGCGAATATAGAAGCGTGTTTGTTTACGCATCAATTAATAACTAATGGACCAATTAAAATGCAGTTTTCAGTGTTGCATAGCTCAGGTTTTTACTTAAGATCTAATGTACTTAGTATCTCTATTCAATTGGAAGAAGCAACCGATAAAAACTATTTAAAGCCTAAACTTATTTTGATAAAATGAAGTATGTTGTACTTTGTAAATACTTTTAGTCCTGGAATAATACGTAGGTTACTTTTAGCACAGATAAATAACTACACGAGCATAGCCGCGGGTACAGCTAGTATACATATTTATAGTTAATTAATTTATTTACTAGCTGTGCCCGCGGCTTTGCACGCGTGGTCATTTCTCAAGATTAAAAGTACTCATATGCTATTCTAGAATCTAAACTACCAATATACCAACATTTGATAGAAATTCTATCGGCCAACAAATAGTTTTTATTGATTGCTCGGCATCTAATGATCGGATTGAGATACCAAGTACCCTAGTTTTTAAGTCAAACCCTTAACTATCCAACAGTGATCCGCAATGACCGCATCGCAATCGTTATATCAGTTTTGACGTGATGCGCGAACAAGCATACAGACAAATAAACAAGCAAACAAACAGACAAACAAACAGGCAAACAAACAAACCGACATGATTTTTAATAATGTTATATTCTTGTTTATTATTTTCTTTGTACAAACTTTTTCGTTCTTATTGCTGTATTATAATTATGTTATGTACGGAATGAACACCTTCAAATCGAATGTTAAGCACCCAAGATATGTCTTTCCACTCGTATGCATCAGCCCAGCCCTCCTCAGGGTGAAAACAATAATATGTTAAAGTAGAAGGATATGGCTAGCTCAATAAATATATATTAATAAAATTATTTTTCTCAGCAAGCTCTAAAATGTTTGTTTTAGTTTTAAAAATCGAAGGAAATTTGCCTGCAGCCATCATTTTGTAAGCTTCTATCTTGTACCCGGCGGCAAAGTTAAATAGACACAGGCAATGTGAGGCATTGCTGTGTCTATGGGTCACAGACTAAAGAATTAATCAAAGTGACACGAAAGAGAAACCATAATGTCAACTGCCGCAAAGATATCACATAACCTTTTTGAAATGTCCTCTAAAATGACTAAGAACATGGTAAACCATGTTCTTAGTCATGCGTAATCTGTGCTAATTTTAATATAAAACTTTTAATTGGTTGTGCGAAAAGAAATAAAAACAGACTTAATTAACAAAATGAAATGCCGTTTTGCAAAAAAATAACTGCTCTTTTCTTCGCACATAAGCAAATTCATACTAGAATTATTGTAATCGCTTTTTTTCTCGCACTCGACAACTGGCCTCTGGTGTCAGAGTTTGTCAAGCCGCCCGAGGGCCTCTTACATGGCTTAACGACTGCTATTAATCAATAACAGCCAGGACCGACGGCTTAACGTGCCCTCCGAAGCACGGAGCGGTGGAAAACTGCACATAACTCAGAAAAGTCATTGGTGCGGAGCCTAGGTTTTGAACCCGGTATCGTTGGATTCTAAATTGCACTACTAATACTACTAATTGTAATTGTACTTGGATCTTATTGCACTATAGAACCGTTAGGCCACCATCGCTAATACTCATATAGTTATACTAGCTTTCACCCGCGATTCGCCCGCGCAGACGTCAGTTTATCGCAAAAAAAGCATCCTGTGTTCTTCTAGGATATAAAAAACCAATGCAAAGTTAAAGGAACAACGCTTTTGATGCCTTTTGACAGACTTGTTAATATTTCGTTTCCATGGCAACCATTTCTTACAGCGGGATATAGACATTATCCAGTTTTTTTCCGTAGAAACTTATCATTTTCCGGAATAAAAGTATCCTGTATTGTACAGTACCTATTAACAATGTTTTATCAAAATCTGTCCATTGTACAGTATCTATTAACAAAGTGTCATAAAAATCCGTCCAGTCCTGTCACGTTATAACTCCCCAAACAAACAAACAGACAACGTTTCACTTTTATATATTGGTGTGGGTTACGTGGCCGTCACATAATAATAAAGAAATAATTAATCAAACTACGAAGAAAGAAGACAAGAACCAAACCAGAGTAAAGCCACCAAGATATATATTACAAAAGTTATTATATCTACACCTGGCCCAGTTTGTCCGTTACTTCAACCGACTTGGCGAGTAGGTAGCAGACGGCTTGTTAGACACGAGTAAGTCATCCTGCTTGTTGTTGCAAGCATTTGCTCCAAATAATTGCAGTTCCTCCCAAAACTTTAGATTGTCTTGCGCAACAATGCACTTTACTCATCACCCTGAATTCTGATTTATAGCACTAATTAATGTCCAGGACTAACACACATTAAAACACATACTACACATTATATTCTACTACACATTAAAAACAATGAGTTTTCTTACCCAATTTTCTTCATCATTCTCTTCTTCTGGTTGTAGGCCTCTCCCAATAAAATTATTACCACGATTTTCGGTCTTATGCCTAAGATATACAATCACACCCACTCATGATAGTTTCAGAGGATGGCCTCGCTTGTTTGTTTGTTTGTCGTATCAGGTAGCGCTTGCTTTGGTGCCAGAGTTTTTCAGGCCACTTGAGGGTCTCTGATATGGCTTATAAACTGACAGCCAGAACTGACAGCATAACGTGCCCTCCGAAGCATGGAGCGATGGAGAACCGCACATAACTTAGAAAAGTCATGTTATGAACATGATGGTCTCGCTGTCCGGTGTTCTCTTACGGTCAGCACTCGAAGACTCATCTTGCCCAACGGTATCTGTCCATGCGAGCAATATATTGATTTAATTTATTATATGTTGCATAAATTTAACAATTTTTGTGTGTCTGCTCATCCATGAATATTGGACCGACTGCTATATGGATGAAATGCGTATTGGACCAAGCGCTATTAGACCTTTGTCTTCTCTGGTCACGCAAGTCTATCCCTAGCATTGATAGCTCTTTCCATAGATAGCCCTTTGGGTGATTTTAATTTCTCCGCCAACCGCTCAGTGAGAGCCGTTCATGAATACAGGTAGATAACACTTATCTAATACCATTGCCTCAAGTTTCGTATAGGCAGTTCACCACGTATAGGCAGTTCACCACGTAGACACTGTCTATTAGTACTAAATTATACCCAGGTTTGACATATCGGTTGATCCACGTCTGATCTTTATTACTTCAACAGAAATTATACCCAGGTTTGACATATCGGTTGATCCACCTCTGATCTTTATTACTTCAACAGAAATTAAATAGCCAGTAAATTTTTATACCACTCCAATAAAGACGCTTCATATCCAGCGTCGGACGTATTTCCGGACAGTGGTTATACAATGTATTCGTGTCGCGTGCCGAGAACGTCACCCCGACATGAACTAACAGAATATTATGGAACGTGAGCAACAAGAGTTAGAAACTATTTATCCTTTAAAGGGGTAGAAAATAGAAACAAGATTATATGGGTTCGTATAGTATAAAGTAAGTATAAAGTAAGTATAAAGTAAGTATAAAGTAAGTATAAAGTAAGTATAAAGTAAGTATAAAGTAAGTATAATGAACCACTGTAAAGATTAACCCAAAGTAAAGATCCAATTATACCATTAGTAAATATATTTTTCTGATAGCAATTATTTTGAACCTATTTATCCACACCAATATATAAAAGTGAAACGTTGTCTGTTTGTTTGTTTGGGGAGCTTTCACGTGATATCGACTCGACGGATTTTGATGAAATTTAGAATGGGGACCTTATACCCTGGAATAAAACAAAGGATACTTTTTATCCTGGAAAATTGTAAGTTTCCACGGGAAAACTCGTAAATTTTGATTACTCACTGTAAGGAACGGTTGCCATCACAGAATGGTCTGTGGTTGCCATGGAAACGAAATAACAAGTCTGTCAAAAAACATCAAGAGCATTAGTGCTATACCTACTTTTTCAATATCCTACACGAAAATGGGATGCTTTTTTCGCGATAAACACGCGCGATCCACGCGGCCGAAGACACAGGCGGGAAAACTAGTATATTATAATAAGCAGTAAGTAAGAAAACAAACTGTACAATAATGATAATAAAAAAGGTGGTCCAGAGTAGGTAAAATACATAGACATATATATTTAATTCTATGGTAAAATAAGATGCTGATCAAGAAGATAACATATGTCAATGGTGTCTGTCTGTTTGTCTGTCTGTCTGTTTGTCCGGATGCCTGTTCGCGCATTACTAAATACTGCTGGTTCGATTGAAATGTGGTTTTCACTGTTGGACAGCTTAGATTTTGACTTAAGATTTGGTGCTCATTGTGTCTCAATTTGATAGACGGAAGCCGAGCAATCTATAAAAACTATTTGACGGTCGAAAGAATTTTAATGTATTGTGGCATTTGTACTTAATATGTGCTTTTGGTCCTGGCATAACACGTAGGTTACTAATCCAGAGAAATTATCACACTGCAAATTGTATGAAGTGCTATTAGATCCGTAGAAAAAGCCACGGTCACAACAAGTCGCTAAAAGGTGTAGAAATATACCTTATACAATCGATCATATACTACATGATCGATAGGCGACGGACTCGTGGTCACACCGTTTTGTCACACTGATCGAGAAATCATTTTCACTCGTGGTCACACTACTCGGTGTGACAAATAGTAAACTACAAAATATAAGACTCGTAGTCACACCAGTGTTGCAGTGTGTGAAATCAAAAGACCAATTACATATCTTTCTTCTCAATAAACCCAGATATGATTTCTAGAACCGAAACATTATAAATATTTTGTATTTAATCAAAAACGTGGAATTATCTAACTGTTAATTGAATGTTGTGAGGAATTCATCCTGGAATCTCGGTGTTTTAACAAAACAAATAAGTATACTTATTTGTAATTGTGTTGTATTTGAGAAAAACCTTCAAAGTTGTCTTTCACTATGTTGTAACTTTTACAATTGCCCTTTTTACCCCAGTACGGCGAAGCATGGGAAAGGTAATGAATTTAATAGGCTTTATATGTGTGTGGGTATGTAGATGTTCCACTTCGCGCCTATTGGTCCGATTTTGACAAGCCTGGTATCAATCGCTTCGTCTTCAAGCACACTCCGGACACAGACACTACCTACTACCACATAGAAAGAGTAGACACAGACAGTACACGCATATCGTTTTGTACACACGCAATTGTTTTCGTGAAGTATAGGGTTGACTTACTCAAGAAGAACTTACGCGTGCGAGTGAGACAGTTGCGAAAGTTTTAGCAAACGAAAATATGCCAGACCGTAGATACAAATTGTAATGGTAATCACCGTTCAATTTGACATTTTGCCATACTAAAAATGTCCAATTCAATACATGTACTATTACAATGCGTATCTGCGGTCTACCAAAAACAAAACAAAAACTTTACTAAATAAAATATTTTACCAAAAAAAAACAACTTCATAACAAAATTGATATTTTGTAAACAACCACTAAAAAGAATTAAAATAATTAAAATTGAGCCAGAACAGTATCACTTTTTCGAAATTACCAACGTAAAAATACAACATAAGATAAGAAAGAGTTTTTTGAAGGCGGTGCCAAACCGAGCCATAATTATTAATATGGTTGAGCTTATTCTAAAAGATATGTACTAACGGCTTGACGTGCTATTTATAATAATAAGCTTTTAAAGTAATTATCTACAAAAACTTTATCATTAACTACATTGCAGTATTCGTCTCAATAAGTTTTTGAACGTGTGAAAGATAAAATGTGCTCGTATGATACTCTTATTTTGTCTCTTCTGCGTTTCGTGTTTTGTATGAGGGTGCGTCATAGACAACTGCATATTACTCTGTACGTAGATAGGTATGTATAATTTTTGTAAAGATATTAGATTTAATGATGCCTGGGTTGGCACCGCCTTCAAAAAACTCTTTCTAATCTTATGTTGTATTTTTGACTTATTATTCGTTGGTAATTACGAAAAATGAAACTGTTCTGGCTTAATTGTAATTATTAAAATTCTTTTTAGTGGTTGTTTACAAAATATCAATTTAATAATGAAGACTTTTTTTTTAAATGTTTATTTTTTGCTTTTCAGTAGCTTAAGCAAACATCGGAAAGAATATATGCCAAAGAAAATAGTAGACACTCACTTTAGACCTCAAAGCATTGTTAAATTAAAACCAAGGATGAATAAACCTACAAATATAACAACTGAATTATTTTTGACAAAAATTATCTATGGTTTCACTGGAATAAAATGGAACTCTTTAAAAAAAATGGTTACATATCTTATAGACATGAGGAAACATAAACCCAAAACTAAAGGATAAGTTGTAAGTGTTGTAATGATGTATGTTTTGAAATTTTTGCATCAGGTTCATATTTGGCCTACGCAAGTATGACCATGTCTCTGAATTTCGCACTAAGCTCAAGTGGCTTCCCATTCGTCGTCGCCGGAATGCTCATATATTGTTCCTCCTTTACAGTATTCTGTTCAACCCTCTTCTCCGCACTATCTTCAGGATCGTTTCCATTTCCACTACACTTCCAGCGACTAAGGTCTTCAGATAACCTCATGTTAAAGACCCCTGTCCACAGAACGACTTTCTACGATTGGTCATATTCAGTCGAAGCTGTTCGATTGTGGAATGCCTTACCTGTAAATGTTCGTAACGTGTAACGTGTAAACGTGTTAAAATGTTCTATTTATCATTTGATGGTTGGGTAATGGGTTCCTATAACTCCATCTCTATCATCAGACCCTCGATACCTCATTTGACCAGAGAACTTATGAAGACAAACCCAATACCCAATGATTTATTAATAAATTATTCTTATTCTTCTTCTTAATGAAACCAAACTCTAAGGGGTTCCATCATTTTGTTGTTGAGTTCCTGTGACTACATTCCGGCTCCATCATCAGACCCTGGATATCACATAAAACTAGAGAACTCATCAAGACAAACCAAATGAGCCCAAACTCGAAAGGGTTCCATCATTTTATTGTGAGTTCTTGTGACTACCTTCCAGCTCCATCTTCAGACCTGAATCACAACATAACACCAGAGAACTCATCAAGACAACTAAATGAGCCCAATGTCAAAGGGGTTCCATCATTTTGTTAATGAGTTCCTGTGACTACCTTCCATTCCATCATCAGACCCTGGATACAATATAATACCAGATGAATTCATCAAGAGAAACCAACTGATCCCAAACTCGTAGGGGGTTCCATCATTTTGTTGTTGAGTTCCTGTGACTATTTTAGGATGCTTCTCGCCGCTACTTTGGACGCGGCAGACTCAAGCATCTGACTACTCAACAGACGCGACAACAGACGCAATAAAGCCCCTCCGTAAACGCCCTTGAGACATCTTAAGCGATCCGAAAGACAAAATCGCTGCCGTAGTGAAGACAGTGACAGAGCCGTCCAACCCGTCCTCACGATCTGACAACACACTTAGACACAAACACCGACCTCGCCGGCGAGGTCGAAGGTCCGTAATTAAAGTCGATGTTATTCGCCTACGAGTTTCTTGCCAATTCTTCTCGAAGGTGTATTCCGAATCGGTGGTCAGTCATGCAAATAATTCAAAGCCATTTCTCAGAGCCCCTCGATTACTACCAAAAGTAGTAATCCAGGGGTGTTTAGTCAGACCCCCGTAATCACTGGCAACTGTCCAAGCCGAGTTCGTACCCACTGGGTGCCCTTGAGCAAGTTGCCAAAACTTAACTTTGGCGTGCGCTTCTGCGTCACGCATTGCGGCGGAGCGCTCTCACGCCCGCACCTGTACGCTGTAGAGGTCAGTTATAGACCAACAGCATATGTACATCCTAAAAAAAAAAAAAAAAAACCTGTCTTTCCTTTTTTGGCTAAGCAACGAGTACAATCGAAATGATTCGCAGCGAATATCAGTGCTATAGTTGAGTCCAGCGATAAGTGATTAGAGTGTAAAGTCGAATTCAAAAGTGACTTACTGTTAATTTTTGGGTTAATTTATTTTTCTGATTTTTCTGAATATGCAAACCCTAGAAACTCTTTTCCTTCCAATGTCCACGTGACCTTTACGCGCGTGTGCATGACACACCAATATGTGTCACGGGATAGTTGACCGCCGAGCAGAAATACGAAAACAGCTGTTCAGGCTTGAAGGGCAATGCTTTCAGATAAAACTTGGCATAATATGAGACATAAAAACCAATGACTCACCGAGAAGAGCGCCGCGCAGTGCCGCGAGATTTTATAATAAAAGTTCCGGGCGGTACTGCAATGGATATGTGCGTGCGTAGCGCTTACCATCGAGTGAGTCATCAGCTCGTCTCGTCACTCAGTTATTAAAAAAACCTAACCTAACCTTACCCTTACCATATGTTTTATCAGCGATTTTCTAATAGTCCCTCGTTCGCACACATAACCACAAACATATCCCATCTAATCCTGACCCCAAACACAACAGTACCAAAATCAAACTCCCACTCCATTCAGTCGCTAATAATTAGCTGGCAACCTATTACTCCATTACATTTTCTTGACGCCTCAACAATAGCTGGATTTTCTGCGAGAACACATCGCTCTTTCTGTTTGAAGCATGAACGTAGCTAGGGAGGGCACGGAGGGCCAATTTAACCTAAACTTTAATGAATTGAGACAACCACTTGTCATTATGAGTATCAATTCAAAGGCGTGGCGTTTTTAAATCGTTTCTTAATATTGAGAAATGTGAACAAGTCAAAAGTAAAAGGAACAAGTAAGTGAAGCTTGAAAAAACGTTACTAAAATGCTGTTATTTTTTCCCTTTTCCTTAATTATTGCTCCTATTTGCTGTAAATTTTTGGATACTGGAGTACAATAAAGTATTATCTATCTATCTATCTCAGAGGGTTGGTCATATTTCCCGAAAAACCGATAACCGTTGGTTGGAGTAGACGAGATATAATTAGTTGATATGTTTATTGGTGATGGTCAATAGGTAAAAAAAATATGAGTATAGGTCTTTCGTTCTGAGTTCTTTCAATATCAACGTCACCCCCAAATCCAGCCCTCACTACTTTCACCTGTCACGCCCCGGGCTTCATCAATTTGCTACAGTAATCGCGGCACTGACACACGCGGGGGAAGAGAGGGGAATTGAATCTGCCTCGCACTTGCCTCTTAGGTCACCTTAGTTATTATTGCCTGTATTGCGTTTATAGATGCGAATCGTGGAGTAAAATCCAAAATGGTACATCCATCTGTTTGTGTTCTCATGTGTGAAATAGGTGCCTTGGTTGATATGCCCTTGAATAACTAATGTTACGCTAATTACCAACGTAATAATAATGCATACATACAACATAAGATAAGAAAGAGTTTTTTGAAGGCGGTGCCAAGCCGAGCCATAATTATTAATATGGTTGAGCTTATTCAAAAAGATAATGTATTAAACGGCTTGACGTGCTATTTATAATAATAAGCTTTTAAAGTAATTATCTACAAAAACTTTATCATTAACGTTTATCATTTTGTGAACGTGTGAAAGTTAAAATCTGCGCTTGTGAGTCTCTTATTTTGTCTCTTCTGCTTTTCGTGTTTTGTATGAGAGTGCGTCATAGACAACTGCATATTACTTCGTACGGAGATAGAAATGTATTAAATTTGTATAGATATTAGATTTGAATGATGCCTGGGTTTAGCACCGCCTTCAAAAAACTCTTTCTTATCTTATGTTGTATGTATGCATTATTATTACGAAGGTAATTTTGAAAAAGTGACACTGATCTGGCTCAATTGTAATTATTTAATTCATTTTAGTGGTTGTTTACAAAATAACATTTTTATTATGAAGTTGTTTTTATTTTTTTGGAAAAATATTGTATATTTTATTTTTGGTGGCCTAAGCAAACATCGGAAAGAATATATGCCAAAGAAAATAGTAGACTCAGTCACTTTAGACTCAAAGCGTTGGTAAATTAAAACCAAGGATTAATAAAACCTACATATATAACAACTGAATTAGTTTTGAGCATTTTCCATTATTTGGTTGTTGCGTTCCTGTGACTACCTTCCGGCTCCATCATCAGACCCTGAAAACCACATAACACCTGAGAACTCATCATGACAAACCAAATGAGCCCTAACTCGAAGGGGTTCCATAATTTTGTTGTTGAGTTCCTGTGACTACCTTCCAGTTCCATCATCCCTGGATACCACATAAAACCAGAGAACTCACCAAGACAAACCAAATGAGCACAAACTCGAAAGGATATCATCATTTTGTTATTGACTTCCTGTGACTACCTTCCGGCTCCATCATCAGACCCTGGATACCACATAACACCAGAGAACTCATCAATACAAACCAAATGAGCCCACACTCGAAGGGGTTCCATCATTTTGTTCTTGAGTACCTGTGACCACCTTCCGGCTCCATCATCAGACACTGGATACCACATAAAACTAGCGAATTCATCAAGACAAGCCAAATGAGCCCAAACTCGAACGGGTGCCATCATTTTGTTGTTAAGCTCCTGTGACTACCTTCCGGCTCCATCATCATACCATTGATACCACATAAAACCAGACATGATCTCATCTGGCAAGTACATTGTACGAATTGAGCGGATTCAAAAGAAATTCATCAGATACCTTTGCTACCGTTTAAAAATACCTTACAAATCCCCTTCGGCCTCATTCGAAACCAAGGTTCGAAACCAATTTCGAAATCGGTTTCCAAAAAGGGATAAATATTTCTATCTTTGAAACTTGTTTCGATAAAAGGATATAAATTATTTCATCGAAACTCGGTAAATAATGACAAAATATCAACTAATTGATTACAAATACTTTCTTGAATCTGATGATTATTTGCATTTGTACAAAAAAAATGCATCTTCTTCCGCTTTCTAAGAGAAGGGAAATAGCTGATGTCACATACTTACTTAACGTACTGTCTAACCTTGTTGATTGTCCCGAATTGTTAAGTAAGCTTAAATTAAATGCTCCATCTAAACCTGTTAGATTTAACCCATTACTGAATGTACCGTCAGTGAATACAAACTATAGGCGGAACTCCTATCTAAGGAGAGCGAGTAAGTACTTCAACATATTGAGTAAGCGCTTTGATATCGATCTATTCTGTACAAGTATCGCATCGGCTAGACAGCGGTTGAGCAGAGATTTTTTTGGCTAATATTTTCGTTTTCTTTACCATTAGTTGATCTATTAGTAATTTGATATGTGAGTTTATATTGTTAAAGTTAGTTTTAAGCTATAGTGTCACTATCCGTGAAGGCCTGTAAATGGCATCCTGTTATTATTATTATTATACTAGTCTGTATTAAAATGTTGTTGGTCTTCCAATAAAAAAAAAAAGGGATTCCATCATCCGATTGTGTAGTTCCTTTTACTACTACTACTGCTGCTGCTGCCGTTGCTGCTGCCACCGCCACCGCCGCCGCCGCCACCGCCGCCACCGCCGCTGCTGCCACCACTGCTGCTGCTGCTGCTGCTACTGCTGCTGCTACTGCTACTGCTACTACTACTACTACTACTACTACTACTGTAGTTTTTAATTGTCATCAGAACTACACCCATGTGCAAAACTTCAGCATCTTTGGACATCCTTAAATTGTTCAAAATTGACTTACAATCCAGTCCTAAACATTATTATTTATTTAATACTTTATGCACAAAAACAGTGTACAGAGGAGGAGTTAATGCTAAGACAGCATTTTCTGCCAGTCATCCTGGTTGTACAAGAAAGATGTGTATAGGCGTGCACTCGAGATATGGACATTAAAATAAAAATGAAGATAAATTAATTGAAATGAATACTAAAATATAAAGCTTTGTAAAATATGTATATACAAATATTATAAATATAAATAAAGTACATATAAATATTATAAAATTAAACGGCTGGTGTTGTTAATAAGTCTTTTTAAATTCTTTCGAGTTAACCGTTTAAAACTTTCTTTAGTTTGACACTTTCTAATGTCAATTAGAAGTGAGTTCCAGAGACGGACTGCTGAAACCTGGAAGGAGTTATCAAGGAAAGAAGTCGTATGAATAGGAGTGGCTAATATAAGAGTGTTTGAAGAGCGAAGTTGCTTGTCATGAGTGTTTGATAGGAAGTTAAATTTACATTTTAAGTATACAGGTGAGTTACGGTAATTTAGGACGGAAAACAAAAGACTAAGAATTCTAAAATTTCGTCGCTCACGGATAGAGAGCCATTTCAGTTTGGATCTGTACTCAGACACGTGATCATACTTTCTGAGGCTATAGTTGAAACGGATACAGTTATTAAGAAGGCGGTCAAGTTTGTTAAGAAGGTCTTCAGTTAGGTCTAAGGAACATACATCGGCATAATCTAGAATGGGAAGGAGAAGTGAGTTTACTAATGTAATTTTGGTATGAGTGGGGAGTTTTTTTTTAAGGCGTAGGATTGAATGAAATGAAGCAAAGAACTTACGAGAAATTTCATTAACATATGGAGACCAACTAAGGTTTGGATCAATTATGACTCCTAAGACTTTAACTGTCGAAGAAAAAGAAATATTAATGCTGTTAAAAGAAAGGGAGGATAGATTGGAATGGTTAACTTTACAGAGACGTCGTGAGCTGCCCACTATGATTGATTGACACTTGTCAGGATTCACTTTAATACCGTAATTGATCGACCAAGTGAGAAGACGCGACAAATCGTCATTGAGAATTTGAATCGCGCGAGGCAATTCATCAGTGGTGGTGGTGTTATAACGCAGTGAATTAAATTAAAGCTTCTTTAAAGCTACTAAACTAATTTTGATGAAATGAAATACTCTTACTCAAGAAAAAACAATCATTTAATTCGGTTCAGGAATCCCAAGATATTAGAGAATATAAACTATAAAACTGATTTTCTAATAAAACTACTGAACCAATGTTGATGAAGTTTATATTGGACTACACGGAAAGATTACCCTTTTGAATAAAAAAAACAACCATCTAAATCGGTTTAGAAATCTTAGAGATAAACACAAAATAAAGGCAATATAAACACAACATCGAATGGATTTACTCAACAAAACTATTTATTCTCGAAAAATTGCTGAACCAATTTTGATAAAATTAATATGCGGCTACTTAGGCCACTTTCAAACAAAAAAAGAATTTTTAAAATCGGTGCGCAATTGACGGAGATATCGACCGACATACATAAAAAAAATACATTCATAGTGCCGAACATATAACCGTCTGCTTTTGTGAAGTCAATTTAAAATAAAAATGAAACAAGGAAACTATACACCAAAACAAAGCATACATACATACATACATGGACAATTAAAACAAATAACAAAGAAACCAAACACAAACCAACGCAACCTCTGAAAGTGATGTCAAAAAAAAACATGCGAATAAACTTGTTTTCGTAATAACAGGTTCACGCAGCACAGTTCACGCACTATCTCCATACCAAATTTCATTCAGATTGGTTCAGCCATTTATAGTCGTTAAAAGGTATGAGACAGACAGAGACACGGATATGTTCGCTTTTATACGTATCCGTATAAGTCTGGGGTAAGCAAGATTGGAAGTAAGATTGGAGCCACAGCATTGAAGGTGTGATAATCGATTTAGTCAAGTAGATTTAGAGCAAATAGGCTGTGACAGATACACGAGTGATCCTAAAAGGGTTCCTTTTTTTTCATTTGGACGTACGGAGCCCCAGAAATTAGCATTATCCCAACAATGCATAAACATAAACAGAAACTTTTTATAATTCCAACAAATAATTTAGTAAGTTCTCTTCCGGGACCAAATCAGGTTAGTTGGCCCCGAGTGGCGCCATCCGGCAGCTCTCGACTCTATTAACTTTTATGTGAACACCGTCACTCGTTACAATTAGAGAATAGCGTTCTTGCTTTACTTATGTTATTTCAACTTTACTACTTCGGACGTTTTAACTTAGCTCTAAATGTGTTACGGATGGAGAGGGATCGTTAAGAGAATAACATTTATTTTAACTTTAGCAATTTAGTGGAGATTACTTTAGGTATGTGTCTCTTGTGTTTCAACTTCATCGGTCCAGTAGATTCGGAGCAAAGTATTGTTGTCAGACAGTGGTATATGGGAACTTGGATGTCATTCATACTAAATAAAGAAAATAACTCGCTTTAAAGCTAAAAAAACACGGCTGCCCTGCCTAAAAAGAACTTATATGCCAATATATTATATACTATTGGAATGTTCTTATCAATTCCTTTAATTTGATAACCATATTATAAAATTCGAAGAAAAAAAATTTTATTCGCATTTGAAAATGGAGCAGACGGGCAGCTGCATGTCCATGTTTTATCATCCACTGCAATTACAATGGCACGTGGCCATTAGTGTGGCAATGCAAAAACCCTTTTTTATGGGGGAGCAGTGGACGAATTCAGGCGGGAGATGATCCTTTTTAGGGTTCCGTATACAAAGTTTTGAAATCGAACCCTATTCATTCATTTATTTATTTATTTTCGGATCATTAGTACAATAGAGGTTAATTATTCCTGTTCATAACAATTCTGTTAGCTTAATCTGGTGTCAAAAATTTATTTTGGTTTGCCATAGTCGGCTAAAAATGTAAGCTATGACACACCTATACCTGAAAACAAAACGATTAATACCTCGCTTATAAAAATCGGACCAAGAGGGGCCAGGCAACGGTGGAACATCCACATACCAAAATAGATACATTCATACATATATACATAGTCAGTTAAACTCATTACCTTTCCCTTGCTTTGCCGTATTTGGGTAATTAGAAGGCACCCATATAGGTAACAAAGCGATAAAACCTTTTTTATAGAATCCGTAATTGAATAAAAGCTTTCTTCAATCAACAATTTCTCCAATCCAATACAAAATCTCTATACGGTAAATTAAGTGTTTTGGAACAGAATTGTATAGGAACTGTAAGACGTGCAGCATACTCACAGTTTTTTCATATAAAGTTCGAGTGTTGGCCCAGGCATTCTCAGTTCCAGCTTCGTCACTAGACGTTTGTTCGTGTTAGTAGGTAATTAGATTATACCATATCGAACTATTGTTGTGGCAACGCTTTCCGTCTGTCTGTCCGACCATCTGCCTTCAACTTTGAGGGCCTACTTTTTGACTTTTTCGTAACTTTATTAACAATTTCAGTCATTAATACCCTCACTTCGAATACACAAAAAAACTCACGCACATCTATAATAAAACAATAACGCCAACTCCAGCAAAAACAATCTCCTGTAAACCTCCTGTTTTTCTCCCCATCGTGGTACAAATAGAATGGTAAGGTAAAATCTTTTATATACTACTAATGGTACGTAGGTACAAATATAACCCACCATTTGGAATGTGAGCAAACACATTAAACCTCTTCAGAGATCAGTGTGAAGACACACAAATAGAATTCTAATTTGGGGTGATTACACTCGGAGCAAAAAAAGGAATGCAATGTCCCGTTTTATAAAACGTATTGGTATGGAAATTGAACCTCCGGTGCACCGATACAGTTACTAATAAGTAAGCGGGCAGGATAATTGCAGCAATTGTACAGCTAGCCAAAATGATACTGCAACCTAGAGCAACAATATTGGTATACTCTGTGCATAACCTAATGCACTTGTCATACTAATGCTCCAAAATTTGCCAAAAAAGTAGCCGGTACGATGGTGGCTGAGCTATAATATACTAACGCGCATTAGAATCGCCTACCGGATTCGATGCTAACTGTTCCCAATGATCTTTCTACATTTCTTTCTTTTGGATTTCTATAGCTCGAGCTTCGGTAGTCAGGTGAAGCTGGCGTCCCCGGTTGTTGTTAATTAATAACAGTCGTTAAGCCACGTCAGAATCAAATTATGACATCAGAGGCCGGCACTTCCTCACACAATAAGAAAGGTAGTTTTGTTACTTGTATTATCAAGACGTATACACTGCCGATATATGGGGCAAAAAAGTCGGAAACTGCAGAATGCGTGTTGGCGGCCCCGGACGTCACTTCCGCCGCTCGAGGCGATTTATTGCACTGCTTGTAGTAGTACTGGGGCATAGGCACAGAATAAATAATATGGTTAGGTATAGGTATAGGTTAGAGTCGTAGACAACAAATGATTCAAATTGAGAAACACCTTCTGTTTTCTTATGGAAGTCGATCTGAATAAGAAAAACCAATCTGTATCGAAAAATCTTCAAAAAAATATATGTTAATTTACATCATATAAAGCGTCTACATACTATAACCCCTCTTTTTTTATTCGGGGAGAAATCTATACTTATAATAAAACTGTAACGGGTCCAATTCTGTACATTAAAGATATTTTGAAATATTTTTTGGACCGTACTCTAGATTCGATACTGAAGCCAAAACTATGTTCATTTTCTTTTTTGTCTGTCTGTCTGTATCTTGGCTAGGCATCACGCCGAAACTACTGAATGAATTTAAATGAAACTTGGTATGATTTGAGTTCATACTTCGAAGTAGGACATTGGATACTTTTCATCCCGAAAAAATAATGGGTTCCTGCAGGATAGGCGTTGAAAGTTATTTAAATGAACACGTATCACGCTGAAACTACTCGACAGATTTTGTCGAAACTTGGCACAGTCATAGTTTATATAATGGGTAAAAATTGAAGATACTTTTTAACCAGAAAAATAAAGTGTTCCTGCGGGATAATGTCCCAAATTCTGTAAATTAATGATATTTAATAAAAAAATGGGGTCCGTTCTATGTTCAATACTAAAGACAAAACAGTTTATTTTTTATTTTTGTCTATCTGTCTGTCTGTCCGTCTGTCTGTCTGTACCTTGGTAGTGCATCACGCCGAAAATACTCAATGAATTCAAATGAAATTTGGTATGATTTGAGTTCATACTTCGAAGTAGGACATTGGATACTTTTCATCCCGAAAAAATAATGGGTTCCTGCAGGATAGGCGTTGAAAGTTATTTAAATGAACACGTATCACGCTGAAACTACTCAACAGATTTTGTCGAAACTTGGCACAGTCATAGTTTATATAATGGATAAAAATTGAAGATACTTTTTAACCAGAAAAATAAAGTGTTCCTGCGGGATAATGTCCAAAATTCTCTAAATTGAAGGTATTATCTAAATTTTTTTGGAGGCCGTACAATACTAAAGCCTACACTGTATTTTTTTATTTTTTGTCTGTCTGTCTGTACCTTGGCAGCTTACCACGCCGAAAATAATCAATAAATTCGAATGAAATTTGGTATGATTTGAGTTCATAACTTCGAGGTAGGACATTGGATACTTTTCATCTCGTAAAAATTAAGTGTTCCTGCAGGATAGGAGTGGAAAATTATTTAAAAGAACACGTAGCACGCTGAAACTACTGGACGGATGTTGATGCAACTTGGCACAGACATATTTTATAAGATGGGTGAAAATTATGGATACATTATGTACCGAAAAAAAAAATAGTTCCTGTGGGATATGGGTCCAAATTCTGTACATTAAAGATATAGTTTTTTTTTGGAAGTTACTCTATATTCGACAATGAAGCCTAAACTGTATGTTTTTCATTTTTGACTGTATGTCTGTCAGTCTGTATCTTAGCCACGCATCACGCCGCCGGAACTACTGGATGAATTCAAATGAAACTTGGTATGATTTGAGTTTATACTACGAAGTAGGATTAGGATACTTTACATCTCGAAAAATTTATGGGTGGAGGATAGGGGTTGAAACTTATTTAAAAGAACACGTACCACGCTGAAACTAATGGACGGGTTTTGATACAACTTGGCACGGTCTTAAGTTATATGATGGGTTAAAATTGATGACAGTTTTTATCCCGAAAAAGTAAAGGGTTTCTGCGGGATATGGGTCTAAAGTTATGTTAATATTTAAGTAATAAAAAATATTTTTTGGATGGTTCTCTATATTCGATACTGAAGCCAAACTGTTTTACATTTTAATTTTGTCTGTCTGTTTGTCCGTATCTTGACCGCGCATCGCACCCAAACTACTAAATGAATTCAAATGAACATGCTCTTGGGTGCTTTAAAAAAGGTATTGAACAACTTTTGTTTTTGTTTTCGTGCCTTTCTTTCTGTTTGTCTGTATGTTTGTTTGTTCACACATCACGTAAAAACTACTGGACCGATTGCAATGCGGTTTTCATTGTTAGATAGTAACTTAGGAATTGATTTAAATCTGGTGTAATTGGTATCTCAATCCGGTGAGTTAGAAGCCGAGCAATTGATAAAATTATTTTTGACGGCTGAAGATACTTTGTTCATTTGAGGACCAATATACCAACATTTGTTTGCATATTGTTCCTTGAATAGCACATTATGGTACTTTGAACCTAAAGAAAAAACCACGCGTGCGTAGCCGCGGGTACAGCTAGTATATAATATATGTAATCCCAAATTGCAATGTCCATTAACAAATAATTCCACAGAACAAACATCAATTCACTAATCCACTAATTTCTTCTGAATCCATCATCTTTCCCCTGGTATACTCAAAACTGAAGGTTTACCATTGAATTTTAAACCTTATTATATCGTCCCAATCACGACTACAAATTGTCCTCGATGGCACTGTGACAGAAACCTCACAAAAAAACTGGCTCAGCAGAGTCCCGCTGTGAACGAGGATGGTTGTGTCCGTGACTGAACTACACGTGACGGAGGGTAGAATGGAGTTTTTGTTCTACCTACTGTATTTCAAATTTGTCAATGAGGTCATATTTTACATTTGTTTCAGCCAGTGTCACCATAATCTATACTTATAGGTAACAAAAAGCCTGTACAATGAAGATAATTTAAAAAATGATTTAGGTGGTTTAAAATAAGCTACTGAACAAGATTACTTTTTTTTTATATGGATACGTCTGTCTGTCTGTTTATTCGCGCATTAATCTATACTAATAAGTAACAAAAAGCCTATACAATTTATATGGGTATGTCTGTCTGTTTGTCTGTTTATTTCTAAAACTACTGGACTGATTGCGATGCAGTTTTCACTGTTGGACAGCTGAAGATTTGACTTACAAACTGTCTCAAATTTTCCTAACCCTATTTCCATTCTACCTCCTTTATGTCAGCAAGCCCTGCGGTCCTAAAACTGTTGAGGCGCCCGGTCCGTAATTGTCATTTCAATTATTGTAGCGCGCTCGGCCCTCTAACCGCGAGAGTGCAAATAAATTTGATGCTTTGTATGTGAAAGAAATACAAAGAAAATTTTGTTAAAAAGATGAATAGCACTGTCCAAAGTATTAAAAAAAAGACAAATACTATACTTAGAGTTTTAAATTATATTTAAAACATTCTGCGTTGGCTTCTTCTATAAGGTTTTAAGTATAAGTATGAATATTGAAATAAGGCACGTATATCTAGCCTTGTAGTCCCGTTGGTTTCTCTTAGACCACTAGGAATAGTTAAATTTCGTCGTCCCATTAATAGGAAAAAATCTGGGACCACGAGAAGAAATGAAACCAGCTTACTCAGAATATTTCAAAGTGACAATAAGGAATGATAAGAAAATCTCAGAAACAACTCTGCTGCCATCGACTTGAAAATCAACAACTAAAGAGAAACTATAATAAAGCTAATTGGCAAAAACTTCTTTGTAATTTGACTATTGCCAATATTGGTACACTGATACCAATATTGGCAATATACCTTTGGTCTTTAAGTGACCGCTGTTTTGTAGAGAATTTGTAAAGTTGGAATGAGATAACTGCCCAAAGTTTATCTTCACTATGATGTTAGACGGGTTAATTCTAATTCAAATTTTGATTCATAAATGAAATGATGAAAAATTCATTCATGAAAGTTATGAGACTAGGAACGGATATAACAAACAACAACCCAAGTACAGTCATGAAACTCTGTGGGGAATAAATGTTTATATGTTCAGAATAAATAAATGTTAATATGTTCAGAATAAATAAATGTTTATATGTTCAGAATAAATAAATGTTTATATGTTCAGAATACGAGTATCATAAAGATTGTTTATCCACAACTCCCAAACTCAAAGCGATTTATAATTATATTTGACTTAAGGATTTACTATAAAAAACTATTCCAATTGCTGGAGGTTACAAATAAAAAATTAGTTATTCAGATAATAATTCACTCATTCATTATCTATAGATCCAATAAAATCCTGTCTCAAGTCACCGAACCGTCCGTTCCGAAAAATGCGCATTTGTATTAATCCTTCATACCATAAATTCTCATGTAGTTGACGTTATGCAAACCAACATATTTAAATTGCTTTTCCATTTTAAAAGCACTGAAAACTGTTATGCAGTACAGTATAGTACAGTATTTTCCGGTACTAAATAATGTCGCTGTCATTTACCATGTTGTAAAAATAAGCCAATGGCTTTTCATGAGACTGATTACTGGCGATATTTATAACTATGTCATTTACCTAGTGCATAGTAGCTACTATGTCTAGTGCTTCTATCACATTCAGGCTAACACTTCCTTACTATTATCTATGGTAGGACTCATTCGCCAGATTTGGGGAAGTCTTCTGACCGACTTTTTCCGTCTTACCACAACAGGGTCTCTTGTTCTGATTCCAAAATCATAACATGATACAACTTAAATGTAAACTTATGTTGACGCTGATGCATTGATTCATGTAAGTTTGTACTAGCATCGCAATAAATATAGATAAATATACCGGTATAAAAATCAGTACCATTGAAAAGGTCTTGTAAGAGCTACCTTATCACCATAATAATTATAGTATTCTAACCGTACTGAAATAATAATAACGTAACTATCAAAATAAATGACATATTCTCAACTACAGTTTTACAATTTATCTACCTAAGTATGTTCCATCAAAACTTTCAGGTTACGCAGTCCTTGCGCCATTTCCATACGCCAGGGTCAACCATGTCAAATTTACCAGTGTTACGTATATCGTGAAAAATGGGTTTTTGCAACACTAACAATAACCTCGCGGATACATCACCATACGTCAAAATATGCTCACAAATGTATGAAATACGGAATATTTGGCTAATGGCTGGTTCCTATATTTTAAAACGAGCCGCCAATTATATAGTGTGTTTTGCAATCCAGTGACATTGGGTTTGATCTTCAGCCAATTACTTTTAGTAAGTTATGTTCGGATTTGCCATCGCTCCATGCTGTGGGTATATTAAGCGGTCCTGGTTGCTAACAATAATTAAGCCGTATTTGAAGCCAAGGAGGCCTGTCCACCTCTGAAACCAAAGGTCAGCATTTACACTACGTTAGCATTATAATTCTATGTAAATTTCTGGAAAGTTTGTGTGTGCACTACTGTGTGGTGTTCATGATACATATATTACACACACAAAACAAACTGTTAAACACACCCTTTCTCTCTCTTTCTCTCTCTCTCTCTCTCTCTCTCTCAGACACACACACGCACACCCTCACACACGCATACACACACACGCACACATACACACACTCATACACAATTACATTAAGGCTTGGGATTGGAATTCGTACTATCTTTTCCGCCCTCATCGCCCGCCCGCCCATATGCCAAAGTGACAAAGTAGACAGACAATAACCTCATACATTTTTATTATTATTATTTTACTATTTATGTGAACAATGATAAACAATTTTATATAAAATATTCTATAAAGTATTTCAAACATTGTAAATTAATTGAATCATAATTGTAACTTTCGAGTGCGGCACTATGAATGAAAATCATACAAGGGTATCTAACAAGCTCTGAAATATATCAAGATCTGCAACAGGTGTGTCGGGTCTTTACGTCACGCTAATACCCGTGACGTCTCGACTGACCTGCTGCTTTACCATGGAACATTAGTATTGCTATTTTCTCTAATGTGTCTTGGTTTATATAATGGTAACGAACCATTTGCATATATTATTATAATTTTACTTTACAATTTTGTATGTACGAGTAGATCTCAAATAGTGTCCTATAGAGTCAATGCCAAGATATAGATATTAATTATTAATGATATTGAAAAGTAAACTGGATTAAAATAATATAAATCGTTAAGAATTTCCTGAAACTACTCATTTAACAGGTAAGTAAATGAAAATGCAAGTGCCAATTCTTAAAAACTTCCTTTAAAACCATTCTGTTTAAAATTCCGCAACATTTAGGAAATTACAAAATTTATAACTTCTTAAACTTTAAAATATTAACACATAACACAAGACAAATCTTAGAAAACTGGCGACAATGCTAAAGACAAACCTTGCCCGTAAACACACAGCACCTTACTTTTATACCGTCCCAACAGTAAGGTAAAAAGTTAAATAAACATTTAAAGCGCTTCAAATCCTAAAATGACCGTAACATCATCCGTCGACCATAACTATTTCATAACTTCATAACCTGCCGTAAGAAAATAGCTTTAACTCGGGTTTAAATCTGATGCAGGTGTTGTCAATACGATTTGTTACTGGGCTGTGTTTAAAGATTTTGTGATTTTCAGGCCGCATGGATGGAAAGTAAATACTTTGGTCCTTTAAAGGAATATTAAGTGACTACAACTATATTCATTGGATTTCACGATTTGTTACTGGGCTGTGTTTAAAGATTTTGTGATTTTCGGGTGGCATAGATGGAAAGTAAACACTTTGGTGCGTTAAAGGAATATGTACATACAATTACATTCTTTGGATTTATTTATATTCTTTGAATGTATAAACGGTATACAATATTGTAAACCGAATATTTTTTCTTGTTTTTTTATCTTGCCGTTATTACAAAAGTAGGTAGGTACTTCACGATTAAAATCTTAGTTAATTAAAGTCCTATTACTGTGCTAGTAAATCTTGTAATACTCGAATCACACATAGCTGAAGTTTTTTAGAGAACATTATTTTTTTACATCTCAAATACGCATACACTTTAGGGCTTTGTAGCCATTTTAATTTGTGTCAATTAAGGTCTCTGTAATCGGGCGAGAGACTGTCTCGAAGACAACAAAAAGCTCTACCCTACTACTCACGGGCCGCGCGCTGCTTCGTCTGACCACGGCTGATCTCACCGGAGGTATACCTCGCCATAGAATCACCGCCATTTATACTCAGCGCCCTGTGAAATTAGATTGCGTTACTTAAATTGAAATCTCTTTGTGAAAGCGCGAACAAAAGGAGTTCTGTTCCTGGTTAATGTATGAATATTATAGAGGGTTGAAAGGCTGGCAGAGAAACTTTAGAGCAGCAAGCAAAGGAACAATTATGGACAGTTACGTAATAATTATTGGAATATGGTATGATAATTTTTGGCTTTTAGGGTTCCGTTCATCCGAATAAAAAAATGCAACCCAGTATCACTGTGTGTGTCAGTCTGTCCGTCTGCACAGCCCATTTACTCCGAATCTACTGAACTGATTAAGTTGAAATTTGGTGAACATATGAATTTCTGTGATAGGTCACGTTTAGGAACACGTACCCCACGCGCGTGCATAAACTGGTTTTTGTGTTGAGTTTTGGCTGCCGCAGCAGCCGCGGGGTACTGAGCTATTATATAAATGAATTTCGAATGTCAAGATCACTTTCGGGAGGAAAATATTTTTTTTAAGTTTTGTGGTCTGTACCATGTAATATATCAAATGATTGGTCTTATTGTGTAGTTTTTTAAGTTTTGTGGTCTGTACCATGTAATATATCAAATGATTGGTCTTGTTGTGTAGTTTTTAAGTTTTGTGGTCTGTACCATGTAATATATCAAATGATTGGTCTTGTTGTGTAGTTTTTTAAGTTTTATGGTCTGTACCATGTAATATATCAAATGATTGGTCTTGTTGTGTAGTTTTTAAGTTTTGTGGTCTGTACCATGTTATATATCAAATGATTGGTCTTGTTGTGTAGTTTTTAAGTTTTGTGGTCTGTACCATGTAATATATCAAATGATTGGTCTTGTTGTGTAGTTTTTTAAGTTTTGTGGTCTGTACCATGTAATATATCAAATGATTGGTCTTGTTGTGTAGTTTTTTAAGTTTTGTGGTATGTACCATGTAATATATCAAATGATTGGTCTTATTGTGTAGTTTTTTAAGTTTTGTGGTCTGTACTATGTAATATATCAAATGATTGGTCTTGTTGTGTAGTTTTTTAAGTTTTGTGGTCTGTACCATGTAATATATCAAATGATTGGTCTTATTGTGTAGTTTTTTAAGTTTTGTGGTATGTACCATGTAATATATCAAATGATTGGTCTTATTGTGTAGTTTTTTAAGTTTTGTGGTCTGTACTATGTAATATATCAAATGATTGGTCTTGTTGTGTAGTTTTTTAAGTTTTGTGGTCTGTACCATGTAATATATCAAATGATTGGTCTTGTTGTGTAGTTTTTAAGTTTTGTGGTATGTACCATGTAATATATCAAATGATTGGTCTTATTGTGTAGTTTTTTAAGTTTTGTGGTCTGTACCATGTAATATATCAAATGATTGGTCTTGTTGTGTAGTTTTTTAAGTTTTGTGGTATGTACCATGTAATATATCAAATGATTGGTCTTATTGTGTAGTTTTTTAAGTTTTGTGGTCTGTACCATGTAATATATCAAATGATTGGTCTTATTGTGTAGTTTTTAAGTTTTGTGGGCTGTACTATGTAATATATCAAATGATTGGTCTTGTTGTGTAGTTTTTTAAGTTTTGTGGTCTGTACCATGTAATATATCAAATGATTGGTCTTGTTGTGTAATTTTTTAAGTTTTGTGGTCTGTACTATGTAATATATCAAATGATTGGTCTTGTTGTGTAGTTTTTTAAGTTTTGTGGTCTGTACCATGTAATATATCAAATGATTGGTCTTGTTGTGTAGTTTTTAAGTTTTGTGGTATGTACCATGTAATATATCAAATGATTGGTCTTATTGTGTAGTTTTTTAAGTTTTGTGGTCTGTACCATGTAATATATCAAATGATTGGTCTTGTTGTGTAGTTTTTTAAGTTTTGTGGTATGTACCATGTAATATATCAAATGATTGGTCTTATTGTGTAGTTTTTTAAGTTTTGTGGTCTGTACCATGTAATATATCAAATGATTGGTCTTATTGTGTAGTTTTTTAAGTTTTGTGGGCTGTACTATGTAATATATTAAATGATTGGTCTTGTTGTGTAGTTTTTTAAGTTTTGTGGTCTGTACTATGTAATATATCAAATGATTGGTCTTATTGTGTAGTTTTTTTTTAGATGTTTCGTTTTAAAGTAATTTAAGAAAATTAATGGAATTGACCGTTCTCCCTCCCTCGATCTCCTAAATAGAGCCTTAAATATAGAAAAAATACAGAGATTAGTTATTCAGGTACACATAACAAAAAAACTATAAGAAGTGAATGGTATTAAAATAACATGGCTAGAAGTCTCTATATTGTGACTGTACATTCATCGAACCCCCTTCACGCGAGTTCAATTCGCACTTGTTTGGTTTCTTTAAAAAAGGATTGATGCGTTTAAATACGTACAAATAGCAGCAGAATCAGATCGATTAGAGGAGGAGATGGTGGTGTTCTATTATACAAGTTAATTTTGTAATATTATAAACCCCCGACCAAACATAGTTTAGTTTTTAACAGTTACCTAAATGCTCCTTTTCATAGTTTATTGGTGCCACAGGTCCATTTGATTTTGGTATTAAGCTACTTGTCACCAGATCCTCACATCCGCGGGTGCGGAGAATGCCATCGAAACTTTGGAGCACAAACTCAAAGTTCATCTACAACAGTGTCAAAAGGAGCGATTACGTACAAATAAACAAAGGTGAGCGCGAAAAAGAGGTAGGGTAGCGACTGACTCACGCGTGATCTTTTGGTTTGGTATTTCTTCATTGGCGCTGGTTTTGGTGCGCCAAGCTGTTTTTCTCATCCACTCCTAGTTGAGTTGCTAATTTTCTTGTATTATTGATACTCAATGCTTGCAAGCAAATAACGCGGCAAAATGAGCTAACCTAGCTCATTAATTAGCGGTAAAACTTTTATTTTGAAACCGGCGCGGCGTTCTAACGATGGCGGATGGTGGACGCGAAAGCAATGTAATGTCACAGTACTTAAATACTATAAATGTACTGTGGTAATGTCGTGGTATTTTGAAACCGGCGCGGCGTTCTAACGATGGCGGATGGTGGACGCGCAAGCAATGTAATATCACAGTACTTAAATACTATAAATGTACTGTGGTAATGTCGTGGTATTTTGAAACCGGCGCGGCGTTCTAACGATGGCAGATGGTGGACGCGCAAGCAATGTAATTTCACAGTACTTAAATACTATAAATGTACTGTGGTAATGTCGTGGTATTTTGAAACCGGCGCGGCGTTCTAACGATGGCGGATGGTGGACGCGCAAGCGATGTAATGTCACAGTACTTAAATACTATAAATATACTGTGGTAATGTCGTGGTATTTTGAAACCGGCGCGGCGTTCTAACAATGGCGGATGGTGGACGCGCAAGCAATGTAATGTCACAGTACTTAAATACTATAAATGTACTGTGGTAATGTCGTGGTATTTTTTTCTATCGCTTAGTCTGATGTTTGGAAGGAAAGGAAAGGTGAATGCAATTTAATTGAGAAGCATACCCTCGCCTAAATGATAAAAGTTATAGATGGGTTCTAGATTAACCAATAGGTTTACTGGTCTGATTGCGGTGGAGATCCATGGAAACTCAAGGTATTTGTTTGTTTTCCGAACAGAAAGTATCCAAACAAAACAATTTGTAAAATGTGCCATGCGAAGCAACTTAACATTTTGTTGGTTCCGCTTTTTTCAAAAGTCTAATCGCAAGCAATGTGCGTAAAAACGCATAAAAACACCACCCATATTCCCCTATACTAAGGTATATTCGAGACGTATGGAGCTTATATCTTTTAAAAATAGTAATAAACGTGATAAATTGGAGAAATATATATATTTTTGCAATTTGTGAGTCAAATATAATATACCCATCGTTAGAATATGCAGCAAACGACACTGGGTTGCAAACAATGTTTGGTTCGCAGCCTAACCGAACTGAAGCCACCGTTTAACCGAAGATATAGAAATTCCTCCGTACCAGGCACGTACCGCACCAGTTCCAGCACAGCTATATTATATAGGTAACAGTGAAAACTAAACAACCAGTTAAACCTACATGTCAAATTTTGAATTATTTTAGTGGTTCATTGAATTAAAATTCTGAATTTAAAAAGATACGTGGTCTTAAGTAAATTTTCTTGTTAATTCTTCGTTTTTGTACAGACAGTTTGTGCAGTATCTAGACGAAATACTACGTAAATTGATGATATCAATGCGTATAATCTGCGGTTTGAACGGATAATCGTATCCGGCTTACCTACCGGCTAAACCAGTGGCTTGGGCAACTCTGTACGACTGCCGTAGATTTTTCTACAACTCAAAACTTTGAAGACGTTTGTAATTAATTTGTATTAATTTTTCAGTTATAAAGTAAAGTTGCTGGTCGTAAATATGTTGACGAGAAAACTTTTTAATTTATTTTTACAAGATGGAAAATTGTCAAAGTTGTAGATTGGTCAACAAACTTTTCGTTATTTGAAGTATGCGGTTAACTAGTTGGTGCTCGAAAAACATAATAAATTAATGACATTATATTAGAAATTTTTAAACTGACATGGTCATTATCACAAAAAATTACAAAACGAGATACGAACCACTTAATTATTTTATTATGAATAGCTGATACCATCATCTACCATCTACCAGCATTTACTTCAACTCATCATCTATGATCACGTCGCTTGCAACAAACAAAACAATTATAGAAAATATCCCCTTTGTAATCTTGCCGTAATTGTATTGTACCAACTCATTACTTTCCTCATTCGTAATAATCATCTAAATCCCCTGCAGTCTGGTTTCCGGCACGGCCACAGCACTTAAAAGTCACTGATGACATAAGGCTGGGTATGAAAAATAGAAAGCTCACTGTTCTTACCTTGCTAGATTTTATACCTTAGAAATTTTTAAACTGACATGGTCATTATCACAAAAAATTACAAAACGAGATACGAACCACTTAATTATTTTATTATGAATAGCTGATACCATCATCTACCATCTACCAGCATTTACTTCAACTCATCATCTATGATCACGTCGCTTGCAACAAACAAAACAATTATAGAAAATATCCCCTTTGTAATGTTGCCGTAATTGTATTGTACCAACTCATTACTTTCCTCATTCGTAATAATCATCTAAATCCCCTGCAGTCTGGTTTCCGTCACGGCCACAGCACTTAAAAGTCACTGATGACATAAGGCTGGGTATGAAAAATAGAAAGCTCACTGTTCTTACCTTGCTAGATTTTAGCAATGCATTTAACTCTGTTGATTTTGATACCCTGCTTATAGAGCTTAACAATGTTAAAATCTATTAACGTATCTCCATCAAAGATTGACTAGTTCCATAATTATTTGTATGGATGTTGGCAGCATATCCGCTTTGAAGATTACTTTTCTTCTTGGTGTGATACAAGTGTCGGTGTTCCTCAGGGTGGCGTGCTTTCTCCTCTTCTTTTTGTTATTTTTATTAATTCAATATCTTTTTTTCTCACTTCTTCCTATCATCTCTATGCAGACAATCTCCAAATATACTCACAGGCCTCACCTGACAAGTAAGCTGAGGCTATTGATAACACCAACTCTGATTTATGTTGCATAGCAAACTGGAAATGTTTATATGGTCTACAGCAAATCCTATTAAAACTCAGACCATCGTTATAGATAGCTCCAGAACGATCAGTAAAATTTATTTTTCAACACTTCAACACAAATAGTTTTTGGTGGGGTGGGGTTACTGTATCATTTAGTGCTCAGCTGTTAAAAACCTTGGGGTGATTATTGATAGATTTTTATCCTGGAGTCTGCAACTGCAATCGGTTTGCCGGAAAATGTTTGCTTCAGCAGCTTCTCTGAATAGATTACGTAATTTTTTACCCACTGCGACTAAAGCTGTGCTTGCTTAAACTCTCCTACTTCCCATTATTAATTATGCCGATGCCACCTACTTAGATCTTACAGAAGATCAGCTGAACAAGCTTGAGCGTCTTCAAAACTTTTCTGTAAGGTTTATTTCCGGCCTCCAAAAATACGACCATGTCTCGGAATTTCGTACAAAGCTCAAGTGCCTATTTGCCTTCGCCGCAATACTCACAATCTCTTTCTTCTCTACAACATACTCTTAAACCTTTGTACTCCCTTCTATCTCAAGGAACGATTCCAGTTTCTTCATTCCTCTCCTTGTCTCTAAAATCATCAGAAAACTAGTAACTTAGGCCTGTTTGTTTTTTTTTATTATTGACTAGGCAATCGTTTGACCACGATCTCACCTGATGGAAAGCGATGATGTGATCAAAGGTGTAGCACGCTTACCTACTAGATACCTATTCACTCTTGACTTGAACACGGCATTCCACTCCTTTGCAGTTCTTATAATAAATGAAGAAGCGTAACGCTTCGTTCTTTTGCGAGGTATTTCAACCATAAAAGGGTGGCGCTTTGCTGATCGTCTAGTCGTACGGTGATGAAAAGGTGATGGGGAAATCAGGTTGTGCAGTTCTTGTGCACACTCTCCATAGTGCAATCTGTAGAATACCGACAGGCTTGCTACCTCACGTCGATGCGCCAGACTTTGAAGTTTACTCTTTACCAGAGTGTCATCCTCAATGAGCCTGATAGCACGTCTCTCAATTGAATCCAAAGACTCGAGCTGATACTTGGAAGAACCGTCCCAGAGATGGCAGCAGTACTCCATACAAGATCGGACCTGTGCTTGATAAAGATTCAAAAGCTGTCCCGGTGTGAAGTACCGCCTAACCTTAGACAAAATACCAAGTTTCTTTGCAGCTACCTTGGCTTTGGATTCAATATAAGACCCAAAATTCAGGTTTGATGTGAGTACGATACCCAAAAGCTCCAGATGGTCGCCTATTGGTATTGTTACACTTTAGAAAGACGGAGATCGGTGTAGAGGACTCTTTTTAGCAGAAAACAAACACGTACACGTACCACGTTTCAAATGTTCGTTCGAGATATAAGTGAATCATGACCCCCCCCCCCCCCCCCTGGATCCGCGCTTGCTTGAGTAAGAAGACCTCTAGTGTGGTACTGTATAAATTTCATCAACATTGCTTTATTAGCTTTAAACAAGCTTTAATTTAATTCACTGTGTTATAATGTTTAGGACTGGATTGCAAGTAAATTTTGAACAATTTAAGGACGTCCAAAGATGCTGAAGTTTTGCACATGGATGTTCTGATGACTTTTTTTTTTCCATCCCAGTTACCTAGCCCCAAACTAGGATACCCTTTGCTATGGGCACTAGATAACGGATAAACATACACAGATAAGAATTTTACATCCATGACTCGGAAACAAACATTTCTGCTCATCACACAAATGATTGCACCTTGAAGGATTCGAACCCGCGACCGTTCGATTTCGTACCTAGGATCTCTAGCCACGAGACCAACCGGTCGTCAATTAAACACTACAGTAATTGTACTAGTAGTAGTAGTCAAAGGAACTACACAATTGGATGATGGAATTCCTTCGAGTTTGGGCTCATTTGGTTTGTCTTGATGAGATCATGTCTGGTTTTATGTGGTATCAAGAGTCTGATGATGGAGCCGGAAGGTAGTCACAGGCACTCAACAACAAAATGATGGAACCCTTTCGAGTTTGTGCTCATTTGGTTTGTCTTGGTGAGTTCTCTGTTATTATGTAGTTTTCAGAGTCTGATGATGGAGCCGGAAGGTAGTCACAGGAACGCAACAACAAAATTATGGAAAATGGTCAAAACTAATTCAGTTGTTATATATGTAGGTTATATTCATCCTTGGTTTTAATTTATCAACGTTTTGAGTCTAAAGTGAGTGAGTTTCTACTATTTTCTTTGGCATGTATTCTTTCCGATGTCTGCTTAAGCCACTAAAAAAAATAAAAAAAATGTTTCTACCACTAAAAAATTACCAACGTAATAATAATGCATAAATACAACATAAGATAAGAGTTTTTTGAAGGCGGTGCCAAACCCAGGCATCATTTAAATCTAATATCTTTACAAAATTAATACATACTGTCACGCTTTAAGAGCGAGAACAAAAGAAGTATATAAAAGAAACAAATAATTTAAGATTATAATAATTTACATATTTATTTAAAGAAATAAATTGAGACAAAAAAAGGGGGTAGTCGGCCTAGGTCATATAAGCACACACGTTTTAGGTCCAGGCTACCACACTCTCCTGATGATCTCCCGGGTCCCGTAGTCTGCTGGCAGAGGCGTTCTACGTCCAGCGTCAGCACTCAGCGTCGAGTTGTGATCAAAAATCTTCAAATTAGGTAGGTAGATAAGGTAGTAGAGGTTTCGCCTCTTAATCCTTTAGGTGTTCCTGGAACGTAACGAAGCATCAGGCGCTGCTTAGATGCAGGGTACAAGGGGGTCACCAGGTTCGTAAGGCAAACCAGACAAATTACACATAGCATTTGCAAGTCGAAAGAATTCTAGGCGGTCTTCAAAAAACTATACAGAAACGGCTTGTAAGAATAGATGGATTAAAAAGAGGTAACTGAATGTAAATCACAATCATACTAACATAATCTCCAGATTTACTAACATAATCTCCATGGATTATCTCCATAATCCATCTAACATTCCAGAAACATACTAAATATTAAGCACACCCGTCACCATTTATAACAAAACTACGTAGGTGCAACGGTTCTGATTTAAATATGTTTCTACGCATTAAGCAAGCGCAGTCAAATATTGATTAATGCACAACTTACCCAGTTGGGAACACAATTCACATGTATTTAAGCTAAGGCTTAGCTGCCAAGCTGTATGCAGTTTAGTTTCAAAATATACATTTGAAGATTTAAGGTTTACGTAACTTTTTGTTAGACACAAAGTAATACGTCTTTGCCTTGAGAAGGCTAGCTGCGGTGCAGCGGGCGCGAGCTCTGAGTGCGAGCGTCGCTTCGCTTCTTATCAGTGGCAGCCGAGAACAATAGGATTAGCTGCGTTTGTATCTATATAAAATGGTCTGCATGTAAATTTATGTATGTAAATTATTATATTAGTTTTAAGTAATTTAATTAATAAGTTATTTTGGATAGTTACTATCACTTTTGCGTGTAACACTACGTTACAGTACCCCCTCCCTTAGAATAAGGATTTTACGTGTAGTAAAATACTTTTAATAAATAGATTCTTAGATAAAATTAAAAAACGTATAATAAAAATAGTATTTAGCCTAGGTTATTTAGTTTTCTACTTTTAATTGACGTTTAGATGGCTGCCAACTATTTTCAAGTCTTTTATATGCCAGACACCTAGATCTCGTCCATTCATGTCTTCCAGAACAGGTTTTTCGTTAGCGTTCCGTATCAGCGCTGTGGTACATTGCGGAGCCATTTTGCAATGTGTTATATATTTCAATGGTTCCGTAGTTAATTATTATATTATTGTTTAGTTGTTAAGTATTTTGTTTGATAGATTTATTATTTTAGTATGAGTTTGGAACTAGTTTTGGTTAGCGTAGTACATATAAAAAATATAATTTTGATCGTTTATATTTTAGATTTAAGTTTTACTTATTAAGGTTTTAGTACTAAGATCTTATTATTTGTTAGGAAGATAAACGCAACGTTACAATACCTATCTACGTACGAAGTAATATGCAGTTGTCTATGACGCAACCTCATACAAAACACGAAACGCAGAAGAGACAAAACAAGAGACTCACACGAGCAGATTTTGACTTTCACACGTTCACAAACCGATTGACACGAATACAATGTAGTAAATGATAAAGTTTTTGTAGATAATTACTTTAAAAGCTTCTTGTTTTATATAGGACGTCAAGCCGTTTAAGACATTATCTTTTGGAATAAGCTCAACCATATTAATAATTACCTATGGCTCGGCTTGGCACCGCCTTCAAAAAACTCTTTCTTATCTTATGTTGTATTTATGCATTATTATTACTTGGTAATTTCGAAAAAGTGATACTGTTCTGGCTCAATTGTAATTATTTTATTCTTTTTAGTGGTTGTTTACAAAATATTTATTTTTAATAGGAAGGCGTTTTTTTTTTTTGGAAAAGTATTTTACTCATATTTTCTTTATTGTATTATTATGAGATGTTATGATTGATGTTGTAACCAGAATATTTTCCTTAATTAATGAAATTAATTGTTTTTTATTGTTTTGCAAGGATTGTTTTGCTTGGTCATACTTCAGGGCGTCATTTACGTCTAAAGTACCAACAATTTGTTTTAAAACTGTTCCAACACCTATCCAGGCAATACGTCGACTGCGATTGTCTATTAAATGAGAGATGGATTCAAATTCCTTACTTATGTCAAAAAGTTGCGCTGTCAAAAGTTGTAACATATTGTGACATTCCGCGTCAATTTCCGCAATCCGAGTTTGGCTACACAAATACTTGGTAGTTTCTAAAGCAGCTTTTGAATTTTGAATTTTAAATATGTGGTTTGGAATGAGAAATGTCTATTCGTATTAAAACTTTTAAATTAGCATTATTAATTTTTAATATACCTTAATGATAAAAATAAAGGCCTGAGCTCGAAGTGATCGGCTGGATGTAAGCTGGATGTTTTTGACCTCAAGTTTGAGCTCTGTAAATTATAATTATAATTAAAACTTACCAACAAGTCGTCGAGTTTCACTCATCTCCAAGTCACCACCTACCTACCTACCTAGAAGTACCTAGTACCCGCTAGAGGAGCCACCCGAGGTACCCAGCAACCGCTGGATGAGCTACCCTAGAAGTGCCTAGCACCCGCTAGAGGAGCCGCCCAGAGGTACCCAGCAACCGCTGGAGGAGCTGCCCAGCATTAGCTGGAGGTGCCGCCCAGCATCCGCTGGACGGCCCATTTCTCCACAGCTTCCTCTCACTGCGGCCAAGACACTTTTAGCCGTCAGCACGATCGGTCTTGTGAGCCTGCTTGACCGGCAGTGAGATAACCATTCCCTGTGTACATCGCACGAAGTACACTACCTTACTTCCTACCCCCCTTCCGTCTGCTACCTTAGGTCTCATGGTAACAGACATTCCGTACTTATCTATACATACTTTATATGTTCATATGGTAGATTAGGACACACACGTTAGGGTTATCAGGTAGGGAGGTAGGCGTCACAGTAGGGTAAAAGTAAGGGGACATCTTCTGCTCGTTTGTTCACCCGTGTGTTCACACTGACACACGTCGGGTCGAGCGGTCAGCAGTAGGTGTCTGTAAGCTAGGTAGGTAATTCCGTAACCCATCTACTAGTCACACGCACGTGCGCCTGGCTAGGACGCACGTTTGGTCAAGTGCTGGCTAGTAGGTGGTTGTACATTTGGCAACTAAAATACCAAATTATATATTTTTTATAACTAATAATTTACAGGTTTGACTGTATTTCGGCGGCTTTAACTTCATCGAAATGATGCCGTACATGTCGTCTATTGATGGGTAGAGACAGGGTGTTATTTCTGTGAATCTTTATTACTTTGTAGGGTCCCTTCCATACGGGAGATAGAGCTTTTCGTACGCTAAGATGATTTTTGAGGTATACGAAGTCACCCACTTTATATTGTTGGGATCGTGTGTGAGAGTCACAGTAGTTCTTCGAATTTAATATAGATTTTTGAATAATTCCAGAGCTGTCTAGAATGTTTCAAGCGATTGAACATATTCTGGATATGTCATTCCAGATGGAATTAGGTATGAACGGTTTATTACCAAACATGAGTTCGTATGGGGTGTAATGTGTAGTGGAATGAACTGCTGTATTGTAGGCTAACATGGCCGTATACACGTAATGAGGCCAGTTAGTTTGGTTTTCGTCTACGTATGATTTCAGATATTCAAATAGATATTTTTATTCTCATTGAGCCTAACTTAAAAAAATAGTTTTACCCAGGTTCTATTAATGACAAAGCGATATTCTGAAATCTAGGACTAAATTTAAAAAAATGAGTGAGGCTGATAGTAGTCGTCTAGGATGTGTAACATCTGACCTAGCGCCACACGCGCTCATTGTTCAAATCAAATAGTGCGTGCTTCCTCGGCTTTCTGTTACACACTTCCGTCCCTTTTCACGAAATCACTCCCACAGATTGCAGGAAAGTGAAAGGAAAGATCAAAAAGAAATAATTTATTAATCTTGATGTTTCAAATTGTTTTAGAGGTCCTGAGAAAGTGGCCGCCAGTGTCAGTTCTTACCCGAGAGTGCCAAAAAGATTACAACATTGGCAGAGCAAATGAACAAGCCCAACGTGATTACATAGTAAGTGCTCACTTAGCAACTCAACTTATGACTAAATTATTTAATTAAATTTAATTAACTAAAGTCATATTAACGCAACTTATTGCCGCTCTCATAATTGTCAATTAACACTAATCAACCATTAAATCGTTTGTTCTGTATGGATTTTGACAACTCAATGTTTGATGACTATGTTGTAAATTGACTATTTTGATAGCGGCAGTTAATGGGGTAAAAAACACGGCCCAAATGGCATTTCATTAAGAAGATCAGTTAAATTCTGAAAATTTCTGGCGTAACCTGGCTTGCGCTGGGCATCCAGAAGTTTTTAAAAACGACAGTATTGTTTTAGAGTAGCGTCTATTAGCGATGTTCCAGTCAATTAGTTTTACCAAAGAACATCTCGAGACTAGTATATTTGTCAAGGACACGAAAGCAAATAAAAACTTATTTTTTGTAAATATTAATACTTGCTGTCAATAATTAAAACCAAGAATAAGACAAAAGTTAATTGTGTCATTTTTAAACACCGATTGAAGTAAAATATCTATCTATTTTATATACACCATGTAGGGATATTTCTATTTTTCTCAATTTACTCAAAATTTGTTATAAATAACATAAAGCCCATTTATCAGACTAGACTTCAGAATAACACAAAAATATATTTTTGCGTTGGTAAAATTTTACTTAAAATATGACGAAATGTGAAATAATGATAAAACTAACGATGAATGTTTATTTCAAGAAACGTGAAAAATAAAGTTTAAATATTAGTGTTTTTGTGACAATGTCAGTTTTAAAAAATATATGGAAGATAATTTGAAACCTTCGAACTCCGCTAAAGTTATACGGCGCAAAACTTTTGTTTATAATTTATTTTTAAAATTCAAATTTGTTATCGTCCAAAAAGGCTACGGAGGAATAAAGCTACGGAAGAAGCTTTATTAAAAAGATTTTAAAACCAGCCTTTTTAAGTTTAAGAACTTCTTAAGAGAAGTACTTAAGAGAAGTACTTAAGAGTTCTTAAACTCAAAAAATACTAGACGTCTAGACGGTGTTGATCTGATAGAATATAGCATTGATTAATACTATAATTTTATAATGTTTTCTGAAGAAATAAATTGGAATACTGAATCTATTTTACCATTTTTAATGTATTTAGTACTACGTTTACTGTCATAGCCAAACCATACAAACAAATAAATTGGAATACTGAATCTATTTTACCATTTTTAATGTATTTAGTACTACGTTTACTGTCATAGCCAAACCATACAAACAAATAAATTGCAATACTGAATCTATTTTACCATTTTTAATGTATTTAGTACTACGTTTACTGTCACAGCCAAACCATACAAACAAATAAATTGGAATACTGAATCTATTTTACCATTTTTAATGTATTTAGTACTACGTTTACTGTCATAGCCAAACCATACAAACAAATAAATTGGAATACTGAATCTATTTTACAATTTTTAATGTATTTAGTACTACGTTTACTGTCACAGCCAAACCATACAAACAAATTCTAACTAAAAAGAGTAAAAATAACTCAACCAAAAACTACTTTAAGGTGGTTTAACCCCAGTTTGACCTAAACCTTTTTTGTAGGTACGCAAAGGAGAATCAGTTATGATTCCGATGTATCCTATCCACCGCGACGCCACGTTAAACGCCCACACGTGTTCTAAATATTTGAATTGAGAATGGCAGTCACAAGGAACCAAATCAGAAAATGAATAGGGCCATAAATCGATTCCTATGATTCTAAAAACGTCTGAACGTCTGACTGTAAACGAATAACAAACCGATAAGTCAGGAGTAAAAATAACTCCACCAAGGGCCATTTTTGAGGTGGTTTATACCCAGTTTATATCCGAGCCTTTTGTGTAGGTCCGCAAAGGAGAATCGGTTACGATTCCAGTGTATCCAATCCACCGGGACGCCAGATACTTCCCGGACCCGGATAAGTTTGACCCTGAGCGGTTTTCTGATGAAAACAAGGTCAAGATCAAGCCTTTCAGCTACATGCCTTTTGGTTCTGGCCCCAGGAACTGCATCGGTAAGAAATAATGCAGTATCGTCTATCAAGTTCATTTCGTTGGATAATTACTCGCCTTCACGCTACTTGCTTAGATCCCATACAAGTCTATGTTAGTCCATACCATATCATCCAACCATAAAAATCGTGATCTGTCCAGTGAAAAACGCACGTGTTGGTGACCTCACCGCTCATTTTTTTTTCTTTGGTCTTCTATTCTTGCTAAAGTAAGAAATTTCTACCCCAACGATTTTTATGACCATAAATCACCTCCATTTTCTGGATATGCTTCTGCTATTTACGTCATAAAATCTGTTATCAAATTAGTTTGAGTAAACCTTACCTTAATTTACTATGTTTTTTTTTCTACTAACGTTAGCATTACCAGAAAATCAAAGCGAGAAAACCGAACTCATAACCGGTAAAAAGAAAACCTTTCATGTCGGATATCTGGGTATCTGGTTATTAAAGCCTCACGTAATCTGTCCTTCTACTCCAGGATCAAGATTTGCCCTCTGCGAGGTGAAAGTTATGGCATACCAGCTGATCCAACGGCTGGAAGTGTGTCCATGCGAGAAGACGAGGTACCCTCCCAAGCTGGATCCCAGCACCTTTGACTTTATCCTTCAAGGCGGTTTCTGGCTAAAAATGAAGGAGTTAAAGCTAAGAAATCCAGGACGTGTCTAAACTAATGATAGTGTTTTTTAGCATAACATTTTGTAAACGTTTACTTGTAAGAAAGATTCATTAACATACCTTTATGATTTTCCTCCCGGAATTCATCAATAAGTTTCCAGGTAGCTACAAAACTCTTGTTCACTACTTTAGATCTAAGTAGTTAGCCCAAGATACTGCTACTACTATGAATCCATACCAATATATAAAAGTGAAACGTTGTGTGTTAGGGAAATGAATGCAATTAAGAATGGAGACAGCTTATACCCTAGAATAAAACATAGAATACTTTTATCCCGGAAAATTTGTAAGTTAAGGAAAACAGGAAAAATAAGAAACGGTTGCCATCACAGAATGGTCTATGGTTGTAATGGAAACGAAATAACAAGTCTGTCAAAAAACATCAAGAGCGTTGTGCTATACCAACTTTTGCATTGGTTTTTAATATCTTAGAAGAACATAGGATGCTTTTTTTTGGGTTAAACAGTAGTCCGCGCGGACGAAGTCGCGGGCGGGAAAACTAGATTAATAAAAGATTCAAAAATCGCGATTAAAATGTTTGCCCTCTAGGTTGGCACAAGTGATCAAGATCACGACTAGTTGTAATTACGACCCATGCCATTTGATTTGATTTTGTGATCCTGATCGCAATCCAGATCCTCGCTTAACCACATTACACACTACACCCACATGGAGCACGCGTTACGTCACTATAATGCAACCTGTGCCTGACGCGTCCCAAAGCGCGCAGAAGCCGTGAAATTGGCCCAGCACAATGGTTCCTAGTAAATGTATTATTATGGAAAACGGAAATATCTCAGGCAAATATAACTCAAAGCGTGTGCTAGTCAAGATAATTCCATCAGCTGCTAAAAACAATCAGCATCTCCTAAAGAATGGCACTAGAACCAATTGCAATTGCATCCATTGACTCCCCGGATTCTCGCCAGGTCGTGATGGTCCACCTCGTGAGTCTTAGTCTTCCTCAGGTTGTTGGACCTTCCATGTTCGTGACCTAAGACACTTGCAGTTGTCCAAATATTTTTATAGCATATGCGCCTCGCGGCTTATCTCGCTTTAAAATTATGATATTACTACCTTTCGCCTGCGACTTCATCCGCGCGGACTTCAGCTTATCGCGAAAAAAGCATCCTATGTTCTTCTAGGATATTAAAAACCAATGCAAAGCAAGCACTAACTTTATGTATTCCCTTTGGTACCAATGCACTTGCTTTTTGACAGACTTGTTATTATTTCGTTTCCATGGCAACGGTTCCTTATAGCGAGTAATTGACATTTTCCAGTTTTCCCGTGGAAACTAACTATTTTCCAAGATTAAAAGTATTCCATAAAAAAACAGAGTATAAGTTATCTACGTATAGCCGTTATCGCGTTAAAACCCTCCAAACAAACAAACTAACAAACAGATAACGTTTCACTTTTATGTATTGGTGTGGATTATTTTTGGAATACTTATCCTATGTATATGTAATACTTATTCTAGGGCCTAAAGTACTTGTATACCAAAATGCATCAAAATTGGTTAATTGTTAATAATTTTTTAGCAATTGTTCGACTTATACTCGTTGCATTAGGATGCAAAATAAATCTGTTTGTAAGTCAAATCCTAAGTTATGCAATAGTGAAAAGTGCATTTTAATCGGTCCAGTAGATTTTATGTGACGCCAAAACCAACAGAAAAATATTTAAAAAAATATGCTTTTAGTAAGTAAGAGTCCAGAGTGGGGTGTTTTTTTTTATTATCTTCATAGTTCAGACTTTTTGAACACAGCTTTACCTGTGCCCGTGGCTTCGCCCGCCTGGTCATTTCCCTGGGCTAGATGTATCCTATGTGGTATTCCAGGATCTAAAATAATTTTACCTAAAAAGTACAAAATAGTTGATAGATTCAGGCGTTACTTTGCGGAAATCCATATTTAAAATGAACCAAATAAAAATATGTAGCGTACTTCCGCCAAAACTGTAAGTCAGACAAATGATAAATGGTAAAATTAAATTATAACAAAAGTAAAACCCCACGCTAAACAAACCCTACCCAAATTGAACTATTGTAAAATATAAATGAAATGAAAGCTAACGCCTGGAGGCCACAATAAACACTTATATATTTATATACTAATAATATATTTAAATATATATACGCAATAAAAAACCCCACGCTTAACAAACAACATAAACACGCTTAACATTTATATTTTACAATAATCCAATTTGGGTAGGGTTTGTTTAGCGTGGGGTTTTACTTTTGTTAAAATTTAATTTTACCATTTATCATTTGTCTAACTTACAGTTTTGGCGGAAGTAAGCTACATATTTTTATTATGTTCATTTTAAGTACAAAATAAAAAAAATACGTTCAGCTGTCTTGGCAAGATCTATAGATTGCTCGGCTTCTACTCGATTAAAAGAACCCTATGTATTATTCTAGGACGTACAATACCAATAATTAATTCAAAGTTTGTTCAGCTGGGCAAAATGTTATTTACATTTGCTCAACTTTTACAAATCGGATAGAGATATGAAGTACACCGAGCTATCAACAATGAAACCCACATTTCAATTGGCCCACTTGTTTTAACTGATACGTGAACTGACCTCCAAACAAACAGACAGACACGACTTTTTAAAGTGTACAACACTTTAAAAAAGTCGTGTCTGTCTGTTTGTTGTTCTTATATCGTAGCCTATATTAAAATCAAAAGAATAACAAAAAAAAGTTGTACAGACTTTTTGTTGCTTTCTGCTTTATTATAAGTATAAATATCTACACCAATATCAATATATAAAAGTGAAACAAAGTCTGTTTGTTTGTTTGGGGGTTTTAAGGTGATAACGGCTGGACGGATTTTAATGAATTTGGGAATGGAGATAGCATATACCATGGAATAACACATTGGATACTTTTTATCCCAGAAAACAGTATTTTTCTACTGGAAAACTGGAAAATGACCATTACTCGCTGTAAGGAACGGTTGCCTTGAAACAAAATGATAATATATTTGTCAAAAGGCATCAAGAGCTTTGGTGCCAGAGTTTTTGCATTAGTTTTATGCCGAGCAATCGATAAAAACTGTTTTTTTTAGAAATGCAGTATATTGTACTTCATAGGTACTTTTGGTGCTGGTATCACACTTACGGGCTACTCTTAAATGAAATGCCGCAAAGTCGCGGGCATTGCTAGCAATAATATAAAGAGAAAATATTTTATTTTTGTTTGTAATGGATTAACTCAAAAAATAGGGAAACGTTTAAAAAATACAATTATATATAGTTACATAATCAGCATGTAACAGTAACATGTGATCAATTTTATTTTTCAAAAAAATTGAGATGATAGAGAAAAATCTTTTTTCGCGTAAAGTAAATGGTTAGACCTAAGTTAAACTAACCATTATATTTAAGTCAGAATAACCGTTTATTTTTTCAAATTAGTTTTTAAAACATTAGTAGAATCGAAATTTTGTAGAAAGAAATATTTATAGAAGCTCTTGGCTATCCGTGCGAAGCCGGGGTGAGTCGCTAGTTATAAGTACCTATAGGCATTGTGCATAATTATCTACATAAAATGTTACCTTTGTTGTAATCCATACCAATATATAAAAGTGAAACGTTGTCTGTCTGTCTGTTTGTTTGTTTGTTTGGGGAGCTTTCACGCGATTACAGCTGGAAGGATTTTGATGAAATTTAGAATGGAGATAGCTTAAACCCTGGAATAAAACAAAGGATACTTTTTATCCCGGAAAATTGTAAGTTTCCAAGGGAAAACTGGAAAATGTTGATTACTCACTGTAAGGAACGGTTGCCATTACAGAATGGTCTGTGGTTGCCATAGAAACGTGGTGGTTACATAATAACAAGTCTGTCAAAAAACGTTGGTTCCACCAACTTTTGCATTGGTTTTTAATATCCTAGAAGAAAATAGGATGCTTTTTTTCCGCGATAAACAGTACTCCGCGCTTACGATGTCACGGGCGGGAAATCTAGTACGTAATAATACAATAGATATCTTCGTGTTGAACTGTATTCATATAACAAAGATAAAACTTAGTAAACTCACATTGCGCTACCAACCACCGCGTGCATGCCAACACCACGACAAGCGTTTAATGAACAGCGCTCATGTTGCCAGTTGACGTGTGACAGCTGTCAGCCGCGCACGACGCCATATTGGTTCCGTTGTTCAACCACGTGAATACTGGAACATCCTTGGAATATCACTAGTTTGTGTGAAATTGCCTTTGACACTGGCTCGTGTAGATGTCGACTTATTATTGACTGCAAGCATATTTATGAGAGACTTAGGTACGTTACTACTATTATTTCTTCTGTGACTTAGGGCCAATTTCTCAGGATGACTGACAGTTTAGTGATGCGCTTGTATGGATGGATGGAAATCCATCCGTCCGTTTCTTAAAGGCATGTAGAGCCTAAACGTTTTATCGATAACGAGTAATTAGCGTCATGAAATGTACGCAAGTGACATGATGTGTTGTATCTGTTTACAAGTTATATTCTATGTTTGATAGAATTGCACCTAAATAACGCAGTAGGTTAATTGACGGAGCGATCGCGAAACGCGAGCGAAGTGTCTCCGTTACAGCTTGGGCAAAAATGCTTTCGTATGTCCGGATGTCCATCTGTCGGGATCTCTGTTCTCCTCTACAGGTCTCAATCACCAACAAGCCTACAGACCACAACAAAGAGTTATCTATACTAATCTAAGTTAACAAAAGCATAGTAATTAAAACTTGAGACATGACAATAAAAAAATAGAGACATGATGGGAACCGCGGCTTTCATTCTGAGTAATTATTCTCATGAAATGCTAATGAACTAAGTTGTTGTTTGAGATAAACAGGGTGTCATCAAAGTTCAGAAGATGGTGTAATTCAGTGATTGTTTTGAGGACGAATTTGCATGTTAATGCAAAGTGACGACTGGAAAGACGTGGAAGAAATTGAGGACTTGGGGTAGATCCGTCAATATTTTTCAGGTGGGCCACCACCGATCGTATCAAATAGTCAGAATTATTTTTTCTAATGAGCTGTAGCAGTACGTTAAGTTCTTGAATTATTTATCATTGTATTTTAGATCTTCGTTTGATGGTAGATTTTATGACTACAATGTTACGAATGCGTTTATTACGAAAATCTATTGTAAAAAATGTTAAAACTGATCTCGGAACAGGATTAAACTGTTTTAACCACGTTACTACATATATAAGGATTTTTGGAAAATCGATTATTTTTCTGGTTTTAAATTGGTTTCGCAGCGCGTCTATAATTGGATTCGCATATTATGTACTTCCCATCACGAAATTGCTCTCGTGACGTCATAGTAGGCATGTAAAGTTTGACACGCTTTTATTATACAGTTAGAACCACGCGCGTTGTCTATCTCGATAATAATATGGTCTGTGGTTTTGACTGACGGGAAGAGTTAGAACCTCTTCCTGTCAGTCAAAACTACAGACCATATTATTCGACATTTAATTTCTTTACAAAACATACATATGTTTATTTTTTATGTTATAATTATTATTATATGAAAAGTTTGACGTTCAAGATGGTTTAATATTTTACATTTCATGAAAATAGTGTAGTTTTTAGTAAACCTGTTATTAGTAGGTATTTTAAGGTTTAAAGAAATTTAGATACACCTAGACTTAATTTTATATAGAAATTTATGAACCTGTGGCAATTTCTATTTGGTCCATTTTAGTTCTCGTTATTTATTTTTCAAATCCAGAAATAGTCCATGAATATTACCTAACTCGGGTTCCTCTTATCTAAATTTTAATACATTATACGTAACTCGTTCATCTCGCTGTGGATACATCGATTAAATATGCGGTACTTCTGTTCCAGCATAAATTGATGCATGTTTTATTACCAAACATAAAACAGTAATGTTTGTCCAAAATACCATCCCTTACTCGTAAAATTGACTGATACCAGAGCATCGAAATTAATCTACAATCTTACTAATCCCGTTTTTCTGCAACTAGGTCAAGTTATGTGCCGTCTCTTAAATATTTTATTGCTCTTTATTTCTTATTTTTTAATAAAATCCTTCTGTCACTAGGATTTAAATGATTCGGTGGACAGAGTGGAAATATGAAGAAAATAATAATATGTTGGAAAAGTGGGCCGTGACACATAAGGGACGAGAATTTTGCGTGTAATATTAAAAGTGACATGAGTGGAAAAGAGCACAGAGATCTCCGAGTTGTTCCCATGTCGAAAGAGTGTAAACTCGGGCTGATAGCCCGAGTCAACGAAATTCAATAATAGTATAAAGCGACGCGACGCCTGTGTATAAAAGCCTGCATATTTATTGACAGAAATTAAGAGAATTTAACTTTATTATTTATTTATTGATTCGTAGGAAGACCAACAGCGTTGAAATTTTATTATACGCACCAGAGAGCCAATTACAGGTCATCGCGTTTAGAAACATAATTAAAACAAAGCACATAAGCATACACTTTAAACTAGTGATATGTAAAATCAAAACAATAGTTCGGGATAAGCCGGCTCTATCTATGCCAGCGGCTTTGCCTGCATGGTCATTTCTCTGGATTCAAAGTAACCTATGTATTATTTTAGTACCAAAAGTATCTATAAAGTAGAAAATACTACATTTCATTAAAACCCTTCTTTAATATTGTTTTTATTTTCGATGGCTCGGCTTCTGCTCTTTGGATTGAGATTCCAAGTCCACCAGTTTTGAAGTCTAAACCTAGGCTATCCAACAGTGAAATCTTGTGATTTTTTTACGTGATGCGCAAACAGATAAACAGATAGACACGATTTTTAAAATGTTATATTCTTGTTCAGTGCCTTATTTTAAGTACACTAGATTTTTTTTTTAATTATTTTCCTTGTACATTCATTTTGGTGCTTATTGTTATATTATTAGTATAAAAAATAAATATTAGCATTCAATCCGTATCTAGATAAATTAATTATTATCAGCCTATTACATTCCCACTATTGGGACAAAGATCTTCTGTTAGTGTGGACTGCAGTTCACCAAGCTGGCCAAGTGCAAATTGCTATATCACACAAGTCCTTAATTATTGAGGTTCCTGGACATGTCAGTTTCCTAACGATGTTTCCTTTCGCCGTTTTTGAGCAATGGCATCGAAATCTGCACTTAACTTATTTTAATATAATGTTCTAGCATAGCACCAGCATCGCACGGGTGTAATTTAGAAAACAAAAGGTTAAAAATGTGAAGTTCTCGCACACTTGACCTTAATTCCGCTTCGGGGGTCGACGTCTTGCTATACTCGCTGCGTCACCCTCTCTACGTTCAGGTTATTTCTTCTGTGGTTCAGGTTAGCCATATTAAATAATAAATATCTCCAAAACGGCTAGACCGATTTTAAAGAGACTTTCATTCGCAGATAGCTGATTTTATGTAGTAACTTAGGCTACATTTATTTTTTAAAATTATAAGAGTAACGTGCTAAAAATATAAAACCCATGAAATTTGACTAAGCGGTCGAAGCTGCGGGAAAGCTATAAAAATGAAACTGCCGTGAAAAATGGTGAAAACCGCATTAAAGTTGATGTCTGTTTGCGCTGGACCGAAAACTGCTGCACCGATTGCAATACGGCTTTCACTGATGGATAGCTTAGATTGTGTCCTTAACACTGGGGTAGGTACTTGTTATCTTAATTTAATGATTAGAAGAAATCGATAAAGAACTATCGGACCGTTGAACGAAGTTTTATGATATTTAGTATATTGGTACATTATGTTTTGGAATAACACATCCTTATATCCCAGGAAAATTACCATGTGGACAAATCCCACTGACATAGCTAGTATACGATAAATTCGTCTTAAAAAGAAGGATCCGATTTCGCTGTTTTTGCAACTTCCAACGTTTTCCGCAATCGATTTAGCGCTAAAGCAGGACGGTCGCACTCCGCAACAAGTACAAATAATTCGTGGACCCAATATTCGGGTCCGTTCAGTCGAGTGTCAAGCGTGCGCTCGATGAGTCGCGCGCCTTGTACTTAGCGATAGAGTACCTACTTACGTAAGTTATTGACAAACTTTATTCGTGTTTTAATTATGAGTAGGTACCAAGAAGAAAGCTAGAAAGTACTGCATAGCATTCGGCTGTTTGAATAGTGATAGACATGACGAATTGTCATTCTTTACGTTTCCAAAGGATATTGTAAGATAATAAATTGTAATACCTATAATAGGTCCTAGTTATGTAGTTAGATATTGATATTTTTTTATTACGTAGGTTCCTATAGTTTTATGTTATTTCATTTGTGTTCCATACCGAAGCTACGCATATTTAAGGTTTTTCCGCGCAGAAATAAAGTCGTTTATTAAATCGATCAACGTAATTTTATAATTGATTATAGTAGGTATTGTTGATCGGAAAATGAATTACTGTGCTGACTTAGTAAGTAGCCTACAACTAATTAGGAATTCATATAATATATGTCTCGTATAATACCTACCTACTTTTAATACCTTTTATTACGTAGGTAGCAATTTATTTTTCACTCATTAAAAAGCATGGAATTCAGACAGGTACCTTTATTCATCAAAGTGCAATACCTATAGGATATAATCATAATCAACCAAGGACACGTAGGTAGGTATCTCACTAAAGTTATCGGCGGTCTGAAAACGGGATAGGTAGGTAGTAAAAATGAGGTAGTAGGTCTATTCTGATAAGAATGTCATTGTATGTAATAGAACTATTTTAATTTATAATAATAAGTAATAACATAATACATTATTACTTATTTATTCGGGGGGGGGGGGTCTCCCCACAATTCGCTTGCTTGTTCATGGTCGCCATTCAAGAACCTTTATTCACCATCGGTTGTCAGTTCTGCGAACTATATGGCCTGCCCAATGCCACTTCAACTTACAAACTCTAAAAGCTCGGTAATCTTCGGTCTTCTACGGATTTCCTCATTTCGGATTCTATCACGAAGTGAAACACTGAGCATAGCTCTCTCCATTGCACGCTGCGCAACTCTGAGTTTGTCTAGGATACCAATAGTTAGCGACCGTGTCTCAGTGCCGTATGTTATCACTATCAACACGCACTGATATAAACTTTCGTCTTGAGGCTCTGCGGTATGTACGACGAGAAGATATGGCGTAATTTCCCGAACGCTGCCCATCCGAGTTAAATTCGTCAGTTGACCACTTTGTCGAAGTTGGATCTACCCAGTTGGATCGTCTGATCTAAGTACACATATTAATCAACAGTTTCAATAATATCGTTCCCAACATAAACCGGCATAGGTAAGTAAGTAGATGATCTTCTATCAGCCTACAATATGACAAATATTGTGGATTTTCCCACTCGTATAACAGCTACGACTGCTACAAGCTTGGATCACCTTTACACCAACATGTCACCGAAATCAGTGCGGGCCACGCCAGTAGTTACCAACTTGAGCGATCATATCGCGGTACGCGGGGAGGTAATGTGCACTCGTCAGGTGCCAGAACCACAAACACATCTCACCAGGAAATTTTCAGAATCGAACCGGTGCAACTTTGTAGCTTCAATAGATAGTGTAGATTGGCTGCAAATTATTGAGTGCTCTGGGTCGGCAGAGACTTTAGCAAAGTCGGTGACAAATGTCATTGCTAATAAATTTGACATATGTTTTCCTTTAAAGAGAAAACATGCTAGGAAAATTGACTCATCGTGGATAGCCCCCGATATTAAAAATATGAAGTCCCTTTTATTTGACATTTATAAATTGAATAAATAATTTCCCAATGAAATTTGCATACAATCAATTTTAGATGACATAAATATTAAATTTGATATTTTAGTGAATAATCAGAAACGTAATTATTACAAGAACCTAATATTAAATTGTAAGAGTGCATCAAAAGGCATGTGGAGCGTAGTTAACATAGAAAAGGGGAAAAACAACGCTCCCATACTTAAATTTGCAGATAGTGTAGTTAATTCTGACGGTAGCAAGTTTGACAATACCAAGCAAGCGGTTGATTATATAAATGTACGGTTTTTGAACGCAGCTTCCGCGTGTAGTGCACCTGCAGGTAATATCTCCGCTGTACGCCGAGTCTTGTCGGTTGCTCGCACGCCCGCTGACCGTTCGTTGCGACTGCGTCCCTTCACTGCGGACGAGGTATTCCGCACTGTAATAAATCGTATACCTCCGAAACAATCGAAAGATGTGTTCGGACTATCGATGGAGCCGATGAGGATGGCTATCATACCACTTGCCCCAGTATTGGCGTCACTCTTTAATGCTTGCGTCAAAGAGGGATCATATCCGGGACCTTTGAAAGTAAGCAAAGTGGCGCCGATATTCAAGGGTAAAGGAAAAATGGAGAATATAGATGGATATAGGCCCGTGTCCATCATTCCCGCAATAGCAAAGATTTTCGAAAACGAAAGTCATAGAGTGATTGAATATCTAACGGCAACTAGTGCCATGTCTGAGCATCAATATGCTTATCGAGAAGGGCGGTCAACTACTTCCTTAGCTCGAGAATTAATAAGTCGCGTGATGGCTGCTCGCGAGCGTAAGCTGCAAGTGGCTGTTCTTTGTTGCGATTTATCAAAGGCATTTGATGTAGCTGACCATACAATACTAGCTATAAAACTGAGGCACTATGGTATTGATGGGCCATCGTACGCCTTACTGACGGACTTACTACGGGGTAGGTCCCAGATAGTAGATGCTGGTGACGGAGAGACTAAGTCGGACCCGCTCTCTTCTACGATGGGGGTGGCGCAAGGGTCGTCAGTATCCAACATACTTTTCTCTCTCCTCCTGAACGATCTACCGGACGTCGTAACGGTAGCGGACATACTAAAGTATGCCGACGACGTGGCTGCTATAGTCACTGCGCCGACCATTGATCGCCTAGAGGAGAAGTTGAATGAAACCTCATCAAGCCTGGCGACGTGGTTTAACATGAATGGTCTTGCCCTCAATCTCAGTAAGACTCACTTCCTCCATTTCAATCTGTCAGGTCGGGCTTCAAAGCCACTGATGGTCTTGGTGGACGGCATTCAGATCGAACAGGTTGGAAAGACGACATTCCTAGGCTTCGAAATCGACAAGGGATTGACGTGGGAGAGTCAGGTACAAAAACTGTGCGGTAAAGTTGGGAGTGCATGTTTCGCGCTGCGTCGTGTGTCCCGGGTGGTGTCCGTGGAGGTAGCGCGTGCGTGCTACTTTGCAACAGTGCACTCGTTACTGCAGTACGGTGTGGAGCTTTGGGGACGTTGCTCGGAATGGGAGCGCGTCTTCCGTATGCAGAAACGCGCTGTAAGAGCGTTAGTACGAGTATCGCAAGATACCTCCGCGGGACCGTACTTCAAAAAGCTTGGTATTATCACGTTGCCTGCCATTGTGATTTTTCAAGTGGCAGTGTACGTGAGAATGAACCCCGACAAGTACAGGAAACGCGGTGACATACACTCCTATAACACACGCAATGCAGAGAAACTTGCAGCTGTATCTCGCTCTCTCACCAAGTCCAGCAAGCTGACTCGTGTGATGGGTCCAGCGGTCTATAACCGACTTCCTGCGGATATTATTGCAGCTCCTAGTGTGGACTGTTTTAAATCCAGACTGAAACGCTGGCTTATTGAGCAAACGTTCTATAGTTTTGAGGAATTTATGTTAGTATGACATTATTATCTATTTTGTATTATGTTCTGTGTTTAATTTTGACATTCATACTTTATGTTTGTATTGATTTTATTTTGATTTATGTTGTATTTGTCTGACATAATTTTATGACATAATTTTGTATGTTAATTTTTGTTTCTATTTAAAAAAAAGTTGACATATTGTTGTTTGATGAATATTTGTTGTATTCTGGATGTATACACACTGTATACCAACTTATTGTACTATAATTGTGATTAATACATTTTTTTTACTATATTCTGAATAATTAGCTTTGTTGACGTGTAATAATATTTATCAATAAATGAGTATTTGAGTATTTGAGTATTTAAGACTGCTTTCTCGTTGTTTTATATCACCTGTCATTATTGACACCCCTTTTTGCAACTGGATAGAATTCTTGCTCTGATTCTGAAGACCAAGATTACCAGTAATCAATCTGGCACCGCTGTAATGACTGTAGCACTGCCCAGGTCTCGACTGAATCAAAGGCTTTTTCGTAATCCACAAAATAAACGACACAAGACATAGTGGCCGATTATACTCTTCGGTCTTCTGTATAATCTGCTGGAACATATGGGTGTGGTCCACGGTGCTAAAGCCTTTCCGGAATCCAGCTTGTTTGGGAGGCTGAAAGTCATCAAATCTACGAGCGAGACGGTTTGTGCCTACTCTCGAAAACAGGTTATAGACGTGGCTCAGCAACGACATGGGCCTATAATTCTTCTAGAGGGTTTTATCACCTTTCTTAAACAACCAAAACCACTACGCTTTTATGCCATGCTTCTAACGTAGTACCCTCTAGGATGACGGAGTTAAACAGCTTCTGAAGGACTTTAGGTACCGGTTTTCCCCCCGCTTTCAGTAGCTCTGTCGTTATTCCGTCCACCCCTGGTGCCTTGTTGCTCTTAAGCTGTTTGAGAGCCATTCTGATCTCGTTAGGCTGACGCCCGGGATATCTTCGGTATAATGTCGGGTCAAATGGAACGGGCTCTTGCATCGCTAGTCCTGCTAGGAGGACTACGCGATGAGATGTATAATTGTCCATAGAACTTCTCGAGCTCACTCAAAATCTGTGGCTTCGACGAAACGATGCTGCCATTGTCGGTTTTCAGCTTTGTCGTGTAACGCAGGGGTTAAAGGAGGTATCTACGTGTTACGCCGTTGGGTGACGTACGAATTAGGTAGATAGGAGGTTTTACCTCTTTGCTCTACGCTATGACGTAAGGCTCAGAGGAGAGATCTATAACCATAAAAGAACGTTATGACATAACCCTCAAGGAAGAACTAGCCGGTAGTGGTAAGGTGATTATGAATTACCTTACTTTCAGTTAAACCTTTAGTCTACGACTAATGGACCGTAGAGGTAGGGCGTTATCTTACAGTTTGGAAGATTGTGAATTACGCTTACCTCTGCATTAAGGCAACTAGAGGGTATGAAGTCTTATCGTTCTATGTCAATGGCTTGCCACTCTAGAGGAATAGCCGTAAAATGATGGATAGGGATTTATGCTTTTTAGGGCATAAAACCTCATAAGCATGAGACGTTAACCTGGCTACTAAATGCGTTACGACAAAAATTAAAACCAAAGAATAGATATTATGTATATCAATACTCTTTAAATTTAATAACAAGACACGAGGGTCTTTAAGATATGTTGAAGATCTGTTTATTAAAAATGACAAAATTACTCCAAGATATCTATAGATTAACCAGAGGGAAAACGGGAGGTTTACCTCTAGGTACTCTATTAATCAGAGACTATCTTGAATAATCTATAGATAATTGAGGTAATCTATAGAATTACCCAAATCAGTCAAAGGAAATAAATTTTAAGACCACACTCCTAAAGATTAGAGTATTTTAAAGAATTTTGGACTCTAAAGCTTTCCTATCGGATTTCCTTATATTTATTAAATTGAAAGCCTACCTATCCTTTAAGGGGAGGCTTCCTATATTTAATTATGTTAAAGAGGCAAATATTAATATGTTAGGTTAATGAGGTACATTTTTCTATCGTAGTATCAGGAACTGTTCGGGAGGTAGGCGGCAACACGGTGAGGAGGACAGCAACTCGAAGAGGAGATCAGCAACCCGGAGAGGAGGGCAGCAACTCGAAGAGGAGATCAGCAACCCGGAGAGGAAGGCAGCAAGTTGTTCTCAACTGCCTCGGAGTAGGCTCTCGGTCCGATGAGGATGAGGAGTTCCGGTCTCCAACTTCAATCTTCGGCGATGTGGTAGAACTGGTCCTGGAGCCGTCTTAATTCTCGAAGATCTGTGGGTTGAGTTGCCTTGAGGCATTTTAACTCCCATACCAGATCACAGCAGACGAGCTCCCTTCAAACTAAATCCGTCTTGATGCTCGGTAGGCGTTTCTCCTCTGAAGATCTTCGGGGTACGGTGATGTCACCTCCCTGGCGAAGCCGTTGTAGCTGGTGGAGTGTGGTTGAGCTGCAGTATTGTAGATCTTGAAAATCTATGCGTTTAGGGAGAATATTTAAAAAATAGTTAAATTTCAAGAAATGTTCACTTTATGTTAATAAACGCACACTTTTAAATTTTGTCTCTTTTTATTTATTCAAAACAGTTTATACATGAATTTTTAGAAAATATCAAAAGATCTTATGTGGAATTCACTATTCCTTTAATATATTAATCATATTTATATGTTATTTGTTAGAAGTCTGGATCTACACTGACCTCCAATCTGCTTTCATTTATTTATATGTTATTTGTTAGAAGTCTGGATCTACACTGACCTCCAATCTGCTTTCATTTATTTAAAAGGAAGACTTTCAAAAGCTTGGAAAAAGTACTTTGTAAGAAAAGTTATATTTATCAATGAGCAGTAACTTGATACAGAATTAAATGAGGTCATTTGATTTTGAAAACTAACGCGAGTGATATTCATATTAAATATAAATAAATAAAACGGCTAAAAACTCACGAAAAAGAAGATCGGAAATACTCCCACCAGTTTCAGACTATTTTGAAGTCCTTCATCTGCGAGTGTTATGCCGACAAGCCGCGACAAGCGCTACGAACGTCAGCACGCAACTGACGACGCGTGCGTGGCGTGGGCGGCCCAGTGGGCGGCGATTGCGGCGCTCGACTATGATCGGCCTGCACAGTCACTTCGTTGTCTGTCGAGGAGTTATCACTGTCACTGTCACTGTCACTGTGTCTCTGTTTTTAGCCGTTTTATTTATTTATATTTAAATGAGGTCAGTTAAGATTTATATTCGAATTATAAAATTTAAGAGTACAAAGTTGACAACAGATGCCTTTTTGACGACTTCTGTCAAAATGAAATAAACTATAATGTAATTTTGTCAGCATGTGGCCGTCCTTCAAAAATAATATTATACTCAGAAGATTTAGAAAAATCCGGACTATATTTATGATCAAAAATATCAAATTCAGTAATTTTACCAAATTATCTAAAATATCAGGATTTACGCATTAAACTAACAAGGTAAGATAAGAATTACAGACAATAATACCTCATACATCAAATTATCTAAAATCTGACTGTGAACGTAACCAATTTTGGAAATTATTTTACCTACTGAAACTAATAATATGAACAGAGTATTCGATGAGTCGTCATAGATTAAATGAAATTAGGTGAAACGTGTTTCGAAGTAGCGTAGTGAACCCGAACAGATAATATGTTTTTCTATGATAATACCGAGGTACGTAACGTGTTTTAAGAGTATATCTGGAGGTAGTTATACATAACTTCAATAATTCTGATTCAACATTCATACCATTCCTAGTTAAAAATTATAAATTACTAAGGTAGGTCAGACTATAATGTGGCAAATTACTTGAGGCCGGTTATAGGACATTTTAACAAGAGTTATAAATAATTATTCATCAGATAACTACTCCCATCATCTCAATTCATTTTTTACTCTAAAATTATAATATTGTGTTAACATAAACGATATTTTTTACAGATTTGAAGAAAAATGTAAGATAAAACAATCATCGTATCTGATACAGCTTTAAACACTACCATCCACTCAAAAGGTATAATTGGAGATCAAGAAGAGTTAGATAGAAGGATAATTGATAAGATAAAAAAAAACCAAAGAATCGTAAGTACTTAAGCATAAAAAGAAGTACTACAGCTTCGTCAACAGGCTTTGCCCAATAGACAGATCTCTTGCGAACACTTTGGAGCCCTTGTTCCGCTCTATTGCGTTCTTAATACAAGTAGTATTATAGGAACGCAAATCGTGTCGCATTGATTTGTAGATCTGTTTATTAAGCAAGCTGTAACTCGACATATCCACTGATGACTGCAGCCTCATCTCGCCTCGTTCTGCGCCATAAGTTTGAGTGTATGCTCAGAGAGTTTCTGTGTTCTATTTTTGCGGTTGGTCTTCAAGAACTCCGAGCCGACCGCGCGAACAATTTCCACCGTTGTTTAGTACCGTAACTCGTTGTTTAGTTCGTCCACTGTATCGCATTTGGTAAGGATTTGGAAGTGATTTTGGAGCTCCAACTGAAAGTTCTAGGGGTTTTGAATTTGGGCAGGACTTGGGCGAAGAGTAGATCTCATCAAACGAGATGTCTCCAGCTTTACGTTGATATTCAATGAGCTTCTTACCATGCGGTGATCACTGCTAATTTTAACCCTTTTGATCACAGAGATATTACATTTCATTTCATTTATTGTACATCGAAGGACAGATCTTAATTTAGTCAGAAGGTTAAATACATTATACCCGGTAAGGGCGTCGCAAAACAGAGAGTTATAAGTATAAGAAATTATTAGTTATTTTAGTACATCATTGAATATATGATTATCGGTCGTCAAAATGAAATCTATTACGTGCTTATGACCGCCAGGGTGCAGCTACGTCCATTTTCTGGATGAGCGCTTCTTGAAAAAGGAGTTCATCATAAAGAGTCCCTCTTTCTCCCTGAAGTAGACCAATCGCTGACCCCTTTGGTTTTGTTGTCCAAATCCTAACTACCCCACTCTCAGTTCATCGCCATTCCTCATGCTCAGCCATGCGTTGAAGTCCCCCATCACCATTGTGAAGTGTGTTTTCGGGGCATGTATGGCATTATGACGACATTCGTCATACATAGCCTCCACTTCATCGTCTGGGCGTTTCAAGTGTTGGGCGTACACCTGTATGACCTTCAACGAATACACCTGTATGACCTTCAACGAATACCGTTCAGTAATTCTGAGTATAAGGTATGCAACCCTGCTCGAAACGCTTTCGATGTTCACAATGTTGATGACGAGGGACTTGTGGATGAGAAACCCAATACCGTATTGGGACTGCTGGTCGCCCTCCCGGTAATAGAGTAAGTTGCTAGAATTGAGGGCCATCGTATCCTCTTCGGACTTCTGATAACCCTATAATACCCCAGCGCAACTTACTTACCTACTATTTCTTCCAGTTGGTAGATGGGTCTCTGCCGGGGATTCTTAGCACCCCCTGCTCCAACGTTACCATGGCTGCTACCGGTACCAGGAATAACGGAGCTTCCGGGGAATGGGGCCGTCTTTGTGGTGTGTCTATCATTTTGGTGGGGGTTTGCTATAGTTACCACGCTTGGCAGGCGGATTGGTGACCGCAGTGTTAAAAATATGTGCTCGGAGGACGCTGCTGCCCATCTTCCGGTGTGTATTCCCTTAGTCACCTCTTACGACATCCACGGGAGAATTGAGAGGGGTTCTAAGCCGAGACCGCCACGGCCATCATCAAATTACGTTAACTGAATTATTAATTATTGTTAGATAGATAGATAGATAGATAGATAACTCTTTATTGAACCACACAAATAAAAATCTTACAACTAAAAAAACAAAATTAATAATTAAGTGTCACAATGGGCGGTCTTATCGCTCAGAGCGATCTCTTCCTGACAACCGTGCATGAAAAGGAATAACGGAGGTAATAGGGACGGTGGGCGGGTCTGGGTTTATCCATTAATAGTTGCATAGTCCTAGCTTGCATGCTTCGCGCTGCTTGTTTTGGATAAATTCAGGCCTTCCTTACTCGTCCCGGATGGGTAAGGAGAGGCGTCGGTCTTGGGGGAGAGCGCAGGTCGTGTAGATCCCCAAGGCAAGTCTGGTGGTTATGCACATTGTTGACCTTCTGTTGACGATGTGTTCCTTCTCGTGGTTTCCGCCTGTTGTGTCTATTTCTGAAGGAACTGAAACCACCAGGCGCCGCAGTAGACGGATATTTCTGGCTGAGGCTTCTTTGCGTGTCCCCCTGATGAGCAGTGTGCTGGGTAGTATTTCTACCTGGACGGCAGGATGGGAACCCCTGAAAAGAGCTTTTATCTTTGTAGAGGTTTTCATCTTGTAAGGCGGACTTGGCGGGATGCCGAGTGACGGGGGGGTTTGACCCGTTGCATCCAGCATTGCTTTCCACACGGTGGTGTTGGGAGTGACGGGTCGACCGGAGGATGTTGCGTCCATTTTCTGCGCTGCTGCTGGGTAACCTGTCTCCAGTCAGGTGTTCGGTAGTGGTGCGGGGAATGTGACGTGGAGGGGGGGGGGCGGGCGTTTTGGCGCAGGCTCGAGGTGGGGCCCAGTGCGCTCGGCGCAGGCTCGAGGAGGTGGGGTCCGGGTGCTCGGCACCGGCTCGAGGAGGCGGTCCGCTCCCAGATCTACCATACTTCGGCTTGATGGATTCGGTGCTGGGGGTGTGACGTGGAGGTGGGGCCCAGTGCGCTCGGCACAGGCTCGAGGAGGGGGGCCCGGGTGCTCGGCACCGGCTCGAGGAGGTGGTCCACTCCCAGACCTACCATACTTCGGCTTGATGGATTCGGTGCTAGGGGTGTGACGTGGAGGTGGAGCCCATGCGCTCGGCGCAGGCTCGAGGAGGTGGTCCGCTGTCAGCACTACCGTATATTGGCAGTAGTGCTCGGAGTGTGACGTGCTCCATGGCTTCTCAGATCTGGCGTCTCTGCTCGGTGCTGCGCTGGACAGAGGATGGCTGTAGCTGTGCGGTATTGGGTAGTGGCAATAGATGTGGGTGGCCATGTGAAGCTTTACGCCGGGAGTCGGAGGTGGAATTAATTTCCTTCTGACCCCCCTGAGGCCTAGGTGGTGGACACGGGGGTGTCTGCCCCAGCATAAGGCCTCGAGGTGGCGCGCACGGTGTTCTGTGCGCCTCTTAATGGCGTACACGGGGCGGGGAATGGCTCAGCCCCATCCCAACCGTGAGGGGGTCCTCAAAAGGAACCAGCGCCGTCGGGGCCGCGGACGAGTGCGAAAGCGTACCCGTAGCCCCGGCACAAGGCGTAGTGTGGAACACCGTGAGGTTTTAGTCGGTAAGAGTCCGACATAATCACCTTGCTGCCCCCGCAGCTCGGTGGTATCCATGAGGATTTCCCCAAGTAAAAAAAGAATAAAAAAAAGGTAATAAGGACGGTGGTTTCAAACAGACCCGCGCGTCCCTCCCGCCCCCGCCATATACAAGCACTTGACGCGGCAATACAAATGAGAGGACCACCCACGACGTAATGTAAACAATATTCCTTTATGAGCACTTCAAAGGGTCTTTTGTTTATACAATTTTTGAGTTCGAATCGTAACAGACGACACTATTTGTTTAAAGTGTTGTTGATAAGTAATAGGCAATGTTTAATTTCTAAAAAAATGTTGGAAATTGATAGAAAAAAATAGAGTGTTTTTACAAAACATTATTTATTTCTGAATCTAAATCGATAAGGTATATATATTTTTGCTTATTTGAGAAGTTCAATCAACAAAGCTAGTAAAAAAAGTTCATAAAAAAAAAGAAGTTATTTTTTTGAGTGTATAATTTGGCGCGAAAACATATTTTGGCGGGATTTATAAAAAAAGTAGAAGTTTTTTTTTTCTTATTTTAATATTCAATAATATAAATACTATAACAATAAAAAAAGATTTAGCTGCTCCATAATTTAATTAAAAAATCAGGAAAAAACCCGCCAAGTTTAAATTCATTTTTGCTTTGAAATCGTTTCCCATCAACAATTTACAAGCTATTTCAAAAATATATGTATCATTAGAAAGGTCTTGAAACTACGGTAAAGTTAATGCGTAACACTAAAAACGTAAAACCGCGCCCCCGTCCGATCCGACCTTGTTTACGTCTAAAAAATGTGCTGTGCAGAAGTGGCAATGCAATCCAAATATGCTGTCAGAACTTTTGAATATTTAACAGTGTAGAATTTATTAAAACCTGAAGTTTTCGGAAATCCTACCTAAAATTATGGACACATACTAAAAATACTATGCAATTAATAATGAATGAAATCACATAGTGCGCGTGAGTAGTGAAAACTATCTGTTCTACTCTTTCTCGCATTTTCTCACGCATTCAATTACCTCGACTATCACGCTAGCTACCATTTTATCAATAACAAAATAAAGTAGGTGTCTCCGGAGGGTTGGGAAGTAGGTACCTACATACGAAATAAAATATGAAATGTAGCATAAAAATACTTTATTTGATTAATTCTAACTTTCCTTCATACTTTTACGGGCTTAGGACCGGCAAAATTACTATATTTATTGGGTAGCTAGGTGTTGAATTGCTTTAGATTAAAATACCAACACTTAGGTATCACCATAGAAGTATTAGGATTATCCTAATACTTCTATGGGTATCACAATGAACCAAGTTAAATTAAAAAGTTATTAAGTTAGAAACAAATAAATTTTGGCGTATTTAACAGTTTATAATCAGCTATTTACAACTATTGTTATCACTATTTACACTGCTTAGAAATTAACTAACAAGTATTTTAACAATTGTTCGAAGTGACCACCTTCATTATCAATACACAAGCGAGCATGTTTACACAGATTACTGCGTAATGACATTAAAATGTTTAGGCTTTTCACTTCGTCAAAAGCGTCTATGATGCGCTGTCTTAACTCTTGCATAGTGTCCGGTTCACTCACATAAACACGCCGTTTTATTTCGCTCCATAAAAAGAAGTCCATAGGTGTTAAATCCGGCGAACGCGCTGGCCACGGTATTGGTCCACCGCGACCAATCCAACGGTCTCCGAATTGATCGTTTAGGTATTCCCTTACCATTCTATGATAATGCGGCGGGGCGCCGTCCTGTTGAAAAAACACAACTTGCAGATATGCCAGCGGAACTTCATCCAGCATCGAAGACACCATCGTCCGGAGAAGGTTTAAATAAGTTTCTCCTGTGAGGCGACCTTCAATGAAATACGGGCCGATTAGTCTGTCGTTCAAAATTCCCGCCCACACATTTACACTGAATCGATGTTGGAAAGAATGTTGACGCGTCAGTTTTGGATTTCGGACCGACCACCAATGTTCATTGTTTTGATTAAACAGTCCAATCCTTGTGAATAAACACTCGTCAGAAAATAACACATTAGCGTCGAGATTGTTCAAAATCCAATTGCAAAATGTAATCCTCGGAACTCGGTCGATTGTAGTCAGTTCTTGCGTTTTCCTGTATGGATGCATTCCTGTTGAATGCACTATTCTCCAAGCGCAGTACTGGCTAATTCCTAAATGGCGAGCGGCATCATTGGTGTTTCTGCGGGGATCTTCTTCGAATTAGCTCAGTACCTACATCATCGTACACGTTTTGAGGAAGCGCAGGTCTCCCTCGTCCTTGTGCATGTGACGGGGTAAAAACCGAGCCATGGTCCTGCATACGTTGGTAGACACTCGACATTGTAGCAAAGTTCGGTTGTGTAAGAATAACGTGTATTCACGAGGTGAAAATTGATAAGCCATCGCGACGGTTATCAAGCGGCGTAGGAACGGCACGTGCGATGCGACGCGACTAATTAGTAATTAGGAAAAAAGAAACCGCGCCGACCAATAAGCCGATACGAAAGGGATAGACGCCGGCGGGGGTGCCGCGGGTGCGGGGCGGGGTGGAGGTTTGTGGCCAGCCGATTATATCCTTGAGCTACGACGCGAGTGTACATGCACTATTATTTATTCTGTGGCGAGTGTTTATGAATCGCGCGCGCATGTAGGTACCTAGTATTTATGAACGAATTAGCAAGAATTTATTTTAGGTGTGCGAATCTATGTAAACGTGACCAATTATTGACTTTTTTGTAGGATAATATTTAGCTATCAGGTTTTTGTTTTTTTTAGCCTAGATGTACTCAGTACGGATTATTACCAGCAGTAGATACAGCTGTTTTTTTTTGGTAAATTAAAAATAGTGGTGTATATATATATATATATACTTTCTACGATTGGTCATATTCATATATAATATGCATATATATATATATATATATATATATATATATATATATATATGCATATTATATACTACATGCATAATAATAACAGGATTAAGGTGTAGTAGCTCAGCTAGAGTGATAAATAGAGCATTTTAACACGATGTTTAAAAACGTTGAGCGAAGGTGTGCGTCTAATATCAACAGGTAAGGCATTCCACAATCGAACAGCTTTGACTGAATATGACTAATCGTAGAAAGTCGTTCTGTGGACAGGGGTCTCTAACATAAGGTTATCTGATGACCTTAGTCTACTATTGCTGGAAGTGTGGAGGAAATGGAAACGATCCTGAAGATAAATTGAAAAATTAATAATAGCTGATTGTAATGTGTTGTTCATACGCTTTGGAGAAATATTCAATACTTATCGATATTTGAGATGATTTAATATAGTAACGTATATCTTCTATACCATAATAAAACTGTAACTGGGCTAAATATGTACATTAAATATTTTTTGAAAATTATGATTGAGATATACTTTAAAATATATTTTATTTTTTGTCTGTTGTCTGTCTGTCTGTCTGTCTGTCTGTCTGTCTATCTGTCTCTTTGAACACGCATCACACTGAAACTACCGGACGGATTTTGATTCAACTTTGCACAATCATAGCTTATGTTATGGATTAACATTTATAATACTTTTTATCCCGAAAAAATCATGAGTTCCCGCAGGATAGGGGCTGAAAGTTATTTAAAAGTACACATATCACGCTGAAACTACTGGACGGAGTTTGATGTAATTTGGCACAGTCAAAGTTCATATTATGTATTGAAATGACGAATTCTTTTTATCCCCAAAAAATATAGGGTCCCTGCAGGATAGGTGTTCCAAGTTATGTTAATTTGAATGTAATAAAAATAAGACATTAAAACGGTATTATAATTCCGACCATCGAGCCATGAAGCTTTGTGGCGAAGTTGGAGCATACCAGCCTTCCAACCCAGAGGTGCAGGATCGAAATCACGCGCTTCTTAAAATGTTTTGCTCCATATTTTTAAGCATTTACGTATTTTATGCGTTATTTTTATACATATTCCTTGGTCTTTTTAAGGCTCCTGTTATTTCTTGAAGTAAATTGTCAAGTCGTCACAACAAAATAGGACACAATAATTCCAATTCGGATAATTTAGAAAAAAACAAACACAGAAAAGAATTCTGTCAATTTACTTAGTTTTACCTGAAGTGCATGTTTAAACAAGAAATAAATTTATAAGTTAAGTATAAGTATAAGTATCATTTATAAGTTACAATACCTCATAAAAAAGCGCCCTCTTACGGCTGGTTTTATTGGTAACCAAACTGCTTAATATTTTACATTTTTAACCCCCGAACAAATTGACGGGTATTATTAGTTTAGAGTGTGTATCACAGTGGGTTTGTGTGCGTATGTGTGTGTGAGGGTGCGTATGAGTGTGTTTGTGTGTGTCTGGCTGTGGTATCGTAGCTCCCTAACGAATGTACCGATTTTGATGCGTTTTTTTTTGGTTGAAAGCTAATGTGATGGTTCTTAGCTATATCGGGAGGGGGAGGGGGGAGGTGAGAATCGTAGCTTCCAAACGAATGGTCTGATTAAGGTGCAGTTTTTATGTTTGAAAGCTGAGGTAATCGAAATGGTTCTTAGATATTAGAGTACGAGTATAGCACAATGGAGTATCCTACTTCCTTAACACGGGCGTAACGAACGTAACGGGCGGTATTTTATTGTAGGACCTCTACACTAGAGAGCGTAGTAGGTATCTGTAATTATAATAAAGCAATAAGAACAAAAAAGACGATAATTAAGGTTGTAACACTACATAATTAACCAGCATCAACAACTCAAATTGTTTGTTTGTTTGTTTGTCGTATGAGGTAGTGCTGGCCTCTGATGGCAGAGTTTGTCAGGCCGCCCGAGGGCCTCTGACATGGCTTAACGACTGCTATTAACCAATAACAGTCGGGACCGACAGCTTAACGTGCCCTCCGAAGCACGGAGCGATGGAAAACCGCACATAACTTCGAAAAGTCATTGGTGCGGGAGCCTAGGTTTTGAACCCGGTATCGTTGGATTCTAAATTGCACTATAGAACCATTAGGCCACCATCGCTCAAATTGAATTGAATTGATTGTTGAATTGCCTACTGTCCGGTTGATATCGAATCGAATTACTCTGCGCATATATATTAGAAACACCTAGATCAGATTGGAGACAAAGATGATGGGCTTAAGAGAAAGGAAGCTTATTCCCTGCAGTAGGCGGATTGATCTGTCAATGAGAGTGAGGAATCACTTTGCGCCCGTATTGTGCAAGTGTTCAGATAGGGACCAGGCTTTAGCTTGAACAAAATAATCGACAAGTAAAATCCATACCAATATATAAAAGTGAAACGTTGTCTGTTTGTTTGTTTGTTTGGGGAGCTTTCACGCGATAATGGCTTGACGGATTTTGATATGGAGATAGATTATACTCTAGAATAAAACATAGGATACTTCTTATCCCAGAAAATAGTAAGTTTCCTCGGGAAAACTGGGAAGTGTTGATTACTCGCTGTAAGGAACGGTTGCCATGGAAACGAAATAACATGTCTATCAATAAATATCAAGAGGGTTGGTGCTGTACCTACTTTTGCATTGGTTTTTAATATCCTAGAAGAACATAGGATGTTTTTCTTCGCGTTAATCTATAGTCCGCGCGGACGAAGTCGCGGGCGGGGAAAACTAGTTAATATATAAATACAAAAATCCCTACTGCGAACAAAATTATTGATTTCGTGCTGGCAAAAATAATCACACTGATATTATAAAGGCGAAAGTATGTATGTATGTATGGGTGAGTGTGTGTGTATGTTTGTTACTTCTTCACGCTTAAATGGCTAAAAGGATTTGGATGAAATTTGGTGCAGGGGTAGTTTATACTCTGGATTAACACATAGGCTACTGTTTATGCCGGAAATGTATGGTTCTTTGGAATGCGGGGAAACCGCGGGGCACAGCAAGTATTTATATAAATTTAATGTTTATTTTTTACTTATATATTTTACTTTACTTTAATAGTTGCAATCGTAACATTAGAATATAGTATTAACATTAACTTGAATAATATATCATTGAAAATGTTTTAAGAAGCTTAAATGAAAATTGCTACTGTTTAGTTATAAGAATTATATATTTTTGAAATGATCTTTTAAAGACCTGTATTTTGATACCTCACTCGATAGGTTTTGATCATTATTTGTTCCGTCGGAAATACAATAAGGCAGCTGTAGGCTCCATATTAGTTTTTCTGGTCACTTCGTAATATCCTATAGCACACTTGTGATCAAAGTAAATCCAATGATATCTCGTTTACGCACCTAAGAAACGTACAAACAAACAAACAAATAAAAAAACAAACAAACTCACATACAATCCAAACACATTACCCTCCTCTGTCGGGTAAAAACTAGCATATAATAATCAATACCAATATCATGTTTTATTTAATAAGAATACAATAGTAGATTGTATAACTAGGGAGCAAAATAATATTTTGTCGGCGAGGGTGCTATTTTGAATCCAGAGCGGAAAGAAAGATTCTTAAGTTGAATCCTGAACGAAGCGAAGGATTCAATATACGTCGCCCGAGGAAAAATTATTTTGCGTCCGAGTGATACACTCTACTTTTCATCCGCCTCTATGAGAAAAATAATTAAAACGAGCTTTTAGATTAATTACAACTGATTTATTTAATAACAAACACCAATTAAAAAATTATATAAACTTATATAAACCCCCCGGTTTATTATAGCTAAGAAATATCACAATCACACCAGTTTTCAAAAATAAAAACCGCATCAAAATCAGTTCATTCGTATGGTGTTTGGGAGTTACAATCCTCATTCCCCGCCCCTCCTTCTTCCCCTCATTATAACTAAGAACCATCTCGTTTACCCCAGCTTTCAAACATTAAAAACCGCAGCTAAATCGGTCCATTCGTTTGGAAGCTACGATTGTCAACGTAATCCAATTTGCATCGCGCTCTCATTGGTTAACTGTGAATCAGCAACCCTTCATTTATTTCGTGATATATACTAACTTTTTGCCCTAATAACATTAGTCAGGATAGCCTCGACTGGACATACATAGTTCCATAGTTCGGATCTTTAGTAACGGAGATCAAATCTCAACAAAAAAGTGTTTACATTACATTTTGCAATGAAAATATAAATGTGATGGCTTATAGCTTGAATATGGCCGAGCTAAGGTGGAAAGAGCCGACGAGCCACGGAAATTCAATACTCTCCGAAAGTCTTGAACAGAAAAGATCTACTTTGCTCTCTCTTTTCGAGGTACCAATCAGCGTTTTTATAGATGGGATGAAAAGTATAATCATCATGGTTGTTTAAATTATGTCCTCTCTTCAAACTTTGCCCAAGTTCCTCCCAAGGTCTTTATGTGGAAGCCAGAGTCAATCAGTTCTATCGGGTCCGAGGTCTTCTGACACTTCAGTATCTTGAAGTTCAGCACCAGATAGTAGAGCAACACTTTTGCCGCTAGGTTTGCAAATTTACTGCCTGTTGGAAAAAGAAAAAAAATAATTGAAACGAATTATTAGTTATAATTAACAAGAATAATTTATCGCGCATTAATCTCTACTGGACCGAATGAAATGCGGGTTTCATAGTTGGATAGCTTCGATTTTGCCTTAAAAATAATATAATTTGTCTCACAATCCGATGGGTAGATAAAAAAGCGGGTGGGGCAGTGTCGGGGCACACGGCCGTTTGTTTGTCGTGAAACATTTACGCCACGTACAAATGGCGAAGTACATAAACAAAAACATCCATTATGCTGATTCTGAGCCAGACACCCTTGGTTTTACTCGCTTGGTCATTTCTCTGATTTAAAAGTGACCTATGTGTTATTTCATGTAAGTACCTATAAAGTACGAAATACCAAATTTCACTCATCCGTCAAATAGTTTTTTATCGATTGCTCGGCTTCTATTCTCCGGATTGGGATACCAAGTACACCTAGTATTACTTGAAGCGCGAATAGATAAAATATAGACCCGATTTTTTTTAAATGTTTTATTCATTGTACAGACTTTTTGTTACTGACTGCTTTATTATAAGTTCTTTAATATGGTGTAGAAGCAGTTTGTATATGCAAGCTGCTATGAAACGGAGAGATCCAAACATAGCTTCTGCCAGAGCGATGTCTCCCGTGCCTGGTTGTACGGTCACGTCGATACATATTTCTATCTTCATTTATTTAACTTTTATGTTTTCGGCGACAGGAGGCAATTGCCTGAAATCGCTGGTAAGTATCACATCTAGTCCTCCAAATAACCCTCTCTTTCGCTCTGTGCTGGCGTTACGGGTACTGTTATGAGCTCCAGAACTTTTTTTTCTAACAATGTGCCTAATCTTATTTTAGCACGGGCTTTCTGGGTGCTGTAGCTACTTTTGTTATTTACCAACATTTATTTTTAATTGACTCGGTCTTAAGAAGTGTTTTTGTTTATTTTTTTATATTAAATCAAATGTTTTTAAACGAGATCTTTCCAACAACCAACACCCAAATCAATATACTATCAAACCTAATACGTCGAAAATTTTGCTGATTTTGCTCTGTGCGTCATGCACCTACACCATTACACTTACACCATTACACCTACACCATTACACTTACACTATTTCGTAACAGTCACTCTTTTAGTCATGGTACCGCGTATGTATCGGAGTGATTTTAAAGACGTTTCACGTCAAAACTATTTGACGGGGTTAAACGAATTTTGATGAAGTGTACTCAATTGCTCGTTATATGTAGATACCTACTTATGACCCTGGGTTACTTTTAACTCGGAGAATATTGATGGCTACAGACCCGTTTCCATAATTCCTGCCATCGCGAAAATATTTGAGAATGGGTTGAGCTCTAGACTGGTAATCTTTTCGTCATCAACAGATGCACTATCGGAGCGGCAATACGCCTATCGTGAAGGACGATCCACCACGTCTCTAACGCGTGAAGTCATCAGCCGCGTGATGGCCGCGCGAGAACGCAAGCAGCAGGTCGCGGTTCTATACTGCGACCTTTCCAAGGGCTTTGATGTCGCCGATCACACGGTGCTGGCGACCAAACTTGCGCACTACGGCATAGAGGGCAGGCCACACAGCTTGTTAGCATCTTTAATGCGAGACCGACTACAAATAGTAGATGCAGGGGATGGCAAGAATAAGTCCGACCCCTTATTATCATCTATGGGAGTGGCACAAGGCTCTTCGGTGTCTAATATTTTGTTTTAGGTCCTGTTAAACCATTTTCCGGGGGCTGTAACTGTCGCAGACATTTTTATGCACGCAGATGATGTGGCTGCGATAGTCACGGCGTCTACGGTGGATCGCCTTGAGGAGAGACTAAATGAGACAGCCGTTCGCCTCACTGAGTAGTTTAGTATGAACGGTCTTGCTCTTAACTTGAGCAAGACACATTTTCTGCACTTCAACCTGTCTGGTCGTATGGTCGTCGTTTGCTGTTGTAGTGGGTAACTTTAAAAGCGATGGGGTAGGAAACACCACTTTCCTCGGTTTTGAAATTGACAAAGGCTTGACATGGGGTAATCATATCCAAAAAATATGCGGGAAGCTAGGCAGTGCGTGCTTCGTGCTCGGTAGGGTATCCCGAGTGGTGTCTCCGGAGGTGGCGCGCGCGTGCTACTTTGCAACTGTTCACTGTTCTCCGTACTGCAGTACGGGGCCGAGCTCTGGGCCCGTTCTGCAGAATGGCAACGGGCATTTCGGATGCAAAAACGTGCCATTCGAGCTATGGTACGCGTGTGGCGATACACCTCTGTGAGACCATACTTCAAACAACTCGGGATCCTCACATTGCCTTCCATCGTAATCCTACAGGTAGCGGTGTTTGTGAGAACCAACCCTGGTAACTACAAAAAACACAGCGACATGCATGCCTACCGCACCCGCAACGCGGACAAGCTCGTGGCGGTGCCGCGCACACTCGCCAAGTCAAGTAAGCTGACCCACGTGATGGGGCCAGCCGTCTATAACAGACTGCCAGACAGCATCACCGCTGCTCACAGCCTAGCATCCTTCAAATACAAATTGAAGCAGTGGCTTATTGAGCGGACGTTTTATAGTTTTGAGGAATTCGTAACCTATAAATAAATTGTCTATTGATCATAATCATATGATGTCTTGGCAAACATTGTTTGTTTGACATGATTTATTTTTAATTGACATTATTACCTCTATTTTGACATATTTTGTTTATATTTATTGTATTAATAATTTTATTTTAATTTTTAATTGTGTACAATTATTTGGACGTATTATGTACTAATTGTTTAATTTCTTTAATTTTTAAAGCGATCTGACATGTAAATATTTTTTATGAATATATTACTTTGACTTTGAATAACCACGCGGACAAAGCCACGGGCTTCTTCCTTCTCTATGGATATTACCAACACAAATTTAAGTTTACATGTTGAACATTCAATAAAAACTAGTAACTTGTGAGCTTCTTACCAATACAAGTTCTCTGTCCTATTCCAAAAGGCTGATAGGTGAAGGGTTTAATCTTATGCTTGTTTTCGTCGGACCACCTCTCAGGGTCGTATTTGTAGGGGTTCGGCCAGTACTGCGGGTCCAAGTGGATGGAGTTTGCGCTGTTGTAGATCTCGTCACCCGGATTCAACTGTAAATGTGTCAGGATTCTACAATTATCTTGCCGGACTAGGTATTCCCATGCAACATCACCATCTATTCTATTCTATTTGTTGTAATTTTTTTAAAACTGGTGTACAATAAAGTATGATCTATCTATCTATCTATCTATCACCATTTTAGGGTTCCGTAGTCAAACAAGGAACCCATTATGTTTCATCATGTCGGTCTGTCTGTATGTCACAGGCGTCACAGCCACTATATTGACACTATTAACACTACGACGTTCAAACTTAGCGCATGCATTAATATTTACAACCGCTAAATGTGTACTAAAATATTGTTTGGCTTGGCTTCCAATTTCGAACAAGCAACCAATTCCATAACATGAAAAGTGCTATATATGTTATGTTGGGAACGATATTATCGAAGCTGTTGATCACTATGTCTACTTGGGTCAGACGATCCAACTGGGTAGATCCAACTTCGACAAAGAGGTCAACCGACGAATCCAACTCGGATGGGCAGCGTTCGGGAAATTACGCCATATCTTCTCGTCGCAGATACCGCAGAGCCTCAAGACGAAAGTTATAATGCGTGTTGCCAGTGATGACATACGGCACTGAGACGTGGTCGCTAACTATTGGTCTCATACAAAAGCTCAGAGTTGCGCAACGTGCAATGGAGAGAGCTATGTTTCACTACGTGATAGAATCAGAAAAGAGGAAATCCGTAGAAGAACGAAGGTTACCGACATAGCTCTCAGAGTTTGCAAGTTGAAATGGCAATGGGCAGGCCATATAGTTCGCAGAACCGACAACCGCTGTGGAATAATGGTTCTCGAATGGCGACCACGAACAAGCAAGTGAAGTGTGGGGAGACCCCCCAGACGATGGACCGACGACATTGTAGCCATCGCAGGAAGTCGGTAGATGGAGGTGGCACAAGATCGCTCGTCCTGGCGCTCTTTGGGGGAGGCCTATGTTCAGCAGTGGACTTCTAAAGGCTGACATGATGATGATGATGATGATGATATAAAAAAGAGGATATTTGATAGTATTTTTTTCTATTTGGTACCGCTAGCAAAAAAATTGGCTCTAAGGAGGCCATATTGCAAGAGCCGTTAACTCAAAGAGTATAGCTTTAAATAATTCATTAGCTCATAATACGACACCAACATTATCACGGATATAAAGAATTTACGAGATATGTATACCTATCCGATCAATTTAGACCAACTTTATGTGAATATCCCGTAAAATTTTACTGGATCGATTGCAATATGGTTTTCATAGATAGCTTAGAATCCTGACTACGGAACCATAAGTTAAGCTCTCTGCTTGCCCAACACGCATTTGGCCTACTTTTTGACACGAGTTTGATTCGAAGAAGACCAGTTTAAAGTACCTTATACTCTCTGACTTATACTTAAATTTATTAACCAGTTACAGCACTCTACGAGCGGTGACTGCTTAATAAAGTTGGTAATATCTCTGAAGAAGTCCCGAATAGATTTCACGTGGAAAGATTATTGGTTAGATATCAGTGGATCCCATAATACAGTAGATGCTAGCATATTCACTTACAATGCAAGGTTTTCCACCTTCCGACGGTGGTGGCAGCTCGTAGGTCTTTACACATCTTCTGTCAACTATTATTGATGGGGACCATTTCCTTAATGTCTCTAAAATAGAAATCAAAATAAACACCCTACACATTTTTGGTCTTGTAACATCCCCAGTGACTTAAACAGTGGAAGGAGTTAGTGCAGCTTTCAGTCAAAAGTAGAACATTTGAAAAATATTTGCAGCTGCGATATTATCATTTATTTACAAAATAACTGAATAGCACTGGACCTGCTTGAATAAAAACATACATAAATGTACTTGCTGCGCTCCGCAGCATGGCCTGCGTGAAACATTGCCAACCCGTTCGGCTGAACGGGTCAATAAAAAAAAAACACGAATAGGGTCAGGAAATATTCTTTGAGTATCCTGCAGGTTGTAATTATTATATTCAACAGGCAATAAGGAAGGATTTTTTGAAACTATAGGATAGGTCCTCAAGGAATATTTCCTCCAAATTTCAAATCTCTTGGTCCACAAATTTAGGCTGCGAGTTGTCTGTCAGTCAGTCAATAGGTAAATTGACAATTCACGGTACTGTTTTATGGTTATAAATGACATACCGTGTAAAACACAGTCCAGGTATTTCAAATTACATAAAGTTTCACTTGTGATATCGCCATTCACCTCCTTGCATGCTCTGATCTCCTGGTACAACTTCTGCTGGATATCAGGGTTAACGGCTAACTCGTGAATGGTCAAGACTAAACTTGATGCTGTAGATTCAAAGCCCGCAAAGAAGAATATAAATACTTGAGCACAAAGCTCTAGTGGTGTCCATTCTGGAAACAAATAAATAAGATATTTTAAGACAATCTTTAGTACAACTTCATTCTTAACTCTTGTCATCTACTTTATACTACCTATCTATTGCTGCATTTATTCTATGCGTAAGGTATCTAACTATCTACGAAACAAAACTATAGATATAATTATTAGCACTAGTATTACTGACGAACCTCTTCTTGTAGATCATTTGTGGGTTACCACGTCTAAACATCTAATTTATCTTATAGTCATACCAATAAGCAAATTCTCAAATTAAAATAGGCATCTCCCAATGCAAATGTGTGATTGTCATCTGATTTTGAAAACAGGGAGGCAATCAAGTTCAAGCGTCTTTATATAACATTGTTGAAAATGCGTAATATTCATATATGTTACTCAATAATAAAAGGTGTCTTAACAAATGTACGTATATATGTATGTTTTTCCACGTATTTCACAGAAAAAAAGTTCAATTGCAAATATTCTTACTATAATAGTTTCGGTATCATTCAACAAAGGAATAGTTCAAGTGTTATTAAAATCGGTCTTGTAGTTTAAAAGATGTATACTTTTAACTGTTCCCAATAGGGTTTTATTCTTATCGAATCGAATACCTACTACATACTAAGGTACCTAATTTTTCTTAGGAAGTGTGTTAAAGTGACTAAAATGTAAGAAATAAAATCTAAAATAAAAATAAAACATAATTATTTACTATAAATTCAAAATAAATATATAAATCCTTTTTAAGGTCTTTGTGTAGCCGTGACAACATTCCTCAAAAAAATATTTATTTATTTCTTTTGATTTTTTATTATTTGAAGTCGGTTTAATTTTTTTAATTAGTTTTTTATAATTAAAATATTTTGTTGTATGTTTTATGTTACCAATAGGAGTGTCTATTAACAGCTGGAGCATATCCGGCCTTGACACGTTGTTAGCTTTTCTGTACTCTACGGTTTTCATTACTATATCATTGAAGAATGAGTACGTCTTCTCTGGATACAGTTTTAAGCCCAATTTCTGAAAAACACATAATATTGCGGTTTAAAAAAATACTATCTACCTAAACATTGTGCATATTTGCGCAACTGAATAAATCTACATCAAACCAAAAAAATACCTTCACGACACTTGGGAACATATTATCCAGGATCAGCAGAAGAGTCTGTCTCACGCCGAACACGAGCACAGTCTGGCCCATCTTGAAGAACTCGTTGTCTCTGTCTATGAGGGAGTTGACCTCGAGGCCAAAGCTGGTGGAAGCGATGACGTCATTGGTGTAGCGACGTATAATGTCGTCTACATCTATCTCTTCGTTCTTGTGTTCTGAAATACCAAGTATTTTTATTGACTGCTTTTTGCGACTTCGTTCGTGATTTAGTTTTCTTCAGATGAAAATCTTTTCTATTTTCTCGTCTGTTCTAAATAGCAGAAAGAACAGAGGAGAGAGGAGGGAGGAGAGTCTCACTATCTAACTATAGCGAGATTAGATAGCGAATATTCTCCTCCCTAATTTCCTAATTCTAAGGCTGCTTGGAAACGAATAAAAATGTATCAAAGGAAGTTCAATTACTTTGACGAAAAACGTACCTACTTCCCAGCTAGCAAAGTAGTTTTTATTTGTCACTAAAGATTTTTAGAAAACCAACATAAAAGTAATGCGGTAATTTCTAGTCACAGAGTTGCTGTAATGCAACTTATGTATATCTACCGTTTGTTAAAGGAGTAACGGATAAAATCGGATACCTTTTGAAACGGAAAGTCGGCATCAGGACTGTGTTCCGCGCACAAAGTCAACTTTGACAGATGCTGCGTTCACCCAAGGATCAAGAACCTTTGAACTACCTGGTATTTATAAAATTCCTTGTGACTTTGGATGGCGTTATATTGGGAAGACACGGCAGAACATTGCGATGACACAACACATCACAGCAATTACAGAACACATCAGAAATATACGGAAATTGGACACGGCAAAGTGTGCTGTTGCTTAAGATTTGATAAAACTTCCTTTCCAGCGAGATAAGGATTTTTCGTGCCACGGAAAGTGCGGGAAGCCTTTGAAATTAGTCGGCACCCTAACTTCAACAGGGACTGCGTACTCAAAAACCATCCGCATAGAAACCGGTACTAAATATAGCCTGCACCAAAAGTTAGTTGTTTCTCCGCGAGGTGGACACTGTGAACAAGTGGTGTGAGGACCCTACACTGTTTGTGAACGCCAGCGACAACAGTGATAATGGTGCGTGCGTGAGTGTGTCTACCTGCGCCACCAGCACCGCTGACGCAACGGGCAACACGCGTGGCGGTTCGCAGTTTGCGTCGCGCCCTCGCTGCGCAAACTCTGTGGGTGGACGTCTTTAAATTCCAAACACCGGTCGAATTGTCCGAAGAAATAACTCGTGAATGACAGTCATAACATATTTTCATATTTGTAACATCGTTTAGCTGTATACGCTTATACAGACATATGGTGGTGAATGATTGCCGACCGCCTTGTACAGCAACATGTATACACTGACAGTACATTTATACAGCAAAACTGATCTATTGTGGCTTCCAATTTGCTGTATTAGCGCTGCTTATATATCTGGCGCGCATATATCTAATTCGTTATATAAAAGAACACATCGCAGCTGATATAAATCTAATTCATCGTATACCAGTGTTTCCTTTTACGTCTGTGCCATAAACATCATAAGAAATCTACAAAAACACTAAAAAGTTGCCAATAATTACTTTTGCAAGATCCACATAGTAAACATTTTTGCTCATATATAACTCTAAAAAGGTGCATAATAGCTGCAAATTACACTTTTATAGAAAGATACAAAGTCTAAATATTCCATTATTAAAAAACAAAGTAGCATCATACGCTAGTAAAATATACACATGAATTTATTTTAAAAACTGGCACAGTGGGCGGTCTTGTCGCTAAAAGTGATCTCTTCCAGACAACCTTTGGATGGACATAAATTACGAATTAAAAAAGGACGGTGGTGTAAAACAATACAATAAATCATGCAAAATAAAAATGACTATACCTACATATTTAATAAACTACATAAACCATACTTACTTACATAAGGTAAATACAACTACAATACATACTTTATAGAACAACACATACATATACATAAATATAATATAATGCCTAGTTATCAGTTTAAAAATGGAAAAAAAAGTTAAAAGCTATAAAAACACTCCTTGCTAAAATATAACTTATGCTAATAAATGAAATACTGTTGGAATGTCCATAGCAAGGCTTTTTAATTTGATATCCATATTGTAAAATTAGTATTTTTTTTGTATTTGGAAATGGAGCTTTATATCAGCCGTCATATAAAATTTTAAAAAAACCTTTATACTAGGAGGGATGTAAGGATTCTAACGATACCCCATACGTATAAATTTGTTCAGGCATTTAAAAGTTATGGTGGAATAAAGAAACTCACACAACTCGCATACAAACAAACAAATACATTAATAAGTGAATTCTAAAAACACTACTCTCCTTATTTTGGGCAGTCGGTATATAATTAACAAACCTATTGTGAAACCTTCGAAATCACAAAATGCACGAAGTATAGCCGAGGACTGAGGAAATGTGATAAAACAGAAAATAACAAATAGCTTCATATCAGTGTCGCTGTAGCTTTTTATATTATAATTAAGTGATATATGTGATCAAGATATCATTGATATAACACCAGACTCAAAGATTACTGAAATATTAAGGTTATCTATCAAACTAATAATAACTAATATTAATATCTAACTAGCAAAATAGAGCGGAATAAGGGATCCAAAGTGTTCGCAAGAGATCTGTCTATTGGGCAAAGCCTGTTGACGAAGCTAAAAACCGACACTGGCAGCATCGTTTCGTCGAAGCCAGAGATTTTGAGTGAGCACGAGAAGTTCTATGGACAATTATACACTTCATCGCGTAGTCCTCCTAGCACGACTAGCGATGCAAGAGCCTGTTTGACCTGACATTATAACGAAAATATCCTGGACGTCAGCCTATATGAGATCAGGATGGCTCTCAAACAGCTTAAGAGCAACAAGGCACCAGGGGAGGACGGAACACCGGTACTTAAAGTCCTTCAGAAGCTGTTTAACTTCGTCATCCTCGAGGGTAATACGCAAGAGGCGTGGCACAGGAGCGTAGTGGTTTTGTTCTTTAAGAAAGGTGATAAAACCCTCTTGAAGAATTATAGGCCCATTTCGCTGCTGAGCCACGTCTATAAGCTGTTTTCGATAGTAGTTACAAACCGTCTCGCTCGTAGGTTTGACAACTTTCAGCCTCCCGAACAAGCTGGATTCCGGAAAGTCTTTAGCACCATAGATCACATCGATACGCTCCGGCAGATTATACAGAAGACCGAAGAGTATAATCGGCCACTATGTCTAGCGTTTGTGGATTACGAGAAAGCTTTTGATTCACTCGAGACCTGGGCACTGCTACACGGTGCCAGTTTCATTACCGGTACATCGAAGTGTTGAAGTGTTTGTACAGCAAGGCCACCATGACAGTTCGTCTTCAGGATCAGAGCACGAATTCTATCCAGCTGCGAAAAGGGGTGAGACAGGGAGACGTTATTTCTCCGAAACTGTTCACATCTGCACTTCAAGCTTCTGAACTGGAACGGATTTGGTGTTAACATCAATGGCGAATACAACACTCACCTTCGATTTGCCGATGATATAGTCATCATGGCTGAAACCCTGGAAGACCTAAGCACAATGCTCAGTGACCTCAATATTGTTTCCCAACAGGTGGGTTTTAAAATGGACATGGGCAAGACGAACATCATGTCAAATGCCCATTTCGTACCCATGCCGGTTCATGTTGGGAACGATATTATCGAAGCTGTTGATCACTATGTCTACTTGGGTCAGACGATCCAACTGGGTAGATCCAACTTCGACAAAGAGGTCAACCGACGAATCCAACTCGGATGGGCAGCGTTCGGGAAATTACGCCATATCTTCTCGTCGCAGATACCGTAGAACCTCAAGACGAAAGTTATAATCAGTGCGTGTTGCCAGTGATGACATACGGCACTGAGACGTGGCCGCTAACTATTGGTCTCATACAAAAGGTTAGAGTTGCGCAGCGTGCAATGGATAGAGCTATGCTTGGTGTTTCACTACGTGGTAGAATCAGAAATGAGGAAATCCGTAGAAGAACTACGGTTACCGACATAGCTCTCAGAGTTTGCAAGTTGAAGTGGCAATGGGCTGGCCATATAGTTCGCAGAACCGACAACCGTTGGGGAATAATGGTTCTCGAATGGCGACCACGAACAAGCAAGCGAAGTGTGGGGAGACCCCCCAGACGATGGACCGACGACATTGTAGCCATCGCAGGAAGTCGGTAGATGGAGGTGGCACAAGATCGCTCGTCATGGCGCTCTTTGGGGGAGGCCTATGTTCAGCAGTGGACTTCTAAAGGCTGACATGGTGATGATGATGATGATGATCTAATTAATCTATACTTTTAATAAAGCAATAAGTACGAAAAAGTCTGTACAAAGAAGATAATTTTTAAATATGTTTTAAGGTACTTATAAGAAGCTACAGGGCAAACATATAACATTTTAAAATCCTGTCTGTCTTTTTATATGTTTGTATGCTCGCGCATACAAACATATAAAAAGTTCTCAAACGATTACGATTAAGTTTCACTGTTGGATATCTTAGGGTTTGACTTAAAAACTGGTGTAATTGATATCTCAATCTTATGACAGAAGCCGAGCAATAAATAAAAATATTTTTGACGGCTGAAGAAATTTTAATCAAATGTTGATATTTTGACGACCAGTTGGCCGAATGGTTACTGACCCTGACTAGTCAACCAACGATCGCGGTCGATTCGAAAGGCGCTAGACGCAATTATTTGTGTGATGAGCAGAAATGTTTGTTTCCGAGTAATGGATGTAATATTCGTATTTATGTATGTTTATCCGTTATCTACTACCCATAGTACAGGGTATCCTAGTTTGTGAACTGTCTCCATTTTCTTTTTATTACTGGTGTTTTGGTCATGAAATAGCGCATATAGTACTTTTATCCTAGAGAAATGACCACGCGTACGAAGCCGCGGGCACAGGTAGTATATAAATAAAGTGATATCAGTCATGTGTCACAAAATGGTGTAGTATATTTTTATTCCGTGTTAGTAAATCTCTCTGAAATAAGGTAATTACTAAAAGACGATTATTTTTTCCCATTTTTTTTTAGTTTATCATTTACGACTGTTCTTATCACTGATATACAGCTTTATCTGATTACTTTTTGCTAGCTTGGTTATTTTCTATGAATGAGTCGATAAATTAGTAACATTTTAGAACAAAGGGATTGTGTGCATAATATACCGCCATTGATAGCCTGGATGGTTATGCCTGTATATATAATGAAGTAACAATATTTACCTCTCAGGTACTCAAGTGTGTTTTTGCTGATGTTCACCATGAACTGCATCATGTGTTTCATCTTGGATCCCGTGAAGGCCGGGGTCAGGGTGGCACGCATGCTGCGCCATTTCTCTCCTGGAACATGTTGAAGTAAATTAAACAAATAAACTTTTTATTCCAACTATAGCCATATCATAGAATAGCCATAACTTCATGATATATTTCAGGGCTGGCCATATCTTGAAATGATGGCCATATTGTTGAAACATCAACGTTTAATGATATTTTAATCTGCGTTAGGCCAGATCATTAAATATCATTAATGTAGGGTTTTCATAATACGAAAGGTGTTCAAAAAGATAGGTTTTCATAGCTAAAAATGCATTGCCGCTAGATATCTGACGCGCTAAATCCTTGTAAATTTTCAAAAATATGGTGAAAAATCACTATTTGTCTAACCTCTGACTGCTTAAAAAAATCATTTAACTATTTATGTTGATATGTATTGATTTATTATAATTATATAGGTATAATTATAATATATATTACATAAAATACATTATTAATTATATATATATATAGATAGATAGATAGATAATACTTTATTGCACCTAAAAAGACATTATTACACATAAAATATTTCTTTAAAATAAGTACAATGGGCGGTCATATCGCTAAGAGCGATCTCTTCCAGACAACCTTTGGATGGACAGCAATGGAAGAACAAGGAGTAGACGGCGGTACATACATATTATGTCATATTTTTTTTATATAATTAAGTATTTTTAAGTACACCACCGTCTATTTCTGCTTCCTCTGATACTGTCCATTTAAAGGTTGTCTGGAAGAGATCAAACCGCCAATTTTATTACCTTATTTAAGTTTTGATATTGTTTGTTCTTTGTTTTGGTATACAATAAAGTAACTCCTATCGTATCGTATCGTAAAGACGAAGGAGGGAGCTCGCTACACTCGCGTTTGTTTAAATCTGGTTTACTGAATGTATCAATAAAATGGGCCCAGCAATCGGCAAAAAAATTGTCGGCTAATCATTTTTTATGAAATTTGGTACTTTGTACTCTTTAGGTACGTTTATCCCAAGAAAATGACAACGCGGGATAAGCCACGGGCACAGCTAGTAACATAATATGTATTAAAGTAAACAAATGACTACGCGGTGGTTATTTATTAAGTATACACATTTGGGTGGCCATTACAATGGCACAATTTGTCAATCCAAGGTCTGAGATATTAAAAATAAATAAATTTAATATAAATTTACGAATAGTTTAATAATCAGCATGATGTTGACGTAGAAAGACCACAATGATTTTTCACTTGTACATGTAAAGAACTGAATGTACCATACATGAACCCATTATTCTATTAGTTCTGCCCGCCCCAATTTTACTGTCACGCAGCTAGTTTGTACCTCATCGGCGCAGTTTCAAATAAAATGCATGAATTCTATACAACACACATATTAACCTAATTCAAGGTAACCTAACTTGCACCTCAGTATGTACCCGTATAATATTAGATTGGTAAAGTCTAATTATTCTGCACTATTATCTTACCTTTCATCATGAACAGACTGGACGTAAGGAGAGGCTCAATATGCTCGGACATATACTGCTTATGATCCGTGAAATGGTCGAAGTCTTTGACTGTTATCTGTTTGATCAGCTCTGGATCTCTGATAATCAGCATTGGTTTTGTAGTTTCCATGAATCCCACGTATCTGAATTCAACAAAGAAAAAGGCGATATGCTGTAGAGTATTTATAACGGATGTGTTGTTATATGTATAAGTATATTCACTTATATATTTATCTAGCAATAGAAATCAGCAGGAGCTGGCAAAAAACAGTCCAATTATGAATAGCATATGTAATAATAATAAACAATGAACATACCTTTCATTCGGATAGGCTTTGTAAACCTGATCAATATCATAAAACATGTGTTTCTTCTGCAGCATAGACCTTAAACTGTTGCCAAATATGGGCCATCCTGGTACAAACTTCACGTTTCTGCTGGTAAAGAAGCTTTCTGCTCGTTTGTAGGCGTACCAACAGTATATTGTTATTGTTGTTATCAATAATATTAACAGTTCCAGAAACATGTTTGTAGTATGAAATGTCTGAGTGTTCTCTGTGATACTAACTTTGTGATTACTTTATAAGTAAAATGATAGTCGATTAGATGATATGGGGTCCCTGATCTGTATTGTGTGGTTAAAGATACAGGCAGAAAGCGAGAAATGATTTACATAAATAAAGTATTTTTGTAAACTTTTATGTGAAGGTAGGATTTATGATTTAAGTTCATGATTTGCCACAACTATCAAAAACCTCTTTAGGGAATCTCTAACCATATAAAGTCTGTACTATAGAGTCTGTCTGTCTGTCTGTCTGTCTGTCTGTCTGTGTGTGTGTGTGTGTCTTATAGAGACTTTTTCATTCCCAATAAAGTCCTGGGTTACCGCCATTCAAATGTTTCGAATAAGTGTCGGAGTTTTCAGAAATTCTAAATACATGTAATTGTTCTAGACCTATTTATTTTCGCTGCCCGCGATCACGCACGTGCGTTCATAGATAACAATCTCTATAGATTTTTAATTATTAATTTGGTCTAATTTTAGTTATTTAAGGTTGTTATATAGTAAATCAATAATATTTAGGACAATTGTTTGGGTCTCTTATTCCTAACATCCTGTATCCTGCCTCTCAAAAGACGATCACTAGATATTCACTTGAATAAATGCAATAATTCAGGAACTACGTTTATTCCTTACAAGGGTTGACTTCACTGTATTAAAATAACGTTATTAAAATAAATATTTCCTATGAAGAATTAGGCTATCACAAGTCTCTTAGAGAGAAATAGAATATTATTTGGTCTCCTATAGAGAATCAGAATTATATCTGATATATTAATTTTGTGACATAGAGTCTGTCTAAATTTATAACTTTTGTTCAAGATATTCAAACACAACAAATGTTGGCAACAACACAAAGAGGCTGACTTTGTGTTTCGCCACAAATCTATCTATATACTTCAAACATTATTGCGAATCAGCGATTATATAGACTTCCAGTTCGTAAATGTACTAGTATCTATGAAAAACATCTACACTGTTCAAAACAATTGAAATCAACATGGCGTTCACGCGGCTGATGAAAATGTCTATACAGAACTAGTTTATTCATTCATTCATTGACCGTGCTGACCCGGTTTAATATTCCGTCCAGCACTTCTCATCCCACGGGTGCTGCAGCTGTGAGAGCCAGCATAACAAATTCAGAAAATGCAGCAATTTCATGTGAAAATTTCAACTTGTCAGATCTGAACCAGAATCAGAGTTTAGAACCGCATAGTGCAATAGCAAAGCAAGTTGGACTCCCAAAATTCAACAGAAATATATTAAGTTCCAAAGCTTGTGGCTTCGTGTTTTGCAGAGAGACAAAACAAAATGTATCACTTTGCACAAACAGCAATGAATACATACGTAAGTAAGATATACGTCTAAGAACCGTATACACTTTCGCGAATTGAATTTCTATTTGCGCACAAGTTCCAAATTTAAATTCTCTAACTGAAATAACATTCTTCCAAGTCCAACTACGAGTAGGCAGTGCAGTCACATACATAGTCCTAGTAAACTTAAAACTATTAATGTATGTGATGACATTTTGTAATAATGGACAATTATTGTCCGTTAGGACAACATGTTTACTGTGCTGCCGTGACATCGTGAGACATTAACGTTATCAAACAAAAATGATGGTTCACTATCATCATAATCATCATCAGCCCTAATTCGGTAGGCCTCTCTTCGTGAACGCCACTGAGCCATTCGCTTTGCTGTGCTGCCCATTGAGGTCATACACATATATTTAATCCACGCTAGGCATGCGAGTTGGTGAACGCAGGGGATTCTTTCCAGCACCTGTGTCGCTACTGCCTGTCGCCGGCCTGTAAGATGTAACTACGCTACATTCGATCATGACTACGCTTACTACGTGATAGTTATACTGCCATCTGTCGGTCATCAGGGCCTAGTTTGTTGTTCGGCAGGATGCACCATGAGCAGATGAAGTTAACATGGAGCAATTACCTCTTTTACATCCCAAATGTTCCAACAATCAATATTATTATAAAGTACGTAGCACTTCCGTTGAATGCGTCATTTTCAACAGTTGTTTACAGTTTGTTATCAGCAAATCTAAATACGATAAGTAGTTATCTCTCTAGGGCTGATGACCGATGCAACAACAAAGTAGTTCAAAGTTATCGTAATTGTAGGTCGTATCTTCTGCAAGAGTCCAAGCAGTAGTGTGCAAATATTTGAGAATTAAAAGGTATCACGCAAGAAAGTAAAAAAAAGACGCAGTCCTACACACCAAATCGAAAGTGAAGCACCCAAAATATACCGATCCGCTCGTACGCATAAGCTTCACGTACACACCTACACCATGTTATGCCGATCGGCCGCCACGTCGCAGCAAGATCTCACCCTTGTTAATCGTGTAAATTCTGTCAAGTTCTTACGTATATTATATAAAAACAGTGCAGTCTTTAGTAATGAAATTGTGTACCAACCAAAAAACAACACAAATTATCGGCTCACGCACACATACGCAGCCGCCATTTGCTATAAAGGTGCTTCTTGGTATCAAGTGATGAGTGCGGTAAAATTTAATTCATGTGTACTAAAATTACTTTATAATCCAAAGTACATGATGCAACTGCAATTGTCTACCATAGCGGGGTGACTGGACCCGGTGTGGACCCACGAAGAGTTCCGGCAGACGAGGGGTCTTCTGATCTCGTCGCAAAAGGAAAATTAAGCCAAACTTTTATTCTTTCACAATTATAAGATGCAATAGAAGTTTTTAAACTGACATAATCACTAGTCAATAATGGGATATTTACATGTATTTCTTATGTTTTCAGTTTTCGCTGTTTCCGCACTGATGCAAGCGCCATGATCACGGATAAACTAAAGTAAATTGTGTTTCGTGTTAGGTATTTTACAAAAGAAATGCATAGTAAATTAAAATTACATTAATATTACGATGCAAACTTTTTTCATTTAGTAGTGTATGACCAATAATTCAATTAATTTTTAACTGACTTCACAAAAGAAGACGATTCTATGTTCGATTGTATGCATTCTTTGTGTATGTACACCAATTTCTCCGTAAATTGCGGAAAGATTTGTTTTTTTTTTGTTTGCAATCTTGTACTTTCGAGGGTGTCCTATTTTTTTAAATCAAAATTGGTTCAGCATATTTTTATTGGGATAATAAGGAATATGGATATCTGAACCAATTTGAATGATTATTTGTTGTAAAGATACCAGTTTTTTTTTATTCTGTTCAGAATCGAACCTAGATTAAGAGTGACTCGCAAAGATACTGCTACTGCAACACCCCGAAAGGGTAGCGTGTGAAAATTTTCCCACTTGCGGATGAATTTTTAACATATAATATGTTCGGTCAAATGATGATACATACCGTTTCACCGTTCCTCCTAAATTTCTTGCATGATAATAATTTATAAGAGCAGAGATGCGCATAAATCCCTTTCAGCCTACTCACTGCGAAATGCATAAAATTTTCGGGTCAATGCGTTTCCGAACATTCAATACTAATTACGGATTTGACATTCATAGCTCTGCATTTTTAACGCACGGTTGAGTAGCCGGCTTTAACGCACGGTTGAGTAGCCGGCTTTAACGCACGGTTGAGTAGCCGGCTTTAACGTTATGGCTAGAGAGCTGGGTTTTATTTATATGAATGGCCAGTTCATTAACCTTCGTCCTTTAAGAATAAAATTATGCAATACGAACTTCTACATAATCATCATCAGCCTATAACTGTCCACTGCTGGACGTAGGCTTTCTTAATGCACGCCACAGAGCTTCTTCAGCTTTCTTCTTTCGTCGGCTCCCCTCATCCATTCACTTCCAGCCGCTTTTCGCACTTCGTCACTCAACCTAGCCTTAGCACGTCCTACACTAAGTTTGCCTCCACTCAAGAACTCATTTACCCCAACGGTTATCGGTTCTTCTAGAAATGTGACCGGCTCACTGCCACTTTAGCTTGCTTATTCTAAGCAAGCTAAAGTGTCGGTCACCTTGGTTCATCATCATCATCATCATCATCAGCCTATTTTTGTCCACTGCTGGATGTAGGCCTCTCCTAGTGAAGTCTCCTAGGGGTTTACCCCAGCGATTGTCAGTTCTTTAAGAGATCTGACCAGCCCATTGCAACTTCAGCTTGCTTATTCTCTGAGCTATATCGGTTACTTTGGTTCTATGTCGGATTACTTCATTGCGGATTTTGTCCTTCAGAGAAAATCGGTGCATGGGTATCTCCATAGCCGGCTTGTGAGATTAAAAAAGTTTTCATTTGTTGGAATTAGGTAGGTATTATTATGCACTGCAGTCACTACCCTTGCGGACAATATTATGTTTACTGTGCTGCAGTCGTCATCTTGAGACATGAACGTTAACAAAAACAAATGGTACACTTACATCATAATCATCATCAGCCCATATTTGGTAGGCCTTTTTTCGTGAACGCCACTGAGCCATCCACTTTGCTGTGCTGCGCATTGCATTTGCTCTTCTTCTCATACTCGTATATTTTATGTTTGACCACGCTAGGCTGCGAGTTGGCGACCGCAAGGGATAGTTTTCTGCATCTGAGTCGCTGCTGCCTGTCGCCGGTCTGTGAGATTTAACTACGCTATATTGGATCATGACTACACCATTATCATGATAGTTATTCTGCCATCTGTCGGTCATCAGGGCCTCGTTTGTTATTCGGCAGGATGCACCACGGGCAGATGTGGTTGACATGGAGCAAGAATCTCTCTTACATCCGAAATATTCCAATAATCAGTATTATTATAAAGTAGGTAGTACTTCAGTTGAATGCGTCATTCTCGACAGTTGTTTACAGTGTGTTATCAGCAAATCCAAATAAGATAGTTATCTCTCTAGGGCTGATGACGGATGCAGTAACGAAGTAGTTCAAGATTATCGGAAATATAGGAATCTTGACTACGGAAAATCTGACTATAAGAACTAGAATGTACCCATTTTCAAGCAAAAAAGAAAATGAATTGAATCATTGATCAAAAACTAATGAAAAAAGTTTGCATCCTCATATCATTTTTTTTAATTTACCGTACGTTTCTTTTGTAAAATAACACGCAAAATATTTACTTCAGTTTATCCGTGATCATGGCGCTTGCATCATTGCGGAAATAACGGAAACTGAAAACGTAAGAAATACATGGTACTCGTAAATATCCCATTGTTGAATCACTATGTCAGTTTAAAAAGGCCCCTGGTCTGCCGGAACTCTTCGTGGGTCCACACTGGGTTCCAGTCACCCCGGTATGGTAAACAATTGCAGTTGCATCCTGTACTTTGGATTACAAAGTAATTTTAGTACACATGAATTACATTTTACCGCACTCATCACCTTGATACCAATAAGCACCTTTATAAAACTTTTTTTTTTTTTTTTTTACGCCGCCATTTGCTATAGCAAATGGCGGCGTATGTGTGCGTGAGCCGATAATTTGTGTTGTTTTTTGGTTGGTACACAATTTCATTACTAAAGACTGCACTGTTTCTAATATACGTAAGAACTTGACAGAATTTACACGATTAACAAGCGTGAGATCTTGCTGCGACGTGGCGGCCGATCGGCATAACATGGTGTAGGTGTGTGCGTGAAGCTTATGCATACGAGCGGATCGGTATATCATGTGTGCTTCACTTTCGATTTGGTTGTATAGACTTCGTCTTTTTAAACCTTCTTGCGTGATACCTTTTAAGTCTCAAAGGTTTGCACGCTGCTGCTTGGACTCAGAAGATTCCTACAATTACGATAACTTTGAACTACTGTCTTGTTGCATCAATCATCAGCCCTAGAGAGATAACTGCCTAATCTTATTTGGATTTGCTGATAACACTCTGTAAACAGCTGTCGAGAATGACGCATTCAATAGAAGTACTTCTTTATAATAACACTGATTATTAGAACATTTATGGTAAACAATTGACAACTCTTTAATTTATTCTCTGAATGAATATTGTAAATTAAGATATACATATTTCTCCAAACTCAGCCATTTTTTTCCGAGAAAATAATTAAAAAGTAGCTTCTTCTAAAAGGACGTAACTGCAAGAGTTCGGTGTTAGAACAAGATAACTAAAGCTACATTAAAAAATAAACATTTATATGATAGAACGTTAGTTATAACATACATATAACGTTAGTTCTTACGTAACCAAAGAAACTCTGCCAGACAGAATGAATTCCGTTCAAATCCTATCTCAACAATGGTGACGTGCGATGCGACTTAGCCGTATTGGGGTTCCTTTTCAACCCTCGCGGATAATACGAATTTATAAGAGCAGAGGTTCGCATAAATCCCTTTCAGCATAGACACTGCGAAATGCATAACATTTTCCAGTCGATGCGTTTTCGAACATTGAATGCTAATTACTGATTTGATATTCATAGCTCAGCGTTTTTTACGTACAACTGGGTAGCCGGATTTAACGTATTTGCTGGAGAGCTGGGTTTTATTATTATGAAGGCCATTTCATTAAACCTTCGTCCTTTTTGAATAATTTGATGACGATAACGATCTTCATTATCGTCATCATTAGCCCATATCTGTCCACTGCTGAACGTAGGCCTCTCCTAATGCACGCCACTGAGTTTGGTCTTCAGCCGCTTTTTGCAGGTGGTCACTCTACCTGGCCACAGGGTGTCCTACACTACGTTTGCCTAAGCGTTGTCTCCACCTGAGAGGGATATACAGTATTCTTATAATAATTGTTTATAAAGATAATTACATGAAAAAATAAAATTTTGCCCTATTTTTCCATTCGTGTCGCGTTGTTCCAATCATTGTGCTCTGTGATTGTGTGATGCTCCGCAGCAGTGCCACTATAATTGAACGAAGTATATTGTCGACTTTTTTTATTTTTTTATTTGTAATTTTATTTTTTTATTTTAATGTATGTACTATATTTTGACATATTTATGTATAGGATATATTGGAATATATGTGTATATATATTTATTAATATGTTTATTCATTGTATTTATTATATTATAATGCACCACCGTCTTTGCCGTATATTAATTCCTTTCCATCCAAAGGCTGTCTGGAAGAGATCGCTTTTTAGCGATAAGACCGCCCATTGTCCCATTTATTTTGTATAAATGGTAATTTTAATAGTATTGCTATTACGTTCCCGCTCGTAATTCCCGAGAGTTTTGGTGTTCTATATACATTATCATTTATGATATGGAAAAGACTGCATAATTTCTTGCTCAACACTATTATTGTGTTTTTTATTTTTATTTTTTATTTCTTCTGTTATAACATTCCATTAAAATTCTAAATTCAAAATATTTACTGTAGGTAAGCAACCTTATAGAAATTTTAATAGTATTGCTATTACGTTCCCACTCCAACGGCCTTTACTCAGAGAGTAAGTAATACATAATGATCACTTATTCAAATACTTTAGGTGTCCTTGATCAGGTCGCTTTGTTAGAATGATCTTACCTCTGCCACTGTTTAGAGTCTCTGGTTAGATAAATACAAATTTAAAACCACATCTCCTACATCACAGATCTAAGGCATCTAGCAGATTATAGGAGCCCGCGTCATCTCGGCTAACGACTCAGTGCCACCACATCCGTGGATACCTAGCGCACGTACAGCGTGTATAGTGTGAGACATTTATTTTCGTCCCAACGTTTATGAACAAAAAATGAAGATGACGTGACTATATAGGAATATAAACAGGGAAATTCTAACGGATTGCAGGTTCGTCAATTAATGTGATATCATCACAAGCAGAGCAGCAGAGCGATCGCTTTAATCCAACAATAACAGGTTCGGATCTACGCTCCGCACCAATGACTTTTCTAAGTTGTGTCTAAGTTGTGTGTAAGTTGTGTGCTGTTTTCCTTCACTCCGTGCTTTGGAGGGCGCGTTAAGTTGTCGGTCCCAACTATTATCAGTGACGATTTAAAAATATAAAGCGCAGTATAATCCCACTCCGGACTGTAATTAAAAGTTCTGGGTGGCACTGCAAGTTTTCATATAGGTACTCCAACACTACTCGCAGAACAGCTACACAGCAAAATATTTTCATGTCGATGTTTCAAACATAACAATCTCTATATGCGATGCTCCGATGCAGCCAGCGTCACCATAATCGATAGGGATCAGTCATAGCCGAAAGTAATGTACGTTTTACCTACAGTATGTACGTAACCTAATAATTATTGTACATGAACCAGAAAACGAAATAATGAACATTTTATTGTGGTTCTCGAATTCCTACTCGGTAATAACATAAGAAACTATTTACTAATGAAAATGTATGTACAAACGCTCCTTATAGTGAAAGTGCTTAAAATATTACAAATAGTATTATAGCAGTTAATTACATTGGGGAAAAAAACGGGTGTGCTAAATCTTTTTATTTTTGTAGATAGATAGATAGATATATCTTTATTGTACACCACATAGAACAAAATTACAAAAATATCTAAAACATATATACAAAATATATGGGAAAATGGGCGGTCTTATCGCTAAAAAGCGATCTCTTCCAGACAGCCTTTGGATGGAAAGGAATTAATATACGGCAAAGACGGTGGTGCATTATAATATAATAAATAATGAATACAATGAATAAACATATTAATAAATATATATACACATATATTCCAATATATCCTATACATAAATATGTCAAAATATAGTACATACATTAAAATAAAAAAATAAAATTACAAATAAAAAAATAAAAAAAGTCGACAATATACTTCGTTCAATTATAGTGGCACTGCTGCGGAGCATCACACAATCACAGAGCACAATGATTGGAACAACGCGACACGAATGGAAAAATAGGGCAAAATTTTATTTTTTCATGTAATTATCTTTATAAACAATTATTATAAGAATACTGTATATCCCTCTCAGGTGGAGACAACGCTTAGGCAAACGTAGTGTAGGACACCCTGTGGCCAGGTAGAGTGACCACCTGCAAAAAGCGGCTGAAGACCAAACTCAGTGGCGTGCATTAGGAGAGGCCTACGTTCAGCAGTGGACAGATATGGGCTAATGATGACGATAATGAAGATCGTTATCGTCATCAAATTATTCAAAAAGGACGAATGTTTAATGATGATGACGATAATGAAGATCGTTATCGTCATCAAATTATTCAAAAAGGACGAAGGTTTAATGAAATGGCCTTCAATATCCAGACAGACAGACACGATTTACAAAAAATTGTTTGTTTGCTCATTGACATCTAGGCCATTTTTTTATGATCTTCTTTGTACAAACTTTTTGTCACTTACTTACTGCTTTATTGTTTTATATGTAGGTTTGGGTTGCTTGATATAAAATGAATTTATAGCAGTCTTCCCTAGACAAAAAAATAATAATATGTCGCAGCTAGTTTTCTTCCTCTGCGGCCTAAAGACAGATTTTCTCCGACGGTGACTTGTGGATCTTTGATCGATGCTCCGACCAACGCCGGGACATATTTATTCGCTCCAGATAACAATTTTTCCCAATATATATATATTATTATTGATATATAAATATATATATATACCCAGTTGGTCTCTTTGCCATCACATTATTTCCCCAGATATTATTCTTTTATATGTAATTTGATCGTGATATTTGAGATATTGAATTAACAGTTCGGTCAGAGGACTCGGTATTTGTGTGATAGAACATTTTCGAGATTATCTCATGGAAATATTGGAATAAGGTTTCGATGTTTTTTTTTATTAAACCTTTTGAGATACCGACGTTTTTCATGTTCTACATGCTTCAACTAGCAGCATTATGTTTGCTTATGTACCTATCTTTTGTGTGCAATAAATAATTTTCTATCTATCTATCTATCTATGTTTAATTGTGCTCATTTGTTTAGTCACACATAACTATAAACGATCGAAGCAGCGCAAATAGTTTGTGTTATTTCTTTCGATCGTCTTAGAAAATTTAATGAGATACGAGGATGAACGATCTGCGCATGTTCAGCTTTCAAAGGGAAAGGGACTGAAAGCGTAAAGGAAGACACCGATATCAATCGACAAATTCCATTCAGGTCTTTCATTTTGGACAACAACCTAGACGGCTCAATGTTTTATTCATACAATGACTTTTTCCAAAATATACTTAAATGTAACCAACCTTTATTTTTTTTACTTGAGTTAGGTATTTTGTACCTATATGTAACAAAATTTAGCATAACAATTTTATACAATTATTAATTTGTGTAAAACCAGGAGGCGCCACTGCAACCCCTGGCACCTACTCCGATCAAGGAGGAAATTCTTTGTATGGATACCCTGACGATAATTCCTCTGTCGCTGAAACTTTGCAGTGTGATAAAGTAATGTTAATAGATTACGGTTGACAAATAATCTAAAAAAAATATATTTTGAAGTTTCGTATTTGTACCTAAATATGAAAATCACTTCTAGCTCTCAGTGGAAAATTACTCAGTTTGAAATTCCTTCGGTTTATGTTAGGAAATATTATTATATATAGATAAGTAGCCGGCAGCGAGTACGCCTGGATGAACACTTTTCTTCGTGGTGTGATACAACTTCTGGTGTACCGCAAGGTGGCGTTCTTTCTCCTCTCTTGTTTGGATTGTTTATTAATTCTATATCAGAACATATAACCTCTCCTTATCACTTGTATGCTGATGATCTCCAAGTCTATTGCCAAGCCCAAGCTCTCTCTCTTTTGCCATAGAAGCTACTAATTCCAATTTACGCCATATTTCTGACTGGAGTAAAGCTTATGGGCTAAAAATAAATCCTATTAAAACACATGTAATAATTCATGGCAGCTCCAGAATGATATCAAAAGTTGATTGGTCAGTTCTACCCAAAGTTGTGTTTGGAGGGTCCACTATTCCATATAGTCAGAGTATCAAAAATTTAGGTCTAATTATAGACCAGAGCCTTACTTGGATTCCTCAGATGGAAACCGTCAGTCGAAAGCTATTTGCTTCTGCAGGTTCCCTCAGAAGACTCCTAATTTTTTTGCCCACTGCCACTAAAATTGCTCTTGCGCAGTCACTTCTGCTCTCAATTTTAGACTATGCCGATGCCTGCTATCTAGATCTTACTGAGGACCAGCTAAACAAACTTGAGCGTCTTCAAAACTTCTGCATTCGATTTATATTTGGTTTGCGCAAATATTATCATGTCTCTGAATTTCGCACTAAGCTCAAGTGGCTTCCAATACGCCTCCGCCGGAATACTCATATACTCTCTATTCTTTATACAGTTTTGTTTAATCCCTCCTCCCGCGATATCTTATGGAACGTTTTAATTTCCTGTCTGATTCTAACAAGTTGTCACTCAGGTCATCAGAAAACTTAGCTTTGATGATCCCTCTACATAGAAGCTCTTTTTATGGCAGTTCATTTACCATCCAAGCAGTTTGCCTATGGAACGCTCTGCCAGTTACTATAAGGCGAGCCCAGTCACTCCCTGTTTTTAAACTTCAAGTAAATAAGTTTTATCTCTCTAATTAATATCACTTCTTGCTATTAATTTATTATAATGTATATACTATGTATATGGATATATATTTTTATATATATATATATATATATATATATATATATATACATACTGTACTATATATTTACATACTTATGTGTAGGAATATTGGAATATATGTGTATATATGTTTATTCATTGTATTCAGTTTTTATTATTTATTTATTATATTATAATGCGCCACTGTCTTTGCCGTATATTAATTCCTTTCCGTCCAAAGGTTGTCTGGAAGAAATCGCTTTTTAGCGATAAGACCGCCCATTGTCCCATATATTTTGTATAAATGTTTTAGTTATTATTGTATTTTTGTTCTATGTGGTGTACAATAAAGAGTTATCTATCTATCTATCTATCTATCTATAAGTATCGGTATCTAAGAATATTTCGATATGGAAGAGGCAGGAATTTAATAATACCTATTTTGTATCATAACTTGTACCGAAATATTGCTCCGTCTATATTTCTTTATTTGTACGTTTTAATTTCTTAAAATTTATCGCTATACACAATTATCCACATGATTTTACTTATCCATCACATCGTTTGTAGCGTTGACAAAACGCTACTTAAATAAAAAAACAATAAACCTATAATTAGCAATACAAAACAACAATTCGACAAGTAAAAGTAGGAATAAACAAGACAGCACATAAACAACTAATAGAAACGCATCTTTATAATAGTAAAACTAGAATTATAATTGCATATTGTTCAATATACTCACATATTAGAATGTATCTTCGTTTTTGGAGTAAATAAACAACAGAGATATAACTGTGACTACAGGTCAAATCTCTAAACAGACAAGCCATTCTGTTGTTGTTTGTTATTAGAATCTATCAGATGACGACATTGAAGTCGCACATAGTTGATTGAAACAGTACTATCGTTCGTATTTGGTAAATACCAACGAAAGCAGACGATCGGGTACATAAAATAGATTAGCGTACGTTGTTTACTTACATGATATAATCCTGTAAATCAGAGTTCCAAAAACGATAGTCATCTTCAGAGGTTATAAACACTTCAATAAATATAACACGTCCATGCACTACGGATCACGACTTTATAACTCTCATTAGGTCAATTGATTGAGATATGTACAAAGGGAACAAGGAATAACTGGGAATCAGATAATAAATAAATAATTAATAAAGTACAATTGATAAACATGGAGACAAGTGGTGACCTCTACCGTAGATTTTAATTATCTTTGCATCGATTAGCTGTCAAAGCAAAAGGGCGCGTTCCGTTGTTCGGCACGGTCCCGCAATGTCAGCAAATAGAAAATAAAATTAAACAAACCAATTAAATGCAACAAATGTAAAATTTAGGAACGTAGATTTTTCCAAAGCAAACCCATACAATATCATAATTTAATAGTGACAGTATATAGTTTTATGATAGTATAACAGTACCGAAGCTCGGAGACCGCGTTCCATACCTTTCGTCTGGAAGTGAACGCATCGTTTCTGGTACGGAACGTTTTATGGACTATAGTTTATAACAATTCTTAGACGTCTCTTGACAGTTGTTTAGCTGTCAAAAATAGTAAAAGAAACAGTAAATAATCATATTCGATTTCGATGGCGAGAAATCTTAAAAAATAAAAATAAAACCATATAATCATTTCCAAAGCCCATGTGTAAGCGCTGATCGGTTTCCTGGTGAAACGAAATGTTATTCGGATAGATTTTGCTAACCTATGAGCAAACTTAGATCCGGCTACAGAAAGAAACAGGCAATGGAGGCGAGAGGCGTAAATCTTTTTTTCGTGCTGGAGAGCCCAGTAGCAGGACTGACAAGCTTTTTCCCTGCATATTATAAAACCCGTAAAAAGCGGGTTTTCCCCCCGGACTGAGATACCCCACGACGGAGATTTTCCCCCGGATTGAGACATCACACGACGGAGGCTTCTTTCCCCGGATTTAACTAGAAAGGCGCCGTGTCGCGATAGGCCACGACGACATTATACCCAACGATTCCTCCCACGTTCTCGGAATGCGGTATCGTATTGGCATGTTTATGCATATATTTCATTAACCGGAACTTTGGTTCCCCACCGACCTGCTGGACACCTGCAACGCCCGAGGGGTCTAGCCTGGCTACCTCTCATGCGAATCGGACATTGCTGAAACGTCGGATGGAGAATTACCTTCACTAACATAAAGGCTAAATCTTATAGAAAAAGGTAAATAAGTAGACTGCACTGCCGGCCAGCAACTCATCACTTGTTTTGTTAGGGTAAATACTTAATTTTGTCAGTTCTATATCGACCCTAGTTATAACAGGGTAATCTTAGATCTTAGTACTTCTTAGCTGCTGAGTTGGATCTGCAGGCAAGGATTCTTTAGACTTTAAGTAAACAGGCAAGGTTAAACCAAAAATAGTAAATATTGTATTGGTGAATTTAAATTGCATGTTTTGTCTTCCACTATTACATGCCAGCTTGAATGGCCGTCCAACGTACCTACGGCACGGTTCTTTAGATTTTAAGTAAACAGGCAAAATTAAATTAAAAATAGTAAATATTGTATTGGTGAATTTGAATTGCATGTTTTGTCTTCCACTATTATATGCTAGCCTGAATGGCCGTCCAACATACCTACGGCACGGTTCCTTAGATTTTAAGTAAGTAGGCAAAGTTAAACCAAGAATAATATAGATTGTATTGGTGAATTTGAGTTGTATGTTTTATCTTCCACTATTGTACCCACTAGCTAGTACATTACCGAACGGTCTTGATCCAATAGTTCTTGAAGCTCGTTCCGGTCTAAGTTTATCCAGGTAATTTTATTAATTTCAAAGTAGTAACAAGTATTTTAAGTTTTGAGTGATTCCGAAGAAAGATATAGCGTCCTCACGCTTAAAGCGACCGGATGGGGTAAGAATCCCGACTCACCCCACTCTTGGTGTGACTCACCCCGTTTTATTTTTTTTCCCTTTATTCTCTAAATTACTTTTCATTGATTTAAGCGAATACCCTATCGGCGTTAGACACCGGACCAACTATCTCGGTGGTTGGCGAGTTTGGCCTACAAACCAATTCATCACATCTTTCATCGGAACCTGTCAGCTCAGAGAAATTTACGATAAAACCGTATATCGTTATAATATGACGAAAACCTTCAAATATCGTTACACGTTATGGTTTTTTGGCAACAACTTACTGCGGAAAATTGCTCCACTCCTTTTTATTAATTTACTAGTTACAGTACACATACAAAAAACGTTTTTTAAAAGAATCTTCTAAAATTCCGACACTGCGCACGAGTTTTAGAATATCAATATTATTAAATTGAAGAAAGTATTGCGCGCGGGCGCGGCGGCATTGAGAAAAGAGCGGTGCGGAGTAAGAGCGGAGCCGCGTGTTTGTTTATGTCTCGAAATCGCACGAATTAAATTTGTGCAGAGATGGGCTCTGAGTAAACAATTAAACAGTACATACTGACAAGAAAGAAACATACGGATAAATATCCACTTTTACTCAGTATTTATACAAAATGGTGGATAAAAAATATTGTATATATATAAATAGTTGTATTTTGTATTTTGATTAGATTCGTATTTTATACCTACATGTTTTGACATGTTATAAACAATAAAAAAAACTGTAGATATAGGTAAGCCCTATTTAATTTATTTTTTTTGCAATAACTGACTGCGGAAAATTGCTCCGCCCATTTTAATTAATTTACTAGTTACAGATAATTTAGAAAAAACTGTTTATTAAAGTTTCCATTAAAACTTCGTCTTCACACGTACATTTAGGAATACTTCATTAACGTAAACG